>CM044961.1:22532958-23003357 GCA_024516035.1 Bactericera cockerelli | reverse complement strand
ACTATCAATTTTACCACTTTCTTGATTAATTACTTTCCAAGCTGCTTTTTGTTTGTTTCCAGATAATTGAATAAAGTTATCATTACCATTTTGTTTAGCTTGGGAGATAGCTTTCCTGTACTCATATTTTGCAACACGAGCCGCCGCTTTAACGGATTCACAATTTGTGGTACTTGAGAGGTTTCTTAACGAGTTAAATCGCTCTCTTTTATCACGCAGCTCTTTTGAAAACCATTTTATAACCGGTTTATCGTTAACTAGTTTACACCTTTTTTCAGGGAATGCCCTGTTATAACAATTCAGTAGATAACTCAAGAAAGTACTAAAGGCTGATTCTACTTCATGCTGTTGAAGTACAAAACTCCAGTCAGTGTTAATGAGAAGGTCACTGAGAGTAGATATCCCTGCCTGAGTTAACGGTCGAGAAACCCTATATGTTATCTTAGCGGACGTGATTTGATTGTTAAAAGAAAATCTCTGACCATAGTGATCCGAAATACATATTTTAATTACCTCAGATTCGAAAGAATAATTTAAATTGTGAAATATGTTGTCAATACAAGAACTACTTGTCTGTCCAAGGACATTTGTGGCAACTCTGGTAGGGTCTTTTATAGAAATCTGGAAACCGTAAGAAGAAAGCAGAGTGTCTATTTGATGGATACTATGAGTGGTTACTGCCGTGAAGTCAACGTTAAAATCACCACATACTATTACCCGCTTCTTGTTTATGGAATCTAGTATGGTTTCAAGTATGTTTATAAAGTTCTCGAAGCGCCCAGATGGTCTATAAATACAAACAATAGCAAGATTTTGTTTTTTAATTTCAATTGCTGTTATTTCAACTTCTTTTTCTACAGAGAGAGCCTCAATATCTGAGAGGATATTGAATTCTGTCTCACGTGTCACATAAATACCTGAGCCGCCTCTAGAATAGTTTCTGCGGCTGTATAAACTAGCACATATATAACCCTTTATCAGGAACAAATCTTTTTCGCTACTTTTTATCCATGTTTCAGTGAAACAGAGTACATTATACTTGATATCTGAACCGTTGAGAAAATAATCGTCCAAATACAAAAACTTACTCTCTAAACCCTGTACATTTAGATGAAATAAGTGAGAATTAAAATTTGAGTTAGATAGTTGATGAGAAAACTCATTCGAGATTTTAGGGGATTCTACAATATGAGAGTGGTCCGAAAATGTTTTAAGATCTTTATCGAGAATCTTTTGAATGTTTAAGGTGTCTAACACACTGCTAAAACTACTATCAGCTTGGAAACTATTGTCACGAGAAGTTTCTTTTGAGTGTTCATGCGAAGGGCAATCAAGGTTTACAACCGAATCACTCTCAATACAATAAGCTGATAGAGTATCGGTAGTACTACATGAGGAGAGAGAATCGTCATTTAACAAAAATAACCCACTCTCATTAGTAGAATCTGTAATTAAGGGAACTGAGCTAGAATTAGAGCGAGGAACGGTATTCGATTCCCTGTCAGGATAAACCTTCAACAACTTTTTAACAATGAGTTCTGCTTCACCTTTACAATGTGATACAATGTCAAAAGAAGTATCCTTAGCTTCAGTTAAACAATTTTCTAAGAGTATGTTATTATTATTCCTATTATTAAATTTAACGTTGCTGCTGAAAGCAGTGTCGTCATTTCTTACCAGAAATTTGAGTGTCGATATGATTTTGAGTACTTACTTTTACTTTGAGAAAAAGAACGAGCATCATCATACCTGTTTTTGTAAAAGTTTGGTATTTGATCCACATTATTGTAGTAATCATAGCGTCCATAACTATAGTAACCTTGTGGTCTGCTAATGTTATGATGATAAATAATTTCCGGATGACCAGGGGCTCGAGATCTGGCTTTGACCTGATATTCATCTCTATACCTAGGATTTGAATGATAAAAGCTATGACTATACTTATTATTCTTACTTTGATTGTTGAAGTAATATTTAGAGTCGCGACAACCGCGTCTATAATTAATCGATTCAGGGTGGTGAGTATGACCTGTGTTACTTGGTGGTAAGTAGGAATGACGCCAAAATTTACTATCGTAATTTACCTTGGCTCTGTAATCCTGATTATTATTAAATGTATGATCATGTTTAATAAATTTCACTTCTTTTTTTTTCTTTTGGTTAAAATCTGTAGTGTGTCTTTTTTTACTATTATTTTTTCTCTTTCCTCTGTCATTATTATTGTTACTATTATAAATATGACCACTACTAATATATTTACCACCGCTAATAGTACTTTTTTTAGATATTGGTTTTACAATAACTTCTTCATTAGGAAATAAAAGCTTAAATTTAATATTTTTTGCTAGTAGGGTTTTTCCAGCATCATTGAAGTGTAGACCATCAGGGCTAAAAATATTTCGAGTGAACATGTGATCAGTTTTGATAAAATGAATGCTTTCTTTTGAGTAACGTGCTTTTATAAAGTTTGTTAGTTTCTCGTTGTAGTCCTTTATCCTTCCATTCAAATGTGGCTTGTCGAATCTTGGAGGTACCAAAACAATGAACATGTCGAGATGCTTAAAATGTTCGACAATGTTGATCCAAGCTTTCTCCATGGCAGAATATTTTGTGTTTTCAACATCATTTGTGCCGACCATAAGCACCACTGCAGAATCGCTATCCTTGATATCACACTGGATTTGCATCACGTCTGAAGTTCTTAGTCCAGACTTGTCATACACTGAAATGTCGTAGTTTTGGCCATTGAGTTCAGTGCAGAGGAATCCTTTCATCCTTCTCATGTTGCTGTCGCCGATGAACTTACAGAATTTTCTCTTCTGGGTTTCTTTCTCCTTACTCGGATTATTGCTGCATGACATGGTCGAGCTGCCAGCCTCTAAAACGTCAATAGAAGTTTTGAGTGAAGTAACCAACTCATTCAGATCATCTATCTCCTTTTGTTTCTCTGCAATTTTGTCAACAAGAGCATGGACTTTAGCTGTATCAGTCCGTGATTGATCAGATTTGGTTGACGGAGTTATTTGAATGATGGTTTCGTTTGATGTACCGCTTGAAGTTTCAAATGAGGATTCGTGTTGGTTGACTTTAGAAGTAGTTGATCTAGGAGTGTGGAATTTGCTGGGTGAGGGAGATTGCGAGACTCACCTGATTGTTCTCACCAGACTCACCAGATAGATTGCAGATAACCAGTTAGGTACTAATACTACCTAATAAACGTACATAGAATATAATAAAGTTGTAATAGGTACTAGGTATGTATATAAAAATAAAATGTTATTTCAGCTAAGAAGTCAGAGTAAAGACAATCTCCCAAGTACTCTCTATAAGTACTTATTGTTTCAGAAGGACGAAGAGCTGATTGAGATGGAAATCTGTTTCTCCACAACGAGGTATTACCTTAGCACCAAGACAAGGTTGAAACCTGAGATGCTATGCTAATCTAAAATAATAAGAAGTAATACAAAATACAGAAATATAGGTACTTATTAATGAAACAGTTTGCATGATATGAATTTCATTGTTAACATGCAATCTGTTGGTTCTGTTACGCTGATGCTAAGGTCGGGTTTAATAAATACATGGAATTTCATTCTAAATTTGAAATTTTGGTCACATTACATACACAGTTACACACATAGATATCCTCATTGCCATTTTTTCCGTAGCTTCTCTTATAGGCCTCCCTTGAGTGTAAAACTAGAACGCCAATATAGTACACACATGAGTTCCTACAATCTACATTCTATGACATAATCTCAAATGAAAAAAAATCTACAAAAAGAACGAAGTTTATTAAAAATAATTATTATCACGAATTTCATATCCTTACATTAAAAATAGCACATATCATAAAAATAATGGACCCCCAATCGTTGTTCTCTCAGCTTAATAAACATAGAATATTGTGCACAACAAGGAAAAAAATTGTTATAATTTTCGTAATAACTTTAACCTGCCTTGTGTATTTTCTGTCCAACTCAGAGAAGAACATACCTAATAATTATTATATATTACTTATAATTAGCTGCATTATTATTTTCACGCTAAAATGTTATGCTGTCATAATTGACAGTAACCATTATTCTCACAATGTCTTCCCCAGTAACCGTGTACATGAATAACATGATAAGAGCACCGGACTTTCTCTGCTATAGACATTTCCTCTTCTGGTGACATTGCTCGATAAATACATATTCATAAAAATAATAACACAGGTATTTTGTATTTCTGAACAATACTCGTACCTAACTACTTTACTGAACTACTACTACAAGGTATTTATTTTTTGCACTTTATTCTTTAAAGACTAGCTGCATTCCTGAATTATTTCAGTATAGTATATATGAACCAAGGGTTGTCGCCAGCCAGACTAGACAGCCATGGCTGTAGCCGGAAGAAAAGTATGAAGCTACTGATGGAGATTTTAATACACCTTCTTCCCAGTGGTTAGGTTAGGTACATACCCATATATGTATATTAGTTAGGTACACACCCATACATATTAGTTAGGTACACACCCATATTATTAGTTAGGTACACACCCAAATAAATTAGTTAGGTACACACCCATATAAATTAGTTAGGTACACACCCATATAAATTAGTTAGGTACACACACATATATGCATAATACAGTCGAACCTAGATACAAGAGAAACCTCAGTACAAGAAAACAATTTCCAGGTCCAATTTACCTTTTTATAAACCAAACTAACCTCTTTATAAAGAGAAAACCTGGATATAAGTAAAAAAAATCTTGTCCCATAAGTTCTCCTACATCCAGGTTCGACTGTAAGTATACAATTATGTATAAATAGATATATTCGTAGATAAATCTTTTATGATTTCATGTTGGAGTACATTCTCAAGTAGGTACTCATTTGTACTTAGGAAGTATTCGGTTATGATTTAATGCCCAAGTACTCATGAATTGAGGCATGCACATTAATTACATAATGAGACATGAGGCTTGATTGACATAATGAAGGCATTGTTTGTGGCTGTGCTGGTGTACTGGTATGTACTGTTGTTACAATTTATCATGGTGTGTGCTGTACCTACCTATGGGGTGTGTGCTGTACCTAGCTATGGGGGTGTGCTGTACCTAGCTACGGGGTGTGTGCTGTACCTAGCTATGGGGGTGTGCTGTACCTAGCTATGGGGTGTGTGCTGTACCTAGCTATGGGGGTGTGCTGTACCTAGCTATGGGGGTGTGCTGTACCTAGCTATGGGGGTGTTGTTGTACTTAGCTATGGGGGTGTGCTGTACCTAGCTATGGGGGTGTGCTGTACCTAGCTATGGGGGTGTGCTGTACCTAGCTGTGGGGGTGTGCTGTACCTTGCTATGGGGATGTGCTGTACCTAGCTATGGGGGTGTGCTGTACCTTGCTATGGGGGTGTGCTGTACCTAGCTATCGAGGGTGTGCTGTACCTAGCTATCGGGTGTGTGCTGTACCTAGCTATGGGGGTGTGCTGTACCTAGCTATGGGGGTGTGCTGTACCTAGCTATCGAGGGTGTGCTGTACCTAGCTATCGGGTGTGTGCTGTACCTAGCTATGGGGGTGTGCTGTACCTAGCTATGGGGGTGTGCTGTACCTAGCTATGGGGGTGTGCTGTACCTAGCTATGGGGTGTGTGCTGTACCTAGCTATGGGGTGTGTGCTGTACCTAGCTATGGGGGTGTGCTGTACCTAGCTATGAGGGTGTGCTGTACCTAGCTATGGGGGTGTGCTGAACCTAGCTGTGGGGGTGTGCTGTACCTAGCTATGGGAGTATGCTGTACCTAGCTATGGGTGTGTGCTGTACCTAGCTATGGGAGTGTGCTGTACCTAGCTATGGGGGTGTGCTGTACCTAGCTATCGAGGGTGTGCTGTACCTAGCTATCGGGGGTGTGTGATAGTTTATCTCCCATAAATAGATATAAAACTTTTAAACAAAAAACAAATCCACGGACTGACTAAGCGCTTTAATCTGTGTATTGATATTATTTTTTTCGTTTCTGGGGTTTGAACCCAGGACCTACCTCATGGTAGAGTCTTACCACTGAGCTAATCGTAATCGTAATACCTTGCACTGGTAGTCAAGTGGTTAACGTAGTGCGTTATCCAGGTAGCGTAGGAATCCGTCGGTTCGAATCCCACCCAGTGCATGAATTTTTCCTCATTAATTTGAGTTTGTGACCACATAATAATAAGACTCTGAGGGTTAGGTGGTAGAAAATGCTTTGAGCATTAACCTCACCTATGGTGCTTAACTTCCACTAAAGAGTGTTATTATTATTATTCACTATGATTGCGCTTAGTTAGTTTAGTTTATCACAACGACAATGTTATCGGCGTTATCGCGCAAGTATACCTTGGTTCACATTAATGCCGTGTACCTTGGTTCACATTAACGCCTTGTACCCTGTTTCACATGTACCGTGTCGTAGGAGAGACTCGTAAAGTTTTGATGGTTAATCTGGGAATTTGAACGGCTGGAGCTGATAAAAGTAGGATTGGGAATACCTAGTAGAAAAACTTAGTCGTAAAAATTAATCACCCCGTAGTTTGCGGATTGAAATGGACGGTAAATTATGACTTCAAGTACCTACTTTGCAATTACTCTCATAATGACTTTGCTATTGCATTTTTTATCAATTTAGAATGGACAATTGAACATGGGTTCGCCTTGGAAGTAGCATTTTGCGGTGATGTTTTATGTTACATGACATAATGATTACAATTACATGACGGATGGATATGATCACTGTTACAATGCTTTTCATATGATTTTTGCTGTTAAATATAACAGGTGTATTACCTGTGTATTTCTAACTTATCTAGGTTTGTATACTCGTATGTATTGTTTAGGTCTTCTTCTTGTTTGCCATTTGTACGATCACAGCTTTTAATATTATTTAAAGAATGGCTTTGTAACAGCCTCCGTGGCGTAATGGTTGTGGCTACTGCTCGTAGTCTAAAGATCCCTAGTTCGATCCCAGGATGGGGCAGACTTTCCGAAGAAAATTCTGTTCCATTCAGACACGTGAGGTTGGCAATTCCGGCCCTACCCAGGCTGGGTGAGGTTAATGTGGGTAGCTAGTACGATTCCCAGCGAATGGAGGGTAACACCCCCATCCTGATTAGGACGCTAAAAGCAAATAGGATTGCGTTAGGAAGAGCATCCAGCCGTAAAAAACGTGCTCCATCCTACCGAAACTCAACTATGAGGTTGAACAATGTAGACCCCAATAGCAGCATAGGCTAATATGGGATAAAGGCAACGGAGATATAAGAAGGATGGTTTTGAAAATACCAAAGCCTTGTATGTATCAAAATAATTTGATTTTTTACAATATTAGGGTACATACTTGGTTATTGTTAAGTATTTTAATCTGCACTTACATTACGAGTATTATTAACATGAGGTCTAAAGTTAAATTATAATATAGGATATCAGCAAAGTTAAATCCCTCAAGTTGGGCTATAGTGTGCTGTGATTGGTTGAAACTCCGAATCGAGGCTTATCTTTATAGTCATCGTGTTTTTTTTTTAAATTCGGTCTCTCTTAATTTGTATTAGTTATAAATATTTTAACTACAATGTCCATTCACGGATTTTCCGATCAAAACGTAGAATGACATTGATAAGACCTAGTGCATTGGTAATTGAATGTCTCAGTCATCTACGTATATCGAAATCTTCTTCGTAACTAATAATTATACTGAAACCACACAAGACTGAAATACAATAATTTCTAGATCTAATAATACCACAATAATTATCCTTCAAACTCTTCAAAGTATAAATCTCTCAGATAATAATCTGCCAATCGGGAAGAAGCTTAATTTATATATAAAATAATATGTGATCTTAAGTTATCTATAAAATCTTGAGATCTCTATACGATTAATTATACCTACTCTGAGATACCTAAGATTATCATTTTATATTGAGGTAGGTAACTCAGAGAGAATCCTTTAGTAAGTTGAATGGTTGATCTTGAGGAGGTCAGATGGAATCAGGTTAGTAAGTCAAGGATGGGTTGTCGCGGGTCGACTCGCCTGCCTTAGCGCTGTACGGACAGGACTTTTGATTATGCGAGTCTCTCTAGTGCAAGCAGTGCAACGTGGACTAGCCTAGTTGGCAAAGTCGCGATCTTGTCTTTGAGCAGTGCTGGTTGTTTCGAAATCGGGGTTACTGAGTACAAAATCAAACGTCGCGTTCGTTGGTAGTAAAAACTTGATTATCTTAGCTGAATATGATAAAAAAAAATCCTCGTAGTATGATTGAGGGTCAAATTATTGAAACAAGATCACAATGACGATAAGGAATCGTCCCTTATCTGCTGATAATTATATGGTGAGCAGGTGAGCTGTTATTTGTGGAAAATGCTTTAAGGGACGGTATTTCGTCTGGCTGTAGGTGACTATAAACAGGTACTTGACCAGTAGTCTGGCTGGGGGATTATAAACAGGGAGCAGACCAGTAGCCTGGCTGGGTGACTATAAACAGGGAGTAGACCAGTAGTCTGGTTGGGGGATTATGAACCGGGAGCAGACCAGTAGTCTGGCTGGGGGATTAAGAACAGGGAGCAAACCAGTAGTCTGGCTGGGTGACTACCGACCTCCGGTTACAAATTGGCCGCCTTATCTATTTAGCTACTGAGGTCGGTTGTATAAAAAAATGATTTTGTATAAAGTCAAATGATAATATTTTTTAATAATAATGATAATATCGCCTTATTTATACTGTTCGATTAGGACTAACGAGTCCCATTATTCCAGCAGTAAACCCAAGACGTATTATTATGTGGTCAAAATGCCAAATGGGGGGATAACTTGTCATGTCACGGCTGGGTTTCGAACCCCGCGACCTCTGGATTCACAAACATGTGCCGGCCATAGGCGAGAAATCTTTCCATGCACAAAGCGTTGGGTTTCAGCTAGTTAAAGAACCTGTATTTTCTACTGTTAAAATTTACCCGTATTTCCAGATGTAAATTATTAGGAGTTATGACTGTTGTGAGTAATGCTAAATAACAACATTGATAGGAAGTAGTAGGTAGTTCTGTTCACAATTGAATAGACACCTCAATAGTACTTTTAAAAAAGCCTCTAAATTGTAAATGCAAAGTCGAAATCTAAATGATCCCACAAAATCATCCAAAAATTTAGCTTTCGAAAATCTATTACAAAATCTGAAATACTAAGCTAATATCGTTGCACAAATTTAATAGGTAATCAGGTAAACAATCTGCTAATTACCGGATTAAAACTTCGGCTTTGCTTTGATTATCTACAGCGTACACTATAAATAATGAAACTTTGTATAGGCAATCAGCGTTTTTATTAATATAATCAACTAGCGGGCTGTCGCCCGCTTTGCGGGCCGAGGCATGGCCGTGAAAGCAAAAAATCCTTTTTCGCCAATGGCAGGTGTTGTAGTGGGAGTTTCGAAAAATCCCGTCTTATTGCACATCTAGACTATAAGACAAAGCTACCTACCAAATTTCAGCTTCCTAGGACTTACGGTTTGGGCTGTAGAGCGATGATCAGTCAGTGGTCAGTGACTTTGACATTTATATATTAAGATTTTTACCCTGCGAGAAATAAACCAAATAAAAATATTATTTTATGAGCGCCAAATTGAGTCTATTGAAAATGGTTACTGAGCCGAGTACAGAGTAGCTTCTCCATCGATAAGGCTCAATGCTCAATGGAAGCGGTGTTTCGAGTAGTTAAGTTTGGTCAAATAATGAAATTTTAGTAAAGCTAGTTAGAGTGACTAATTGTGACAGCACAATCAAAATAGTTATACATATTTCAAAATATGCGCCTAAACTCCGCAAATGGTCAGTGCCAAAATATTTACTTACCAAAGATGATCGTGTCTGCGTCTAGATCACAACTGCCTGATGGTAGTGGTAAGTTGTAGCGGGGTGCCAATGATCAGGCCATAGAGGCTGTAAACCGGTCAAATTGTTGATATGAACACAGCGTAGTCAGAGAAATGAAATTCGATTAACTTTTACAGGTAAGAACTACATAAACCGGTTGCTCAAGATGATACTGGTAAGAAGGGTTTTTTTTTACAGAATGTTTATATCAGTAAATATTTTGCATGAAAAATAATGGATTAACAAGAGTTTGTTAAATAATAAGCCGTTTTCTTTAAAATTAATTTTACTAGTCAATATACGCGCACAGAAATGAGTCACTAAATTAATAAAAGGACCGATTAAAATTTCGATTATTGAACAGAAAAAAATACGCAAAAAAGAGTAATATTAATGAAATGGAAATAGTAGAAAATTAATACTGTATGACGACGGAAAATAAATTAACTAACGAATATAAACACGAGAAACTAATGTAAGGAGAGTGACTAATTCGTTTGATAGCACGGTTTGATAACACGCGAAAGCGTCAGACGAAGTGACGGCAGTTTAGTCCCGAACTGAACCACTGACTCGGACTTGGTAGAGAGAATCAAGACCTGAATTATTAGCTTTATAAAAATAAATAAAATAAACAACACACGCAAGACAGGTTAGTGTATTGAGTTTGAAAAAGAGTCCAACTGATTTCTTGCAAAAACGAACAGATTTCTTGAACTGAAGAGAATATTATTTTCTCGTTGAGCTGAATTTGCGAACCACGGCTCAACTCAACTCAACTGTGACCTGGTGAATAAATTAAGAGAGTTAGTTGGCAGAAGAGCAAGACACCAGGATGGTATTTTTAGCAAAGTCTTCGGATGCCCGTGGAGCGAGAGGAAAGGCCGCTAGTGACCTGAGTTCTGAACTGGAGTACCCTGGTATTTTTAGCGTGTGGAGGTTTGCAAATTAAGATGGCTATTTTGAGCTTCTGTTTTTGGTGCTGATTATCAAGATTGTTTTAGTTTTGTTTCTTTTTTTTTGAGCGCAAATTACTGTGAAAAATTCTATTCTGGTATATAATTATGATAGTATCATTGTCCATTCTATTTGTTTCGGTGGAAAAATTGTGGAAATCCCCGGATAGTAGTGGCCCTTTGTAATGAATTGTATAAATTATAATGTTACTTGATCCTTTATTTTCAACTCAATTTTCTTTTCGTAAATTTAAATTAAAATAATTTTTTAGCCTGAGTCCATTGAATTGAAAATCTTTGTGCTCGGGGAACCACAAAAGTTAAGCAACGTCCAGTTTAGAGAAGGGTGAAGATGGGTATTTGTTTTCGAAAACTGGTGATGCTACCAACTTTTTTAGTATTTTTGTCAATGCAACAACAATGCATCAAAATATTGCATATTTTTTCCCAGATTAATACTTTGATATTTTTTTTTTTTTCTTTCTTTTTTTTCTTCTTCTTCTTTGAAAATTAAGATAGTTTGTCAATTGGGAAAAAAATGACCAAGAAAAAAAATGGAAAAAACTTATCCTCACGGGTTTCACGGAGAGAATCCACTTTGCCAACTCTATCTGGTACAATGTTTGCGTAGAGGCTAGTCGATTAGAAGCCTCAGGCCAAACACGGAACACGTAAGTGTCATCGACCTCAACTGCAGGATCGTCGAGACAGCGAACTCGTAGCTTGGAGGTCGGTGGTTCGAGTCCCAAGTATGGTAAATTTTACTGAGTTCTCCTCAATTTTACTGAGTTCTCATGATTGTGACAAAATGACACCAGTATAAAGAGCTCTAAAAACTAACTTCAACATGATTAATGTACTAGCAGTACTTAGCAGATTATTATGTCTGCCCCGGTAGCTCAGTGGTAAAGGCGGCACTCTGTGAATCCAAAGATTCCAGAGGTCGTGGGTTCGAAACCCAGCCACGACATGACATTATTATCCTCCCATTTGGGATTTTTACCAAATAATAATATGTCTTGGGCTTACTGCTGGAATAATGGGACTTTCAGAGTCCTAATCGGGCAGTATAAATAAGGCGATATTATTTTTCTTATAATATGTACAAACCGACCTCAGCGGCGGACCAGGAATCTGGAGGTCGGTGGTTCAAGTTCCAATTTGAGCAAAGATTTAGTAAAGTTTGAGTAGTTGTGACGTCACGAAATTGATTAAAACTAATATGATTAAAACTAACTTTACTAGGATTTCAGCTGTCATAGGCCCAATATGGGCACAATTACCTTCTTTAACACATTCAGCGCCAAGGGCTTTTTTGGTAATATAGTTCAGTGGACCAACCTTCTCTTCTTATTTTGTGAGAAAAAAGAGGTAGGTAGACTCAAACAGCCATAAAAAGTCACCAGATAGATATTTTTCTGGTGCAAAAAAACCAAAAAACTTCCAAGGACCACGACAATCGAATCCCCATAAGAAATACACAGTAGCATGTACACTAAAAAGAGCATCGGTTTCTGAAAGTGAGAGGGTGAGGTGTACAGCATAGTGTACACGCGGTCCACTGTAGAAAACCACGTGTACACTATACTGTACACGTGGCGCTGAATGTATTAAAAAAAGTTCTTTATGATAACTTATATTTTTTATGTACGTCATACTTGGATTGAATATTGAATAGCTTCAACGGTTGATATAGTGGTCACTTAGAAAGGGGGTCAAGTACCTAGTATTAATTTTTTGCTAGTATCTTGCCCCGTGTGACCGTGACAATACAACTGACTTGAACGGCCCATTCTGTCTTGAACATAACCTTCATAACATACCTGGGGGAATCACATATATTGCTCTGCACCCAAGTTAAAAAAAGTTATCATATTTTTGATAATCACTTTCGTGATATCACAACTACTCGCTTTACAAATCTAGACTGAAACCAGGACTTGAACCATAGATCTCCAGATCACAAGTCCAATGCCTTATCAATCAATCTATACTGAGGTCGGTTATTGCACCCAAGATTTTCTCATTGTGAACGAAGAGCACCGAAGTGAGTCTGGTTTGACTCGTACGACATTTGTCGCTATTTATGTTTCTAATCTAGCTACGTACTTATCTATTCTATCTATCTATGTACATTATATACCTAACGCGATAAAATTTGTAAATTTTGGTTAATTTAGCTGAAAATTTAGGGTACGTTCCATACATATTTGGAATTTTCATTTTTGTTTTTTGACCGCATCATGTTAAGCTACGTTGAGGTAGAAATGGGTCAAATCTATTCAACGCAATAAGAGGTGAAATTTTTGCCCCAATCAAGCTGAAATTTTCAGAGTATGTTCCATACATGCTTGTAGAATGTAGAATTTAATATTTTGAATTTGAATGACACCATACTAAGCAACGTCGAGCTAGGCTAAGAAATGTGTCTAAAAAATGTAATTATCAAAATGCGTTAAAAGCTCAATAATTTTCGTCCAATCGAGCTGAAATTTTCAGGTATGTTCTATGCATGCATAATATATTATAGAATTTAATGACACCATGTTAAGAAACGTTAATCTAGGCTCAAAATTCATATTCAGGCAATGATCTGATCAGTTTAATCAACCCATTTATAGTATATCATGGTACATAAATAGTACTGGACCAACACTAATTCTGTTAAAGACCATCTAACTAAAGCGACGCATTTTTCGCGGCTATCACACATGAGTTTTACTGTTAGGGAGGGTGTGGTATAGGGTTTTTAACTTTTTAATATCTATTATTAATAACTAGATATTTCAACAATATTCAAAATACAAGGATTCCGAATAAATTCTTCATATTTTTATAAACTGAAATTTTATGATTTATTTTTCTTTTTTACTATCGTTCTTACTCCAAATGTATAAATATGACATAGTCTAGTTCCTTCTAAGAACACTGGGATTTCACCGCAGGAAATAGATTCAGAATACCGAAGACCTTTTGTCTACCTCGTGAAATTGCCCATAGTTAATTTGGTACATTCATTCTATTTTTATCACAATTGAAGTGTGAATATTTCAGGAACAAACATAAAAGAAATACGCTGAAACATCCTACCGAAAGAATCGTCAGATTTTTTCAATGAATCGACTTGAATTACTATGTTCTATTGTAATAGTTCAAGTCTTAATTAAATGCTTAAGATTTTAAAAGAAATTCTTCGATTGATATAGTTCACAATATTATTCAAATACATAATAATACGAGGTCCAACAATAAAGTTCCCGGACGACCCCCATAGCTCCGGCTCTGATGTACATAGCTCAACAAGTTTTTGCAGGAATTAACCATAGTTCCTTATGTTCATATTTCATTAACTTTAATTTCTTTCTGATCGGTAGTTTTTAAATAATCAGTCATAATCGAACACCTTGTCAGTGCACTTTGCCGGATTTTTCAAATAAAAATGTTGAGTAAAATTTTAGAACAACGTGTTAACCTGAAATTTCTTACAAAACTAAACAAAAGTCAATCGGATTGTTTTAAAATGTTAAAAGAAGTGTATGGTGATGAGTGTATAGGTAGGACAACGTTTTATGATTGGTTCAAAAGATTTGAGGAGGGTAGGGAAGACGTCGAAGATGATCAACGATCAGGCCGACCTACCACTTCAAAAACAGATGAGAACGTGGAAAAAATTGGTAAAGTCATCCGAAATGATAAGCGACTTAGTGTAAAAATAATAGCAGATATGATAAACATAAATAGAGAGACAGTGAGACAATTTTTACATTAAAAATTAAACATGAGACCCGAGCTCTGGAGTTCCGGTGACTGGGTGCTGCATCAGGTTAATGCACCAGCTCATACCGCGCTCTCTATACGACGATTTCTGGCCGACAAGAAAATCACAGTGCTTGAGCATGCACCGTACTCACCGGACTTGGCCCCTTGCGACTTTTTTCTATTCCCTAAAATCAAAAGTCAGCTCAAAGGAACCCATTTTGAATCGATTGAAGTGGTCAAAACAAAAACGGCAGAACTACTGAAGGCAGTTACACTTGACGACCTGCAGCACTGCTTCAACCAGTAGAAAATTCGAATGCAAGCATGTGTGGACTCCAAGGAGAGTATATTGAAGGAGAACACCATTGAAACCCGGTAAGTTAACCTCCAAGCCAATAGGGACGGTCGTCCGGGAACTTTATTGTTGGACCTCGTATGTTTAAAAATGACACTTCTCAGAACTACAGGGATTTCACAAGAGTAAACTCTAAGGTCTAATTGTGAAGACCTTTTGTCTACCTTTGTACCGAAATTGCTTTTATTTAATTTTGTTCAAACATACATTCTATAATTGCCTACTGAAGTGTGGCTATTATCTTTTTTGAAATAAAAGAAATACGCTGAATTGATGCTTTAAATGAATCGACTTATGTTCAAAGTACCCATGTTTATTGTTGACAATGCATAATATTATAATTATCAGATTAGAAGGAAATTCTTGGATATTTAGTTATTTGGAGTAGAGTAAAACTAAAATTGATTGAAGAACCTTTCTCTCAACATGACGAGAAAATATATACTTTGCCTTTGGAAGACCTTTTGTCTACCTATTCTTAAACTATAATGACCAAATTAGGTGCATGTATCCATTCAAAGGAAACCATAGTTTTCCGTACTCCGACAGTTACTGCTTTTTTTTCGTTGTGTTTTATAATTATAATACTCTTTAGTGGAAGGTGACTACCAGGCGAGTTAATGCTCAAACCATTTTCTACCACTTAACCTCAGAGTCTTATTAATACGAGTATAATGTAGTCATGTACTCAAATGAATGAGGACAAATGCATGCATTGGGTGGAATTCGAACCAATGGCCTTAGACACTAGAGCCTTAACCACTTAACTACCAATGCATTTTGTTTTATCCTTTTTATAAAGATCAGCGATTCTCACCAGAGACGTTCAAACAAAGATACCATCTTGTTCTGCATGGGACCGCACCCCCCACAACAAACCGCTATGTATGATTCTTTCCAGAGAGGAGTATTGAACTCGCTACCTTCGGTTTGCAGCCAGGGATTGAAACCTTGCCTTGTATGAATATGCATGTCACTATGCAGTAAACTAATTTTACTTTTGTCTATCGTATAGTTTGATCAAGTAATTAACCCCTGCGATTTTAGTAATCAAGGAGAAACCATAGATAGAACATTAAAGATTATTTACATGTATGTATACGAGAATTATGTATTATTATGATTAACAAAAATGTAACTGTAGTCAAAACTGTCATCATTAAATCAAATACGATAACTTACTTATTATAATGGCTAGGTAACCTAGTGACAGTATTAATTTCTGAAATTTCATGCTCAAAAATGTTACGAATACATACTTAGTCTTTATATTGCCTGGCTCTAGTTATTCGTAATGGCGCCCCCCTTTGATGTTGAATGACGATGACTGTGGAAGTGTTAATTAGCATATTTGTGTTAGTCACTTTCGTGATATCACAACTACTCAAACTCGCTTTACTAAATCTACGCTGAAACCGGGACTTGAACCACCGCCCTATCGACCAAGCTACTGAGGTCGGTATAGCCATTATAATAAAAATTATGATTACCAAATTTAAATATTATGTCAGTCAAACCTTGATAAACAGGACTTGTGTAAGCGAGAAACCTAGTTAAACTGAAAAAATAAAGGTTTCCTGCTTAAAAAACTTTTAAACAGGTAAATTTTGTAGGTCCTCTGAATTCCTGTTTATCTAGCGATAGCGTAACAAGAAAGAAAGAAGGTACTTAATATAATGTAGGTAATGTAAATGTAATGTAAAAAGCCTTTATTTGTACAATTAAATTTACACACACGCATTAATACATAATATATGAGCATCTTGTACAAAATCAGATTAATATCTGAGGCCTCCATAATGTAGGTATTAATTATTATTAATAACATAAAATGTACATTGAAGCTGAAGTCCAATATAATACTTTATTTAACAAATGAATGGTCTTTTCTGGTTCGATACATCGATAGTAGATATCTACTAATACTTCATAGGAAACCTATAAGTAAGGTTCGATCAATGATCATTACGAAATTATTGTGCAGACTATAGAAAGGTCGATATTCAGGACATAATGACATATTAATTATTCATGGTAGCATGGTACCATAATATATGAGAGTATGTTTATTTTAAATTAAATACATCTCATCAAATTCTTTCTCCCGAAATACTATCAGCCAATCATGATATTAATGGTAGATAATCATTTGGCATTGATATTTAAGCACCGGAGCCGAGGAGACCAGAAACAGGGAGTAGACCAGTAAAAGTGGCGGCTACCTTCCGAATATATAGGGTTAAAAATGACATCCTATCACGCACTAATAGAGAGAGCCTCTGATAGATACTAATTCTAGCAACCATTAATTAACGAGGATTCAAAGGGTAAATTTTTGTCGATGTTATTATTGATTATATGATTATATTATATTCAAGGATTAGAACTGTTTTCCCTCTCTCTTGCCATCTGCTATCTGCATCTCTGTAAACATCTTTCATCTCCATTACTCTCTCTCCCTCTCCTACCATCTATCTCTTCTTTCTCTTATCTCTCCCCTCCCTCTTTCTCTATATCTCTCCCTCTCTTATCATCTACCTCTTTTCTCTTATCTCTACCCTCCCTCTTTCTTTATCTCTCTCCCTCTTTTCTCAACTATCTCTTTTTTCTCTTATCTCTCCCTTCTTTTATTCTACCTCTCTGTGCCTCTCTCTCTCTCTCTCTCTCTCTCTCTCTCTCTCTCTCTCTCTCTATTCCCTCTGTAAATATCATCCTTAGATCGCCCTCTCTGTTAATATCTTTCTCTTCAGCCCTCTCTCTTTATTTCGCTCTCTTCCTCATCTATCTTTTTCTTATCTCCTCCTCCCTCCCGTAACCTGAATACCTGACCCACGGTTCCTGTGGGAAATACATTAATACTTAATACTAACGGAGGAGCGACTGTTTTCCATTAAGTCTCCACATTAAAGGAGAAAGTCGTCCGATTAAACATTCATGCAACCCTATTCCCCCGGCATATTTACATGTGGTATTTGGTTATCCTCGTTCCCTAAACGTGAGGTCAAATAGGGAAGCTAACAAAAAGAAACGGAATTTCACTTACAATTTGGTTACAATTGTTTGTAAGGGATACCTTCCAGTGCGCTCGTGTTGACCCAGCACCTAAATGGGAAGTATTGTGTCACTTCACGCCCATCAGAGGGGAGGCATACTACGGGATGGGCAGACTACAACACAGACCACAAGCGTCTACAGTAGCTCTTGTTTCATGGCTACGAAAAAAAAGGCTGTGAAACACTCATCTTTAAAAAATATATAATAATAATAAGACTCTTTAGTGGAAGTTAACCACCAGGCTGGCTGGGGGACTATAAACAGGGAGTAGACCAGCATTGGCTTGGTTCTGGGGGCCTTTGTCAATTATGAGCCTCCTTGTAAAGACAGTGGTAGAAGTGCTGAGTCATTCTTTCACTGTCTGGCTACCATCGTTCACGATGACGCCACCCTATGATGATAAACCACCAGGCGAGGTTAATGCTCAAAGCATTTCCTACCACCTCACCCTCAGAGTCTTATTATTATGTGGTCAGAAACTCAAATTATTGAGGAAAAATTCATGCACTGGGTGGGATTCGAACCAACGGATACCTACGCTACCTGTATTACCAGACTAGCGCGTTAACGCCGTTAACCTCTTGACTACCAGTGCACGTTAAATATCGCTTCCGACAAGCCATTGTCAATGGCGCGTCGAATTCACTTCTACTAACAGATTCTCCTTCATAAGGATTACTGTGGACTCGTATCTTGCAGGCTGGTGGTTCGAGTCCTTTAGTATGGTATTTTTTTTTTGCCTTTCTTTTTTTATGGCAGGATTCAAACTGGAGTGAGCTCTTCCACCCAACCATTTATTTGCTGGCGATAAAGCCAGCAAAAGGGAAAAAAAATATATTTAGTAAACTCGACTTGAATAGGATATCACGATTGTGATGAACACAAAGTAAATTACTTTTGAACTCGCAAAGGAAGTGCCAGAAAGATTAGCAGAACCAGAGTAATAACCAAGCAAGTGCGGTGTTTTTTTTAACTTCACTTTTAACTGCATGCTCATTTTCTCATATCACGACGAGGGTTTTACCCTCCATTTTCTGGAAACTCACACTAGCTCCTAAAATTAACCTTACCCAGCCTCAGTGCCCCGAAAATAGCCATTTGAATTTGAATGGTCAGCCATCTAAGTCCTAACCTCGCTGGACGTTGCTTCAGTGACAGAAGAAGATCTGGTGTATTGAACATCGGCGCTGTCTGAGTCCGGTGTTCAAATGCTAGTGCTTACGGTCCACTTCCCTCCTTAGTTCCACTGAAAACACACCATATGATAACAACAATGCTTCAAAGTTTCGATAGTGTCAAGATTCTTAACACAACTGAGAACTTCATAATGAAACCAGACATAAACTTTTTATTATTAGAAAGAATAGAAGATCATAAAATAATAAATGACGCGTAACAGAAAAGAGAAAGAGGAGATAGAGGAGGAGGAGAATATAGATGAAAGAGAGAAGAAGAAGAAGAGAGAGAGAGAGGGAGAGAATTGGGAGGTTGTAAAATAAGAAAGATAAGAGAGGGAGAAATTAATGAGCCAAAATAAAAACAGCTGTCACTTGCTGATAGAAATGAGAGAGGAGAAAGAGGGGAAAAGATAAGATAAAAGAAAGAGAGAGAGGGGGATGTAAGAGAAGAGGGGGTTTAAGAGGGGCAGAGAGATATTAAGGAAACGGAAAGAAGAGAGAGAGAAAGATAAAGCGAAGGAGGAGGGGATAGGGAGGGAAAAGAGGAAAGTACAATAAGTAGGAAAAGGAAAGAGAGAGAGAAGTACAAGAAAAGAAGAGAAAGATAAAGCGATGGAAGAGGGGATAGGGAGGGAAAAGAAGAAAGCACAATAAGTAGGTAAAGGAAAGAGAGAGAGAGAAGTACAAGAAAAGAAGAGAAAGATAAAACGAAGGAGGAGGGGATAGGTAGGGAAAAGAGGAAAGCACAATAAGAAGGAAAAGGATAGAGAGATAGAGAAAGAGAAGTATAAGAAAAGGAAGAGAAAGATAAAGCGTAGGAAGAGGGTATAGGGAGGAAAAAGAAGAAAGCACAATAAGTAGGT
Organism: Bactericera cockerelli; assembly: GCA_024516035.1. Lineage (NCBI taxonomy): Eukaryota > Metazoa > Arthropoda > Insecta > Hemiptera > Triozidae > Bactericera > Bactericera cockerelli. The sequence goes on along the minus strand of CM044961.1, from coordinate 22,983,312 downwards.
AAAGAAAGAGAGAGAGAAGTACAAGAAAAGGAAGAGAAAGATAAACCGAAGGAAGAGGGTATAGGGAGGGAAAAGAAGAAAGCACAATAAGTAGGAAAAGAAAAGAGAGAGAGAAGTACAAGAAAAGGAAGAGAAAGATAAACCGAAGGAAGAGGGTATAGGGAGGAAAAAGAAGAAAGCACAATAAGTAGGAAAAGAAAAGAGAGAGAGAAGTACAAGAAAAGGAAGAGAAAGATAAACCGAAGGAAGAGGGGATAAGGCGGGAAAATAGGAAAGCACAATAAATAGGGAAAGGAAAAAGAGAGAGAGAGAGATAATTATAAGAAAGGAAAGAAAGATAAAGCGAGTGGAAGAAAAATAGGGATAGAGAGGAAGAAAGTAGGAGAGCTAAATGCTAAATTAAAAAGAAACTTTTTATGACCCTATCGTAAACAAATGAATGCTGAATTGAAATTGAAAAGCTATGAAAAGGAAACCATGTTTTCGAAAGCTGCTTCAGTATGTTTAAAATGAAACTGCCAAAAAAAGGCGGACATAAAAAAGTCTTTGATAAGAAACGTATACTTTTTAAAGCTTTGTACATAATCTACAAACAAAAGCATACAATATGGGTAACTAGCTAAAACCCGACACTTTGTCACCGTTATGGTGTTCGCCCGTGGCTGGGTCCCTATTTGAAATATTTAAAAATACTTTCTCACGACGCACCTGAATACCAAAAGGAGACTCTGGGTTCGAAACCCAGCCGGAACATGACGAATTTGCATTCCATTTGTCATTCCGACCACATAGTAATAAGTCTTGGGCTTACTGCTGGAGTAATGGGACTTTTAAGACTTAGTTGGGCAAAGTGTTTTATCTTCAAATTTTTTAGAAGGCGATATTATTATTATTATTATAATGACGTAAAAGAAATAATGAGATGGTGCTGAGGATGTTGACAAACGAGAAAATAAAGTCTCTTTGCCAGCGTCGATGGCATGTTGAATACACCGGTTCCCTTCAGAACACCGAAGTTAAGCGACATCCAGCGAGGTTAAGACTTGGATGGGTGACCATTCAAATTCTAATTCTCGTGACGCTGGCTTTTCCCGGCCCCACTCAGGCTGGGTGAGGTCAATGTGAGTAGCAGGTTTGTGAGTTTCCTGCGAATGGAGGGTAAAACCCCCGTCGTGATATGACCATGGCAGTTGAAAGCGACGTTAAACCCCACTTAAAAAAAAAAAAAAAAAGTCTCTTTTCTTATGTTTTCGATATCAAGTTGGATAAAAACACCAGTAAGCAACTGTTACATCGCATTCCTACCCCACACTCAATGTTTCATACCCGCTGTCCCGATGTCTGCCTTCCCTGTTGTGTTTCATACCCCAAGTTCCAATCGCTCCCTTCCCTGTGTTTTATTTTCCACGTTTCATTCCCGACGTTCCACTGGCATGACGATGCCAATTCCAACAGCTTTCTTGTTGCAAGTTCTCTGCCAAGAGTTCTCGTGTTGCCAAAAAGAAATGCAGGGATTTTCTCCAAGGACAACAGAAGACAGTGAAAGCGGAATAATGCGAAACATTATTATTTATTTTTTGCAGAAAGGAATTGTTGTGAATAAGTTAAGATCAAGGGCGGGATGTCTTGCCTTGTACAGGGGGTATTGGAAGAGAATGCCGGTTCTTTGTATGTATATTGTAATGTCGTGCAGATCGACTGACTAATGAACCAATAATTTAAAGAGAAATATCCCTTGACTGACCAACCAGGGTGGCGGTCGAAAACCTTTTCTTTCTCCGCTCCCCTGCCAATGACGGGTTTTGCCGTTACAATATCCTAGTCTTATGTAAATAAAACTTGATCGAATCTGTCTAATAATACCTGCCAGAAGCCCGAAGCAACATGAAGCAAGAAAAGTCTCAATCCAAAGACCAAATTAGTAAATAGGATTACAAGTATAGGAAAATAGGCTGCAAGACTCATTATCTTTCTTTCACTTCTTACTTTTCAATGTCCACTGTGACAAATAAGAAGAAAGAACTGATAGAAAAAGGCACACAACTTCGGTGAAAATCTAGTTCTTGAAATTAAAGATGTCATTTGCGCTACACTGAACAGAGTAAACAGTACTGTCCACATTTGAACTCGCAATCAAAGGCCCAACTTAAAATATTTACGATTTATTTTTTCTTGGGAATGTTGTCTTAGAGCATCTTACAACGTCATATAGGTAACAATCAGAATATAAATAGAGTACCTACAAATTTGATACAAAAATACATAATGGTAAATAATTGTAAAATAAGGTCTAAAGTTAGACTATGATTATTATTATGTTAGACTAAAATCAGATGAAAATTTTGAAAGTTAAATTCGATCGTCCGAAACTTCTGAGACACCACAGAGTTAAAAACTCGCAACGAGAAAATTTGAACACCGAAAGACAAATTTTATATTTTCCAATTTTTACAGGGAAACCCATATCTTCCCTCCTTGCACCTGATGAGATGACAATGATATCCTTCCTCCGGTAGACTTGGAGAAAATATGAGTCGGGAACACAAAAAAAACATCCATCAAAAATTAATTGAAATATAAGAGACAAGCACTCAAAGTATAATGAAAACCGTTGTGGCCTGTTTCCTTTTTTACATTTTTAATTTTAGAAGATGAGTTTTTTTATTTCCTAGCGATGAAACAATAGATACTTTAAACGCTTATGATCTGTTTTGAATATTGTTAGAAAGGCATTGAGAGAAATAGCAAGAGCCTAGTCCAATGAAAAGACGTGAGATATAGAGTTTGTTTTCCAACTAATGCATCAGTCGATCTTCGTCTATGTGAGATTTGAGCACAGTAATCGAAAGCTACTAATGCAACTATAATAAAAAAATTCCACACCAAATTGAATCTCTTCTATGAACTGATTTATCAATTCTTTTGCGAGCTCTATTTTAGAATGTTGATACATTCGTGTCGGAAAGCTCTCAGGAAAAGGGATGCCCCATTCTGGCGCGTTTTTTAGAAGAGGTGACCAGGCTATCCGCCTCCGCGGTCTGTAAAATTTGAAACTAACCACATTAACCTCACCCAGACTGGGTTCAGCCAAGAACATTACTAGCATTTTGAGTTTTCGACTTTGAGTGGTCACCTGCCAAGTTCTGAATATATTCTATTTTGTAAAAAGAACTCACCTCCCAGTTTCCTTTCAACGTATTCTTTGCCTATCCTTGCCACGTGGATAAGTATAGCCCTGGATGAAAGTAAGTCCTCAACAATCCCTCACATATCCCTTATTCTGTCAGAGAACACTCAAGTGAAATTTAAAACCCTCTCAAAACTCAAACTCTCCTCATTCTCCAACACTCTTTCACTCGTTTTCTCACACTCCTCCTATTTTTCTCTTTCTCCCTCAATCCTTCTTCGTTTCTCTCTCCCTCCTCTTTCTTCTTCTATCTCTCTCACTTTCTTCTTCCTGTTTCTCAAACGCACTCTTTTATTCACACTAACCCCATTTTTCTTTTCCTTTCTCACCCCCTCAAATATTTCTCTTTCTCTCTCACCACATCCTCTCTATCTCGATTTCTTTTACACTTTTACTCTTTCTGCTCCTATCCTTCGTAACTCTCTCTCTCTCTCTCCTTTAACGTCCACGTCCTCTTTATGTCTCTCCCTACTTTCTCCTATTTCTCACTAGTTCTACCTCTCTCATCAAAAATCTCTTCCCTTCTCTCTTTTCTCACTATATATTTTATTGCCTTTTATATTTCCTATACTCTAAAACACGAGTATGTGCGTTCTTCATTTCTATTTCTCACACTTTCATTCTCTTTTATTTTATTTCACTTTCTCTCTATCTCTCTTTTCTCTCTCTCTCTCTCTCTGTTTTCGATTGTCACCCCTTTTTTCAGCATCATTTACTTTTATTCCTTTTTTGTCTTTCATCTTGTGTTTAGGTTCCTCTCTCTTTTGATTCTTGTTTCAATTTGTTTATCTCACTATCTGTATCTGTACATCTCTCTTACTTTATCTTTGACGGTTTTTCTGTCTTTTTATCGTTTAATCATTTCAAGTTTGCTTCTATTTCTTCCCTTGTCTCCGTATTCGTTTCTTATTATAAGTTCCTCTGTGTTTTTTATTCCCTACGAAGCCTTTTATTTCTATTGCTTTGAACATCTACATATATTATCTTCACCCGTGAAAAGATCCTAACAAGAGCACCTTTCTTTTTATCAAAGAAAATGGGGGAATTTTTTTCATCACATTGAATTTTTTTAAAGTAATAATCATTATCAAACGTACTACTTCTGAAATTGTTATGTCAAGCTGTTGTTTTTGTCATTATAAGAGACTTTTGTTGTCTGTGAGGATTTATCGGTCTTTTTTCTTTGAAAAATAAAATTGGTTATTGAGATTCTTCAGTCCATTATAAAAAATACCTATGCATCAGACCTAAAATTTTGATACAAAATTTCCTCGCAGTAGGTAAGAGAGTGAAGATAATTTTTAATAACGTAACAATTTTTTAAAGAATATAATGGTTTTCAATAATTTTATTGTATTTCTCAATGACAGTGTACTGTACAGTACTTCTCTGCTAGTTTTAGTAGTTCTTTGAATTTATTGAATTCAATGATCTGAAACTTGCTTTAAAATTATTCAAAAAGTCACCATACAAAGAAAAATAATACAAAATGATTTGACTTACCCCTAATTTTCTGAAGAGTTGTGACTTCAATTTTGACGTAACTGAAATTTTTGATTTTTCGAACTTTGTATTTGGACATTACAATACATGATGATTTTAATTTTCTTGAAGCTTGGAATTCGACAATGCTCATAAATTTTGACTTTTCGGACATTGAATTTGGACATAACACGATGTTTTAATTTACTTGAAACTTGCAATTTGTGAATACTTATAGATTTTTAATTTTGAACTTCAAGTTTGGATTTTCAATGATGATTTTAATTTTCTTGAGACTTGGAATTTGACGGCACTTATAGATTTTAAATTTCGGACTCTAAATTTGGATATAACATGATTTCATATAACATTTCCTTCAGACTTGATAATTTTGATTTTTGTGACTTTCTCTTTTGATTTACATTTGACTATAATTTTAATAGTGTTTGGATATTTTGATTTCATGACTTTGAACTTAAAGACTTTCTTCTGACATTATATTGTTCTGATATTATCTGATAATATAATTTTGACGATACTTATATTTTCCTGATATACTTTGGACTTTGACTTTACTATGGATATTGATTTTCATAAGACTTAGAATTTTGATATTACTTGATGATTTTAATTTTCTTACGATTATTAATTTCAACATTACTGACGATTTTGATTTTTGAGACTTTGAATTTTAATATTACAGGATGATTTTTTTTTACGATAGATTTTCACGATTTGACGTTACTTAATAGGTATTATGATTTTTAAATTTGGACACCACCAGATGAGTTTTTGTTTATGTATCAGGTTTGGAAATACAGTTACATAACAAAAATGTCGTCATTCTTCTCCCGACACATGGTGCCTACCAGGCTCGAGGGATTTTCACGCTGGACTGCCAAAGACAGTCGTTGGTCTATAAATGCCCCGGCCCTGGAATCACCACATGTGATTTGTAATTTGGTAGAAATTTGGTCTACCAAAGACTTGAATCGAGAGAAAGGTCCAAGTGTTTTAACAGCCAAGCCATAAAAATAATACTGTTGTGTTAATGCTTCGTATTTTTTCATCTTCTTATCACTTACAACTTCTGCTGTTACGCCAGCCTCTGTGAGGTCCGTTGTATGTACGAGGCAGCGAGCGTATCCACACAGGTCACGTCCCACACAAGATGCCGGCCTTTGCTCCAAAGTATAAGTGTCATTCCGCCGGTCTTTTTCCGTCATTGCGGAAAATGCCGGATGGTTCTAATGTGGAATGGAGACCGATGGTTGACAAAGCTCGGTGGATGATTTGATTGAGTTCCAAATGGCATGAAAAACGACCCGCACTCTTGGAGCAACTGAGTCTATGCACTCCCTTCTCCTCAACACGCTGACCACATACACATACATGGGGAGGTGATTACTGACATCCCAATCGTCATCCCACAAAAAATCTGAAGGATATGTCATCTAGTCTGGTACCAACATTGGTGGATGGCATTGCATGAAGCCATGCATTTGATTCTTCTCTTTGAAGGGCTTTGAATCGTGCTGAGTCTTCCGGGATGGATAATTTTATTTTTGTTTCTATGATGTTGCAAACACTGACGTCATCCCAACTTTTTGTGAATCTAGCATTTCCGGCATGGTGACATGAGCATTCCTCCAAGCATCCACTGCCTCGGTGTGCCTGTGAATATTGACTTTGGTATCCTGTGGGGGAAGAATGCTAGATACCAAAGTATCTACACCATGAACCGACGCTAAGAATGCTGGTAAACATAATATATCTTGAAATTTACTTAATCCCAAATCTCTTTCACTGATGGGTAAACACAAGTGTTCCGATTCATTATCCTTCAAATCCATGTTCAATATTATTTCTAATGAAGATTTTAATGCGTTGTCCAGGTTTTCACAGACATCAGGAAACTTCTAAAATAGACATCAGGTACATATAGAATTATAGACAGTTCTTTAACAATATATAAGCAACATGGAAATTAAGTTTAGTAGCTCTTCCTAATAAATGTAAAATCTACTTTACGAGATCGTTTGATGTCAGGGGCTAACTTTTTAAATTGATCTAGATTATCTAGAACATCTTTTACAATAGCACTGGAACAGAAATAGATCTCACATTTGCTCGGATTAATTCCTAATCAAATCTCTTTGGCCTCTCGGATGAGAAATTCAAAGTCTTTCAGAACAACATTGTATACGCCAGCTATTATTCCATTATCTAAGCACAAGTAACATAATAGATGATACCATCTAGATAAGTCGATTTTCATGATAGGTACATGGACTTTTGATATTTCTTGTAAATCTTGATTTTATAACTTTGAATTTGGACATTGTTAGTAGATTTTGATGTAGTTGATAATTTCGATTTTCTTGAGATTTTGAATTTTGATTTTTTTTGGATTTTTTCGTTTACTTTATTGAATTTAGTTGATAGATCTGTAAAGAAACAAATCAAAATATTTAGATAAAAAATAATGGGTCCATGTCTTTGAATATCATAGGAGTAGGTCAAAGATAATTTTTGTGCTTTTTAATGCTGGAATCATTATTTTACGAATTCAGTATCAAAAATTTGGTACCTTTCATTTTAAAATACCATTGATCATCTTTACTGCAAGAAACATATAAAATATTATTTTTGACCAGAAATATTTAAGGCCTACAGAACTTTACATAACTTACAGGTAATAGAAAGTAATAGTTTATATCAGCATATACCATCGTCACAATAATCAGTCTGTTAGTATCAGAATTGTGAGAAGTTAGATGTACAACTTCTCCGTACAAAATCTTAAACTAGATTTAAAAACACAACAGTAGGGTAAAGATAGGTACTTACATTTAAATTTACATAAAGCTCCTTTAGATTTATTTTAAAAAAAATTAAATAAGAGTATGGTGACTTTTTGAGTTATGAAAAATAGGTTTTAGTATTTTAAAGAAAAAGAATCAGATCATTGAATCAGGATTTTCCAGACATTCTCATCTTCGTTTCTTCCTTTCCCTCATCATTCCTCTCCTGGTGTTTCAGTTTTATTGAAGGGTTTTCATCTATTTCCTGGTTCATCTGAAAATACGTTTGAATGACCGAGCCAAGATCTTTCCAAAATGACAGCTAAAAGTGAGAGGATAACAAAATGTTTATATCATTAGAAAAAGAAGAAAATTGAGTATGTATGCATTTCAAAAGACGTCTCTGATGAATTTCATTTTTTGATTTAATTGGACAGGTCTTTCCATCGTTATCAGATTTTGAGGACGACCGGTTAAGGGGCTGTATGGAAATATCTTTAGTAGGTACTTATTTCGAATTTGGAAGCGCATTTTAAGAACTAAAAGTACCTATTGAAGAGAAGCGGTACCTATTGTACAAACTGTACAATAAGGACATGATACAAACCACACAAGCTAGGTATAACCTGTTCATAGTGTTGATTTTGTTAGAATGAAAGTTCTTTTCTAATTATCTAATTGTCGACCTCCGTGGCTCAGTGGTTAAGAGCATTGGTTGCTGACTCGGAGGTTGCGGGTTAGAATACCGGCCGGAGCGGAAAATTCTGAAGTAATACGACATCAGTTCCGGGGCACACTTACCTTTTCAAAAAGTGTGTGTACTAGACGAGTCCGAGACGAGATTTTACGTCCATTCAGAAGAAAGTTACCCAGATTAATCTCAACCAGCGTTGGTTCTAATTTGAGTGGCCACCCACCAAGTGCTGACTTCGCTGGACGCAGCTCAACTTTAATGATCTGACGAGATGGAAAAACTTTGGCTTCTTGTTGTTTAGCCGTGTCACGTGACATCATTTGATAGATAGATACATAGATATAGTCATTCCACGTCCATATTATATCCTCTTACCGTAGCACCAATCTGGATCATGAACAATTGTACATACGATTAAAAACTACTTGGAATTTTGTACTGCAAAATTTTGTTCTAATATTTTGTAAGTAAATAATTTTCTTTTTTTAAATCCTATGAAATAATAAATTAATGAAATTTCTTAATTTTGTATCAGTGGCCAAAAATAAACATATTATTCAATTCTAGAATGATGTTCCCATTTTAAAATGACGCATTACCAACCAGTGAATTTTTTTTACATGCTCTTCTAATACCTTACCTAACTGAGTCATTCTCAGCTATAAGTTATTAGAACCGCATATAGCAATACTTACAGCATTGAAGGGAATCGCGTTCGATTTCCCATATCGTCAAAAAAAATTCAACTCAGTACTTTATTAACCATGTTTTACACTATGTACAACTGAGTGGCTTTTTGGCTTTGCAATAATTAAACCAAGTACTTATACCTTTTTGTTTATACTGCCGAGATAAAACTGAAAAGTCCCTTTACTGTGATTGTATTACTTTGGGAATAAATTACTATAGTAAGAAATACCTAGGTAAGACTGTAACCCTTAATATGTATGTATGATTTTATTTGTGGTGAAGCACAAGGCCTCTTCACAATTTTTGTGGGTAGCGCAGCATTACTAAGAGCCTCCTTCGTATTTCGAATTATTCTATTACATTAATTTCTTCTAACTCTGGTAAGGGTTGGGTGGAAGAGATTGCCATAGGCAATAACCCCGCCCTTTAGTTAGGACATAATATGTATATATTTTTTTTTTTTTTTTTTTCTCCTTGTTTATATTATTAATATTGTCTATTTTTATATTTACCATTATTTGTCTGTATATATGTTCTACCTACTAATAAAGAGTTTCTAAATAAATAAAATAAATAAATGCCGCCACAGGGTCGTTACCCATACAGGTAACTACTCATTTTTCCTCACGAGGTATGAGTGGACCCCGAACATCCAAGTATAGGTCAGAAAAATTCCTGGCCCGCTAGGGATCGAACCCAGGTCGCCGTGCGTGCAATGCTTAGCGCGCTAACTCACTCTGCCACGGTGACTAATCTGTAACCCTTAATATTTATTATACTTAGTGCTCGGTGGCGCCGAATTCAGGCCCGAAACGATGTGCGGCAATGCCTCATTGTGTAGAGCAATGTTAGGAAAAAAAAACTTTGGGCCATGCCTCTGGCTGTACCTCGGGTGCAGGCAGCCCTTGATATTACAATTTTCACATCTAAGTATTGTTTTTTTTTTTTTTGACCTACTCATAAAAAATAAGAAGTATCGCAATCGGCCCATTTTCCTCATTCATAATATTTTCAGTAGGACAATTTTCGGCGCTCGTGTACAGCCCGCCTTGGGAAATCTAAAACAGGAAAGCGTATTTCCCCCACCTGGGGGTTGGCGCCTGCGCTCTGCCACTATTTTCTCCGTAGAGTACAAGTTCAATAGGCGAGAGCCGAGAGGAAGAGAAAGCTCACATTTCACTTTTTAGTCTTTCATGTAACCTAACTTTCGATAGCAACATTCAAAAAACTCGGGGACTCTTCTTCTCATGAATTGTGAAAAATATAAAAACTCTGGTCGAAAATTTCTTCTTGTTTGTTGACTTTCAAGTGCCAAAAAAATTAGAGAATTTTTTTATCCTATTTATAATTTAATTAATAAACCTCCTTTTGCTAATTTTGCAGTGCCAAATTTTTCATTGAATACTATGTACCATGTAATATTGTTTTTCTCTTTTCCGAATTGATCTGTTACAATGCCTTGAATTTTGTTTATTTTCTTTTTCCAACCATAATGTGTTTATAATGATGCATCTAATCTTCCATCTTCTTCAAAAGGCCTAATATTAGGTAAGTACTCTTTTAGTGTTCACAATAAAACGAAAGATAACGGATTTCTAGATAGCATTTGACACATTCCCGACCTTCTAGTGAACTGGAAAAAATAATGTCAAATTCTAACCTATATTTTCGATTGTTATCTCATATCACTATCTCGCTACTGAGAATGAGGTTCATCCCTTTTTGCCATTGACCCAAATGCGGGAGCCAGATGCGGTATAATGCATAATATCGTGTTCTTGAGAGTTACCTACTTTGGGAATACTTTGGAGAGCTAGGTATTCTATTTTCCTATATATGTATAAGTAATACCTAACCTTAAGGTCTTGTTCTACATACCTATTTATATAAGTAATACCTAACCTTGAGGTCCTTGAGGTACTGCAAGAATTTCAACGTCATTTCTGATGTAACTTTTTAAAGTATAATTGGGATAGGTGCCTCTTTTATTTATTTATATATTTACATAACAAAATTTACAAGTTGTATAAAATAATATACAATGACAATACAATGCGTCTTTTATGGCCTGAGCCAAAAAAACAAACACAATACTTCCGATTTCTAATATTAGAAAAATAAGGAGTAGTGGGTACCTAATATTGTATCAAGCAAAATTCATGCCCTAAGTCAATATTGTTCTCAGTGAAGATTATTGGGATTCAAACCTGTAACTTGCTGTGTACCAGTCGAGCGGTTTATATCACTTCACTATACACTTTCATTTATGGGACACTGAAAGTTTAGTGGTATAGTACTTGTCTGTCAATTGAAAGATCACGCTTTCGAGAATAAGAACTGACACAGGCACACTTTAACCAATATTATATGGTCGATCGTTCCGTTCCTCAAGTTCTACATATACAAGGTGGAGGAGGTTTACACTTTTCAGAACTATATAAGCCTCTTAAATCATGTTCAAAATTTAATCCATTATCAAAAAGCTTCAAATGTCTTTGTTTTTATTTTTTCAAAGTTGACCATGATGAACAAAACTTTCTACTTTACCTATTAAATAAGTACGTTCCCTTTTGAGAGGAAATAAAATAAAAAAAACATTTCACAGAACTAACTGGGCTTTGGCAGGGGGAGTTTTAAAGTTCTATCTCCATGTATCATTTTGAAAGGGGTCCACTTATACCTGGTGAGGAAAAATGAGAAGTTACTCGTACGTATAAGGACCAGTGGCGGCATTGCCAGAGTAAAAAGAAAATAATTTAAAGAATTTAGAAATATAAAGGAGGCTCTCTTTGATGCTGCTCTACCCATAAATATGTGAAGAGGAACTTGCTTAGCCACAAAAAAAATTAATATACTTCAACAGTCACTTTAAATTAGGCAGACATTAATAAAATAATACAAAACTCGGGAACTATTTTTCTATCAATACTAAAACAAGAGACAATGTTGCACACAGTACTATAAAATATTTCCCAACCTAATAAAACAGATAAATCGGATCAGCTTTTACGGTAATACATCTTCTTATCTTCCTTGAGAAAGAGAAGATATGCCAAAGTGAGGATGAAGGTAAGGGGGATATAGTTAGAGCATATAATAAAATCCATGAGATTGGAAAAAGGAGGAAGAAGAAGTGAAAGATAGGTAATATGTAGGAGGAAGTTAAATTCCTGTAGGCTAATCTATGTACAAGTTTGTGTGTATTCGAGTTTGTCAATTTTATTTTCAAAGCAAAGAAGTTATAAGCATTGACCGCTCCAATATTGATCAGGCTGTCTAAGAACATCACAAAAAGAAGAATATGAGAAAAATGAAACTAATAAATAAAAAGAGAAAGTGGGCTAAAAAGAACCGAGAGGAGCAGATACATAAAGAAAAACATATGAATATACAAGATGAAATTACGAGAAGGAATGAGATATAGAAAACATGAGAAAGGATACCCACAAAAGACACAAACCTATGAGAAAATTAGAGAAAAGAAACTATAAAATAATACTTAAGAAGAAAATACAGAGAACCAGATTAAAGAAGATGGAGAAAGACGAACATCATTCTACAAGATAAGAAAAAGGAAGAGATAAAGAGAATATCAGAAAGGAGAGCTTAAAAGATAAAGAAGACCTATGAGATAACAAAAAGAAAATAATAAGATAAAAGAAACTAACAAACATGAAAAGGAAAAGATATATGAGAGGAATGGGTTGGAAAATGTATTATAGGGAAATGAGACCCTTTGGAATGATGGAAGCAAAATTCCGATATCCCTGGAGCTTTTCTCGTTAATACGGTTTTCAATTAGGATTTCCTAGTTTCTAGTCGAAGCCAATCCCTTTTATGGTTCCTTCAGACTCTTTACAGCTTAGAGTGGCTTCGGTTTTAGTAAGTATAAAAAGAAGACGGGGTTTTTGACCATATTTCATAAGGCTTTTTATGTACGTTCATACAGATTTATGTACATTGGACGTATACATACAAGTATATGTACATATTTATATATTTTATCCTGTACCCATCTACGAGTTCCATCTTTTTCTTCTTTCACTTTGTCTTTTCCCAAACCTACTTGGGTTTGGCATCTACCAGTTTATTATTCAGGTTCCTCCATCGATCATGCAATATTTTGAAATACCTATATTTCACAACTGAAGTTTCAAAAAAAAAAAAATTACTGTAGGAACGCCAGAAAACAAAATGCCATTTTTACGTTTTGAAGATTACATCAATCACCATGAAGATATTGGTTAGTCTTGATGCAGAATGCATGAATTCAGACTAAACTTATAAGCCAGGCTAGCTTGCAGTTTCCTAAATGTTTAATGGCTTCTAAAGAAAAAGTCCCAAGTCCTCACGATGGTTGATCGCACCTAGAATTATGTATGTGGATCAGGACGGGTCAACTTTGAAAAGTTGGCTGGAGACCACCTTTCCCGCCTCCAGCTGTCGCCAAGCTAACTACAACAATTCAGACATTGAATTTAAGTAAATCAAATATTGAAACGGGCTCTGGGCACAATAGAAATTCCTTCACTTTTAGAACCTACCGGATTACTTAGAGATGACAACAAACGGCCGGATGGCATGACAGTAGTACCATGGTCCCATGGTAAATGTTTGGTATGGGACTATACGTGCGTTGACACCTACGCAAAAACCTACATCAGCCACACATGCCTCAATGCGTCTTCAGCAGCTGAGATTGCAGCAAAGAGGAAACATGACAAGTACAGCAACATCATAGCAAGTGGATACCTCTTTGTTGCAGTTGCTACAGAGACATGTGGATCATGGAGCCAAGAAGCTAGAAAATGGATAGAAGAAATTGGAAATCATATGATGGTTCGAACTGGAGATGGAAGGACACCTGGTTTTTTCAAACAGAAAATTTCCCTCGCCATACAGAGGGGTAATGCGGCGAGCGTATTGGGCTCGTTGCCATCTAATATCAATATGGATGAGGTGTTTTACCTATAATAAAATATATGATTCAGACATTCTCTCGAGTTGCTCATCCCTTTTACTTAAATGTCTTTGGGGATAGCATTGATTTCTTGATGTGGGTAAAAACCAAAAACCTACAAGAACTGAAATTTGCTATTCCACCTGAAACTGAATGTTATCCTCGAATACATTGTTGAATAATACATGTTAGGAAACGCGATGCCTTACTTGAGAGAACGTCTGAGCACTGAATTGATGCACTCTGCATTATGATTTGATGTTCAAAACGAAAATGGTGAGTTTCATAGTAAATGGCATTCTGTTTTCTTGCATCCCATTAAAGAATAAATCGTTATGAAGCTTTCGAAAATATAGGCATTTCAAAATGGTTCATGAACAATGGTGGATCTGGTACAATATTACGAGTATTTTGAGATACAAGGCCAGTGGTCTAGACTCCTCAGAGTCCAAAACAATCCTTACATCAGAAAAACTTGAAATTTATTTATTTGTGTAGTCAGTAATACAGGCAATGGCAATATCCAGGTACGGACCAAAAGAAGAAAAATAGGTCCTTTATTTTTTTTTTAGGCCATGCTAAAGTGGCCTAAAAAAAAGTTAGGCCACTTTAGGCCATGCTAAAGTGGCCTAACACATGCTTTGCATAATTGGCCACTTAACTTGCCATGTTCCTAATTTTCGTTTTATTAATAAGTTATTTTTACATTTAAATTTTATTTATGAAGATGAAAGAATTTGTTCAATAAAAAATAATCTTTTGAAAGTACAAAAAAAAAAAAAAAAATTAAAAAAAAAGCTCACAATTGACTTGAAGTTTTAGTTTTCTTTCTGCTGTTAGTCTTCTTTACTAACCGAAGCCTCTCGGTCCTACTTCGTGAAACAAGCTTGAAATTTATTATCTGTACTTCAACTTTAATAGTTCAGTCCTTTCTGAGCTACGTTGATTATTATAAGTGAGTGAACGAAGCTCAGAAAATGACATGAGATTTGCCTTCTATAACACGAATAAAATACCCATTTATCACTGCACCATTATATTCATTTATTCATGCCAAAAAAAACATTGCATACTGAATAAATGTGCAAGTAGGAAATGACCACAGCATAACAGTATCATTAAAATATTCCTTGAGGGCAGCTTTTGGTATTCAATTTTTCGAGGATATTATTTGAAAAATATCTGTCTACCTAATGAAGCATTTCCTTTCTGCGGCTGGCTATTGGTGGAGATGTAGAAACGACTCTATGCTTGACCGACCTCAGTAGCTTGATTATTATTATTATTATTAAACAATTTCGATCAAACTTTATTTCTATTTTTTATAGATAGGTACAGTTGAAAGGTATAATTATGTATTTAGTAGAGAGGACAAAAAATATAATGACTATGCCTCTTTTACTCTAATATTGAGATATACTAGTGTTAGTGGAGATGTCAAAACTCCCTTCCACCACTCAGTAAATTCGATGAAAGCCATGAACAAAATAAAAGTATTTTTTTAATAATAAATAATGATAATTCTTATGAATTAAAATCTGATGAGGGACTTCCAAAAATATTGAACTTCGCACAAATAGATCGAACTTCAAACAGCCCCATAGTCATACCTATAATGGGTATCAGGCACCACCTGAAAGTATATGAAACAAGCAGCACCGGTAGGGGAAAATTGTAGCCATCCTGTGTGGTGAAGTGGTAAATGGAGCTTCTTAATCCGGAGGTGATGGGCTCGAATCCCGACAGGAACGTATTTTGCTGAGAGAAAATTTCCACTCTACTGGCATGGCGCTTTTAGAAATCATACGGAAGTAGGTCTGATGCGGTCTCAGTTAGGTATTTTTTTGGGAGAAAAAATCAAATTCATTGACCAAATAACACAGAAACTGGGGAAATTCGAATCAAAGATCTTCATGGAATAAAAATCTGAAAATAAGAATGCTTTGAACAGTCTAAACTTTACTCTTAGGAGTGTACCTGAGATTTCTAGGTACCTATAAATTCCTCATAATAATACCCCAGCCTAAAACTAATAGCAATAGCATTAATATTAAGAAGTTTAGTATTATATTTGCTCGGCAGAATTTCTCAGATTTCATTTCTCCATCAGAACTCGACGACAAACAAAATGGTTGAGTCAGCAAACTTCAACTCTCTGGGGACCGCATTTTATTAGTGCTGATGGAGAACTTTCTGACTTTCACTCAGTGGCGGATCCAAGGGAAGTAATTTTGTATTCTGATTAGAGATTTCTAATGAATAATGATGGAAATTCCTGATGGAAATTTAGGTATTGTTATCATATTTGAGTTAATCACTTTCGTGATATCACATCCACTTAAACTCGCTTCCCTAAATCTACGCTGAAACCAGGACTCGAACCACCGACCTCCAGGTTACAAGTCCGCCGCATTATCGATGAAGCTATTAAGGTCGGACATTATAGTATTGCTTTATTTTCTACAACATAGCGCTCGTCTTTTCGAAAGGGAACCATACATGAGGACCATAGGTTTCCTCATTGTCTCTATCCAAGGGAAATATTTCTGTAGGTGAAAACCACGCAAAGAATAATATATTTAAATTTTATTTTATAAACTAGTAAAACACCTCGTCTATAGAGCAAGTTGACACAGGCAGCATTGCCTCGTTGGATAGCAATTGACAGTCTTTGACGAAGAGATAAAACTCGCGGTGTTAATACTAAAAATCTTTTTAATTCTAAAGCAAAAATTAGAATTAAAATAAGAAAATTAGAGTTATTTTAAATTAGAATTAGCGGTGGTGTTTTAAGCCCACATACATTTAGCTTTAAAGCTACTGATAGTCAGGTGCTTTCAGGCGGTGGTCTGGTCAAAAAGTTTTGTGAAGAAGTAGGTACTAAGGTAAATGGAATAGAACTATGAGGTAGCAGGAAGGCAGTATAAATGACTATGATAAACCTATTGGGAAGCATAATAATTTAGACAGATCCAGTATTATTTATCACCAAATTTTAAGTACCTAATTAATCCTAAGCCTAAAGTATCACAACATTTTCCTAAAAATTCCATCTTATCCAAAACTCTCAAGTGAAATAGAGAGAGGACAAAACATAAAGAGTTCTTGCAGTTAAAAGTTCCAAACAAATCTAATACAACACTCTCGTGCTCAACTTTTAAAAACCTAATTCCTAAACTTTCACCATTGCAAGTGGTAAACTTTACATGATTTTAAAAAAAATATAACGCCTACTCCTACCGGAGGCTTCCGGTAAAACTTTCCATTAATTTATAATATATTATGTACTTTACGTGTGTATGTGTATCAAGGGTGCAATAGTTCTAAATAATGGACGCAGCACATAGAAATTTCTTCTTTTTTTTAGAAAAAGACCCCCAGAAATAATGTAATGTGTATCAATCTTTTGTTATAATCTGAGCTGGTTGTAGGGTTTTAAGTGAAACCCTTACAATTAACACTGTGACCTAATTAGATGAATAGTCACCAGTTCATTCTATTTGGTTTAAACCTGATTTGAGATAGTCAGGATGAGGACCACCCATTCGCTGGGAATCGTACTAGCTACTCACATTGAATCCACCCAGCCTGGGTTGGGCCGGAAATGCCAGCCTCATGTGTTTGGGGGGAACAGAATTTACTTTCAAAAAATTCTGCCCCAAAGTGGAAATCGAACTCGGTATCTCTGGACTACGGGCACTAGTCACAAGGCTTATACCACAGAGGAAGTATCAATCTATCTAGACGTTTAATTTTACTTCCGAGAAATTTCTAACATTAGAAATCGAAAGAATTGTGTTTGTTTTTTTTTAATTAAATTATGAACGTCCTCCTCAAGCAAAAACCTTTTCAACGAGAGTTTGGTATGAGCAAGTAATGCTTCCAATGTTTACCACACCAGCCTGTATGCTGCATTTTAATAATATTAATAAAATGTGAACAATGAAATATCTCTGCATTGTGGTGGAAGAACGGCAAGTATTTTAATATTAGTTCGAGGACTTTAGGAATATTGGTACAAGGCGATTAAAAGTTTCTTTTACAAATAGAAAGGTCGTTCTGTGTAACGACAAAAAAAAACTTTGATAAAGGTAGTACATTTTCCATTTCCTAATGTTTGTACTGGCTGTGGGACTATAAACAGGGAGTAGACCAGGAGTCTGGTTGGGCGACTGTAAACAGGGAGTAGGCCACCAGCATTCTAGCTGGGGGACTATAAATAGGGAGTAGACCAGCAGTCTGGCTGGGGGACTGTAAACAGAGAGTAGACCAGCATTCTGGCTGGGGGACTATAAACAGGGAGTAGACCAGCATTCTGGCTGGGGGACTAAAAACAGGGAGTAGACCAGCATTGGTTTGGTTCTGGGGGCCCTTGTCAATTATTAGCCTCCTTGTAAAGACAATGGTAGAAGTGAAGATTCATTCCTCCACTGTCTGGCTACCATCGCTTACGATGACGTCACCCTGGATGATGAAGAAATGTACTTGTTTGGTTCTGGTGATTTAAATATTCGCAGAAACTGATTTCTATCTTCGCGGTCAGCAACAATTCCCGAGGTAAAACTCGCGAGAACAACGAGCTCGATGTTTTCCCATCACTATTTATAAATAACGTTCATAGGCCAGATTTTTCTCCAATTTTCTCAAGTCCAAAAGTTTTCCCAATAAAAATGCAATTCTTTTCATTTTCACCATACAAGTATTTTTTTTTTCAAGTTTCAAGTTTAAGTATAAGATTCCAATTCAATATTTGTGGTTGATTCAAGCCACAGAACCCCACAGTACTTATACATGATCTATATATTTATGTTTGCAACATTCGAATATCGAGGTTGCCGATGGTCCATAATAACACAGAAATGCAACTGCAAAGAAAGGCATGATCTAACAGGTTGTAAGGCAATGCCAGGCGAGAATCGAAACAGCAACTTAGATGCTTCAAGGAAAGTTTGCTAAGAAAATTGCAGAGCTTATTAATAAAGGATATCGGAACTTATCTAAAATACCGGAAACTTATTATGAGGGTGAAAAAATCGAAAGTCACTAATAGAGATATACAGTATGACCCAGGATAGGACTTGTGGGATATACTGTATATGATTTGCTAATGTGTCGCCAAAACAAGGTATTTTGAAGGGGGCGCCACATAGAGTGGCGTCATCATCCACGATGACGCCACTCTATGAATGTTTGTACTTCAAAGTTTGTATACTACCTGATTTTTCTTCACATAAAACTGTCCATTTTTGGTTTGTTTGTTGTTTTTGCTTTGTTGTTTTTTTTTTCAATGCAAAATATTAATAAAAATATTAAAATGTTGCATATTTCATTTATTTATCTCTGCTGCTACTGTGGCTGCCTATACTTGTTCTATTTGTTATAGGTATAGTACTATTAATGATAACCCCTACACAAAAAAAGCAGATGATGATAATCGTAATAGTGAAATAGGAATCGGGGCTTGAATATGAGATGGCTTTAGGGATGGTGAGATTCTGTTCATTTTTGTTTTTCTTTGTTATTTTTCTCGCCGAAAGCAGTTTCAGTATTTTTCAAGATGATTCGAAAATGGGATAATACGAGGAAAAAGGAAGGAAAAGGGCTGAAAGACGTTCTATTAAAGGCGAGTTTCAGAGAAAAGGAATGTGCTGATATGAAGAGAGAATATTATTCAAATGTGAAGGATGGCCAACTTTGAGAAATGGGAAAATGTGTGAAAGGGAGATGGAGGAGATTCAGGGAAAGGGAAGATGAATGTAAGAGGGAGAGAAAGGGAGAAAAGAAGGAAGAAAGAAGAAGGAAAAAAGGGAGAGAGAGAGAAAGGGAGATGGAAGAGACGCAGGGAAAGGGAAGATGAATGTGAGAGGGAGTGAAAGGGAGAAAAGAACAGAGGACGAGAGAGAGGAAGAAGGAGGGAAAGGGAGAGATAAGAAGAAAAAAAAAGTGGTAGAAAAAGGAAGAGATAGGGAGAAAGGGAGAGAAAGAGAAAGGGAGCTGGAGATGACGCAGGGAAAGGGAAGATGAATGAGAAAGGGAGAGATAAGAAGAAAAGAAGAGGTAGGAGAAAGGAGAGAGAGAGAAAAGGATGTATAGGAAGGGTGAGAGAGGAAGGGAGGTCGAAAAAGGAAGAGGTAGGGAAAAAGGGAGAGAGAGGAAGGAAGAGGAACGGTGAAAGAAGAAGAGAGGGAGAGGCACAGAGATAAAGGAAGGGAGAGAGATAAAGAGAGGGTGTGTGAGAGAGAGAGAGAGAGGAAAGAACAGGAAGAGGGATATGAAGAGATTCAGAGAACTGAAGAGATAAAAGGAAAGAAATAATAGAAAGAGGATACGTAAAGGAGAGAGAAGGAGCTAGAGAGAAAAGACGAGAGAGAGAGATTAATGTATGTTGCACGTAATATTTGGACATGTGGTGGAGTATATCAAATAACCCAACTTGATGAAATTCAAAGCACTGGTGGGTAGGGAGCACAAGAAAAAGAGAGAAAGAAGAAAGAAGGTAAGATTCTTAACCTCGAGGTCTCACGTTCGATTCCAGATGGTACTCGATTTTCGTTCTCCAGAAATAAATCCTCTCTGTTCAGCTGTTCAGATATCTCGCAGTTGAGTTTTTTATATTGCTAGGTCGAGATACTCATGCTGATTACTCGCTAATTGTGGGTATGGACTTTCCAGCCAACATTTGGCTCCATGAATTTCTCCGAACACATTTATTATACGAGGTCTGTCCGGAAAGTTCGTATAAAAGTGTTCTGGCAACGCTGGAAGGCAAAGTGGGGAGGCAATTTGGGCTATTTCCCCTTCTACAACATCCAAACAATTCTCAGTGTGCGTTCGATCGCCTTACGATAAAAACTGGATCGTCCCGGTACCTGTGAAGTGACCCCTCTCTCTATCACTCGTCGGCATGGAACTCTCAGTCATTCAAGAACAGCGCGTCATCATCAAATTTCTCGTAAAACTCGGCAAGAATGGGCACGAAATTTTTAATGATCTCAACCAAGTTTATGGAGATGATGTTTTCAAGGAACCAACAGTCCACAAGTGGGTAAAAAGATTTCGTGAGGGCCGAGAAAGTCTCGAAGATGACCCTCGGTCAGGACGTCCTTCCACTTCCAGCACTTCTAACAATGTGGAAAGAATTCGATCCTGTGTCCTGCAGGACCGTCGTTTAACCGTCAGACAGGTGTCTGAAGAGCTTTCTTTGAGCAAAACAACTATTTGGCGCGAGAGGGGCGGTGGATCCTCCACCACGACAATGCCCCCGCTCACACCTCTCTCGTTGTGCGTGAGTTTCTGGCTGCCAATTCGATCATAGCGACTGAACACCCCCCTTATTCACCGGATTTGGCACCCTGTGACTTCTTTTTATTCCCAAAAACAAAATTGGTGCTTCGGGGGCGGCATTTGGGGGACGTTGAGGCCATTAAAGCAGCAACGACGAGTCAGCTGAAGAGACTTCAAACTGAGGACTTTCAAGGAGCCTTCAAACAGTGGAAACGGCGTTGGCAGAAGTGCATTGTGTCCCAGGGAGAGTACTTTGAAGGAGACAAAATTGAATTACCCGATTAATTGTAATATAAAATTTTTATTTCATTTTTATACGAACTTTCGGGACAGACCTCGTACCTATAGGTATTTGTTACAAAAGTATGAATTGTATTTATTATGTTGTAGAAAACATTTTTTATAAGACTTTTTATTTTATTTTTATATATTTTTTGTGTCATGAGAAATATAAAGAATATCTATGTTTATAAAGCTCAAGAGTAGGAGAGCTTTTATACCAAGAGAGAAAGAGTTTCTAATTGATAATATGTAGTTGGTTCAATATTGCATTTATTTATTTTCTCTAATTTGCAATTTGCAAAATTTTCAATTCAAGTGCTTCGCTTTCATTAATTAATGGAGAGCAGTTGTTTTGATTGCAAAATCAACAAAACAGTTAGTCTTACGGACTTTTCAATTAACAACTTTTGTTTTCTAATTAGAGCGAAATTTTAATTGTTTTTCTCGCCCGTTCACGAACTCCCTACTGCAGTTGTGCTCTCGAATAAATTTCAACTTGTGAGTGCTATTGATACACCACAAAGAGCTGGAGAACGAGAGAGAGAGAGAGAGAGAAAGAGAGAGAGAGAGAGAGAGAGAGAGAGAGAGAGAGATAGCATTTACCACAAAGAACAAGAGAGAAATGGAGACGACAAGTTCGACCACAAAGAAACAAACGACATTTTCAACTTGGGTGAAATTTTTACCATGAATTGAGTGAGTAAAGTCGGAAATTGAATCCGTGCACAAAATTTGCTCCTTATTAGTTCAAGTTGATTATAAATAATAATAAATGAATAAATGTGCTTCTTTGTGTTATTATATCACAGTTGTAGTGGGTAGCGCAGCATTATCGGACTTTCTCGTATGTTATTTTTGCCTCTAATTCCTCCTCTGGTCGTTCCTCACATCAAAGCTGCTTCTCTTTTTTCCTCACGAGGTATGAGTGGGACCTATTACATTTAGGTACAGAGTAGAGCAATTTCTGTGCCAATGGAGATTGAACCCAGGTCATCGGGTGACCAAGCCGAGTGCGCTAACACCACTCGGCCATGGTGACTACGGAAATTGTTTATAAGGGTTGGGTGGAATAGATTGCCAAACAACCCCGCCCTTTAGTTAGGACATAATATATGTATATTACCAGCACAATCCTAGTACTTCTTCTCCATAAAGGGCTGTTCCCTGTGAGTTCTAGTCCTTTCTTATTGCTCATCCAGTAAAATAAATTGAGAAATCTCTGTTTCATAAGTTTTGTCACTTAAGTACAAAGATTAGTTTAATCATTAATTCTTTATTTAAAATTTCGAAGTATAGTTTTAAATAGGTTCATATCACGACGAAGGTTTTACCCTCTATTCGCTGGACACTCAAAAACCAGCTACTGAAATTAACCTTACCCAGACTGAGTGGGGCCGGGAATAACAAAAACAGAATAAATATAATCAAAGCCAATCTCTTTCATACTAAACTTCTATCGGTTTCAATAACACAAGGGTTTTCTTATTTCAGTTTGAATAAAAGTCATGTCTGATTACTTGACAGTGTGACAGTTTTATCAGAGCACAAAAGTCGTAGTGTACCAGCTTAGAAGTGACATAATTATTTGTTCAGTTTCCTTTGGGACTCAAAACATAGAACAATGCTAGGAAATTAGTCAAAATTAGAAACAGTAGCATGATAAGAACTTCACTCATGTGTTTCTTCTGAACTTTGTTTGAATGTGTGATAATGTTAACTTTGTTAGACATTTGTCTGAATTTGATGTTTGTTCTGTTTGGAAATAATTATTATCTCTAAGAATTTTTTCCTCTTTTTATTTGGGTTTAAAGTCGTGTTTTACTGCGTGCTCATAACACGGCTAGTTTCTTTTAACTCATTTTGAACATTATTCCTTCAAAATCTTTGAAAAGCATTCTTGATCACACATGGAATCAAAACAGTCACACTTATCCAGGTATCAAGAACAAGATCCATTAGTTACAGATGTTGTTGCTGTCCATTGCAAAATTTCAATGAATTATGAAAAAAAATTAATTTATTACTTTTATAGACCTTAACAAAACCTACTTGGGGTCTACATAGTTAAACCTCTTCCTCGTGGTTGAGGTTGTTTGGTTCTGGCACCCCTCCTTTCATATTTTAAGGCTATGTGATTTTCTTAACGCCAACCCTCTTAAGGAATCCAACAATCCGTGTTATTGTCTTTTGACCTGACATGGTTAGTACCCTATCTGTGTAACTTCCCCAGTGATACATATTAAAATTTAGAACTAACAGAATAATTAAAGAGCTAATTTACTAATGAGTTGTTTTGGTTTCATTATTTGAATTATGGTCAAATTTTAAAAGCAATTGATGCATTGGGTGAGATTCGAACCAACACACCGATCATCCATACTACCTAGCTTACTTAAATACCAGACTAGCGCCTTGATCAATCGCTCATCATGAACGCCGAGGTAAAGCTATTAGTCAAGGCAAACTCAAACACTATACCTAGCTATCCCATAATGAAAGCTCCATAATTTATTGCTGTCGGGTTATATCTATTTTCTTTTTTAATCTGAAACTTTTTAAAACTTTTTGATCTAAAACAAAGGTAGGCTTTCTGTTTTATTTCTCACTTATGAAAAATTCAAAACTTTTTTCCCCTCTCTTTCTTTCTTTCAATCTTAATTATTTCCCCTCACTTCCTTCTCTAACCTCTATTTCCACCGCTACCACTTTTTCTTTTCTATTATTTAATACATTATTACCTTCGTCTAAACTTTTGTCTGTCCTTGTCGGTTTCCTTACCCTCGCCCTGGTTCGTATGATCTACTCCACATTGCATACTTACAGAGTAGTAAGGCGCTCATAAAAAATAAATACCCATCATTCGTGGAATAATAATTAATAGGTACATAACAGACTGAAGTCTTGGAACTAACCTCGGCAGCTTGATCGATATGGTGGCGGACTTGTGTCCTGGAGATGTCGGTGTTCAAGTCCCAAATTCGGTAAAAATTTAGCAGTGTGATTAGTTGTAATAGTGACATCACTAAAGTGATTAACAGATAAGATAACCTTTTAAAAATACTCATAAATAAAAAATTTCGGAGAATTTATTTTCTGCTGGCAGCGATGACAATACACTGCCTGCGTTACCACGTTGTACTGCCAGGGAGAGAGAGTCTTTGAATAAGATGTGATTTTGTATTAAAAAAATTAATAATTGAATGGTTATTATTGAAAAAGTATTTATTGATCCACACAGCTAACAGAAACATACATATATTCATAACGCTTCTGGTGCGCTCGTGTTGATCCACCACCTATATACAAAGTATTTTGTCACTTCTCGCCCATCAGAGGGAATGCATAATTATTCGTAATGGTCAAGCTATCACTATTACACAAACTATCAGCGTTTATTCTAAAGTAGCTACTGTTTCATGGCTACAAAATAAAAAAGGCTCTGTAACACTCATAAAACCAAACAAAAATACCTATGCCAGCGTCGATGGCGCGTTGAATGGACCGGTTCTCGTAGGAACACCGAAGTTAAACAACGTCCAGCGAGGTGATGCTGGTGATCTCGTGATGCTGGCATTCCGGCCCAGCCCAGGCTGGGTGAGGTTAAAGTGGATAGTAGGTTTGTGAGTTTCCTGCGAATGGAGGGTAACAACCCCGTCGTGATATGATCATGCAGTTGAAAGCGACGTTAAACACATAATAAAGAAACCTATCTCTAGGTCATTTCTATGTGAAATATTATGCGAAGCTATAGCCGACACGTTAAAATTCAACGTTGTTATCTTGGGTGACCTTTTTCTATTATATATTTTTTTTTAAAAATCTTCCCCTACTTTTGCTAATGGCGTGATATCCGGTATCATGTGACCAAAAAAAATCCGTTTCATTATTATTATTTAATCTAGAAGATAAAATTATGCACACTTTAAAATGCGTACGAAAAAATTGTGGCTTTCTGAGTTTAACTTTTCAATTTAGAGAAAAAAAGTTTAGATTTTTTGTGCTACTAACACTTTAGCTACTGCACTTACACTGTTGTGCAGCTTAAGTTATAATATATAACTTATTATTATTGTGTGGTTTAAGAATTAGGAGTTCTTCTAAACTTGAGCTTTTTAAACTTTATCTAGTCCAATTTGTTACTCTGTATTCATGTACCTACCTACCTTGTATTCTAGTCAAAACTAGATTTGTCTACCGTGCCTCAGTTGCTCGATCGATAAGCCCAGACTCGTAATCAGGAGTATGTATGGTTCTAGTCCCGAGTATTTAGGTAGGTGAATTTCAATAACTGGGAAATCACGGGAAACTCTTAGTGCGTAAGTCGTCCCGGCAGCTCAGTGGTAAAGACGTCACTCTGTTAATCCAGATATTCCAGATGTCGTGGGTTCGAAACCCAGCCCGGACATGACAAGTTATCCTTCCCACCTGGGATTTTCACCACATAATAATACGTCTTGGGCTTACTGCTGGAATAATAAGGCTTAATAGTCCTAATAGAGCAGTATAATCCTGCTTTTATCCTATGCTATATAATCCAATTTTATCCCATAAAATATATAAGACCTGTTTGACTGCTGGAGTGAAGGGACTTTTCAGTCTTACCTCGGCAGTATAAACAAGGTATATTCTATTCTATTCTATTCTATAAATAAGGCGATATTATTATTATGTTTCTGGGTAGTAATTTTTTTTATTTTTTCTGTCTAGGTAAATATTATTACACAACCGTTCTCACTTATTTAGATAAAACAGATTTTCATTTTATAATTAATTTATTATATCACAACTAACACAGAGGGTAACACAGCATTACGAAAAACCTAATTCAAGCATAGAAATAAAAGCCCAATGGTAGTCGTGAAAGGTAAGAGTGGGGGTACATCAAGGTAAGAGTGAGAGTAGATAAGGATAAGAGTGGGGGTACATCAAGGTAAGAGTGGAAGTTGATGAAGCTAAGAGTGGGGGTAGATAGGGGACGTAATGTAGGGGAGGGAGATGAGGGTGAGGATCGGGAGGTAAGATTGGGGGAGGAGAGGTAAGATTAGGAAGGGAATGCAAGGGAGGAGAGATCCTGAACTGAACTGTTGCCAAATTGATAGCGAGAGCCATTGTTGTTGGGGATAAATGAAAATTTTCTTTTAAAATAATGGGAAAAAGGAAAGTAGGTAGAAAAAAAAGAAAAGTATATAGTAGAATATGGAAAGAATATTGTAGGTAAATGATGTGAGAGAAAGAGATAGGAGAGGTATAATAGAGAGAGAAAAAGAGGAAAGAAAGAGAGGCATAAATAACGAGAGAAAGATGGATAGAAAGAGAAATAAAAATACCAAAGAGGGAGAAAGTGAACGAGGGATAAACTAGAGAAGAAGTGAAACAGAGGGAAAGAGAAGACTAGAAAGAGATAAATCCCGGAGGGAAGAAAAATCGGAGATATAATAATTATATACTCGTATGTATGTATACAAAAACACTAGGTATGCAAACTTTAGGAAGGACACTAAAAGAAAAACATAAGTTATCATTTTCTTTTTCATTCACTTACTCAAACTCACACTGCTAATTTTTTTTTACCAAACTTGGGACTCGAAAAACCAACCTCCGGGATACAAGTCCTCCGCCTTATCGTTCTAGCTACTTCACTGAATTCGGTTAAAGAGTAATAAATAAGTGGCATGTCAGATTATAAAGTTATGTACCTACATGTACCAGCCCTCGAAATATGATTTTATAGTACACCAACAGACTACAAAGTAACCTATCTCTCGGTGCGGGGACGGTAAATCACTTCTTTGGGTCAAGGCATGGCTGTTCCAAGCAAATAATATTAACTCGTACATAATTTTTACGTATTTAATAGGAAGTACCTTTTAACATATTCGTATTGACTTTCTGATTTCATCAGCATTTTTTTTATAAATATATCTCATCCGGATGTAGGACGTAGATACCAAGTATTATAATGATTACAAACCTTTGTTAATTAAAACTAAACCTATTGTTCTGTTGTTGATTTAATCGATGAAATTAACACGAAATGAAATATTTTTAATCATTATTAACTTCCTCCATGCTTTTAATTTCCCTCCTCCTCTCATCCACCCCCTTCCTTTGTCCTTTATCGTCCAAACGTGGGTGGCATTTCTACAACTCAATTCTACCACAAAATAAAAGTTCTCATTATCTCAGCACAAAACGTGTGTCTTTTTAACGAGCCAAATGATACTTTCTATTAGATGTTACTTTCTATTATATATCTTCAGAGGTCAATAGTCCTGGTTGTCCAATGTTCTTTTCCTTAAACAACCATGTGCGTCTTGAATGTCTGCAGTGGTCAGTTGGTCACCTTATCCAGTTGCTGGCATACTCGTCTTGATTACACGCAGATGTGTCTTAAAAAAAAAACATGTGGATGTCATACAACGGCGAAGGAAATCTTCATGGACAAAATGGCAGTTTCTGCGACGGATGTACAGAGATGACAAGCATCTCTGCAGATCCCTCATCGAAGCTTGCCAGATAATGTTGGACTCTTACCAAAGAAAACCTTTCCGGCTATATGACTCTTCAGATGCGATATGTCAACCGGAGCACGTCAATATTACTTCAGTGTGTCTGTCTGTTAGCTTGTGACGGGAATACGCTAGAAAGCTTTTCCGCTTCAGTTTTGATGAAATTGAAGGTATTTGGGGTTCCGTAATTTGCTGCATAGATTCTGATCCACATTGGCTAACCCGCACATTGGCAATATCACAAGTCCACCGCCTTATCGAGAAGGCACTGAGGTCTTTTTTGAGGTTGACAGTTCACTGCAGTACCAGTTTCTTTATTTTATTTTTTTATGTTTCGTCAGGAATAGTCACTTCTGCCGACCCTGTCTCCCGATATTATCCCTAGGTCTAGATGGCCCACAGCAATATTAGTTCGTACAAGATGGCGCTCCCTGAGACCACAATTATTAATGATGGTATAATATGCCACTCTCCATATACAGGGTGTATGATTATTGTTGGTTCGGGATACATAATTATGCTGTCTACTAGCTCAATGTTGGTAAGAACTTTCCATCAATCACAGAGCAACATGGAATTGCGTATGTGAAGTACGGGCAAAGGGCTAGTAGGTAATATGTACAAGCCAAGCTAGTGTCTGTCACGAGGTGGTTAAGGCGCTATTGAAGCCAAGCTAGTGACTGTAAAGAAGTGGTTGAGGCGCTACTAAAGCCAAGCTAGTGACTGTGAATACTGTGATGAGGTGGTTAAGGCGCTATTCAAGCCAAGCTAGTGACTGTTATGAAGTGTGGTTAAGGCGCTACTAAAGCTAAGCCAGTGACTGTCAAGAGGTGGTTGAGGCGCTACTAAAGCCTAGCTATAGTGACTTTCAAGAAGAGGTCATCGCGCTGGACTTATCGATTCTCACCCAATGCATTTATTTTACCTTATATATTGGAGTAACTATGTTAATAAAACTCTGAGGAATTACCAGGAGCCATAGCGCCAAATGGTCACTTAATGGTTTTTTGTTAATTATGTTGGTTGCCTCTATTTCCTTCTTTTTACCCTCTTTGTCGGTTGTCATAACTTTTCTCTTTTCTGTCCTGGAAGCTCCGTGGTCAAGGCATCGATCTGATGATGTGTTTGTTGGGGTGGTGAGTTCGAAATTCAGCCGAGACATGACAACTTTTCTTCCCGTTTGGGAATTTGATCAAATAACAATAATATACATGTCTTAGGTATACTGCGGAATAATGGGACTTATTAGTCCTGATCAGACAGTAAAAATAAGGCGATATTATTATTATATTTTTTTACCTCCTATATCCATCATTCTAGATAGCGAACTCTCTATTCTATTATTTATGAGACACACGAGTGATTCATCCGGTATGAGCTACTGGTTAGAGAAAAAGCGTCATAATTTCCTGTTTGATTTATTGTTCTTCCTGACAGTCCTCACCATCTCTCTCTCTCTCTCCCAACCTCTTTTTCTCTCTCTCTCTCTCTCCCAACCTTTTTCTCTTTGTCTCTCTTTCAACCTTTTTCTCACTCTCTCTCTCCCAATCTCTTTGTCTCTCTATCTCTCTCTACCCTTCTCTGGATCTCGATCTTTCCCTTCATCTGTACCTTTCTCTATGTCTAGATAAGAATGTCTTCTTCTCCCTGTCAATCACTTTCACCTTGTGTCTCATCCTTTCTCTCTCTTCCTCCCTCTCTCTCTCTCTTTCTCTCTCTTTCTCTCTCTCTCTCTCTTTCTCTCTCTTTCTCTCTCTTTCTCTCTCTCTCTCTCTCTCTTTTTCTCTCTCTCTGTCTCTCTCTCTCTCTCTCAAGTTGTCTTCTATAGTCTCGTCTTTTCTCTTTCTTTTGTCTCCTTTCTTTTCCTATAATTATTCTTCGTCATTTTTCTCTAATTTTACCTTCAATCTTTGCACTATTTTCCTCTATTCTTTGTACATTCCTTTTCGTGTCTATCTTTTCATTTGTTTATTCCTCTATCTCCTCTCTCTGTCTCTCTTCTCCCCGTATACATTGCTCTTTTTTCCCTTCTTTATTTGATTCTCTCTTTCTCACTTTCCGTCACTCTTCTCTTTGATTTTTCATCCTCTTTTTAGTATTTCTTTCTCCCCCCTATCACTTGTACTCTTTACTCTATTTAAATCCCTCACTCCTTAAATTATTCCTCCTCCTCTTCTTCTTCTCTTCTTTTCCTCCTATCCTCTGCTCTCTTTCACCCACTTCTATTTACTACTCATACTCTCTCTTCTCTTTAATTGTCCCTCCCTTCTTTCTTATCCTCTCTCTCACTCTTTTCCATACTTTTACTCCTCCTTCTCTCCTCTCCGCTTCTCAAGTGTAATTGCATCTGCCAATAATTCCTTCCTCCTCGCTCCCTCCTCATAAATAATAGACTCCTGCTCCTTTTAGCCCAGGCAAATTAGTGCTAAAATGGGGTCTAGCGTCAAAAAATTGCTCAATAGCTGGAAATCGTTTTAAACCCTTAAAGGGGTCCTGAATAATGGGTATATGAGTTTGCGACGGATTTTAGGTTGTGCTTCCGAGTTTAGGGCCTAAATAGTGCAATTTTTTTGCACTTTTTTTAAAATTGCGCTTATAACTCAAAATGTATTTATTCTACAGAAAATTTTACTCAGTTCTTATCTAAGGAACATAAAAATTATACGTCTAATGAAGTTTGAATCATTAAAAAAGGTTCAGCCGTTCAGCCACAATCGCTCCTCAAAGATGGGTGGTTTTTTCAAACATAGCTCAAATTTTGAAAATTCTCAACTTTTAACGCCTGTAAGTCAAAAAGGACTGCACCAATTGAAAAATTTAATAGAATCGAACTTGTAGAAAATGTAATTTTAAGTAAAATACTGTTTGAAATTTGAAATTTGCTCACTCCAGTGCTGAGATATGATTTTTCGTCCCTAGCGCCAAATTTCCGCTAAGGCAGTGCAACGCAAGAAACTTCATCTGAACTCTAAAATTCTCATATTCTTACAACTTTTCAAGCAAAACTGAACGTAATCTATTGAATTCAGTCGAATAGGTAAAATTTTGAGAAACTTGCACTGAATTTTACTAAGATCTTCACTGAACATGTTGTGATTTCAAGACAGCTGGCACACTATGGAGGATGTAACTTGTTTTATATGCGGGAACATTGTGCAAGAAGGAATATTAATAATAATATAATAATAAAAATGCATTTTCTTTGTGTTGTTATGTCACAGTTTTAGTGGGTAGCGCAGAATTATAGAACTTTGCCAGTTTAATTTACAATATCTTGTATTATTTGTGTGCCTATGATTCAGCCACTGGTCGCTGCTTCATATCAAAGCAGCTACTTTTTTTTCCTCACGACTCACGAAGTATGAGTGGACCCCGAACATCCAAGTACAGAGCTACAGAGCAGAAAAAATCCCATCCCGCTGGGAATTGAACCCAGGTCACCATGCGTGCAATGCCTAGCGCGCTAACTCACTCGGCTACAGTGACTACAACATATTAAAGGCAAAGATAGAGGAATATTAAAGGAAAAGTCACTTCGAATGTTCATTGAGGACAGCAGGAGGAGAAATGATGTGCATCACACGTGGTTACAGACTCAAAGATCTGTTATACTTCACGAGAAGTGTCGCAAAGGTGTCTACACGAAGGAGTCAAACACTGTAAAGGCCGAAAAAGAAGCAAGAAACGGAAGCCGTGTGACAAGAGGCCGTGAGGAAATACCAAAATTCAACTTCAAGGAGCTCTGCTTCTACTGTGGAAAAGATATGGAGGTTCTGGGTACTAACGACTTCTTAGGAGTGAACCACTTTTCATGGCCATCAATGGTATCCATGTTTATATCGGCGTTGTCATATACGAATTGAGTTAATGAATTTTTAGTGATGATAAGGCCATGATACGTTCCATGCTATGGGGGGGTATTCAGTACTTCACTCCTAAGAAGTCGTTAGTACCTAGAACCTCCATACTGAAGGTGAAATCAATCCCACTAGTGACCAGTTTGAGCGAACTCTCCCTGTTCACGCCATGTGACTCTAGTTTGAATTGACTCCAAACTTACCCCGCGCATATCACTCGATCTCTACGCCCCTAACTGTTAGAGATAACACTTCGATATCAGATGATAGGCATATCATATGATCTTACAAAGAAAGCCAGAGATTCGGTACGATAGATTGGGAACGACGATGCCTCGTTCAGATTGTAACAACCAGTGGTCAGGGTACGTCTTCTCTCCTTTCTCGATCTACCACCTTTGATCCCCTTCTAAAGGCGTAAGTACTTGGTACAAGTACTCAAGGTAAGATCATCCAATCTCATTTCATAGTAGTAGTTTATTTCTTCCTTTTATCTTTCCGTGTAAATTTAATACTCTTTAATACACCTACACCTTTCGTAGTAGCGTTATTGAACCAGCGGCCTTTTCTTCGTTAAACCCCAGTAACTGGGAAACTTAGGTCTTTCGGCTTCAAAGCCCCAGTTACTACATTAATTCACTCCCCTCGTCCAGATATACCTTGAGCTGCATCAGGATCCATAGATGGGCGTGAATTAAAGAACATACCACGACAAGAATCGTACTTGCCTTCAGCGGCTACGAGGTCTGATTCAGTTGCCATCTTACGCAATACCACCGCCCCCATTTCATCTCCTCTGGCAATTGCAGAACCTTTAATTTTTTGCATTTAATTTATTTCTTGTGTCTGAATTTCACGTCTATGAAGAGGAAGCTTTTTCTGTTTAACCTTGAAGCTTTCAGAGGCATCTTTTCCACAGTAGAAGCAGAGCTCCTTGAAGTTGAATTTTGGTATTTCCTCACGGCCTCTTGTCACACGGCTTCCGTTTCTTGCTTCTTTTTCGGCCTTTACAGTGTTTGACTCCTTCGTGTAGACACCTTTGCGACACTTCTCGTGAAGTATAACAGATCTTTGAGTCTGTAACCACGTGTGATGCACATCATTTCTCCTCCTGCTGTCCTCAATGAACATTCGAAGTGACTTTTCCTTTAATATTCCTCTATCTTTGCCTTTAATATGTTGTAGTCACTGTAGCCGAGTGAGTTAGCGCGCTAGGCATTGCACGCATGGTGACCTGGGTTCAATTCCCAGCGGGATGGGATTTTTTCTGCTCTGTAGCTCTGTACTTGGATGTTCGGGGTCCACTCATACTTCGTGAGTCGTGAGGAAAAAAGAGTAGCTGCTTTGATATGAAGCAGCGACCAGTGGCTGAATCATAGGCACACAAATAATACAAGATATTGTAAATTAAACTGGCAAAGTTCTATAATTCTGCGCTACCCACTAAAACTGTGACATAACAACACATAGAAAATGCATTTTTATTATTATATTATTATTAATATTCCTTCTTGCACAATGTTCCCGCATATAAAACAAGTTACATCCTCCATAGTGTGCCAGCTGTCTTGAAATCACAACATGTTCAGTGAAGATCTTAGTAAAATTCAGTGCAAGTTTCTCAAAATTTTACCTATTCGACTGAATTCAATAGATTACGTTCAGTTTTGCTTGAAAAGTTGTAAGAATATGAGAATTTTAGAGTTCAGATGAAGTTTCTTGCGTTGCACTGCCTTAGCGGAAATTTGGCGCTAGGGACGAAAAATCATATCTCAGCACTGGAGTGAGCAAATTTCAAATTTCAAACAGTATTTTACTTAAAATTACATTTTCTACAAGTTCGATTCTATTAAATTTTTCAATTGGTGCAGTCCTTTTTGACTTACAGGCGTTAAAAGTTGAGAATTTTCAAAATTTGAGCTATGTTTGAAAAAACCACCCATCTTTGAGGAGCGATTGTGGCTGAACGGCTGAACCTTTTTTAATGATTCAAACTTCATTAGACGTATAATTTTATGTTCCTTAGATAAGAACTGAGTAAAATTTTCTGTAGAATAAATACATTTTGAGTTATAAGCGCAATTTTAAAAAAAGTGCAAAAAAATTGCACTATTTAGGCCCTAAACTCGGAAGCACAACCTAAAATCCGTCGCAAACTCATATACCCATTATTCAGGACCCCTTTAAGGGTTTAAAACGATTTCCAGCTATTGAGCAATTTTTTGACGCTAGAGCACTAATTTGCCTGGGCATAAATACGAGTTTCCGCCTTCTATCATTCATTGTTCCCGGCCTTATTTCTTCCAGCCATTCTTTTTGCTTCTTATTTTGATATTCCATCAGGGTGAAAATAGTTGACTTTCGATTAGTATCGTTATATTCGCTGTGAGAAAAGTTATCATAGGTACCTGTGTGAATAACAATTTTCAAATCACAATAACTCCAACACCCCTTTTTAATTTTTGCCGAAGTTGGAACTCGAACCACCGACCTTCTGGTTAAAATTCCGCCTTCAAATTGTCCTCATCGATCAAGGTATTAAAGTCAGTTACAATGGAATGTTATTTCATTATTCCTGCATTAGCAGTCATTAGAATACTCCTTGCTTCATGATATTTACACTTTTTACACTAAAATGTAAATACCATTTAGTTTTTACATCTATGATGAAGACGTAAATGTTTTGAGTCGATGCGAAGGTAGCTGGTTTTCTGAAATGGTATGGCTATAAGATTTTCCACCCAGCAGTAAAGGATATTTTTTATTTTTTCTAGACTTTAGTTGCGTCCTGTATGCACATCGCACCCTTAGTATTATAACATGACATCTCAAAAAAATCGGATTTTGAGATTTTGATGCTACGGCATGTAAAAAAATACGCTCTTTCTTATAAGAAAACAATAACATCTCTATCCCCACCCCTTGAAAAGTTATGACGTCAGTTATGGTTTTGATTTCGGGGATATTTGAAGAATCAGTTTGGTCAAAAACAGAACATCTCCCTTCAGTCGTGCCTCAGCTATCAAGGAGTGAGGATCTGTAGTTGAAGACCATAACAAAGACGTAAGTTTCGATTTGTTACTTTCTAAACAAAAAAATATTTCTGATTTTTCGACATAACCTTTTCAGAACTAGTTTTTTTAGTGTGATATCTTTCTTTTTACCAAAAACCCATTATATGAATTTTTCTAGTTGTCCTTATACTCATGCTAGGTATAAGAATTGTTACTCATGCTAGGTATAAGAATTGTTACTCATGCTAGGTATAAGAAGTGATACTCATGCTAGGTATAAGAATTGTTACTCATGCTAGGTATAAGAATTGTTACTCATGCTAGGTATAAGAATTGTTACTCATGCTAGGTATAAGAATTGTTACTCATGCTATGTACTAGAATTGTTACTCATGATAGGTACTAGAATTGTTACTCATCCTAGGTACTAGAATTATTACTCATGCTAGGTATAAGAATTGTTACTCATGCTAGGTGCTAGAATTGTTACTCATGCTAGGTGCTAGAATTGTTACTCATGCTAGGTACTAGAATTGTTACTCAAATACTCATGCTAGGTAGAAGAATTTTTACTCATGCTAGGTACTCGAATTGTTACTCATGCTAGGTACTAGAAGTGATACTCATGCTAGGTATAAGAAGTGATACTCATGCTATGTACTAGAATTGTTACTCATGATAGGTACTAGAATTGTTACTCATCCTAGGTACTAGAATTGTTACTCATGCTAGGTATAAGAATTGTTACTCATACTAGGTGCTAGAATTGTTACTCATGCTAGGTACTAGAATTGTTACTCAAATACTCATGCTAGGTAGAAGAATTGTTACTCATGCTAGGTACTAGAATTGTTACTCATGCTAGGTACTAGAAGTGATACTCATGCTAGGTATAAGAACTGATACTCATGCTAGGTATAAGAAGTGATACTCATGCTAGGTATAAGAATTGATACTCATGCTAGGTATAAGAATTCTTACTCATGCTAGGTATAAGAATTGTTACTCATGCTAGGTATAAGTATTGTTACTCATTCTAGGTATAAGAATTGTTACTCATGCTAGGTATAAGAAGTGATACTCATGCTAGGTATAAGAATTGTTACTCATGCTAGGTATAAGAATTGTTACTCATGCTAGGTATAAGAATTGTTACTCATGCTAGGTATAAGAATTGTTACTCATGCTAGGTACTAGAATTGTTACTCATGCTAGGTACTAGAATTGTTACTCATCCTAGGTACTAGAATTGTTACTCATGCTAGGTATAAGAATTGTTACTCATGCTAGGTACTAGAATTGTTACTCATGCTAGGTACTAGAATTGTTATTCATGCTAAGTATAAGAATTGATAGTCATGCTAGGTATAAGAATTGATAGTCATGCTAGGTACTAGAACTGATACTCATGCTAGGTACTAGAATTGTTACTTGTTACTCATGCTAGGTATAAGAATTGATAGTCATGCTAGGTATAAGAATTGATAGTCATGCTAGGTATAAGAAGTGATACTCATGCTAGGTATAAGAATTGTTACTCATGCTAGGTATAAAAATTGTTACTCATGCTAGGTATAAGAAGTGATACTCATGCTAGGTATAAGAATTGTTACTCATGCTAGGTATAAGAATTGTTACTCATGCTAGGTATAAGAATTGTTACTCAAATACTCATGCTAGGTAGAAGAATTGTTACTCATGCTAGGTACTAGAATTGTTACTCATGCTAGGTACTAGAATTGTTACTCATGCTAGGTACTAGAATTGTTACTCATGCTAGGTACTAGAATTGTTACTCATGCTAGGTATAAGAATTGTTACTCATGCTAGGTACTAGAATTGTTACTCAAGCAGGTACTAGAAGTGATACTCATGCTAGGTATAAGAATTGATACTCATGCTAGGTATAAGAAGTGATACTCATGCTAGGTATAAGAATTGATACTCATGCTAGGTATAAGAATTGTTACTCATGCTAGGTATAAGAATTGTTACTCATGCTAGGTATAAGAATTGTTACTCATGCTAGGTACTAGAAGTGATACTCATGCTAGGTACTAGAAGTGATACTCATGCTAGGTATAAATATTGTTATTCATGCTAGGTATAAGAATTGATACTGGTGTTCTTTATTACAATTTTTGTGCCTTATGTAAGAAGCCATTTTATTTCTTTATTTGTAGTTATTTCAAAAATAAAAGTTGCAAATTTGATTTTCTTTGTAATAATATTAGTTTTTATTTGTTCCAGGATGTTCTTAATTAATAGCTACAAGGTATAAAAAAAGAGGAACGGACAGAAGTGTGGTTGTGTATACCCTATAATTTACACAATCTTTTTGTGATACAAATATACCTACAATGTTACAAGTACGAAAATGAAAATTGAATTTTGTGCTAAAATGAGACAAATATGAGCCATTTTTGAGATATCTCATAATAATTCTTGGGTTTTTGTGTTAAAAAAAGATATATTCAAATGTTACAGTTTTTCACAAAATATAATATAATTCAATACGATAGAGTGTGACATATCAAAACCAATAATTTTCAAACTAAATTATTTCATAATACATAAAAATAAAAAATATGAAATTTCATTAAAAATGAACGACAACACTTCATATTTTCCTTCAAGATACTTTTCATTTAAATTGGGCAAACCGTTCTGAAATTATAAACATTCAAACTTTGTTTTGTCATTTCCCAAAAAAACACTTTTTTGACATGTCATGATATAATACTAAGGGTGCGACATGATACTTACTGTTCCCTGTACCGTACCATCCTCATTTTTCCTCTCTAAATAATTAATTCCGTTTTGATTAATTTCCTTCAATCTTGAACTTATATTTTTCAAATGCTACTTTTGTTTTTTTCTAGAATTGTTACTCATGCTAGGTATAAGAATTGTTACTCATGCTAGGTACTAGAATTGTTACTCATGCTAGGTACTAGAATTGTTATTCATGCTAAGTATAAGAATTGATAGTCATGCTAGTATAAGAATTGATAGTCATGCTAGGTACTAGAACTGATACTCATGCTAGGTACTAGAATTGTTACTTGTTACTCATGCTAGTATAGAATTGATAGTCATCTAGGTATAAGAATTGATATCATGCTAGGTATAGAAGTGATACTCATGCTAGGTATAAGAATTGTTACTCATGCTAGGTATAAAAATTGTTACTCATGCTAGTATAAGAAGTGATACTCATGCTAGTATAAGAATTGTTACTCATGCTAGGTATAAGAATTGTTACTCATGCTAGGTATAAGAATTGTTACTCAAATACTCATGCTAGTAGAAGAATTGTTACTCATGCTAGGTACTAGAATTGTTACTCATGCTAGGTACTAGAATTGTTACTCATGCTAGGTACTAGAATTGTTACTCATGCTAGGTACTAGAATTGTTACTCATGCTAGGTATAAGAATTGTTACTCATGCAGGTACTAGAAATTGTTACTCAACTGGGTACTAGAAGTGATACTCCATGCTAGGTATAAGAATTGATACTCATGCTAGTATAAGAAGTGATACTCATGCTAGGTATAAGAATTGATATCATGCTAGGTATAAGAATTGTTACTCATGCTAGGTATAGAATTGTTACTCATGCTAGGTATAGAATTGTTACTCATGCTAGGTACTAGAAGTGATACTCATGCTAGGTACTAGAAGTGATACTCATGCTAGGTATAAATATGTTATTCATGCTAGTATAAGAATTGATACTGGTGTTCTTTATTACAATTTTTGTGCCTTATGTAAGAAGCCATTTTATTTCTTTATTTGTAGTTATTTCAAAAATAAAAGTTGCAAATTTGATTTTCTTTGTAATAATATTAGTTTTTATTTGTTCCAGGATGTTCTTAATTAATAGCTACAAGGTATAAAAAAAGAGGAACGGACAGAAGTGTGGTTGTGTATACCCTATAATTTACACAATCTTTTTGTGATACAAATATACCTACAATGTTACAAGTACGAAAATGAAAATTGAATTTTGTGCTAAAATGAGACAAATATGAGCCATTTTTGAGATATCTCATAATAATTCTTGGGTTTTTGTGTTAAAAAAAGATATATTCAAATGTTACAGTTTTTCACAAAATATAATATAATTCAATACGATAGAGTGTGACATATCAAAACCAATAATTTTCAAACTAAATTATTTCATAATACATAAAAATAAAAAATATGAAATTTCATTAAAAATGAACGACAACACTTCATATTTTCCTTCAAGATACTTTTCATTTAAATTGGGCAAACCGTTCTGAAATTATAAACATTCAAACTTTGTTTTGTCATTTCCCAAAAAAACACTTTTTTGACATGTCATGATATAATACTAAGGGTGCGACATGATACTTACTGTTCCCTGTACCGTACCATCCTCATTTTTCCTCTCTAAATAATTAATTCCGTTTTGATTAATTTCCTTCAATCTTGAACTTATATTTTTCAAATGCTACTTTTGTTTTTTTCTTTCTCATTTTTTTCGGTGGATGTGATTTTGTTGTTATTGTTGAAATTATTATTAGTGGTGGTGGTGTAGATTTTTTTTTTTTTTTTACATTGTTTTGTCTTTTGGCCTATCATAACTGGTAATGTGTCTGTTCAACGTTCCCCAGCGAGACAAAAAAGTACAATTTACCTAATTTTAAAATCCCAAGTCAAACACTCCGTCACTTCTATCCGCCGCCATTTTTTTTTTTTTTTTTTTTTTTTTTTTTTTTGGGATCAAGGTCGCTTTCGACTGTCTGGTCAATTGGTCATATCACGGTGGTGGTTTAACCCTCTTTTCTCTAGAAACTCACAAACCAGCTACTCAAAATAACCTCACCCAGCATGAGTGGGGCCGGAAATAGCCAGCATCACAAGGGTTCGAATGATCATCCATCGAAGTCCTAAACTTGCTGGACGTTGCTCAACTTCAGTGACAGAACGAAAACTGGTGTATTCAACGTGCCATTGACGCCCCAAACTTTTTGCACACGAAAAGTAGAAATCACACTGTGACCTCAGCAAAGCTCTTGCGAAGTGTTACTTTCCAAAGTGTCACCGGGGGTATTAGTGGCTGTCAATGTCAAAGTGTTTTCGGAATTAAACTTCTGACCTTGTCAAGGCTTCCGGGGTTGAACACTTTTGAATAACTTTCGGTGTTGGGAGGGTTGGTGAATTCTCCGGGGGGGGGGGGGGGTTCCGGTCGTACAGGGGGGGCGGGGCTTAACTGAGCGTGAGCCACGTGATACATTTAATTGACAAGGTGCAGAATAAATTAAGCCTTTGCAGAATAATAAACTTGGGTTACCTTTACCGCTTGAACGGGGTCATTTTGAGTCTTTTATTTAAGGTTTTTGTACGATTCCCAGCGAATGGAGGGTGAAACCCCCGTCCTAATCTGGGACGTTAAATCAAATAGAATCGTTTGCGTTAGGAAGAGCATCCAGCCGTAAAAAAAGTGCCAAAACCAACCAAGAGGTTCAACAACGTCGACCCTGCTCAAGCGGGATAAGACAGAGTAAAAGAAGAAGAAGAAGATATAACACATAATAATGTTTTAAATTTGGTTTTCACACGTTTGTATACGAGTGGATGCTTTTCAATTTTATTTTTTTGAACACTGTTGCAACGACTCATGGTAATAGATGTTAGCACTAATAAATGCTATTATTTCTGCAATAATTCCTAGACATACCTTTTATAATGTGCTCAAATTCTCTGTTGGGTTTCGTACCCGTGACCTCTGGATTACAAGACCGACGCGATGCCGTGTCCACTAAACAGATTCTTAAGTAATTATAGAAGATGTTAAATTAATCATTTAGTTTTTCTAAAATATTACATATAAAAAATCTCTTCCATTTTTAAACAGCTTGGCAAAGTCCCCATGACGCACGCTGCATTGCCTTTCTGGATGCCTTTCTTTGATGCCTTTCTGGATGCCTTTCTTTGATCCAGAAAAGCCCTACTTCTTAAGTCCCCTTAACTTAATCCAAACAATCTCTTCTCTGTCACAGATGTTTCCCTCCGGTCTCCGCGACCCCCCAGCAGTAGCCTCCCCCTCACATTGCGTCCCCACTTCCTCATGTTGAAGCCGGCATCGAACCCAGACCCTCACCTCCACCCGGACATGGCAACATGAACCTAGCTGCCAGCCTGTCTGTCGCACTCTTGCTCGCCCTATGTCAAGGTACCAAAGGGGTTCGAGACCTTTAGGACGGGATAGCGATAGCACTGAGGACAACATTTTTGTCTCGCAAAGTTTCCAAGTCATTCGCAACGTTTCATGTTCTACTTTTTCTTTAGGGCCAAATTATGAAATAGGATTAAATTTAAATTTAAAATGGTTTTTGAGATATTTGAGTGCCTAGTAGTAGTATAAGTATAAGTAGTGCTTTATTTAGACTGTATGCCAACAGTTTAACAAAGCATCTCTTTATTACAATTTTTTTTTATTACCTCTTTATTACAAAACCACCTAGTACAATTGTATATTGTAACAACAACTAACATCTCGTGATGTTTGCCTAAAGACACAGCACATAGTTTTGTGATTTTGAACATTAATATTGGTGGGCGATTTTTTTTTTTTCTTTTTTTATAATATACTTATTTTATGTTTCATTCAAGTGATGTTTTTGTATAGATGGTTATGGATGATCTTGCAAGAACCCCTAATTTGTCTTTTAACGCCTTGTGTACTTGTAGTATGTATATTATTACGTATGTATATTTGTAGTGTATAGTTATATTCAGCAATAATTTATTCAAGATGGAATAACTGTATAGTCTGTATACCTATACCTCTGTATTGCGTATAATATCTACGTCCATTCGTGGGTAGTGGGGAACTTTTTCAATTACAACATATAAAAGAGGAAAGGCGTTGTTATTGTGTTAGAATAGTGTGAAATAATTGGCACACCTATATTTTATATCAATGGGAATTCCGCCACAATGAGCAATATAAAAGGGGGCCATTAATCAAACCAATATTATCATGACCCCTTCCTTTGCGAATAATAAAGCACACTGACAAATCTCGCCACATAAAAGAACAGCACCATAACAAAATATTATGATGTTTACGTATAGGTACTTTATTATTACGAGTATCACATAA
The DNA here is from genome assembly GCA_024516035.1 of Bactericera cockerelli. Taxonomy (NCBI): domain Eukaryota; kingdom Metazoa; phylum Arthropoda; class Insecta; order Hemiptera; family Triozidae; genus Bactericera; species Bactericera cockerelli. The sequence goes on along the minus strand of CM044961.1, from coordinate 22,941,408 downwards.
TTTTACATGCATGGGTAGTCAGTAGAGAGGTTCAGGTGCTAGAATGTGGTAATAGTGTGAGGATCCGTTGGTTCGAATACCACCCATTTCCTCATTTATCAGAGAATCAGGTTTTCAGGTTAGGTTAGGTGACAGAACGAGAACTAGCCCTCGTTCCAGAAACCACTCTCACTCTCATAATCCCCAAATCTCCCTTTCATTCGTCACACAACGTCACACAGTTGGTTAATTCATTCTAATTAATCAATCAGTGTACTTTGTGTGTTGGTTGAATTGTAGATTTGGGGATTTTGAGAGTGGAGAGTGTTTCTGGAACGGGGGTACTGGTGAAATTCAACGTGCCATCGACGCAGATGCTGGTTTATCGTCTCTTCAACCAAGGTTGACTGGAAGAGATTGCCAAAGGCAATAAGCCCGCCCTTTAGTTAGGACATATATTATCATCATCATATCATCATAGAGTGGCGTCATCGTGAACGATGGTAGCCAGACAGTGGAGGAATGACTCAGCACTTCTACCACTATCTTTACAAGGAGGCTAATAATTGACAAGGGCCCCCAGAATCAAGCCAATGTTATGTATATATTTTGTTATAGTAATGTTATGTATATACAAACATAATATATATTATGTATATATTTATTTATTTTTTATTCATTTTTTTCTCATTTTACTTCTCTGATATTGTATATTAATTTGTAATTATCTGTGTTGTATATACATATGTTCAATGTTCATATTAAGAAGGTGTAAAAAAAAAGGTGCAACTCGTCACCTTTCTGTTCTGCCTGTCAAAGCATTAACCCCCTCTGTCGCGTCTCCAGGATGTTGCGGAAACCCAGACGCCAAAAGACTCTACGATGACCTCCTCTCCAACTACAACAAGCTGGTGAGGCCAGTGGTCAACGTGACAGACGCTCTCACCGTGAAAATCAAGCTCAAACTCTCCCAGCTCATAGACGTGGTGAGTTTCGTTTTTTTTTTTTTTTTTTTTTTTTTTTTTTTTTTTTTTTGGCATTGGTAGGCAAGGCCATTCCATACAGCCAATTTTGTTTTTAACACGAGTTTTTAAATTTTTTACGATTTGTTTTTTTTTTTAATATAGAAAAATAGGTATATTATATATAAACAAAAAATTCAAAAGATTGACATTCTGAAGAACGTTTAAGCTTTTTCATAATATTCGGCATATCTCGAGAAGTATCTAAAATACTTATGTCCAATCGAGTTAGAATTTGCTATGGTTCCTAATAATAGTAGGTTTAATGATAGTCTAAAAGCTCCGTTTCTACGAGGCAGTACAAGAGAACCTCGGATTAAAGGCTCTCTTAATGCTATCAAACTACCTATTTTCTAAAAATTGAGCAAAAGAAAGCAAAAGAAAAAGAAGAAATTTGGGAAAAAAATGCCGAGGAGGATATGAAGAACAGGAACTAGACTAAGAAAAAGAAACCACCAAGAAAAAATGCTTAGGAAATATTAAAAAAAGGAAAGAACATGCAGAGGAAAATAGCAGATGAGAAAATAAACAGAAAGCAAAAGAGTAAGAATAACATTGGGAAAGTAATGCCGAGGAGGATATTAAGAAAGAAAAGGAAATGAAAGTAAAAGATAAAGAAAAAAATCATTACAAGAGGTATGAGCAATCGTGTTTGTTCGCTAATTGCTTTGTTTACCTCCTATTCCATGTTTGGTAGTAACACTTCCATGTCTTCCAAGTTCGTTACTAATACTTCCATGTTTGTTGCCATTAGCTACGTGTGTTTACGTGACATCGTTAAATGCTAGTTTCCTTCCAAATGTTGTTCAGATTATTTTTAACAAAATTTGATGGTTTTTCTTAAACATTTATGTTTACATGATATTGACTTGTATTTATGTTCCTCCGTTACTAGTAAATGTTGTTTTCTTGTTATCAACGTCTTTCTTTTCAACTGCTTCATTTCTTTACTTCTTCTACTAATAAAATTATGTTGCGTTTCCGTGATACCATTGTTTTCATTTTTCTATGTTCCTATTTATACATTTTAATCTAGTCCTAATATTTTCTAAAATCCATCTTGATTTCTATTATTCTTTATTCCACCCTGCATTCATTTATACGACCTTCACCATCTGTTTCTTATCAGCGCTCATTTTCTGCCCCCATCTTTTTCAAATTTAGCTTTTTACCATTTTCAACTTTCTCTTTCTGCCCTAATTGTTTTCTTATCTTTGTGACTTCCAGCTTTCTCACACTCTTCTTATTCTCCTCTTCTTCTTTCACTCTTCCTTCCTTCTCATTTCCTTATCTCCTCCTTCACTTTCAGAAGTACCACTCTTATCTTTCTGTTCTTATCCTCATTTATGTTCTCATATCTTGGGTTTCATGAATCTTGTTACAGTTCCTCTTCTAGGTCATCTTATACTCTTCTTTTTATGCCTCCCATCTCTCCCTCATAATTCTTCATCCCAACATCTGAAGTTCATATTCTGAACCTTATTTCATTTTAATCTTCCTCGTAGTTTATCTTTTTTCTCATCTATAATTTTATTATTTATTTTTTGTATTCCTCTTCTACTTCACACTCTTCTAACACTATTCTTTATCTGTATCAACTCACTTATGTTCTCTACTATCTCGACGTACACTCTATTCTTGTGACCTCTTAACCTCATTTTATATCTGTTATAATTGTTATTATTATTTTTAGTATTATTATTTTATTTTTCTCTCTATTAAATCCTTTTCCTATTTTTCTCTTAGTCTTTTTTATCTCTTTTGCGCTATTCCTTCACTTTCTTCATCTTTCATAGATTGTCCTTAGCTCTTCCTGTGACCTTTAGTTGTTCCTTTGTACTTTTCTCCTTGTTTCCTTTTGCTCTACGTATTTATTACTAGTTTTGTTTTACTTTTTCCACCTTCTTGACCCTCTTATATCATCTCACTCTTCATTTTCTTTGTCCTCTTAACCTCATTCCATCCACCACTCTCCTCTCTACTTCCCTCACTCCTGTCAGTTTGTATTTATACCTTCACCTCGCTGTTTAATTGTTTGCGAAATAATTGCTTTGTTGGCTTTCTACCGTGCTAACCTAGTTTTTGATATCCTCTGATAACATTTTGTCTGACAGGCAAGATTTGATTCAAGAGTTCGAAGGTGTTTCATTTCAAGTCAGGTTTTAATTTGAGGAGGCTTTGAAGGAGTACTTTACACCTAGCTTGTAGAAGAAATTATAAAAATAATGAAACTCTTCTAGCATACGTACGTATTCAAGCTTGTAGGCTTGTACTAGCATAAAATTCTTGCCTTTTTAACAAAGAAATCTTCTGCTATTTTAATTAGTTTATACGAGTAATTGCCATTGTAATGATTTTTTTCTTTTCTTACGTTTTTTCTCGATCACAGAAAAACATCTAACTCCTCAGACTTTTTTTAGGTTTTTGAATCAAAAAAATCAATCGAAGATTATTTCTTATTTTTAACTGGTGACTATTTTGTACAGACAGGATCAGGGAATAAATATAAGGACAAGTATGCATGGCGACCCCAAATGGGTTTAGGCAAAGCAAAGTAAAATACACATACAGTATATTATTATGATATTACTCTAGGTTACAGCAAAAATCATAATTATTTTAGAGCTACAATCATTTTGAATAGAGCCCTAAAGCTATAAGTATCAGAATTTTCATTCTGATTATTAAAAAATCCTTTTCTTTTTTTTTCAGAATCTAAAGAACCAAATCATGACTACAAATTTATGGGTGGAACAAGTAAGTATTCACGATGTATATTTTATACTTAAAAATACTAGATAGACGACCATTCTTTATTATTATTACTATAGTAAGTTTTATTAGGTAGAACAAAAATATATATATATAGTAAAATATAATGAAATCATAAAGAAAAACAGTAAGATTAAGCAAAGATACAGGAAAAAAAAGAGAATGAAGTTAATGTCCTACCTAAAGGGCGGGGTTATTGCCTGTGGCAATCTCTTCCACCCAACCCTTATTTTTCATCACAGTGCAACAGAGCATGAGACTGAGACTGATTTCTGTAGAAGTTTCCTTGGGTAGTCTAATAAGAAATTAGCTCCAAAAGGAATACAATCCAACGGCTGGTGGGGAGGCCTGCATAAAATTTGATTGGAGAATTTATTAATTTTATGGCCCACTTAGAAATGTAACACCCTGTATACCGCAGAAAAGTAAGTTGTTCTTCAAAAGTGAGTACCAAGAAGGAGAGTACCGTTGATCTTTGCAAAGTTTCCGTGTTTGTTTTAACTTGGCCATGAGTTCTTGTTTGTTTTATTATATTTACACTCGTTTTAGATCAAGGAGAAAGAGAGAGACAGATAAGAAGAAAAGGGAGAGAGAAATAATAGAGAACAAAAATGAGGGGGAGAGGAGAGAGAGAAGATACAGGGAGAGACATTATTATCCCATAAAAAAATCACTACCAGAAATAAGAAAGATCTTTCGCTTTCTCCCCCATGTATATCTCTTCTTCTTCTTATCTTTCTCTTTATCTCCTTCTTCTTCTGTTTTTCAATTTTTACCTTATATCGCTTTATCCTTTCTTCTCCTTCTCTCTCTCTCTCTCTCTCTCTCCTTCTCTCTCTCTCTCTCTCTCTCTCTCTCTCTCTCTCTCTCTCTCTCTCTCTGTCTCCTTCCTCTTCTTCTCATCTCTCTTTCTTTCATATCTTTTTCCCCCTCTTTTCTTTCTCTATGACTGTGTTTTCTTTATCTGTTTACTTTGTGGGAGAAACTTTATTCACTAGGGAATATTCTACCAGAACTAATTCAATTTTTATACATACTGTACCACAGCATTCATTTATACTTCCCAGACAGCACGGAAGGTGACTTCCAGTCTGGATTTAAGGTGGAAATATCCAGGTGTATAAAGTCAACTGGACCTCCAACTGTCCCGACAGCTGGATTTTTCCATTATGGATTTAATCAGTTGACCAGCCACCTGGATATTTCCAACAAAAATCCATCTAGACTCAGTCACCTGGGCAGTCAGCTGGAAATATAACGACTCTCTCCAGCTAGGACATGAGTAGAATTTAGTCAGTTGACCAGTCAGCTGGAAATGTTCCATATTTTTCCAGTTTACATAAAACGCGTCCTTTGTTGAAGACGCCATCTTTGATCTTTCGTAATTTCAGAAATTGTGATATTGGTGATTGTAAATTGTTTTAAATAATTAATAATTCTTTTAAATATTAGGTATTTCATTTAGTTTTGAACATTTTTAAATACAAATATCATTTTAATTAGTTTTGATCTTGATAAAACTCGTCCTGGAAGTGTTTAGATAAAACTCGTCCTTTGTTGAAGGAAATTCAGAATTTGTGATATTTTTGTGACAAATTGTGAATTGTTTTAAATAATTAATAATTCTCTTAAATAATAGGTATTTCATTTATTTGAACATATTTTAAATACAAATAATATTTTAATTAGTTTTGAACATCTTTTTTATAACTACTGAAAGTGTTTAATTTGTGATTTCTGAACTCCAAATTTGCTTTCGAGATGTTTCAAAAAATAGTTCTTTAGTTTGTCTAAATCGTGAATCGTGACAGAAGAAAGGAAAGGACAAGAAACAGTTAATACTGGATCACCTTTTTCATCTGACAATAACCATCCATTTCTAGAGACATCCACTTGGACCCTAATGAACTTTCTGCACTCTGCTGTTCCTGGACTAGCACAATCACACAATGACAAACACCTTCAGTTCACTTGGAATCATACCAGCTACCCATATTAATCTCACCTAGCCTAGCCAAGCCAAAGTAGGACCATGAATGCTAGTCTCATGTGTTAAGGGAAACAGAATTTTTTATGCTCGATCTCTTGACCATAGGTTGGCTAAAAAAAGGTTCTGGTTCAAGCAAAGAAACAGCTGAATGCATAGTGCTAGATAGTGAAATTTTTCACTCAGTGGATTTTATTTAGATGTACAATACATATTATAATAAAATGAATATTTCACTCATAGGTGGTTCTACCACACTAAAAAATGATGTTTACTTTGTGACATGCTTCCTGATTACTTGATTTAAAATTAACTGGCCAATTTACTGTGAACTGTTAATAATAACAATAATAACTATTGTGCTCTCTCTACCACCTTATTACTATGAAGCCCCTTAAATTTTGAGTTAATTTTATATCTATTTAAAAAAAGTGTTCCACACTATTGTGTTTTATAATTTCACTAGTCTTAACAAGTCAATTTTGTTTTAATTTAAGTATAACAATGTTTTTTGGTAATAATTCTCAAAGCAAACAACCCAGCAATTCTAATTAGCCACAGCAGTATATAAATTGTCATGAAGGATTACAAATACATAATAACATTCACTAATCCATGTTCAACCACGTTCAAAGACATTGCTTAACTTTTGCATTTTCATGAAAACTGGTGTATTCCATGCCCCATCTTCATTTTCTGCTGGCTATTAGTTTATTTCTTTGTTATTTTTGGTTTCACAAAAGAAATATATTTTAATTTACATAGTATTATTATTTTATTGTGATTATGTACATGTTATGAGCATATTTTATAATTGGATATCATTATTTTATTTCTATACTAGCTAAAACCTGGCATTTTGTCACCATTAAGGTTTTTTCTCATGGCCAGCCGGTGTCCCAATAAAAATAATAATAACACTTTTAATTGGAAGGTAACCACCAGGTAAGGTTAAAGGTTATGCTCAAAGCATTTTCTACCACCTAACCCTCAGAGTCTTATTATTATGTGGTCACAACCATAATGAGGAAAAATTTGAAACAACGGAACCCTACGCTAGGTTGATTATCTGACTAGCGCGTTAACCACTTGATTACCAGTGCACTTGAAAATTGTATTAGATATTTTAATTTTGATAATTTTCTAGTATGTTGAAGGTGGCTTAGGGGGGGTGAACTCTCAGTGAGAGTACCGTTTGGTATTGTAACCCCAAGAAGACATAGTCAGCCAGACATGCACAACTTCGAGTTTTATATATAGAGATTATACCTACTTAGGACATACTTGTGATACATTAGTACAAGGTCTTGTGACATGGTGGAAATTTGATAGTGCATTTTACACTTTTGGGACAATTTTTTTAAAAATAAACACTTGTATTGTAAAAATATAATAATGTTAAAGAGTCTTATTTGAATTGTGTTGTTTAAAACAGATTAGTTATTTTCTTTTTCTTTCCAAATTTCTATATAAAAAAATTATACTCAAAATTGATAATATATGTTAAAAAAACCTATTTAAAATTTATTACTTTATTTTTATACAAAAAAATTTTGTTGCAAAAAAATGCATATAATGGGATTCGAACCCACGACCTCAAAACCAAGAGCGTAGCATTTAATTATTATGTAGGATAATGTACAGTATAGGTAAATAGGTATGTAAGCATTGGGGTAGTGACTTCTTATCCCATCCACTAGAGAGCGCTACTAGTAGCTGGAAATAAGTGGAACAAATCCAGTTGACTTTGGGCAACTGACTTCCAGTTAAAAGTTGGGTTACTTTCCAGTTCATTTCCAGTTGATTTCCAGGTGGAGGTCAGGTGGAAGGTGGAAATCTCCAGCTGATTTCCAGGTGGGCAAGTAGACTTTTTCCACCTAACAGTATGGTATACATCCAGTTGACTGTGCTGTCTGGGTTATAAGTAAAGTATACTTTATATAAACAAAATGTCAAACAAATATAAAAATTCCTATAGTAAAACATAAATTACATCCTCTATAGGTAATGCAATACCTATATAATATTACAGACCTCATAAAAAATAAATTAAGTTAAAAAGAAAGTTCAAACAATACGGAGAAACTTTAGCGAGCTTTCGGTGGGAAATATTCTTCTCCGTCTTCGAGTCTGAAAAGTGAGTTCTTAAGAAAATTTGGGATCTGAAACTTTAAACGAGCTTCTAATGGCGAAGTTTGTTCGCCGTGTGTGACTGTCTTGAATTAAGCTTTCCAAGGGTGTTCGGCTTTCGACAGGATCGCTGGTTTTTCAGGCTTGAAATCTGGTGGGGTTCTCGAAAACTTGGAAGACAGAGTAGTAACCTTGGTTGAGTGAACTTCAGTAACAAGTGTAGCAACACACTAGGTTTGCTTGCAGCTCGCATGATTTTGTGAACCTGGCAGGAGAAAATATTATCTACTTGAATGTCTGGGGTTCACTCATACCTCGCGAGGACAAATGAAATGAAGTTACTGATATGAGAAACTACCAGTGGTCACTGTCGACATTACTAGAATAAAATGAGAAACGACGAATACAATCCTTTCCTTATTATAGGATAAGGAATGTAAAAATAATTAAAGTACCTTCTTCAAAAATGATGTAGGCTAGGCTCTGAGAGTAAAGGTAATGCTGTGCTAGCCACAAGAGTTCCTAGGTTTGGACACTGATGATGAAGAATAGTAAAGACTCGAACCAACAAGCCCCAGGTAAAGAGTCTTATGGATCAAGCTACTTAACTGAGGTCGGTTAAAAATACAAACTATGGTGTTTATTACTTTATTATCATGAAAATTCTAGTAAGTAGTGACATGAATAAGAAAACATCTGCCATAATGGAAGGAATGACCTCGCCCCTGAATTCAAACCGCGTACTATGTTCTCCTTTGTTTGGATTTTCAAAGAAACATTGTACAAGGATTATCGATGCAAAAGGAAAAGTTTGCTGTGAGGATTTGCGGAACAAAAGCCGTCCTTATCCACGAATACAGGGTGGATTTTAGGATCTCAATAGTTGGTAATGTTAAAAATAAATAGGCAAATCTGATATCTTTGTGCTCTTATATCACAATTTTAATGGGTAGCACAGAATTATGGGACTTATCCGTTTCTATTCTATTCTTGTACTTATATTATTTGCCCATAATTCCGCCACTGGTATCATTTTTCCTCATCAGGTATGAGTGGATCCTAAAGTACAGATCTAAAAAATTCCGATTCCTCTGGGATTCGAACCCAGGTCACCATGCTTGCAAGACTAGAATGTTCCTGCACTCTGATAGGGTTATTAGGGTATACAACACTATTCTGATTGATTGGTTTATTTGAACGAAATTTGACGGTTGAAAGGGAAATTTTAAGAGTGAGAGTGCTTTCTATAATGAGGCCTTGTTCAGTCATAATAAACAAGGTGTACATTGATTTCCTTTCAGTCGTGGTACGACTACAAGCTGCAGTGGGACCCCAAGGAGTACGGAGGCGTAGAGATGCTGCATGTTCCCTCCGACCACATCTGGGCGGCCCGACATCGTCCTCTACAACAACGCTGACGGCAACTTTGAGGTCACCCTCGCTACCAAGGCCACCCTTAACTACACGGGCCGAGTTGAATGGAAGCCGCCCGCCATATACAAGTCCTCGTGTGAGATAGACGTCGAGTATTTTCCGTTCGACGAGCAGACCTGTGTGATGAAGTTCGGCAGCTGGACCTACGATGGATTCCAGGTATAGTATACTTGTGTGATGAAGTCGGCAGCTGACCTACGATGGATTCAGGTATAGTATACTTGTGTGATGAAAGTTTGGCAGCTGGACCTACGATGGATTCCAGGTATAGATACTTGTGTGATGAGTTCGGCAGCTGGACCTACGATGGATTCCAGGTATAGTATACTGTGTGATGAAAGTAAGCAGCTGGGACCTACAGGATCCAGGTATAGTATACTTGTGGATGAAGTAAGGCAGCTGACCTACGATGGATTCCAGGTTATATACTGTGTGAGAAGTAAGGCAGCTGGACTACGATGGATTCAGTATAGTATACTTGTGTGATGAATAAGGCACTGGACTACGATGGATCAGTATAAGTATACTTTGTCATGAAGTAAGGCAGTGGACCTACGATGGATTCCAGGTATAGTATCTTGTGTGGATAAGTAAGGCACTGGCCTACGAAGGATTCCAGGTATAGTATACTGTGTGATGAGATAGGGCAGTGGACTACGAGATCAGGTATATATACTGGTGATGAAGTAAGGCAGTGGACCTCGATGGATTCCAGTATAGTATATTGTTGATAAGTAGGCAGCTGGACTACGATGGATTCCGTATATATACATTGTGTGATGAAGTAGGAGCGACTACGATGATTCATGGTATAGTATCTTGTTATGAAGTAAGGCAGCTGGACCTACGTGGATTCCAGGTATAGTATCTTGTCGATGAAGTTTGGCACTGGACATACGATGGATTCCATGTATAGTATACTTAGTTGATGAAGTTTGGCAGCTGGACCTACGATGGATTTTAGGTATAGTATACTTGTGTGATGAAGTTTGGAGCTGAACTACGATGGATTCCGGTATAGTATTACTGTGTGATGAAGTTTGGCAGCTGGACCTACGATGGATTCCAGGTATAGTATACTTGTGTGGTGAAGTTTGGCACTGGACATACGATGGATTCCAGTATATATATTGTGTGATGAAGTTTGGCAGCTGGACCTACGATGGATTTAGGTATAGTATACTTGTGTGATGAAGTTTGCAGCTGAACCTACGATGGATTCCAGTATAGTATACTTGTGTGATGAAGTTTGGCAGCTGGACCTTCGATGGATTCCAGGTATAGTATACTTGTGTGGTGAAGTTTGGCAGCTGGACTACGATGGATTCCATGTATAGTATACTTGTGTGATGAAGTTTGGCAGCTGGACCTACGATGGATTTTAGGTATAGTATACTTGTGTGATGAAGTTTGGCAGCTGAACCTACGATGGATTCCAGGTATAGTATACTTGTGTGATGAAGTTTGGCAGCTGGACCTACGATGGATTCCAGGTATAGTATACTTGTGTGGTGAAGTTTGGCAGCTGGACCTACGATGGATTCCAGGTATAGTATACATGTGTGATGAAGTTTGACAGCTGGACCTAATACGATGGATTCCAGGTATAGTATACTTGTGTGATGAAGTTTGGCAGCTGGACCTACGATGGATTCCAGGTATAGTATACTTGTGTGATGAAGTTTGGCAGCTGGACCTAATACGATGGATTCCAGGTATAGTATACTTGTGTGATGAAGTAAGGCAGCTGGACCTACGATGGATTCCAGGTATAGTATACTTGTGTGATGAAGTTTGGCAGCTGGACCTAATCGATGGATTCCAGGTATAGTATACTTGTGTGATGAAGTTTGGCAGCTGGACCTACGATGAATTCCAGGTATAGTATACTTGTGTGATGAAGTTTGGCAGCTGGACCTACGATGAATTCCAGGTATAGTATACTTGTGTGAAGAAATCCTCGTTTGCTTGTTAGGGTTCGCTAGTCTGTTCTCTATACATATGTACCTCCTGAGCAGGTTAAGCTGGATCGGTTTGATGCTGTAAATGGTAGCAGTACACTCTCCCGAGGCGCTTGGCATCGAGACCACCAGAGGCGAGGGACCATGAGAAGTACCCGAGACTTGCCGAGCCTAGCCGAGCGTAGGCGAGGTGCACAAGTACACTCTCGCGCTCGGCTGTCCTCGCCTTGCCTCGACGAGAGTGTACTGCTAGCATTAGACACGCAATATCTTCTTTTTTTTGCAGGTGGATCTGAGACATCTGGACGAGACCAAAGGAACGAATGTAGTGGACATTGGAGTGGATCTGACAGCTTTCTACACTTCCGTGGAGTGGGAATCCTGGAGGTGCCAGCCATCAGGTGAGGATTTAGGACGAGAGAAGAAAGCACTCTCACTCTAAAAATCTCTCTTTCAACCGTCACACATCGCACTCTAATTGGTTAATACCTCAAAATTAACCAATTAGAGTGCGATGTGTGACGGTTGAAACGGAGATTCGGGGATCATATGGAGTGAGAGTGCTTTCTGGAATGAGGGCTAGATGGTCAATATTTGTTCTAATGATTAGACTCTGTTTTCTGTTTAAGTCGCTTAAAATCACTCGGTTCAATTGTGTTCTCTTAACCATAAGGGCGTGTGTCCATTCGACGCGCAACACAGCCAGGGTGAACCATTGTTTTAGAGAGAGAGAGAGAGAGCTCTCACTCAGCAGCCAATAAATTGTAGCTGCCTAGTCATCTTCATCTTCAAATCTTCCATTACAAACAATGGTTCATATTCGCTTCCAATGATTCATATTGGTTTTCACTGTGGGGAATCCTCTTAAAAGGTAGAAATGAGATAGAAAATTAATTTTGCCTTTCGAATTTTTGATTCTGAAAATCAGTCCCTACAAATGAATATAACATTGATCAGTGAGTAATGAAAATGTTATTGATCGTTTAGGATTAGGATCATTTTGTTAGGATAGCATAGGAATAATACTGATGTGAATTTTGAGTCATATGGTGTTGATCAATACAATATTAATCGTCTAGGCGTTTCTAAAGATTGGCTTGATAAATACAATATTAATCGTCTGGGCGCTTCTGAAGATGGACTTTTTCCAAGAAAAAGATAAATAATATTATTTCTTTTCTCGTGGAATCCTTCAGAAACGAGAAGTTCTACACGTGCTGTGACGAGCCCTACCTGGACATCACGTTCAACATCACCATGCGGAGGAAGACCCTCTTCTACACGGTCAATCTGATCATCCCTTGCATGGGCATCTCCTTCCTCACCATACTCGTGTTTTATTTGCCTTCGGATAGTGGCGAGAAGGTTTGTTTTGTGTTAACTAATGATGTTTTAGTAGAAGAAAAATTGTTGACTTCAACAAAGCCTATGATATAGTTACAGGTCGAGCCATTTTCAAATGTATAGTCAAATATCTCGGAAACTGCTAAAGATAGAGAAAATGTAATGTAGAAAATCTATTCATGGTTCCTAAGGGGAAATTCAATAGTGACATTTATAATTTTTCTGAGGTGATTCCTACAAGGTGATTTCAAGTTCAACTTTGGAATTTCAAATAGAAATTTAATTTTTAAATAATATTTTTGAGTTTATAATTGAAAATAACAGTCATGTTTTAAAAAAATGTCCAAAGCATATTTGTACCTCTTGTGTCCCACAGGTCAGCCTTAGTATTTCAATTCTCCTATCGCTCACTGTGTTCTTCCTGCTGCTCGCTGAAATTATTCCCCCCACCTCCCTCGTAGTTCCTCTTCTGGGAAAGTTTGTGCTCTTCACCATGATACTGGATACGTTCAGGTAAGCAAGTGGTTCCACTTTTACTTCAGATATTATTATCTCATCTGGTTGTAGGGTTTCAGTGGAAACTCCATACAATTAACACTACGACCTTATGAGACCTGTTATGACCAGTTGATTCTATTTGGTATTAACGTACTGAATAACAGTTATTTAGTACATCAGGAGTTTTACCCTGTATCTACTGGTAATTGTACCAGCTACCCACATTAACCTCATCCAGCCTCAGTTGGACCGGAAATGCAAGCCTCACGTGTTGCCAGCCAACAGAATATTGAAAAGCCAAAAGAATATGCATTTAAAAAAAAAATCACTTGGCCTGACTTGGCTATAAGAATCTAGAAAAAATAGTAGGTATTTTTAGACTAGGAATTTTCAACATAATTTCACTAGAGTAAACAAGACTTGTCTTGGTTAGTAAAATCACTCATATTTTAACCCTCCTCCACAGCATATGCGTTACGGTGGTCGTGCTCAACATTCACTTCCGGTCGCCGCAAACGCACGTCATGTCGCCCTGGGTTAAGAAGGTGTTCATCCATCTTCTGCCCAAACTGTTGGTGATGAGGAGACCACAGTATGACAGGAATAAGAGGTAAACATTTCTTTTAAATAGGTGTCCTTCTTCAATTTGCCTTTTCCCAAACCTAATACTTGGGGTAGGCTTTGTTCAATCTCTTCCTTATAGTTGAGATTTTCCTGGCATTCCCTATCTCCACATTTTACGGCGAGTTGCTGTTAAAATCAACCATGTTGAGGGTGCCAATGATTTATGTCAGTTTTTTTTTAACTGACATCGGAATCGGAGTAACCTTCTTGTAACAAATGTTGCAGAACTACATGGAAAATCCAAAAGTTAAAATTCCCTAAAAAGGGCCATTTCCCGAAATGCCCACTTTCACTGGCTGTTCCTCATTTGGGATTGGGTTTATTAGGTTTATTAGTTTATTTATATTAATCTTAATATATAAATGTCAAAGTCACTGACTGACTGACTGATCATCGCTCTACAGCCCAAACCGTAATACCTAGCGATCTGAAATTTGGTAGTTAGCTTTGTCTTATAGTCTAGATGTGCAATAAGACGGGATTTTTCGAAATTCCCACTACAACACCTGCCATTGGCGAAAAAGGATTTTTTGCTTTCACGGCCATGCCTCGGCCCGCAAAGCGGGCGACAGCCCGCTAGTATTATATATACCTAACATTACTTGGATTTCTAAGATGAACCTGATAACAAATAATTTATTAGAAATCTGAATAAGGCAGGGATTTTGATGTTTCTGTAATTAAAGATCTTGTTACACACTCCCTGTCCACAGCATCGCCACATCCTGTCACCGCATCATGGTGCGGACTTGTAACGGTCTGGAGTTGCGGGAGCCGGGGGGAGCCGCATGGCCCAACTGATAGACCAAGAGGCACCCCACCCATTCAGTGGAGACCCGGGACCCCCCTCTGTGTTCCCGCCGCCCTTGGAAGAGCTGCTCAGACGGTAAGTAATAATCTACCTAGCGACATATCATTTAGCCTCCTTTACAACTATCCCCCTCACAAAAAATTTGATTAAATTTTATTCATTGTAAGCTTCTTTACATGATACACATCGTGTTCCCACACAATGGGACGTATCTGTCAACATCATGCACTTTAGTAGAGTGCAACTCGGGATGGACATGCTCAACTGTACACAAGAAGCACTCCGAACATTCGGGCCCAAATAAAAACTCGTGAAATCTGGCACGCTTTGAGAAGAGATACAGAGATAAAAAACAATCTAACACTGATAGCCTCCTACACTATCGCCTCCAAAATCTTGTTTAATTCATTGTCACTTCTTTACATGAATGATTACTCAATTGATTGACTTATTATGTACCTTTATTTTCTTCGATCTCAACAACTATTTTTTTTTCTTCAGAGACCTCGACCCGTCCCATCACCAGAGCACCTGCAAGGTCCACGGTACTCCTGTACGTTCTGCCGGCACGCTGCCCCTCGATGATATCGAGCCTGACCCCCTGGGCGCCCTGCCCCCTCCTATACCGCCCCTGCCTCCTCTGAGCAAGGTGGCCCATCATTGGCACCTCTGCCCGGAGCTACACAAAGCGATCGCTGGCGTGCGGTTCATTGCCGACCATACGAAGACCGCCGTCAACGATACCAAGGTACCCAACCGTCGCGTCGAGCCAAAGTTGTTCAGTCCAGAGGACGAATGAACAGGAGAAGAAAAAGTAGATCAAGCAAGCCCTCGTTCCAGAAAGCACTTTCACTCTCATAATCCCCAAATTTCCCTTTCAAACGTCACTCAACGCACCAATTTGTTAAGTTGAACGACGGTGTGTGACGGTTGAAAGGAAGAATGTGTGATTATGAGAATGAAAGAATCAAGGTCTTAGAATTTCCACAGCAATTCTCAGAGTTAAAATAAGACGCTGTCTGTAGAGTTCCCGTCGATATTGAACTCACGTGCAAGGATCGATTAAAAAAAAAAAAACAAAGACAAAGTTGGCATTTGGCAAAATTATATAAAGTTGAAAAAGCATGGCTGTCCAGCAGTACGGCCACGTCTTAGTTAATTTGAAATTTAGTCTTGTTGCGAAGTACGGACAAACGGCTAGTTAACAATTAAAAACTTCTGTCCCGGTAGCTTAGTGGTAAAGGCGGCACTCTGTGAATCCAGAGATTCCAGAGGTCGCGGGTTCGAAACCCAGCCGGGACATGACAAGTTATCCTCCCATTTGGGATTTTTACCACATAATAATACGTCTTGGGCTTACTGCTGGAATAATGGGACTTTGGTAGTCTTATTCGAGCAGTATAAATAAGGCAATATTATTATTATTATCTAAACTCATCAAAATACTTAAAGTGAAGTCTCTTGATCAGGTCAATGACCTCTATGAATACATGGAGAAAGCACTGAGATATAGGGAACTAATCCAAAGTGAGTATGACTGATAGATTTTTATATCCAGATTAATTTCCTAATTTCATACTATTTGCTGGGACTTTTGTCTTATAATTTCATACTTGGATCCCATTATGTCATCAGTGTATGGTAACAAATTAATGTATCCTAAAAAGTACCATTTTAAAGTATAATTGTCATAAATGATAGAACCTAGACATAATAAAATATCCAGGAATTGTAATAAGTAGTGGAGAGATAGATATTTTTAGTTTAGATGTTTACTATATTTTTTAGTTTAGATGTTTATTATATGAATTAGCAATCAGATGAATAACTTTTGTTAAAGAAGATTATTTGAGAATTCAACACATTGTGTGCTCAAAAGTTTGCATATTCTTCAAAAGACTCAAATCCTTTTGTGGAATCTGGTACAGCTTATTTTATATTCTAAGGAGAAAAAATATTATAGGGAACTAATCCAAAGTGAGTATGACTGATAGATTTTTATATCCAGATTAATTTCCTAATTTCTTTACTATTTGCTGGGACTTTTGTCTTATAATTTCATACTTGGATCCCATTATGTCATCAGTGTATGGTAACAAATTAATGTATCCTAAAAAGTACCATTTTAAAGTATAATTGTCATAAATGATAGAACCTAGACATAATAAAATATCCAGGAATTGTAATAAGTGTGGAGAGATAGATATTTTTAGTTTAGATGTTACTATATTTTTTAGTTTAGATGTTTATTATATGAATTAGCAATCAGATGAATAACTTTTGTTAAAGAAGATTATTTGAGAATTCAACACATTGTGTGCTCAAAAGTTGCATATTCTTCAAAAGACTCAAATCCTTTTGTGGAAATCTGGTACAGCTTATTATATTCTAAGGAGATAAAAATTATAGGAATATCCAAAGTGAGTAGACTGATAGAATTTTTATATCCAGATAATTTCCTAATTTCAATACTATTTGCTGTACTTTTGTCTTATAATTTCATACTTGGATCTCCATTATGTCATCAGTGTATGGTAACAAATAAATGTATCCTAAAAAGTACCATTAAGTATAATTTGTCATAAATGATAGAACCAGAATAATAAAATATCAGGAATTGTAAAGTAGTGGAGCATAGATTTTTTAGTTAGATGTTTACTAATTTTTTGTTTAAGATGTTTATTATATGTATTAGCAATCAGATAAAACTTTTGTTAAAGAAGATATTTGGAGAATTCAACACATTGTGTGCTCAAAAGTTCAATTCTTCAAAACCTCAAATCCTTTTGTAGAATCTGTACAAGCTTATTTTATATTCTAAGGAGATAAATATTATACTATCTACTTATAAGAAAATTATTTTATTAGGTACCAAATTATTATTGTACATTTACATATATTTGTATATACATTTTCTCATCCATTGTTATATTATTAAACAATTAATTAAATAAAAAATAAAATAAATTATTATTATCTAAACATTTCTCCCCTCAGGTGCGCGAGGACTGGAAGTACGTCGCAATGGTTCTGGACCGCCTGTTCCTGTGGATCTTCACGGCAGCCGTCCTCATAGGTTCCGCCGGGATCATCTTACAAGCGCCCACCCTGTATGATGACAGGGTGCCCATCGACGTACGGATATCCGAAATCGCCTCCACCACCGCCAAACCCGTGTTCGCCAGCTCCTTGTAGTAGCCTGCAGATGCATTTGTTAAGGACCTTTCACACATTTCTGTTACGTTACTGTAATGCTTGTGCATTGGTAGTAAAGTGGTTTACGCGCTGGTCTGGTAATCCAGGTAGCGTAGGGATCCGTAGGTTCGAATCCCACCCAGTGCATGAATTTTTCCTCATTAATTTGAGTTTGTGATCACATAATAATAAGACTCTAAGGGTTAGGTGGTAGAAAATGCTTTTAGCATTTACCTCGCCTGGATTATTATTAGTTTGGACAATATAAACATTTTTTTGTTTGAACATCACCTAAATAGGGAGTATTGTATGATTTCTCATCCATTAGAGGGGAGGCATACTGCGAGATGGGCTAGCATGTGGGAAATACGGCGAGTGTTAAGACATGTCCCACACAGTGAGCCTCTCAAATCTCAATTTTCGTGATGAAAAGAAAATTCAAGGATCCCTTTACGTACGGAAATGTGTGAAGAGACTTTAGGCCTCATTTTATTTCAATTTAACTGACTCCACTGGGAGGATTGGTGCGACTCATGTCAAAAAAGAAGATATTTTTTCATGAATAAGAATAACAAAATTATGATGACTTGATAAATTGAAGTAACTTATATGTTATTAACCTTTGTGGTAAAATTAACATCTATAAAAATCGTTAAAAAAAAGAAGTAATTTGATGATGAGGAAAGAAAAATGACTTTTACTCTACACCATTCAGCGGAATGAAATTTGACTAAACTGTTGAAACTTATAATACTTTCAAGATAATGTTGTAAGTAGATTAAAATTCAAGCTTCTTATCGATGGATTAGAAAGTGATGTGAACTAGAAATGGTGCATGTTTATGGAAGTTGCCGAAGCTTTTGACCCATTTATGACCACAATTTTTTTACTTATTTTGAGATAGACAGGAGTGGTGCATTTCAGAATGTAATAATATCTATCCTCTTGGGTGTATTTCTGACTATTTGTAAAATGAAATATTACTGAATGGGCATAACAAACATTTCTCCCACTAAGTATCTGGGTTGTTGGTTAGTCACTATGTGAACTAGTGAATTGTACAAAATTGCTATTTTTTAATACCTTAACCAATCCTGTGCCAACTGTATTTATACACTCTACAACTTAATCTTACATACGTATTACTGTTTATATCTCCTTTCTTATAGAACCCATGGTTCTTTATTTTGTAGCCGAGCATCTTACTATTGGACCAACCACGCTCCTGAAATTAATTAACTAAATTAACTAGTTAACAAGTAGAATCGAATATATTATTTCTAAAATTGTCACTATTGTAAAATCACTTTTAAACTTAACTCGTATGTTCAGTTTGAAAGGTTCCACTTGTAAAATATTTGCCAAAACCAAATGTAATGGATCACACACAAAATTTGTATGTCATTATTGGGGCTAACAATAAATGCCAACTTTTTGAATGGTTAACGGTTATTATGAGATCAAATTATCTCAGTATAATGACTTGTCTTAGTTGGACACATAGTTATAACGAGTACATATATCTTGGTAAAATATGAATTTCAAATTTTACAATTATTGTAAAAAGCTATAATGTCAATAGGAACTTTAAAATGTTTTATTTTATTTTTTACTAACAGTATTATTTTTATTTTTCATGAAATACATCACTTTGTGTGCCAAAAAAGTGTGTTATAGAATAAAATATTTTATGTTAGTAAAACACTAAAAACAGAGTCTTGAAGGCTTCTGATGTGATTCACGTGCCAAATGTATTACTATTTTAAATCAAGCAATAAATTCGAGTATTATGAAGGAAAAATATTTAAACAGTAAAAACAGATTAATATCAGACTCTTACGTCGTGTTTGTCATTAGCTAGATTGTTAACTTTATTTTATGTAAATATATTTTTTGTAGCCTTCTTAAAAGAAATAATAGTAAAAACTATATAATATTATAGGTAATTATTATAATTGATTGGAGTGACCAAGGGTTCAGTAAGAAGTTTTATTTTCAATTACATATTTTCTTGTGAAATATAATATTGTTACTAAAGCTATAGGATAATAATTAACAATAATAGGTACCTTAATTTTTTGTTAGACTCAGAAAGGCGGACAGTTTTAGCAATTGACCATGGCTTCTCAACCCCTTTGATTCGAAACATAAAGGAGACTGCGCCAGAGAAAACAACCTCAATAGGACTTAGCCCTGCTGTATACTACCAGAGAGAAAGTTATGCTATGGTAGATGACAAAGCTTCTACACCACATACCGACCTCTTATAATAAATATGCCACAAATCTGGATTTTAAAGACTCCCTTGACCATTATTGTGAAGATGAGTCGAAATGTTTGATCTTTTTTATATAATAAAATTATTATAAATGATAAAATTGGCCTCATCTTTAAAAGTATCTGAGGAATCGCAAAGCTCCGATTGCAAGAAAGTATGTTGAAAAAATATTATCAGGATTTAATTTTCAATCTACTTAATTATATCAAAATATTAAAGGTGTAGGTGATAGTGATTAATAGACTGGTATATCATTGCCCTTAAATTGGGCGTTTTGAACCTTTAAAAGGCTATATGAAAATGTTCTTCTTACTGGTCCCACAGTTCTTCAACTCAACATTCTCAAAGATATCTCTGTGTTACTAAACTATTAATTGTTATACTACTTGTACTTTACAAAAAGTACAATAATACAATACAATTTAATGAAAAGAAAACAAGATGGATAATAATAATAATATTTAAAACAAAATAGAAGATATTATTAAATATATTCTCTGTCAATTTATATAGATATACAAATCGTCTACTTATTAGTTACTTATAGTTTAAATTCAATCAAACGTATCTTTCACAGACTGAGGTGTTAACCTCCATTGCCTGGAAACTGGAAACTCATGAAGCAGCCAAACACATTAATCTCACCCAGCCTAGGTATAGCGAGGAAAAATAAGTAGCTACATATCTACATTATTTTCAAAAACTAGCTTCTATTTCATGGTTAGTGCTAATTGTTGAAATTTTCAACGCTCTGTATTAGGAATGATCTATTGCAAGGTCAACCATAGACAATTTGCTGAAAGAGAAACAGCGGGCAATATTCTTACTGGATTTTTTTGTGAAATTTCATAGAAAATAGCTTTGTACTTACTTCTAATTTGGTCAATAAGCACATATGGCAACTGGTATTAAGACTAATAAGTATTGTATTAGAAAGTATTTCTTCTGGTATATCTGGTTTGCAACCAGGAAAAAAAACTTTCATATCGCTGAAAAGTTTATGTTACCACTTTGTACGCCACGTCGCTCAATATGAGCGACAGCGACTTAATAAAGTCAACTAAAATACAAAAACAGAGGTAACAAAGTGTCTCTCAATATGAGCGACGTGGCCCCCCATGAAAAACAAACTTGCTGGGGGCCACGTCGCACATATTGAGAGACAATCCTTTATATCGTGGCCTCAGGGGAAAATCACGATTTTGGGCTTGGCGTACAAAGTGACAACATTGTTAGTATTTTCTCTGAATATGATAGTAATGATTTCGTGTCCATGAAAAAGATTGGTAAAAGCCTTCACTCGCTGACATGAACCTAGTTCAGCCTGAGGCTGGTAATGCCAATCTCTAGCTGTATTAATTAATTGGACGAATACAAACATTTCTTGTTAGAAAATACTGCTCAAGCAGAATTTGATTCAACAGTTACAAACCAGAAGATAACAAGACTTACCTAGTAATAGTTTGGGCTCCTTCCTTGTCCGAAGAGTGACGAGTGGTAATAATACCTAGCCTTTGTTTATACCACCCCAATTCGGACCATGGAATCCCCGTATCGCCCAATGAGTCTCTTTATTCCAGCAGTTGATTCGGTACAATAATAAAATTATGTGCTTATGATATCAAATAAATGAGTAAAACTCCATGAATTGGGTGGGATCTGAACTGAGAAGTCCGGCACAGCCTGGCACAATCACTCAACCACCAATGTATGTTGTTTTAGACCGACCAACTCAATAGCAAGTAACTGCAACTCCATTGCTCAACTTTACCGACCAACTAGAAAATATAGTATAGTCCTCTTTTACACCCTGTATGTGAGGAAGATCCATTTGCATAATGTTCTAATTATCTTGTAACCCATATCGAAATTTAAAATAAAATATTATGACAGAATTACGGGTTGGTGCCGGGCAGAGTCCTAGGATCTAATGTGCCGAGGCTCGCCAGTGGCGGCTGGTGGCTGATAGATTTCAGCTGAGAAAATACAAGGCAAAAATCACTTTACTCATTTTCAAAACAGCTAATTGAATACATCCGTTCTCGTAATATTGCTGAAGTTCAAACCCCAAGTTCAAACCCTGTCTGTTTCCAACGCAAGATAAAGAAGGTTGTTGTGGGAAACTGGTTTGAGATTTATCAGGTATTAAGGATAAAATCCTATTAAATAGACTTTGAGCTTCATAGAAAAACGGGCAATGTCAGTACCAAATACCAAACTAAGTCCCTTACGTCAAAATATGTACTGAGACCCAATGGACAAGGTATGACGCATAGCTTGATAAAATTGCTATTAATAAATAAAGTTGAATAGGTAGGTTTCAAAAAGCTCAACTCAACAATATATAATATTATATACTTTGATGTCGAATTTATTTATTCTGTTCAAATGTTGAGAATTGAGTGGCAACCGGCGAACCTAAATCTAATCTGTGTGAAAATAATCATTTTTATGCAAAGGTAATGTTGCATCTACTAATTTCTAGGAACTGCTCATATCTTAAGTTGGTACCATTTGCAGACAATTGGTTGAAACGCGGCTGTAAAAAAATACCAAAAGGAAAACTTCTGTTATCCGCCCCTGTGTTGTTTGTTTTGCCTGGCGCAATCCCGGGCCAAGGTGTCTCGCCCTGTGGCACTCCGCCGTCACATGTTGACTCTCGTCCCTACACCTGTGCCAAATTAGTCTTCCATTGTTCTCGAGATAAACGTTCATCACTGTTGGATTTCGAGAGTGCGAAGTTTGATCGTGATTCGTGAACCAACAAAAATGGTGATATCTAATATTATTGTGTACCTATTAGAAATCTAGGAAAGTAAAATGTTGAAGTCTAAAATGAACATAAATGGCGATATTGTTTATAGTGCATCGAAATTGGAATAAAGTTTAACTGTAGAACATGATAATATACATTAACAAATGAATTTATACTAAATTTCAGATTCAGGATAGAGTTAATGAACATTTGCTCAAGTAGGTATTTACTCAAACAGGAAAACAATAATAATAATAATGAACAGAAATTTTAAGATAAAAAAATCATAATTTTCTCATTTGGGTACACTACCCACGTACCTACTTGAAAACTGTTTTGTTTCCTAAATATATTCATTTACATAATGCACATTAATCTACATCTTTCTCCAAAGTTATTAATCATTATTCTAATCAGATACAGTAAGTACATTTTCATTATTTTCTTCTCATTAGAACAATAAGCTTGTTTTGAATTCAATGAAGAATGATCCACAACATCATCAATCACATATTCTAAATACCTGAAATAAAAATACGTAAGTATTACCTACCGAGTATCTACATTACATGCACAAAACCAAAAACAGCTGGGCTCGCGGGATACACATATTATATTTATTGGTTACCATGTTCTCAACCTTGAACTAAAAACATTCAAACACCTCAATGAAAACGGAGGTGGAAAACACATGTGCCTGATTTTCCGTACATAGGATCTGTCAACCATACAAATATCTGGATGTCCTTGCATTGAACAGTTATTTTGCACTTCACAAAAGAAAATAAGGATTTGCTAGAAAGATAAGGAATACAATCTTTTTGTTTACCTATAGATCTTTTTTCCAAATATTTTTTGTGTTTTTTGGGTAACAGATTTTCTAAAAAAAAAATGTTTAGTTCAAAGACACTTTCTAACATTTTTTGTCTATTTAACGAACCTTTTCAATAGTCATTCGTCAATAAATTTCACTACAAACATTGTCTCTGCAATTTTTGAATCTATTTTATTAAAACAACATAACTTTCACGTCCACATCTCAAAAATCAATGATCTCAAGTGTTCAGTGAAGTGCATCTTATTGAGGGACAACGTGTCTATTTTTTGAAAGTCCAATTAAAATGTGAACGTAGATGGTTGAAGTTTACCATATTTCTGCTCAGGAAGGAGTTGAATACTAACAAATCCTTTAAAAGGTTGATTAGTACATATCTGGAATCTAGTGAAAAATAATAATTGCAACTTCAGTATTGGACTAAGGACGACCATTTCACCATAGTTTCAATTGACAAGGATGAAGCTTCAGAAGATTCTGATACAGGGATTGTTCAACAAAATTGTAGAGTTGTGAACAACAAGACTGTCTGCTTTCGTTAAAGTGGTACCTAACCACTTTACCAATTGTTTATGTAAAAATTGATGTGGAATTCTCAATGATGGTATCTTAAAGAGAAAGTGCGTCAAATAGAAAGCCAATTTTCCCGACCAAAAATGCCATCATTTGTCAACGGGGTTCGAAGTGAGTTCACCGTGTCGGACATCGAGTACAGCCGGGACGGCGGATGCTTTCTGTCCTACCGGAAAGCAGCTCTGCTTACCATTCTGGTGATGGGATTGTGTCTTCTCTCAGCATACATGGGACACCAATCTGCGGAACAAATTGTGTACATTCATGATGTAAGTGGTAATAATGATAGATATAATATACTTGTGAAGTTTCCAATTAGAGCTAAAAATGCTTTGTTTGAAGGGATTGTTCTAAAATACTAACACTTTTACTGCATCTTTGAATGCATCAAAAATAATATTTCATGGGAAATCATTAAAAAAAAAAAACAGTGCAAACTTGATAACAGTTTTTTATTGAAGTTTTTATCTCATTGTAAATAGATTACA
The DNA here is from genome assembly GCA_024516035.1 of Bactericera cockerelli. NCBI lineage: Eukaryota > Metazoa > Arthropoda > Insecta > Hemiptera > Triozidae > Bactericera > Bactericera cockerelli. The sequence goes on along the minus strand of CM044961.1, from coordinate 22,916,722 downwards.
GAGAATTTAGGAAACCTTTTTAAGCAAAGTTAAAATATATAAGTTCTTTTATGTAACAGAAAATTTGATTACACATATTCTCAACAAAAAAGCTTATCATATTTGTGTTGATCAAAAAAGTGATGTCAAAACTGCTCAAACCCTTCTTATTCTCTAAACCTGGTAATCAAATCGCTGACCAGGTTACACTGCAGGTTACTCTGCTTTAACATTAAAACTGAGAGTAGAGAGATTCGAAACCTGCTGTAAGCGCCTTCTTTAGTCCCGTAGGGTTTCATATGAGTCCCACTCCCAAAGATTTGAACACGGAGTTGAATCCCAAAATTCAACTCCCAGATTACATCTCTCAAAGGAATTTTAATCTGGGGTTTTGAATTTGTAAAAAGATTTCATTTTTTCCCATCACTACAATAAAGCTATGAAGGTCAGTCTTCTTCTTCTTTTACTCTGTCTTTTATCGCTCAAGCAGGTCGACATTGTTTAACCTCATGGTTGAGATTGGTTGGTTTTGGCACATTTTTTACGGCTGGATGCCCTTCCTATCGCCAACGATTCTTTTTGATTTAACGTCCTTTATTAGGACGGGGGTTTTACCCTCCATTCGCTGGGAATCGTACCAGCTACCCACATTAACCTCACCCAGCCTGGGTAAGGCCGGATATACCAGCCTCACATGTACGGTCAGTATGAAGGTCCTCTGAAAAAAAAGCTCTACCCTCTTTATTTCTTAGGAACCCAGCACACCTCCGCCATCCGAAGAGGACAAGGTCATCTCCGAGATCGTGTTCATCTCAGAAGACGGCGCCAAAGTGGAAATCAAAACCGTCGAGGACCAAAACGTCTCCAAGTTCTCTCGCCTGCCCCAGGAGGTTGTCCCCCTCCACTACGACCTCCACTTCAAGTTCTACGAGAGCCTGGAGCATCGCACGTTCAAGGTGGAGGTGAATGTGACGCTGCAGCCTCTGGTGGACCGGCTGGAGGAGATTGTGATGCACGCGAGGAGCTTGGAGTTTGACGACAACATTAGGTTGATGAGTCTGCATGTGAGATTTTTTCCGATATTCTATTCCACTCTACACGTTGAACGCAATAATTATTGGGGGTATCTTCGTTTGTGCATAATGTGCATGCATTAAATCATTCAAACATAAAATAGTTAATCTAGGAACCTGGAAATAATGAAACATAGATTCCCCTGTTTCTAGACGACTGACAGGATTTCTATACTGTGTAAGAACAAATTAAGAAATAGAAAAGTCTCAAATTTCACGAAAGCCAATTTATGGCCATTTAGAGCTCGATAGTAAAGAAAACAATAGATATGCAGGGAGAAGGGGTTACTATAAAATGTGGCAGTTATAGACATCATAGAAATACCCAGGACAGAGAATAAGTGAGCTTGAGTTAACTTGATATACTTTCCAGGATAACAGAACCATCAAAGTCAACTTAGAAGAGGTTGCTCTGCACGACAAACAATCAAACTCAGACTGGACGAACGAATTTCGAGGAGTGACAAGTACAAACTGATGTTTCATATCACGGGAAACATCGGAAGCACAACCTGGGACAGCGGGGTTTTCCGAGGCAACTATTCGGTGGTGAAGGATCAAAAGCAGTAAGCCTTCTTATTTTCTAATTCTTCATTCAAATGTCGATTACCGGGATCCAGACTGTTTAACATAATATTATTATTGATTTACATATGGCCTTCATTGTAACTGCCTGACTAATTTAATTGTGCATTTGATTGTTTATTACATATGGCCTTCATTGTAACTGTCTGACTAATTTAATTGTGCATTTGATTGCTTATTGACAATTTGATTGAGTATGAAGTTGTTTGTTAAGTTCATAGTTAATTCTTTCGATTAGCAATCATCATGCAAGTGGGCTTACGTCTTTCAGATTCTTTATGATGGCCAAGTTTGATCCAACAGGGGCTCGACAAGCCTTCCCTTGCTTCGATGAGCCGGGCTATAAGAGCACGTTCAACGTCAGTGTCACCCACTCCAAGCAGTACTCGTGCCTCTTCAACACGGCTAAGACGCGTAACTTCACTGACAGGTAAGGTGTCAGAAACATTAGTGTCATTTCATTTTCATGTAGTTCAGAAATATTGTAAGTTCTACATATTTCCCTTGTGTGTTCGTGTCCTTGGTGTCCTCACCCGATAGACAAACAGTAAACTCGGAGAGTTCTTTTCAAGAACACACCAAAAATGATAATACATAGAATAAGAGATAATAAAACTTTACTTTGTTACAAGTTGATTTCTATTATGCAATTTATCTTTATTTTTTTAAGTCAACTAGAAACTTCATCTTTCAGCAAAAATGACGCCATGACCATCACTTACTTCGCACAAACCCCTCGCATGTCCACATATCTCCTCTCTTTCTTCATCGGTAACCTAACAGCCAAGTCTTTCAACCAGACGGTCCCCCATCAGACGCCCAACATCAGCATCAGTCTCTGGCACCGCCCACCAGTGGCGGACGAGTTGATCTACACCCAGGAGGTGCTGTCTGATGTGATGCACCATCTCTTCGACAGCTTCGATGCGCCACTGCCGCTGAGCAAGATAGATTTGGTTGTGGTTCCTGAGTTTAACATCAGTGCCGTAGAGAATTGGGGCTTGATATATCTGAGGTGAGTTTGGAATGTGAGTGGAGGAATCCATAGTCTCATAAAAACCTTAAATTTGGGATCTTTATGGCGCAAAGTGTAATTTCTGTTGAGATTTTCTTTTATTTGAGAACGATTTTATTTGAGAACGTTCTATTTGTTATTATTGTTGTTGTAACCAACTTGGCTACAGCTGAAGGGGGGAATGATGGTCTCCAACCAACTTTATTTCAAAGTTGGCTCGTCCTGAACCACATATTTCTATGTGCGATCAATCAGGGGCATCGTGAGAACTTGGACTTTTTCTTTATAAGCCATTGAACCCTTAGGAAACTGCAAGCTAGCCTGGCTTGTAAGTATTGGGTAGTCAGTTCTCTGTTTATAGTCCTCTAGCGAGACATTGGTCCTCTCCCTATTTAACGTCCTCCAGTCAGAGATGTACTATATTTTTTGATGGAGATCAGTGTAATTTGTTTTACTACTTAACGAGTTTTTTTTTTTTTTTTTTTTTCCTGTAAGGCACTTTAACACTGTATTGTACAGGTCGTTCGCGCCGATTCCTCTAGGTCTTCATATGTGTGTATACAAGTTTATTGCTTTTAAGTAACATAGGAGTGAATCGACGCTCTCGAATTTGTCAAGTAGAGCAGGAGGTGTCGGTAGGGATGCACGAATATTTGCATGATTAGGACATGACAAAATGTGCTGGACTGATAATGTCTCTCCGCACCTACAGGTAGGTGGGGCGGTGCGTTTGAACAGGAAATTGTGTGTAGCCCTAGTGTGCCCTATTCTCATGCGGCATAGCACCACTTCTTCAAATCTATTTGATCTGTCACTTGAGGTCCAGTGACCAATGAGAGGTTTGATGGCTTTCAATTTACTATTGTTGGGGGTGGTATCCCATGCTAGTTGCCATTTTTTATTAATCAGTTTTGAGATGAACGGTTTAAAATCATCAGGAGAACAAAGTTTAAGAGGAGGGATAGATGCACTTGGGTTACGTGCTAATCTATCCACAGCCTCATTACCCTGGATGCCTGTATGGGAAGGGCACCACAGGAACGTTATACACTTCCCACCAGTAATTAGGTCGCGCCAGCAAGATATAGCTTTTGCAACGATAGGGTTATAATTACTAGGATTAGATAGTGCAGCTAAGGAGCTTCTAGAGTCAGTCACTACAGCATATTTTATTCCAGGTAGAAATTTAAGGTGTTTAAGGCATAATAGTAAGGCTATAAGTTCGGAAGTAAAGACAGAGTTAATATTATTTAGAACAGAGGAAGAAACAATATATTTATCAATAATATAAGCACAGCTGGTAGAATTAGCCGATTTTGAGCCATCGGTGAAGCAGAGCGTATAATCTTGGTATCTTGAATTTATTAATTCTTTAAAATTCTGTTGAAAAGCAATGTCAGATATATTCTCTTTTTTATCAAATGAAAGAGAAATGTCTATTTTTGGTGTCTCTATTGACCAGGGAGGAGAAATTTTAGTATAGGGCGCCAATTGACTATTTTCTAGGGTATTTGAATAGTTCTCTAATTCTCTCTCTCTTAAGATAAGAGGTTTGGGTTTACTAGGGGGGTAAACTGTATCATCTATAGCTGTATTGTATAGACAACCATGAACTGGGTTAGAGGGGCAGCTAGCTATTTTTACCACATAGTTTAAGGCAAGCTTCGATCTTCTCAGAGTGAGCGGAGGAACACATGATTCCACTAGAAGGCTAGGTATAGGGCTAGATCTCAATGCACCTGTAGCTATTCTAATTCCAGAGTTCTGAACAGGGTTAAGTCTGTTCAGTATGTGTTCTTTTGTGGAATCATAGACAAAACATCCGTAATCGAAAATGGGAGAATGTAGGATTTATACAATTTCAATAGTGTTGAACGGTGTACACCGAAACGTTTATTGGATACCATTTTTAATACATTGAGGGCTCGAATTGCCTTATCTTTCACGTAGTTTACATGAAAGGACCAGGTCATTTTTGAGTCCCAAATTAAACCCAAAAACTTAGTTTTTTCAACAAAGTTAATTGGCATACCGTCATAGTACAAAGGAGGACGAGAACAATTCCGTGATCTAGTAAAGTGTATGCAAACTGATTTAGATGGATCAGCTGAGAATACTAAACCATTCAATTTCGACCAGGAGGATAGATTGTTGAAAGTAGATTGCAATCGATCAATAAGGGATTCAATTACTTTACCTCGGATAACGAGTTTTTGATATTACTAAGAACGACAATTTTATTTTTTATTGTATTAAAAAAAAAATCTTTTATAACTGCTATAAGTATAAGTATAAGTATAATTATAAGTATAAGTAGTGCTTTATTTAGACTGTCAGCGCAAGACAGGTAGTCCCATTATGCCAAGAGCTATACTTCTGGTTTTTTTCAGGGAATCCGATTGTAAGGTAGACGAACTCAGTTCTTTCGAAAGGAAACGCACCCTCTTTATTCTGATTGCTCACAATTTGGCCCACCATTGGTTGGGAGATCTGGTCACGTTTAGGAATTGGACATCTGTTTGGTTCTACGAGTCCCTCGCCAGTAGTACTGTGGACAGTGCCCTCGTCAAGGTAAGAACAAACTTGGTGGCTATGAGATGTTCTTGCAGTTATCAATCTATTTTACAGAAAATGACGGGTTTGTTATTTTGTGTGTAGTTTACCTGAGTGTAAGTCCAGACGTTCACAAGAAAATGTCATTTCCATCGACTACCATATCATATTGAGAATTTGCACTTACCTAAAATACATACAATAAACCAATGATTAACCATGATTTTTTTTTTACAAATTCATCTGTATATGGTTTCAATCAAGTAAATCAAGTTCATGATTATGATCGATTCAATGACTATTTTGCAAAAACAACAACAACTTCAGATACGAAGAAGCAATGCTACAATGATGATTTTTTTTTTTCAGAGAGATCTATCAAAAGCTTGGCCAAACGAAGAACTGAAACTAGTCCAGAGAAAATCATTTGCCCTGCATGCCGACAGCTCTTATCTCACTCCTTCCATCCAGAACATCTCAGAGGAATCACTCTTGTTAGGGGATCTGTATGGAACTCTGACCTCACTCACGTATAGCAAAGGTAACCGTGGTTTCTATGGATGACGCAATAATCTATTCTTACTAACGTGGACGAGCTGATCACAATCTGTTGGCAGATAGATGACCCAGGATCAAATCTTGACGAGGTCGAAATTTTTCGGCTCTGTACAATTTAAATGTTTTGGCATAACTAGACGGATTTTCTGGAATTCCAAAGTGGATACTTCCTCGCCACGGATAAAAAAAAACTGTTATGATCAGGATAATGAAGTTGGTTGATACCCTCTAGATTACAAATGCCTATTCCCCACAACACCTTATTTTCTTTGCAGGAATTTTCATCCTTGACATGCTCAAATCTGCCATCTCAGAACACACTTATTTGAGAGCAGTCCAGATGTTTTTAAAATCCTGGTAAGGCTATATTGACGGAAGTAGTGCTTTCTTATTTATCTTTTAAACATTACAACTTTGATAGAAAGAGGGAGGTTATAGAAATCTAGTTTTGGCTCAACCAGATTCTGTCGGAAACAAAAAATAGCCTTGTCCTAAGAGGTACACAGAAATCAGTTATTCTATTTATATCTTGTATTTTTCTTCTCGAGGCTAACATTGAAAATTAATTCTATTCAAGTAAGGTCTTGGTTACTTTTAAACTTCTCTCAAACAACGTCGAAAGCATTGCCTAAAATATATTTAATCCACCAAGTTTATAAGTATTTCGCTTTTTTTTTTTTAAGATGAGTGTTTCACAGCCTTTTTTGTTTCGTAGCCATGAAACAGGAGCTACTGTAGACGCTTGTGGTCTGTGTTGTAGCATGCCCATCCCGTAGTATGCCTCCCCTCTGATGGGCGAGAAGTGACACAATACTTCCCATTTAGGTGCTGGGTTATCGCTTATATTGATGATCCTGTTTTTCTGGAGCCAACCAATAAGTCGCTCGTTCATTTCCAGGAATCTGGCCAATGCAGACGAAATGAACTTTGCGGAGAACCTGGACGAGGTGCTGGAGAAGCCTCTGGTCTGGGCGTCCAACAGCACCAGCAAGAACCTGAGCCACGTCCTGCAGAGATGGATGAGTAATGAAGGCTTTCCTGTGGTGCACGTCACGCGGGATGAGAAGAAGAGAGATGTGATGAAGTTTAGACAGGTAGTTTTTTTTTTTTTTTTCCAGAAACCACTTGATGAGCATGACTTCAGAGTAGGAAATCTTACAGAAATGCCAGTGCACTAGCGTTTGGATACTAAGATTGGTTGTACCGTATATTTACTTTAGATAGATATAATCTATATTATTTTTAACTGATTAAATATTCGAGTATTTATAAACAAATTCCACATCCCCTAGAGTCCTGGACAAGCTTCTGGAAGAGTCCACAGACAAGGCCTTGCGCGTCCTCTGGACCCAAATGTCGAGTGATCCCGACACTTCCATCCTTATGTCCAACGAGATTCAAACATTTAAAGTTCGGATCTAAAAGCAGATTTTTTTAATGATCAGACCTACCATGAAATCACATAATAATAACTTCAGGGTCGGTAATCTTATACTCTTATCTCTTTTTGTTTCCTTTTTTTGTCAGGAATGGTTCTACTACGATAAGCCCAAAGACCTGTTTGACGAAGATGAAAAGCTGTGGTACATCCCCATCACCCTGACAACTCTGACCAACACGGACTTCAACGAGCCAGCCAAATTCTGGCTCGACAGGAGAGAGTGCAAGTATAAGATACATGGATTGGAGGAGGACTCGTGGGTTATAGTGAACCTGAAATTTGGAGGTGAGTTTGAGGAATATTTGACATTTTTAAATGTCCATTTTCATTAAAATCCAACAAATAAATTTATTATTTGTTTGAAATAAATTATTTGTTTATTTTCATAGTTGACTTTAGCAGTCAATTGTCAGATTCGTCAACCTGAACCAGGTTTTAGAATAGAGGTCAGAGTCACTGTATGAAAAAATGTTGTTAAGAACTTTACCGTCTACAGTGTCTACACATTTACACAAATGTTAGTTGGAGGTGAATTTTTTTTATACAACTACTGTTTTTTTTTTAAGCTTTATTAGGTAGAACAAAACATATATACAATAGAACACAATGAAATATAAAGAAAAACAAAAAGATTAAACAAATATACAAGAAGGAAAAAATATAAAATACACTGTTTAGGTATATTTCAAAGGTAAAACATTTCTTCGAGCTCACTACTGAGAGAAAGCGTGCCTCTGATGCTCGAAATTATAGAAGAAACTCATATTTAAGTGAATTTTGAGTGGATCTAAGATTTATGTGGACGAAGAATTCTTAAATGATATTTTCCACCTGCTGTTTTTGAACTTGGACAGTATTTCTGTCCCGGTAGCTCAGTGGTAAAGGCGGCACTCTGTGAATCCAAAGACTCCAGAGGTCGTGGGTTCGAAACCCAGCCGGGACATGACAAGTTATCCTAATTGGGATTTTTACCACATAATAATATGTCTTGGGCTTACTGCTATAATAATGGGACTTTAATAGTCCTAATCGGGCAGTATAAATAAGGCGATATTATTATTATTATTATATTATTATTATATATTTCTCTAATTTATTTTGGTTTCAGGTTTCTACCGCGTCAACTACGACCTACCCAACTGGACCCTCCTCCTGAAGGAAATCAACCGCGGCAGCTCCAGCATCCTGCCTTCCCTCACTCAGGCCCAACTCATGGACGACGCTTTCGCTCTGGCCCGCAACGGCATGCTCTCCTACGAGGTGCCTCTGGACATGACCAAAGCTCTGAAGGACAACTCCACCTATGTCACTTGGGCCACCGTGCTGAACAATGTGAAGTTCTTCAGGAGTATACTCGTCCATGAGAAACATTCCATGCTGGAGGTAAGAAGAACCTGAATGATCTCTGAGTTTCTTATGGTGCGTTGTTATCTTTCAGCTGAAGTGATCAGATAATTGGGCATCACAAGCGTGTAAAAACGGAAAATTCTAAAATTTTGCGAAAACGTTCAATGCATCAAATTTGCAATAAATAATTTTTAAGTTCGGATGCTGTCGGAAAACAATAAAGAACCGCGAATTGGATGTGATTTTTCTTATATGTGCACACGATGAGCACAATCATTTGAAATGGGTGTGAGATCTTAGCGTACTAAGAATTTCATTACGAAGGCTGACGGAAAATAGTAATTCCATGTAAACGGAGAAAGTTAAAACACTTGGAGGATTTACATTTTCTTATTAATTTTCCCTTTGTTTTTGGGTCCTAATTTCCTTCAGGAATATCTTCGCAAGCTTATGTCAGGAGTCTATGACCATCTTTCCTACGGTGTGGCCCTGTCCTATCAGGAGGAGTTATTGCTGACTGAGGTATCAGAGTGGACGTGTCGTCTATCCGTACCCGCTTGCGTCGGTAAAGCGAACAAGACTTACCACGAGAATGGCTATGAGCTACTCAAAGATCTGCACAAGTAAGTGACAGTTGTCAGACAATGATTCAAAAATTTAGACATAGAACAGTACTCAGCAAAAACATTCATGGAAACTTTCTAACTCGAGAGACATTAATATTGCAGCGTATGCGCAATGTGCACATTGCATAAACAATACTATTTTTAGGTGTTCATAAAATGGTTTTAATGGTTCTTTGTTTTTCAATAGGATATTATTTGGGATCTTGGTTTTACAAGATAATTATCTGTTTCACAAAAAAGTAATTTAGCTAGCGTCGATGGCACGTTCAATACACCAGTTCTCGTTCTGTCATATGCATAGGTGACCATTCAAATTCGAATCCTCGTGATGCTGGCTATTCCCGGCCCCACTCAGGCTGGGTGAGGTTATTTTGAAGAACTGCTTTGAGAGTTTAAAGCGAATGGAGGGTGAAACCCCATTCGTGGTATGACCATGCAGTTGCAAGTGACGTTAGATCAACAAAGAAAAAGGGGAAAAAAGCGTATCTAATTAATTAATTTGAAATATCTGGACACGAGAAAAATTTAAAGTATCACCCCTTTCACTCCACCCTTTCCCCAGTGACCAGATGATCGGTACCATCATGTGCACGGTGGTGCGTGAATCTTCAGACAAGGAGTGGAACAGCCTGTGGGACACCATGACCTTGAACGAAACAGATGCGACCTTGAAACCCAAGGACGAAAAGTACCCTATCCTGCTGCGATCTCTGGCATGCTCGAAGAATTACACCAAAGTTGAGAAGTAAGCAAATAACAGTTATAGGGAGCCATTGCTATGCCGCTTATATGTATAAACCACAAATGGGACAGAGTCCACAAATTAGCTATAATTTCTTTGCTCTCCAGTGAGAAATCATGAGTGTCTACTGGATCCTGTCCCATTACATGCAATGGTTCATATCGACTGCCTAGTGGGTGACTACCCGAATAACATTTACAGTAAATTTTCCTTCTTCTTCTTTCTCATTATTTTTCTTTGCCATTTTTTTAAAAGGTCGAATTCTTTTTCTAGCTTCACCGATCAGCTGCAATGTTCTAATTCCGAAACTGTGATTTGGATACTAATGAAGGGTTCTACCAAAAAAACACTTTTCGCGAAACCTTCTTTGTTTACATAACTCGGATTCACTGTGAATCCGAGTGAATTCACTGTGTGTTAATTCACTGTAAATCTGAGTTTTTTTAAACAAAGAAGGTTTCACGAAAAGTGTTTTTTGGTAGAACCCGTCATAAGATTGGTTGTACCAAATATTTACTTTACACAGGTATAATCTATATTGTTTTTAACTGATTCAATATTCGAGTATTTACAAACAAATTCCATATCCCCTAGAGTCCTGGACAAGCTTCTGGAAGAGTCGACAGACAAGACCTTGCGCGTCCTCTGGACCCAAATGTCGAGTGATCCCGACACTTCCATCCTTATGTTCAACTGGTTCAGGTCCAACTGGGAATCCAGGATCAAAGAGAAGGTGGAAGAGTTCAAAGTGGGATCTGACGTCATCGCTGGGTGTGTTCAGGGCCTGACAACTACGTCACAACTGCTGCAGGTATGACCCTAGAGTCAAGCGATGGAGAGGTTAACACCCTTCGGCCTTTTGACCGCAAAGGGTGGTGGCTAATCAGCCAGCAATTATTTTCCCAAGTTCACTGGTTGAACTTCTCGAGTTTTCAGTTTTTCAATACAGTTTTTCATATTACGTTTTTCTCTTACAACAACCAAGTTTCTGCTTATTTTCCATCTAGGATTTAACCCGTCTGGGCGCCCTCTGCGGTGGCATCTTTTATTGGTCCTTCGGTTATTGTCGGTGAACAAAGTGAGGCAAATACTATTCTTAGTTTTTCAGTTTCTCAGCTATGGATTCTTACAAGCAAAGGTCGACTCTAAAAGGAAGAGTTACTCGCCTGAAGAAGAAAATTCAAGAAGGAGTAGCAAACGCGTTTCAAGCTAAGGTTGATCTAGATAAGCTCTGTCAATATGAAGTTGAATTGCAGGTACTTCAAGACAACATTCTCAAGGTATGTTCTGATGAAGATCATGATAAGGAAGAAGATTATTTTGAGGATGTTTCTACCCAAATTGGTGAGTTGAAAGCTAAACTTTCAGAGATTATCACCCCTGAGGCAGCTAATAGCGTAAAATCAGAGACAGTGAGTGTTATTCCTGCTTTAAAATCTAACATAAAATTACCACAGATTCAAATTCCAACCTTTGATGGATCGATTGAAAATTGGGCAACCTTTAAAGATTTATTTAGCGAGCTGATTCACAAAAATGATGAGTTACAGCCTATTCAAAGGTTTCAATATTTGAAAACATCATTAGTAGATGAGGCAGCAAGTCTCATTCAACACCTACCACTGACGTCTGCAAATTATTATATTGCTTGGAATATCTTAATAGATACTTATGCAAACAAGTATTCAACCGTTACATTTCATTTGAAAAATTTATTCAACGTACAATATCAATCACAAAATCGTATGTCTAGCCTAAAAACGATGTTGACCGTAGTGCGTACAAATTTGAATGCGCTAACTTCCCTGGGTATCGATACTCAGTCGTGGGATATTTTGATTATTTACCTACTTGAGACGAAAATCGATGATGATCTTTATCACGACTGGGTAAAGAAATTCGATAGTAAAAAGTTACCCACACTCAACATGTTTTTTGATTTCCTGAGGGAAATGATAGTTATTTCAGAAAGAACTGAACAGAAGATGGTATCAAAGTCAAAGCTTAATATAATTCGTGAAACATCTCTACCATCATTGTGTTTCCTGTGTAAGCTGCAACACAGATTATATGAATGTGTACAGTTTAAAAATCTACCTATGACAGAAAAGAATGCTTTTGTAAATAAAAACAAGATTTGCTATAACTGTTTATCAAGCAATCAACATAGCGCAAATAAATGTACTTCCAAGTCACTGTGTAAGATTTGCTCAAAGAAACATCATTCAATGTTACATAATTTTAGTTCCCAGGTAAACTATGCAGCAGATGAAGAAAACTTTTGCGGTGGTGAAGCAACACCAAGTAATCAGCAAGGATCTACATCTGAAAACTCTGAAGATTCAACTATAGTATGTACTCAAATGGAAAATGGATTTAAGGAGCAGGTACTACTGTCTACAGCTGTTGTTAGAGTAGAAGTGTCTACAGGTAATTATTATTATGTGAGAGCGTTACTGGATTCGGGCTCACAAAGTTGTTTCATTTCGTCCCAATGCGTCAAAAAGCTCGGACTAAGAGAACAAAATATGAATCCGATTAGCGTAAATGGGATCGGTGGATCTAGCACACTAGAAATAAATAAATTCTGTGAGTGCCTAGTGGAGTCAAGATATAATAATTACCATTTGCTTATCAAGGCACTAGTAATACCTAAAGTCACCAACAAATTACCTGCTTTCTCATTAAACAAATTATCCTGGGACTATACGAAAAATTTAAACCTGAGTGATCCAGATTTTCATACATCTCGCGATATTGATATGATTATCGGAGCTGAACATTTCTTTACTTTACTAGAGTCTGGTTTCATTCAAGGCCCGCCAGGATATCCAAGTATTCAAAATTCGAAATTTGGTTGGATAGTAGCAGGAAAAATTATGAACACTGTAACTTCAAATATCTCTTCCTTTCATGTTAACCTGGACACTACACTGAAACGATTCTGGGAAGTGGAGGAGAGAGATTGTGAAGAACACTTCGTGCAGAATGTGCAACGTGTGGAAGACGGTAGATGTATGGTCAAACTCCCGTTTAAAAATAACATTCAAGTGTTGGGTGAGTCTTTGAACCTAAAGTCTGTAGAGAAGAATATTGATATAGCTTCCAAAAAAGCAAGAGGTAAGAGAATATCCTATCCGAAAGTATCACAAGAAAAAAGAAAACTCAAGTCTACTAGGTGTATTGTACAAGACGATGTTCAAAAAATTAAACTTTGGAACAATGTCTCGTCTTCTGTAAATATTATTAATATCACTGCCTGGTGTCTTCATTTCAAAAATAATCTGCTATGTAAATTGAGGAATGAAGAGTTAAGAAGATCTTTGCTCCTAACGGAGGAAGTAAAAAATGCAAAAATAACTATTATTAAATTGGTTAAACAAGAAGTATTTTCTCGTGAGCTTGATTCCATAGAAAAATATGGTGTTGTTAAATCTGTAAGCAAAATAAAAACATTAAATCCATTCATGGATCATTCAGCATTACTTAAAGTTGGCGGGAGATTAAGAAACTCGGATTTATTAGATAGTGCTAAGCATCAAGTGCTGTTACCTCAGAGTCTTAAATCCACAAAACATGCTCACGCAGGACCGTCTTTGCTTCTTGCCATAATTCGGCAGGAATATTGCATTATTCAAGGACTCAGTGTGATAAAGAAAATATTTCATAACTGCAATATGTATTGTTTCAGGGCAAATCCAGTGCGAGGTAACATTACTCAAATGATGGGCGATTTACCTCAGAATAGAGTTAAGGCCAGCCCACCACAACTAGGTGTTGATTACGCTGTACCTATTTCAGTGAGAAGAGTCGATGGAAGATCCAATGTATTATGCAAGGATTACATTGCATTATTTGTTGGTTTTACCTTTGACTGTTATCATATTAACCTAGTTTCAGATTTATCTTCTGTGAATTTTATTGCTGCCCTACGCCGATTTGTTAGTCGCCGAGGAGTACCGACAGACATTTACGACGGCAACGGAACCGTTCTTATCCTCACTGATGGGGTACTAAATAGTCGACCACTAACACCCATGTCAAACGATGTAGTATATGATTTAGAAGTACTAACTCCTGGTCATTTCCTTATAGGCCGATCTTTGACTGCTGTTCCTGAGACGGATGTCACGTCTTCGTCAAAAAATCGACTAAGAAGATGGTTCTTGACTCAGAAGATAACTCAAGATTTCTGGAAGCGGTGGTCTCTAGAATACCTAAACACATCGAATCAAAGATTTAAATGGAAATACAAAAGAGAAAATGTCAAATCAGGCGATTTGGTATTGATGATATACCTCCTAGAAAGTGGAGATTGGGAGGAGTATGTGAATTGTTTCCTGGTGATGACAACCTCGTCAGAGTCGTAGCTATCAAGACTCAGACGGGAACTATGAAAAGAAGAGTATCACGTATTGTACAATTACCCACATGTGATTAATTAATAATCATATGTTATTAACAAGAGCCTGGCAGTATGGCTAATCAGCCAGCAATTATTTTCCCAAGTTCACTGGTTGAACTTCTCGAGTTTTCAGTTTTTCAATAGGTACAGTTTTTCATATTACGTTTTTCTCTTACAACAACCAAGTTTCTGCTTATTTTCCATCTAGGATTTAACCCGTCTGGGCGCCCTCTGCGGTGGCATCTTTTAGGTGGGTTTTTCTTCTGACTTGGGCAGAATTTTGAGAGAGAAAATTTCTACCACTAAGAGGGAATAACTTTAAACGTTTTTTCCCCCTAAATAATGCTCACGCGGTTCAGGGTATCTGTTCAAAAAAAAGAATGAAGTGACCATGATACCTGTTTAATAGGTAGGTACCTGTGACCATGTATGAAGAATGCGCTTCTCATGTCAAAGGTATCAGGTTCGAACAAGAGACACCTTTCGGTGCTCTGTATACAGTGTTTTTTCTAGCGCAGCAGAAAGAGATATTATAAAGAAATGGACAATATGTAACACAGACCACATGCATTTGAAATACCTGCTATTTACTGTTAAGAAATGAAAATGGCTGTGAAACACACGGTTTTTTAACAAACAAACCAATATCCAAATATGCGTTACTATGTACATTTGTTCGTTTTATAAAACTTATTTTAAAACACTTTTGCTTTCTTTTTACAGCTCAAAAAGTTCATGCAAAACAATTCAGAGGATGACGTCATTAAAGAACACGAGCCTCTATTTAGATTGTCCATCGAAATGATCGAATCCAAAATATCCTGGCGAAACAAACACTCCTCGCTGGTGAACAAGTGGCTGCGGATCTATGTTGAGAACCACTGAGATTAACACGATCACTTCCACGGGATGACACGTTTCTCAAAATGAAACCCGCCGCTAGTTGAGCCCTTTTTCTTGCACTGCACAAGAAACAGTTAAGGCACTGGTATGGCTGTATACTGGTGCTGCTGGGTTTAATATGAAATAACTCATTCCAAACTGTGTTCAGCAGAATACCCACGTGCTGTGCTTGGCTTGTTGTCAATTCGAGGTGGATATTCGTTTGTTTTAAGGGTCCTATAGAGAAAATGATTACTAACTTGTATGTCTTTAAAAATCAATATTTCCAATGATAAATTCAAAGAAACACATCATACAGGTATCTGTGATGTAATTTTCATACAGGTATCTGTAATGGAATTTTCTTGGTATAATTCTGTAAAGATTAAACCTTAATTGTATCACTTGATTATACATACTTGCATTTTTAATTTAAACCATCCGTATTGTACCTATATTTTGTTTGATAAATTAAAAGTTAAGTTGTAAATATGACACGCAGTGCCTGATTTTATTTCATTTCTAACGATTATAAAATACCTTTTCTTTACCATAAGATTTCATAATCAAATTGGGTAATATCAAAAAGGACGAAATTCATATTCCGATACTTCAGTTTTGAGTCTGAGTTCGTCATGATTCTTATGTATGAAATATAATAAGCTACCTATTTCAAAACATGTGAAGGTTTTAAAAAAAGTACAGAGTGCTTCGCATCCGAGGTTTTGTTTTAAACGGTCATAACTTGGCTTTATGTACCTATCACTGAAAACTATAATCGAGCGATTGAACTTGACCACAGTCATTCACCTGATCCGATTAATCAACTTGATAGTAAAAGCTACCTTGAAAATAGTTGCCAAGTCAATGCTTCTCTTTTGGGTGTTTGTTTACATTAATGCAGAATCACCTACTCAGGTGCTTTATAAACATTTCAAGTCGCACAATACTTTCTCTAAAATCATGCAAGAGTATATTAAGTAAGTAAGTAGCTTACTACTCAATTATTCAAGTGGGCATGACATTGATAATGCTCTAATTAATCTGTTTGTATTCTTCCTTGAGGGCTGCTACATGAACAATTTTAATGATTATTTTTCGTGTTGCAGCTTGCCTATCTCGCCCATCTCTTGGTAAAATTATGATTCTTTCCAAGTCTCTTGATGAGCTGAAGGTGTCACAACAGAGAGTACTTTTACATTCCTACGTTGATTGATTCCAAATCTATTCCTTCTAATACGTATTGTGGGCCAAGACAAGCTTAAAAAAGATTGTTTTAGAATGTTGAACATAGCTTATGAAACATAATTATTATGTCTGACTTCAAAGTGCCTAGTTAGACTTCAAACTATCTAAACTTCTGGCCTAGCTTACGCATCGCCGTAACTACAACCCTCCATTCTCTAGACAAACTAACTATGAAGATGGGTAAGAATTCATATTTTCTCCATGATCAACGTTGGCTAGGTTCAATAATCTGATACGGGCATTGTTGCCTTCAATGAGTTATCTTCGCTGGTAATTCATTGTTGATTTTATGTAAAACTATAACACCATCATTTTAGAGGAAACAAACCATTTGAAAACAAGCAGTTTAATACTAATCGCATAGATAATAGATAAGTTGATTCAAGATAACTCATGGATCTTATTTTGTTTAAGTTTAAAAAATTGTGACTGATAATGACCTCTTCGTAGAAGCTTAGACGTAAATAACGTTTGAACTGTGGTGGTAGTTCTGAAGAAAATTTCTTCCCTGAATTTTTGTTTTAGAATATCAGAATATTTGTTTTAATAACGTGAAACATTTTCAAAAAATAATCTAATTTTGAAAATTGGAGGAGTTTTACCCCTGAACCAAAAGTTGATTTTGTTTAATCTTCGCTTCACTCGACATCTTATCCTGACCAAGTATCGAGTAGAGTTGTGTTGTTAAGAAGAATGCACAGATCCTTCTAGTTTTGAATATGAACAAGTTTCAATGTGTTTGCTTTACGGCGGTCATATTCCTCAACTTTTATTCTGGTAAGTACCTCAAAAGTTTTATTGTTTTCTATTTGAATTTTGAGACCTTTTCGGGTGGTAAGAAGTTACAAAAGATCTATTAAAGTTTACAATGAGAACGAGCTTTTGTAGCCGACAGCCCTTCTTATACCAATAGGTTTGAATTTATGTAGATTTAATATCAATCTGAGATTTCACTTCTCCACGTGCCTCAACATGACTACATATGGACACTATTTGAATTTATAGATTTTCTTTCTCTTATTAAGTATTTAATTTTTCCTGATCAATTATTATCCTTTTCAGGAATATGTAAGCCCATAGTGAATATAGACGAAGAAGTAATATTTGATCCGCGTCACCCAGTTCTCACTCATGTAAATAGTTCCATACCAACTATAGAAAACAAAGGCGACAATGTTCCTCTAAACGTGACAGAAGGAAAAAGTCAGCGAACAAGGAAAAACAAATCAAAAGGTTCCAAAGTAGTCAAAACTGATCCTGAGAAAATTGAAAAAAGCAAAGACCCTATCAAAGAGGATGAGTTTCTAGAAAAAGCTACTCCAAGTCTAGAAGACAGAATTAATAGACCTAATGAGAAGGACAAGGAACATGAAAAGTTTTGTGAAGAGTTGTGCAGTTCCTGTAAGGGATCAGAAAATGTGTTTGATCTTGCTGAGCCGTCGTGCTTCTGTAAGGTAGTCACGGGTGAGTACAGTTCATTGGAAACATAAAATCCTATATTGTCAATCAAGAAAGAGCCCATATAATTGGAATTTGGTTTCAATTTTATTCTTTTTCTTATTGAAAAAAAAAATAAAGGTTACACTTCAAATACAACTAAAATTAATACCCTTCAACAAATGGATTTTTTTTTTTTTTAATTTCCATTTATTTATTACAATTTATAATATGATACAGATTTTAAAATGATTGAATGGTACCCAAGCTTGATAATTACACATATATTATCAAGCTTGAATAATAATATACAAATAGATAGGTCTAGACAGTGTCTAATCTAGCTTGAACAAATGGAATTACACATATCAAGCTTGAATAATAATATACAAATAGATAGGTCTAGACAGTGTCTAATTTAAAGTCTTGTACTTTATACACACTTTTAAAGAATATAATATAAATCAATATGGATATATGGTAAATTAACACTCCCCAAATAAAATTGAATTTTTCAGTGAAATCCGTCAAATGTCTGGAGGACAAAGTCACCGAAGACTACCCCATGAAAGTGATCGCCTACGTCGAGACAGACCCTAAGAGTGAAGAAGAGAAGCTTGTTTCCCAATATCTGAAAGAGCGAGAAGAATTATCCCTAAACAGAAACAAGAGATGCTGTGGCAATGTGGGAGCTGCTAGTCCAAAACTTGAAAATATGGGAACACCTATTGGAAAGAGTAGAAATTCAAAGGTATATGAATCCATTGAAAACGAAGAAAATCTATTGGAAGACACGAGCTATCCAGAACAGTATGATAGATTGCAGTTGAATGCACGCCAGAATAATAGACAGTTGGATTTTGATGACGAGGAATATGATGTGGATCAAGAGATGGAGGAACAATACGGAGATGCGGATGAGACAACAGATGACGAATTGTTGGGAGCCAGGAAAATCACGGCAGGACCAGGGCTTGAAAAACTTTGGCGTAAGTATTGTTTCTAATTATATCATAAAAAAAGTTATTCACTTGTAATTATGTTGCACAAACAAGCCTGTGAGGAAAATCTCTATACTAAAACTTCATAAAATATTTTTTTTTTTTACTTTCCTTATTCGTTAAAAATTGATTTAACCAGTTTTCACATTTCTGAAGAATCATAGCCTCAGGATAACAAAAAAAAAATTTCGGCCATGGTCCGTGCGTCCGTCTATCTGTTTGTCCGTCCATCTGTCTGCTGTGAACAAGATATTCGAGAACGGTAAAGCTAGAGACTGAAATTTGGTATGAAAGTAGATCTTACATGCTACACGAACCACAAACTTTTGGTTGAAATCAGACGCAAACTGCGGCCGTAGGGCCGCAAGTGCCTTTCCTATGGATTAGTTAAACATACAAAAAGTTAGAGAACATTTCTTCTAATTAAAAAATAATAGGGTTTACCCGACATATTTTGGTATCTGACTTTTTGGAACCGGCCCCAATTAGCGGTACCTATTTTGAGTGTCCCGCTTAGACCAACTCTTTATTATTCATTCTAGATGGGTGTTGTGACATCAAATTTATTGTTTTTGAGTGCTGATTACGAATGTGACATTTATTTTTATGTAACTCTTACCGTTGAGTCATCAGTGGCGAATTAGTGATAAGGAAAGTCGTGTGGTGTCACACAGGATTTTTTTTTTTCTTTCAAAACAGGAGACAAATAATCATTATAGAACAGAGTCGATTAGGGCATAAAAAATCCATCTTGTTACTTACTGTTTTTTTTATACATAAAGAAATAAGGGCCACATGTTTATTAGGAAAATGGAAACAAAACTATATAAATGTATAATTATTTGAAAGTATAACCCTGTTTTACTTTTTTGTGATAAGAAATACCTCCTCCTGCGTAACCTCTTCAGTTTAATATCACGGTGGATCCGAATATGAAGAGAAGTGTTTGAGTCAAGGTTAAGACAAAAATTAGTACGATGTTAAAAAAGTTTTTGGAGCCTTGCGATATAAAATAGAATATACCTGTTTAAACTGTTCAGATAAGACTAAAAATATTTTTATACGTAAATTAAAACTGTCGAACTTTTCTTTCATAATACCTACTTTCCTCTTTATAAACTCTCTGTTGTTTTCAGGGAAAGCTTTAAGAGCTGATGACACATCACCAAGAGAGAGAAAGAGTCTTCAGAAGTTACAGAAAAGCCGATAGCCGTGAAGCGAAACAAGAAATCTGATAACCGTGGCTTATACAGATACGAGCCTCCGGCAAGCTACAAGCCTTTGTTAGGCAAAAACAGAAAAAGGTTTCCGAAGCAACTGAAGCTGATCAGCAACCATTTAAATCAAAAGAAAGCCAACTCGGTATTTCAAAACCTTCAAAATTAGCTTTCAACAACATTGTAGGAGAATCACTGAAAGACCCAGATGATGATTCACGTAAAAAATCTAAAAAAATATCGAAAACAATTGAAAAGCCTATACAAGAGGAGAAGAAATCCATCAAAGAACTTTTCAGCGAACGAAAACTTCAAAGTAAGAAACAATCAGATGATGAACCTAGGAAAGATAACAAATACAAATCCCTGGACGATATTCTTTACGAACAAGAATTGAAGCGGCAAAAATATTGACAAGTATCCAGGAAAAATATGCCAATATTCCAGAACAAAGTAGTAAAATCGAGAAAAGTGAATCTGATGGCATACAAAAAGACGATGTCGTGATTAAGACTAAGAACAAAAAGAAAAATATTCAGAGAATTATGCTGGTATTTTAGGATCTAAGAGCATTATCAAACCTAATCAGGTAAAAGAAGATATTAATAATAAGAAAAGTAACACTGTGTTGAAATTGAAAATACCAAAAGATGAAAATTTCAAAGTAAATAATAAACGCAAAAGTAAGAGTTCACAAGGAGACGAAGATTTAAAGGAATCAGAGAAACCCAAAAAAGTTATTTCTTCAAATGGTCAAATATTAGGAGAAAAAGCTTCTAAAAGATTGAGTTATCCTGGAAAGCCTATTGTCTCACCTTTCATTGATGATAGATTTAAAAAAAGAAGAGACGATAATTCATCTAATTTGAAAAATTCTCAAGTGAGAAAAAAAGTGTTCCAAATTTATTTAGATCAAGTCTAAAGAGTAAAGAATACTTAGAAAAAGACAATGAACTAGGTGGAGCAAGTAAAAATAAAGAATCAATAGCCTCGTTGATCTCGAAAATAAGAGCTAAATATGATAAAAATGAAAGAGAAATTACAAAAGGTAAAGAAAAACCCATAGTTGGGAGTAAAATTTTAGGATCTGTTGAAAATACAAAATCATTGAGTAGTTCTCTACTGAAAGACAAAGATAACAAGGGACCAGAGAAAGGCAAAAGTACCAAAAATTCTGTCCCAAAAGCCACAATATTGAATTCTAAGGATGACAAGGAAATTGAAAAAATCCATAATGATAATAAACCAACATTTAAAAGTAAAAAAATAAGTACAAAACATGTCCTTCCAATTGAGGACAAACTTCACTTAAAAGATGGAAAAATTCTCAAAGCCTCAAATAATCTGAAGAGCAAAGCAAACTCAAATCTCAAGTCTGACCAGAGTATTATTCCGTGCAATGAAAATAATTTAGAAGAACCTACTGCTAACTATAAATATTTAAAAGCAAAATACTCTGGTGTAAAACCAAACCTTATTAAAGAAGAGAAACTTTTCGGAAGTACAAAATCAGTGACCCCAACAAATACAAAAAACAAAAAAGATACCATAAAAGTAAATGAAGTAAGTAGCAAATACAACGAAGATGAAACCGAAATTTTGGGTGACAATAACTTGAAAGATTTAAAGACCAAATATTTACAAAAGAAAGAAGAATTGCTTCAAAAAATTGCTGAGAGAGAAAATGAGAGATCCAACTCAAAAGCAGTACTTGGAAGTCAGAGGACAGGTGAATCTCGATCAATTGACACTAATCCTCCACAGGAAAATGCTGAAGATGATGACATAGAAAATTCAGATGAACACAAATTAAAAGATACTTTGAAATCCAAATACTTGCAAAGGAAAGAAGAATTGCTTCAAAAAATTGCTGAAAGAGAACATGAGAGAGCCAACTCAAAGCCACTGCTTGCCATGCAGGAAACAATCAAATCTCCATCGATAGAGATCAATCCCTCACAAGAAGATACCGAAGAATCTTATGAAATTGAAAAACCAGATGATAAAAATAATTTAAAGACCAAATACTTACAAAAAAAGGAAGAACTTCTCCAAAAAATTGCTGCAAGAGAAAATGTGAAGTCCGACTCGAAAGCGGGTCTTGGAAAGGAGAGCACAGCTGAATCTCGATCGATCGAGATCAATCTTCCACAAGAAGTCAAAAATGAAAAAGTATTTCCTGGTTCAGCTAAAGTATTTCCAGGTGTAACAAGAGAAGAAAGAAAGAAAATATTAGAAACAGCTTTGAAAGAATTATCCGAGAAGAAAAAGTACGCCAATTTTAAACAACCAGAAACAATTATTGGAATTCCAAACAATGATGCTAATCTTGGGGAAACACTCGAACATGAAGACATGGATATATCATCACAGGATTCAGATCCTTTGTGTCTAGAATCCAAGAAAATGAGTGAAGAATCTCAACCTGTTCTCAAAAAACCATCAGTAAAAGAACTAATTGAACAAAAGAAAGCAAGTAGACTCGAGTCTATTCAAATGAAATCTAATGAACCCAGTGTACTTGGCACGCCTAAAAGAGAATTGTTAGGTGAAAAACAACTGATACCTCCAAAACAAGAGCCCCCTACAAAATTTTCTTTGAAGGAACTCATTGGACAAAAAAAACTTGAGAGACAGAACACTCTTGAGCGAAGAGAGCTTGATAAAGAATCAAACCAGAAAACGGAAAATTCTAGCAACAAAGAGAGCCCATTAGTAGGTTCTTCATTAATTAGTGATGACGAAGAGATACAAACAATCATGGACCAAAATCCACAAAAACATTGTGAACAGTGTATGAAATACGTGAACCACATGTCTCAACTACAGCGAGAACAAATATTAGGCCAAAAACCTTATAGTACTAGAAGCATTTCAACTAAATCAAATCAAAATATAGCCTCTGTAGGAAACGAGGATCAAGTAGCTCAGGAAAAGTTTCTGAACTGCAAGTGCTATGAAAATCAAGCTGATCCTACAAGAAAAACTACTAACGATAACATTCTCGGTCAACCAATGAATATGAAAGACATAACAGAGGCCTTCGAGAACATCAAAACAGGAATCGAATCTAATGTAAAAGGAGCCAACGAAAAATTAGTAAAAGGTTATAACGATATGAAAACTTCCCTTCAAAACGAATACGAGCAAGTGTCTCACTCAGATCTTGTCGAAAGTTTGAAAGACTCTACCAATAAAGTTGCACAAAAAATATCCGATCTTCATATCAAAGACACAGTCTCCAAAGAGTTGTCTGATATCAGCCATACCTTGACAGACAAGTATGACAGCGTCACTAATAAAGGAACAGATGAAAACTTGAAAGATGTATCCGACACTGTTACAAGCACAGACAAAATGAAATCCGAGCTTCTTAGTTCAACTGACGCAACCGTCTCCCAACCAGCACCGAACAGATATACGACATATTCACAAAAAATCGTCCCAGACAATCAGTCAAGAACCAAATACCTGCAAGCTAACTATATCAACCCAGAGCAACAGCTTCAGGCCACGCCCATGTCGGGAAACGCAAACGCTCCGATCAATCAGGTGTAAACTTTTCCACCTCCTTTCTATCCGAGATACCCAATTTCTTGGCCGTAACCCTCCATGAAGTTATGAAAGGCAGCCCGGGAAAAGATTGGTCGGAGCAACTTAGGAAGGCATGAGCCACTACTTTCTACTTTAGTTTTAAGTTGTACAGAATTTCTTTTTTTTACTATTTTTATATTGCTAGTTTATGTCACATTGTAAAGTAAGGTAAATGATCAAATATATCTTAATGAATTTTTTTTTGTTGCACAAAATCATATTGAAATTGTCTATTAAATTTATTATCATAAAATTGAAATTAGTCGAACAAAAAACGATTTTTTTTTTTACAATAAATTAAAAGGGTTAGTACAAGTGTACAACATATACAGGTAATGTAACACTTTACACAGAAGTTACATGGTAAATACTTCTGGCCTACAAATAAAGTTTTTAACTACAATAATATAGCCGGGTGATTCTCCAAAAAACGTACCTTTTCATGTAACTCGCAACTATCCCGTCAACGCTTAACTTAAAAAAGTTCAATTATTCGCAATAATGAAGATAGTAATAGTCTAAACTATTTCTGATAAAACACATTTTTTAATAAAATCGCAGATTATTAAAAAAGAAATACATTATACCATTAAAATCATTTCCGTAGACTGTAACTCGTTCAAAATTCATTATTAAGCCTTGAATTATTCAGTTATTTGCAACAATTTCACAAAAAAACTTATCGTTAATACTTTTACAAAGATATGACGACAACTCTTTTATCCTCCTTTTATTTTTGTAATTTTATTTTCAATACTTTATTAGATCTAAATAAATGAGTCTGGTTTTTTCGTCATATCCGTAGGCAAACGAAAACAGTTTTAAAAAAATGCACTAGAGTGCATCTTTCTCCTCTTTGTCATATCAAAACATTGTGCGGACATCTAATTTACTTGTTTTAAATTTGATAATTTGGGGTTCTTCAAAATTAGTTGAGATATAGAATCGTATAGGGTAAGATCTATGCTGACGTAAGATTCAAAATCATTTCAGTAGACAGTTTTTTTTAAAATAATAATTATATGCATTAAAAAAAATATCGAACACCTCGGCCGAGGTGTGAAGAACGCCTATACAAAGAAAGAGACAGCCCGGCAGAGTGTAAGGTTACGGAAAACATAGTTCCCATGCATTTCATGTAGGTACTTTCAGCCAGCGAAAAGTGCAACATGAATTTCAAAAATTGCGATTTTTATTACAGAAATGGACTCTACGTCGAAAAATAAATTGATTTGACTTTTTGTTTGACTTCCTAGGCCAACGGAAACCCTATTTTCGAGACCCCCCAACAATCGTGAAAGACATGAAAAGATTCATAATTTTTTTTTTTTTCTTCTGTTTTTTTTTCTTCATACGGATCCTTTGAGACCCGACTTCGTGTCTTTAACTTGGCACTGAAGATTAAGTGAGGTGTCTAAAGTGATCAAGATATAATGGAGATGAGCCTGGACCAAAAAAAAATTCTAAATTATTAGCGGGCGGCCCATTTGGGCGGCCTCGGGTTTTGGGAGCCCAAATCGGGAATCGAAGGATAATACTAATCTTAAGTGGTATCAAATGAAAGATCTTGATGAGCAGATACCAAATTTATTGATTTTTTTTCTTCATCCGGTCCACTGGGTGGCACCTGGTGGCCTTTTCATTTTCTTTGGCGGGTAGGTACCTTCGAATCCTTAGCTTAGTGGTCAGATCTTGGCCAGTATGTATTTTTCGAGATGACCTCGCTCTCTCACTGCAAAATTTTAATGTTTAAGTTTCCAAGTATTTATTTAGTTAGTTCATTTTCCGTCCGTTTCTTTAGAAGATAACTTTGTTTATTGGTAGCATGCTCGACCTGCCACCCAGTCAGCATGGGTTCGAATCCTGGCGGGGACGAAATTTTTTAGCTCTATATTTTCGATTTGGGCTTAACGTTGTTTTGTTTTTCCGATCTTTATATTTGATCTTCATGACGACCCCATTACCCTCGCGAGGAAAATTTTAGTAGTTGCAGAATTGGCCGATGACCTGTGGCGGCATTACGAGATTGATTTTGGACAATCATGGTTGGATGGAGATAAAATATGATGAATTAGCTCTCATAATGTCGATGCTAATCACTAAAAGTTGTGACAAAGTAGTGACTTTGGCCAAGTGGGTAGCATACTAGGCTTGCACGCACGATGACTTGGGTTCGATCCCATTCAGGGAAGTTTTTTTTTCTCTATCCATTATGTCCGGGGTACACTCATACCTCGTGATGTATTGATAAGGGACGTCACCACCGAGTTCTCTCCCGCTCATGGTTTTATCAACACCAAATTGTCTCCCGTCGCGTCGCGCCTCGCTTGCATTTTTACCTGATTTTATACTTACATAGTTTAGGCCTAGCATAAAAACTATAATCGAAACACCTAGGAACCATTGATATAGACCTGAGGCATGGCCTTCTATGTATTTTGCCTAACCCTATGATAAACCCAAGGCATGGCCTTCTATATATTATTTACCTAACCCTACTATAAACTCGAGGCATTGTCTTCTATGTATTATCCCTAACCCTACTATATTCCTGAGGCATGGCCTTCTATGTATTTTACCTAACTCTACTATACACTGAAGCATTGCTTTTCATTTGTTAGAGATTTTAAAGATTTTCTTATAAAAGGCCACTTCTTATATAAAAATGATAATTTTATAGTTTTCATTTTCTTAAATACCTAATGTAAAAAAGCATGGTCTTATTTCCGGGAGAGATACTCGTGGTGACCCTTGCAACAAGCCGGAGAGAATTCGGGTAAGAAAAGGTCAACGGGAGAGAACTCATTACCTCACCTTGATAAGGTGATTACAAATTAATTTCTTTGGTATTTGTAAATCCAGGTGTTTTAGTGTCCCTCATAGGAGGCTCCGAAGTCTATTTAGCATTGAAAGATAAACCTAATCATGTGGAGAATAGAATCAAAAGATCTTGTATTGCAAATTTATATATTATTTACTCACTTTGGGGACTTGGGGGCCAAATCTGTGATCCAAATACATATTGACCTTAGAAAAATTAAATACGTACTGCTAAAACTATATCTTAAAAAAGACAACCTGGTACATTCACATTTTCCCAGCTTATTTACTTCTGTCATTCCTAATGTTTCAGTAGTGTATGAACCTATATTTTCGTACAAAAAGAACTGATATCCCCCCAAAAACACCACTTCGTGGTTAAAAAAAGAAGAACGCCATTTTTTATTGCCGTTCAACAAGTAAATTTAAAGAGAAATCCAGTTTGGGATGACCCCTAGAAATGATAAAGAAAGATAAACATAAGAGGAATAAATTCAGAGAGGAGTGCAGAGATGTAGAAAGAGAGGGGGTAAGGTGTTCTCAATTTGATATCATTTATTTTTAGCTAATTATAATCATTCTTTTGAGTGAGGCGTTCTTCTTTTTTTAACCACGAAGTAGTGTTTTTGGGGGGATATATCTTTCTTAATTCCTTTTTGTGTACAATTAATAGAAATGTTGTTTTTGAAATTTTATATGTGTGAAAATGAGTGCTTTTTAATCCAAAACTGTAAATTCATCATTCCCGTAGGCATCATTTCCGTAGACATGTGTTGCCTACGGGAATAATGGGTTGCCTACAGAACTTTGTGTGGAAGAGATTGCCTAAGGCAATAACCCCGCCCTCTAGTTAGGACATATATTATGTATATATTTTTTTTTCTTTTTCTTCTTTTGTATTGTGTATTTTAATTTGTAATTATTTGTATTGTGTATAATATGTCCTATTAATAAAGTGTAAAAAAAAAAAAACTGATCCAGTAATGATAAACTGATACACTACATTGGGTTGGGTGGAAGAGAAAACCACAGTCATCAACCCATCCCCTTAATTGAAATCCATTTTTGATTGAAAAGATGAAGAGTCAAGTGATGATAGAAAGAATGAAGAGTCCAGTGATGATAGAAAAGATGAAGAATCAAGTGATAATAGAAAAGATGAAGAGTCAAGTGATGATAGAAAAGATGAAGAGTCAAGTGATGATAGAAAAGATGCAGAGTCAAGTGATGATAGAAATATGAAGAATCAAGTGATGATAGAAAAGATGAAGAGTCATGTGATGATAGAAAAGATGAAGAATCAAGTGATGATAGAAAAGATGAAGAATCAAGTGATGATGGTCGAATTATGATGAAGATTCTGACCCAGAGGAGTCAAATAAGCTGTTTTTAATGGTTAAAATAACCGTAAACTTTAAATTTAGAAATTATCCGTTTCAATTCAATTACATATAATTGACCTTGAATTTTGAAGTGTTTCATTTTTATTTTATGTTTGAACATTTATTTTTACAAAATGAACCTAATGTTTTTAGGCCCATTGCCCATTGAAAAAATTGTTAGTTAGTTTCATTTGGTTCTGTTATTTTTTGCAGTTGGTAGGTGGAAAAAAATCAATGGAAAAAAATTGACATTTTTTATGGATAGCTACAAGTATAATAATTCTAGGTATCATTGATAGAAGACTAATCTAAAATATAGTAATCTGAAAAACTATTAGATTGTTTAAAAAGTTATTCAGAAGAATATTTACTGGTATTCCGTAAAAAACGTCATTTCCGTAGACAACCAAGTAATTCCCGTAGGCAGCCGTTTTAAAAAAAATCCCCAAATTCACAGTTAAAAAGGAAAATATGAAAACACCGTTGGTACCGTTAGGTTCCATAGTGAAATTAGAATGACCCAGTATTTTTATTTTTTTATTTCTAGTAATTTATGTCATTTTCAATTTTCATATCGAAAAGGTACGTTTTTTGGAGAATCACCCAGCCCACACCACACTGTGAGAACTGTGCAATCCGCCCTTTGTTGAATATCTAACAGAACATAAAGATGTATCTTTCTAGAATAAGAAAGAAATGGCTGTCTCCCAAAATTGCACTCTATTAACACGTATGAGACGGCGCGGTGTGCCCAATTTCCCTTGTAACGTGACCCATCGGTGGGCACAGATAATGCTATTATTATTATATTTTTGTACTCGCCCGTCCCAATTTTTTTTTTTTTTTTTTTGTTATTGTCATATTAATTGGAACACATACCCTAATTTGAAGCCGTCCCAGCGTACAAACTATACATAGAAAATAGAACCCGTCTCCTACGTGTTAAATAAACATTTCTCTTGGCTGGGCTAGGCCTGCTTTTGAAATTAAAAGTTCCCTTCGCCACTGACGGCGTTCTGACGTATAACAGTCTTAACAAAAGCATCTCGATCGTGGTGGCGGAGGAGGCAAAGGCTCAGTTTTGGTTCGGTGGGGCAGGTCTTCATTGTCCGAGGATCGCTCTATCCTGTCCATGACTTGGTCCACCAGAGCTTTCACAGCCTCCTCCACATTGTGGCCCGTGGCGGATGACACTTCGAAGTATTTAATTCTGGGAGAGAAAGTAAGTATAAGTAGGTATGTATACAACATAAGAGTTATACAGTAAAAATCTGGATATAAGAGAACGATATCCAGAACAAATTTACCTCTGTATAAGGAAAAATAACCTCTTTATATTAAAAAAACCTGGATATATCATCATAGGGTGGCGTCATCGTGAACGATGGTAGCCAGACAGTGGAGGAATGACTCAGCACTTCTACCACTGTCTTTACAAGGAGGCTAATAATTGACAAGGGCCCCCAGAACCAAGCTAATGCTGGTCTACTCCCTGTTTCTAGTTCCCCAGCCAGAACTGGATATAAGAGAAAAAAATTCTGGTCTCTTGAGTGCTCTTATATTATCCAATTTCGACTGTATGTAGTTGTGTACAAAGATATTTAAATTAATGATAATTGAATTGATTTTCTTAGATAATCATGGTTAATTATTGGATATTGCTTTAGACGACATCAATAGCTTGATGTTCCAGTCCCGAGTGTGGCAAATTTTATTTTGGCACGTTTGAGTCATATGAATTCACTTGTGCGATGAAAACAGTTATGTACTAATAATAGCAGGAAACCTGGATAAACTAGAAAAAAACCTGGATACTAAACTAGTAAATCCTTGTAAGTATAGGTATTCTACATGAAAAATCTTCAAGTAGAAAACCTCTAGAAGCAAGAAAATATTGCTTTTCCATTGAAATCTTATTCATGCAGGATCGACTGTAATATGATGATTAAAGACTTTTTTATGTGATCTTGCCGAACTCACCCAAATTTGGCGGCGAGATCTTGAGCTTCTTTTTCACTCACGACGCGAGCATCCAGTAGGTCTGTCTTGTTGCCACACAGCACAATGTCGGGGTTCTCTGTATAGGCGTGCGTCTGAGATGAAATCATAGATGGTAAATTAAATATTAGATAGTAAATTACATAATAGATTTCAGAGTCTGAGATTAAATAATAGATATTAAATTACATAGTAGATATCATAGTCAGGAGTAAAACTGTTAGCGACCTTTATTTCTTCAAAATGGTATGATGATGTTAAAACATACTTAAAGCAATAAGTCTTTATTTTTCACTTTTGCACTAGCTTTGCTCATAAGCTATTTAGTATAGAAGTGGAAACATCAGACTGTCATTAACTTGGTCCTGGGGGCCCTTGTTAATTATTACCCTCCTTGTACAAACTTGATGATAATATCAAGTTTGGCGACCATCGAACACGATGATACTACTCAATGACGATGATGATGAATAGGTAATTGAAATTATGTCATGCTGATGATGAAAATGTTTGTTAAAGTTGACAATCAAACCTTTGAATTTTGAATCAAACCTTGAAGAAAGCCTTTATAACAACTTAACCGCCACGCCAAAAATCTGTTTCTGCTTCATCCGGCCATGAGAACCCATGTGGGGTCTCAAGCTCTTTCATAAACTTCATAACTGGTGGCTAAGGCTATTGGTGTTTCCTTGTGGAATAAGCGAATAAAAATTATTATTGGTTTTTTTTTTTAAATCGACCAGTACTCGAGAGCCAAGCTTAGGTCTCCGGCTACGTTTAAGTCTCTAGCTATCTCTTCCACTTACTTTGATCTGCAGCAGCCATTTCTGGACGTCCTCGAATGACTTCGCGCTGGTGACGTCATAAATGAGGAGGAAGCCCATGGTGCCTCGGTACAAACCTGTGGTCAAGCTGAGGAACCTAGGGACATAGTGTATATGAGTATTACATAGATGAGGAGGAAGCCTAGGTACAAACCCGTGGTCAAGCTGAGGAACCTGGGAACATAGTGTATATTAGTATTACATAGATGAGGAGGAAGCCTAGGTACAAACCTGTGGTCAAGCTGAGGAACCTAGGGACATAGTGTATATGAGTATTACATAGATGAGGAGGAAGCCTAGGTACAAACCTGTGGTCAAGCTGAGGAACCTAGGGACATAGTGTATATGAGTATTACATAGATGAGGAGGAAGCCTAGGTACAAACCCGTGGTCAAGCTGAGGAACCTGGGAACATAGTGTATATTAGTATTACATAGATGAGGAGGAAGCCTAGGTACAAACCTGTGGTCAAGCTGAGGAACCTAGGGACATAGTGTATATGAGTATTACATAGATGAGGAGGAAGCCTAGGTACAAACCTGTGGTCAAGCTGAGGAACCTAGGGACATAGTGTATATGAGTATTACATAGATGAGGAGGAAGCCTAGGTACAAACCTGTGGTCAAGCTGAGGAACCTGGGACATAGTGTATATGAGTATTACATAGATGAGGAGGAAGCCTAGGTACAAACCTGTGGTCAAGCTGAGGAACCTGGGGACATAGTGTACATTAGTATTACATAGATGAGGAGGAAGCCTAGGTACAAACCTGTGGTCAAGCTGAGGAACCTGGGGACATAGTGTATATTAGTATTACATAGATGAGGAGGAAGCCTAGGTACAAACCTGTGGTCAAGCTGAGGAACCTGGGGACATAGTGTATATTAGTATTACATAGATGAAGAGGAAGCCTAGGTACAAACCCGTGGTCAAGCTGAGGAACCTGGGGACATAGTGTATATTAGTATTACAATTATTACATAGATGAGGAGGAAGCCTAGGTACAAACCTGTGGTCAAGCTGAGGAACCTGGGGACATAGCAGTGGCGGCTCGTCGGGTGAAGACACTGAAGACATTTTCACCTAATTTTGAACAGTGAAAACACTACTCATAATCCCTTGAACATAGCACAATTGATCCAACTCAAAGAAAAAAAAAAAAAAAAAAGAGTAAGCTTTGTGTAAAATAGATCAATGCTGCTTAACATTTCATGTTACTTTCCAAGGAGAACACCAAATGTGAAGACAATTCGAAATTGTCTTCAGTTGTCCTTGAATCAACCAATCAGAGTTGAGTATTTCCAAGTAGGTATCATGAAATATTAGGCAACAACTATATCTATGTAG
Organism: Bactericera cockerelli; assembly: GCA_024516035.1. NCBI lineage: Eukaryota > Metazoa > Arthropoda > Insecta > Hemiptera > Triozidae > Bactericera > Bactericera cockerelli. The sequence continues at coordinate 22,884,648 of CM044961.1, read as the reverse complement.
TCTGCTAGTGAAGACCGTCTTCAGTTGTATTCATTTTACATTATCTACACGACTTCATACGAAATGTCACGAAGCCACATACCATGTGCGGGCCTTGCCCTTTGGGGCAAATCCCAATGAAGCAAACGTAAATAAACAATATTTTTTCATGCTTCTCAAAATTTGTAAAGATGACCGCGAAAGGTAGAATTCGTGATAGCTTTTGTTTATTTTTTCCTACATGCAGTACATGCTTTTGTTGTTTGGTTAGAAACTAGGAAAAGGATAAAAATGTAATCTTCATATTCTGTAAGTATTCTAAAAGATTGTAGTTTAGATTGCAAATGAAAAAATCCAACCCAACCCAGTCTAGGCGAGATTAATACAATAAAATTCTCTGTTTATCCTACTAGGATGAGACTAAAGAGTCCCTTTACTCTCCAAGTAGAATTGTTGGGATTAGGAAGGGCATTCAGTGGGTAAATATGTGCTACAACCAACCAACCAACCATGAAATTGAACAATGCCAACAACAAGGAGAAAGTAATGTGTCATAAATGTATTTTGAATATTCCAGCTTGCAATCTCATTTATCCTACTGGTGATATAGCTGGTGCATGTATTGCTAAGGTCCAAGAAGCTTCTATTAAGAGGTTGGTGGGTACATGAATATAGAATTCAGTTTTCAAAACCCAAACCATTATTTAGCCCTGTTATGTCAGACTGGTATTCAGGTCATTATTGACCCATATTTAAATAAGCCGGAAAACTAATGTTTCAAAAGATTTCTTAAGACATTTTTCTATTACCAATAGCAAGACACTCTGTTATTGTATTTGGAGACAAAACAATGAAATACCACTGAGCTTTCTTCCCAATAAAAACATGAGATGGATTGTCAGCATGTCTCTATGATGTAGTTAAATGTGTTTTTTTTTCAGATTGTAGCTACTACCAAAAAAGTGATCAGAACCCATAAACTAAAAAAAGCTGGAAAATCATCAGATTAAGGCCAATACTCAGATGGTCTCTCATCTAAGTTCTGCTATTTATGCTCATTAAAGCTATATATTAAAGAACTACAAAAACTCAAAGAAGAAAAATTGTTAACTGCAGTTGTTGTGGTGTCACACCAGTTTATTTCTCATTATTGTTTGTATTTTGTAACTGTTTACAGCTAGCTAAGGAATGGTATTTTTGAAGAGACTCTCTTACTTGTGGTTTTGAAAGCTTCATTATTTTGTGGTCACTAGTACAGTCTACTCTAAATAATTCCAACTCTTTATAAATAAAAAGTTTTTTTATGTCCTTCCAACTTAGAAATATCAAGAGTTAACTGTACTTAAAGCAGGGGCTGAACAAAGTCTCACCAAGGTCCAAGTTATTGGGAAACTACTTAATAGTATAGTATAGTATAGTACTATAGTAGTGCTTTATTTAGACTGTCGGCTCGAGACAGGAAGTCCCATTACGCTAACAGTTTAATATGTCAAGAAACTCTAAAACCCTTTTACCTCTATGTCTTTGGGGCTATGTTTTAGAAATAGAGAAAAAATATACCCACAGTACCCCATTAAGGTTGATTCACACACACCTGTGACATGACAGTGTCACGTCTATGACGTGATCCCTCCGGCGAGGAAAATCAGATTCTTGTAGGAATTTGAAGGGCCCTATTCCCACTCGCCCGGCAGGTGACCATGACAGTGCAAATAGTGCTTGTACTGTGATCTGGCACATTAATAACGGACAATATTTTTCACGGCCGGTGATTTTGATTTTACCAGTGTTTCTCTGCAATTACCAGTGTTTTCATGCAAGTGCACTGCCACTGCATGGTTGGAGCACTGACCAGTGTGAATAGCAATCACTGTGTTCACAGCTGGGATAATCACATTCTGGTTATGGAACTGCCATGTCACAGGTGTGTGTGAATCAACTTTTAAGGTTGCTTTTAAATCTTAACTCGCAAGTACTTGCACCAAAAAATATCATTCTCAGCTCTAACTCAATCATGTTTGGATCATTCCTTACAGAGGGTATCAAATTTTACAACAGCCTCCCTATTGATCTAAAATCCCTCCACCCTGAAATTCTTTAAAAGAAAAACTTTTTGATCTTATGTTGTATTCTTTTTCTGAGATTTCAGTGTGACCTGGCTACCATACAGTCTTATCACTATACCTCACCACTGTTTTTTTATTTATATAAATGTATGTATCATTCTCATCAATTAGTCAACATTTTCCTCTGTCTTTCTACCTTGTCATCCTTCTGCTATATCTCAATTCTTAGCATTTTTCTCCTCTTTTTATTATTTGTTTTTAAAATAAGTAAATATAAATATCTAAGTTAGTTTCAAGACTAGAATAAGAAATTGTGTACATGGTAATGTAATTAAACAATAAAAATAAAAATATTATTATTATAAAAAGTTGGCATTAAAGTACAGCACTCACATTATCAACCTTTATTTTTGTTTTTTCTTTTTGTTGGTCTTCTTAATTATTTTGTTATAAATTGTTGAGTTATTTGTTTTGTTAAAAAAATTAAGTATGAATAAATAAAGACAGAAATAAAGGATTTTTTACATTAAAAAAGTAAATGTAAAAAATGTTTTCTTTTTCAAACATTAAGCTTAGAGTAAGTTCAGAAAGAGGTTGAAATTAATCAAACATTTAGTTTGACTAGGACGTAAATCCAGTCTGGATAAATTGTTTTCTTTATTAAGTCAAAATCAAAGATTTATTTTAAGTCTCTATTTCACATCAAAATCAAGTCTGTATTATGATAGTAAATTTCTTATTGATAAAAAGCATTATCATATTTTAGTGTCTTTTAATTTTATTAACTTCATATGATTAGGTAAATTGTTTATTTTGTTGCACAAATCTTATTGATCTTGTGGTAGGACTTTATGTAGGACATTATTGTTATTTTCTTTTTTTACTTATTTATTTTGTCATTTGTTTGTTTTTTCTTAATTTTATACTGTTACCATTGTACTCTGTCCTAATAAAGCATAATAAAAAAAAAGTCATCACATCTGATTTAGACAAATCTTTGTATGTATACACGTATATTAGTGTTTTACATAGGCCATTTGTAATTATTTTTAAATAAATTATGATTTAAGTTTCTAATAATAGAAATTGGAAGTATTGTGTTAGCCCCCCCCCCCCCCTAGCCATAATCCTGGCTATGCCCATGAGCTGTGTTATTGTGTGGTCACTAATATACCTTTAATTATTAGTTTTAGGGCTCATGATTTTAATCAAGTACTCAGGTCCTTGAGTATCAAACAAAAAATTACTCAATTAAAGAAAATCAGAAAATTACTCAATTAGTGAAAATTACTTGATTATTTGAGCATTCAAGGCTGGGTGGTGGTAAGGTTCAATAGAGGTATAGTTGCCATGGATACAAAAGAAACTTTTAAATTTTTCAACCCTTCACAAAGAAAATGTAAAGCCAGTATCAGTGGAATACACCAGTTCTTGAACTGTCATTGAAGTGTGTTATGGTTGTTTTTGTTGTTGAAAACAGTTATTTTTCTTGAAGAATAAATTTAATATAATTATCTTGAAAGCTGTTGGGAAGTTTTTCAAAGTAGGATAAATTATCAAATTTTATTTGCTTCAATTTCAGTAGGTATATATAATGATATTAAAATAATGAATAATTCTTGAGATATGAGTGAGAATTCAAGAATAGGACCTACTTTTACCCCCTTTCAATGTCATGTCAGGACTGTAGTATGTTTACTAGCTCACCCCTTTCCTAAACAAGTACCAGAAGTAATTGGCTCTGTCACCTATCACGCACTTACAACTTATTCCTGTACTGGCTTACAACCTAATGCCTGTTGAAAGTTAAATAACTAAGCAAATATAACAGTATTGAGCTCTCATGAAATGAAAGTTATTTATTTTAAACAAAAATTTCTTCTTTCTCTTTATGAACTGGGAGGGATCCTAACATGGAGGTTGCATTATTATTATACAATGCTTTGTTAGGTGTAAATGGAAATTATGTACATACAAATAAATATTTTAACAATTAAAAAAAATGGAAACAATGTATATAAATATACAATAAAAAATGAAAAAGAATAGAAAATATATAAAAACAAGTCCTAACTAAGGGGCGGGGTTATTACCTATGGCAAACTCTTCCACCCAACCCTTTTGTCTCTCTGCATTGAGACAATCTTCAGCGGAGATACCATCCAGCTGTAGCTGTTGTGGTGCCTGTTATATTTTTTAGTCACTCACATATGGTTTTTATGAATCTTGATTTCTTTGCACCATGGGCCATTGCACAAAGAAGCACTAATTCTACTAATAAAATTTGGAGATAAATTACAATGGCTGAGAATCCACATCAAAATAATGTAGATTTTTCTAAAATGTATCCCTGCAAAATGTAGATTTTTCTATATAATTATATATATCTTCAGGAACATTTTTTAGACTGTATTAATTACAAGCGGGCTGTCGCCCGCTTTGCGGGCCGAGGCATGGCCATGAAAGCAAAAAATCTTTTTTCGCCAATGGCAGGTGTTGTAGTGGGAGTTTCGAAAAATCCCGTCTTATTGCACATCTAGACTATAAGACAAAGCTACCTACCAAATTTCAGCTTCCTAGGACTTACGGTTTGGGCTGTAGAGCGATGATCAGTCAGTGAGTGATCAGTGACTTTGACATTTATATATTAAGATTAACAAGGATATTATTGATCAGATTGCCCTTTGATGCACAAGGTTTGGCAATTGATTTAAATAGTAAGGTGTTGTACACAAAAGGTGAAGTGACTGAGAATTTTCTATTAGCAAATTTGAAGCACAGTGTACCCATGATGTACTATCAGTCTAGCTGGGGGATGTTAAACAGGGAGAAGACTAGTATCTTGCTTGAGGACTATAAACAGAGAACTGACTAGCCAACCCTTTCAAGCCAGGCTAGCTTGCAGTTCCTACCTATAGGTTTTTGTAAAGAAAAAGTCCAAGTCTACAAGATGGTTGATCAGATCACACATAGAATTATGTAGTTAAGAACTAGCAAACTTTGAAATGATACCATCATTCCCCCCTTCATCTGTATCAAAGCGGGCCGAAGTGCCAGCATCACGAAGTCTTTACCTCGCTGGACGTTGCTTAACTTTGGTGATCCTACGAGTACTGGTGTATTTGTCTTCTTTTAATGATTTTTTTTCTCAAAATTTCCCGCTTTAGAATATTCTTCTCTGTATTACTCCTGGAAAAAAAAATATAAGCAATAAGCATTACATTTCTTTCTCGCCAAAATGCATTCAACCTTCCTGTTACGCAATGCGCTAAACACTTTACACGATTAACGAGTTAAAAACAATACTTTCTATACATAAATATACTTTTTAGGTAATGAATAGTGGGCAGTAAAGCTTTACATTTCGCTAGCCTTCTTTACTCTACACGTATAAATAAAAATATTCATAGAACAATTCATTAATGTGTAGATAGCTATGGTTTAGGTTGGGAGAAGGCAACTTGAGGTGGGAATCAAGCCGAGATTGACCAAATCTTTTTTGTCTAATAGCCAAAATAATACATACCTACTAAAAGTAATACAATTCAAAATTTTACTATCTGAGTGGCTGTGGCTCATGACCTGCACCATGAAAACAGGAGAAAACATATTTTTAAGAAAGCAACAATTATCATCTTTGGAAGATTTAAGTAGAGACAGCTGTTATTTATGTTATTATTTTTATGTCACAAGATGTAGTGGGTAACATCGACATTACGAGAACTATTGCTAATATCTCCAACCAACCGTCATATTTATTCCAAGCAATCAATCTCGTAATGCCGCCACTGATTGTTGTGGACTTGTCCTCACGAGACTATTTATAGTCTCTAGGGTGGACAGAGTAGGTACAGGGCCGAAAATGTTTCTAACCCGAGTCACCTGGAGTGCAAGCCGAGCATGCTATTTTGGCCAAGGTGACTATTTAGGAAGCAATTATATTGCTGAGTCTTTCAATTTGTATGGAAGATCGACATATGTACGAAACAGTTGATTGTTAGAGGTCTCGTGACCAAACCCTCGACAAAACCAACCCTATTATTTTGTTATGATAACTTTATCTCAAAGATAAGAGCACTCCGCTTAACATGTGGTAGGTCCCGGGTTTGATCCCTAGAATCTACAAAAAAAATGTATTCATAATAACTAGGTACTTTTTTGCATAAGAGACCATCCGATCCACTCGTCAACAGCACATAAATTAAAAAAAATACTCGATTTATTCTGCAAGAATGAGACTGAAGAGTCCCTTTACTCTCACAGTCTAAAGGGAAGTATTGTGTCTCTTCTCGTCCATCAGTCGGGAGGCATACCTACTATGGAGTGGTCAGGCTACAACATAGACCTCAAACGTATGCAGTCAGGAGCTACTCTTCTCACTCTTTATAGCAATGAAATAAAAAAAAATACGCTGGGGAAACTTTCAAAGCAACCTGTAGCGTGCGGCCACTCAAGCCAGAATGCAACTGATCTAATCAGTGATGGAGAAAGGCTTGCGATTTTGAGAAAACAATAGGTAGTAATCATAAAATCAATCACGGAGCAAGGTCGCACGCCGCAGGTTGCTTTGGAAGTTGCCTCAGTGTAAATGCTTTTTAATGATCTTAACATTGAAGGCTGGTTTCACCAGCGTCAGTTGAATGCACCAGTTCTCGTAGGAGCACCGAAGTTAAGCAACACCTAGCGAGGTGAAGACTTCGTGATACTAGCATTCCGGCCCAATCCAGGCTGGGTGAGCTTAATGAGGGTAGCAGGTTTGTAAGTTTCCAGCGAATGGAAGTACTCTTATACAGGGTGAGTTATTTTAACTCTTTGACTGCCAGAGCTAATCTTGACATGTTTCCTACCCGGCCAAACCAAATACGTGTACACTTCCCCTAAGTGTACTGGCACAACTCGAGTTGTGCCATGGCCGGGTGGGAAAGTGTACTGGCACAACTCGAGTTGTGCCATGGCAGTCAAAGAGTTAAGTTATGCAGTGATTTCCTTGGCCTCTGTTAGTATTCCTGAAATTGTATTCAGAGAGCATTTTCATTGCTCATGGTGACATCAAACTGATCAATCCAGAAAATCTCTGAATAAAACTACACTGAGAAAAATAAATGAACTTTTTCCAGTTTGAAGAATTTGTGTGTTTTGGCAAGAATTCTACACTTCCTTTCATCAAAAACTTCACTACTCAAATTTCCAATGACTATAACACAGGCATCGACCGGCGAATTGGTATCAGGACATTCTATTTTCATCAATAAAATTGATAGTATTGTAGAGAAAAAGAAATGAAAAACAGAAAAGTGAAGAAAAAAAAAATCACAAAAAGTAAACAAAATAACAATAAAGGTAGAAATCGCGCAGGACAATATGTAAAATATTGATAAACTACACATTTTAACAGTTTGAGAAACCCTGGCGGCCATCTTTCTTTTTGATCCAATGGTATTTGCCCCAAAGATCCTCACTCACCATGTGCGATGTCATGTGTTTTTGATATTAACACTGTTGCCAGTAGCATTATGCCAGACCTAGGGAACCAGTCAATGATTTAGCTTCCCATATCTAGCACAATCTTGTAATATTAAAAAAAAAAAAAAAAAAAAACGTAGGCGTTAGGAAAGCGGGATTTTGTTTCAGGAATTTTGGATATTATTTCTCATTTTTTGGGTTCTATGTACATAGTTACTAAACGATAGCCGATACCAATAAATTTTAACTACTAATGTATCTTGTCAACTATAGTCTTAAAAAGGACATCTCGATTGAAGTCAAATCTCGGAAATAATTATTTAATGTAGGTACCGAAATTAAGCCAAATAAGATAATCTCGTATCTAGTTGTTCCAAGAAGTTTTTAAATAGGGACAATGGTGGTCCTGTTTAAGATCCTGGCTATGGAACCACTTTTAAAAAAAATCATGAAATTAGACGTGTTGAAATGAAATTCTCAAGAGAAAATTCTGTTCAGGTAGTATTAAAAATAAATAAATACGTCTTACATGATTTGAGGGATTTCTTTAAATTTAAAATATAGCTCTTGAAGTTTGTAGAAATTTAGCTATGAAATTAACTTGGCAACATTGTATCTCTTATCTTTAGAATGTAAACAAAACTTGTGCACTTTTTAAATTTTATTAGATTATTTTTTTCAAATCTTTTCAACGGTAATCAAGTGACTTTTAATTGGTGTAACTAGTTAATAAAGTTATTTCCCAGTATTTGATACAGGATAGAAACATTATTCCTACCTGATCTGACCTGTGCTTTTCATAATAAGTTGAATATGAAGTAGCTATGTACTTCTTTCAGTGTCAGAAATAACATTATAATTATGCAGGTTGCAGGTAGCTAAGCACACAGCTTCCAGTGAAGTACTTAAAATTATAAGGCAATATCTGTGTTTTCCATAAATAGTCATACATCAATGGTAACCCAAATTTAAGCTGATTTAATATTTGTAGTAAGTATGTTTTCTTAGATTTATTTTGTAATCTGGTGGTGGATTTTCTTCCAGTTTTGGATTGTAATTTTTAGTCTTCAACTAACTTTCTTTCCTTCCCAGTTCTAACCCCTCTTTAAAATGTTGTACCTACCTATCTACTGAGGTATAATCCTAATATTTTTATTTTAATTCCTTTTTACCAACTTTTAGTTAATATTTTTTATTAAGATGAATAAATATTTTTTATTAAGATGAATAATTAATAACAATATTTCAAAGAAACAATGAGATTCCCACAAAATCATGGGGTTCAAACATTAAAAGTAACCCCATTCAGATTAAGAAGTAATGAGGATAAGAAAGATATTATGATTACTGGATGTCCAATTTCTCCAGTTACTATAACCACCACTAAAAAAGTAAAGCAAATGCCTGCCCCACAGCCATACAGTTCAAGCCTGAATGGCTTATGAAAAATGAATGGCTGTGTACCAGCTCAAGTGTTGACAAATTGTTCTGCTGGCCTTGTTTATTTATTAAGTACCAAGTGTTCTCCAAAAAAAGTACCTATAAAAACTTAAATGATGCAAAACTGGTATGAGAGAAAATCATGCTCTGCAGGGAAACAGCCATCACATACAATGGGCTGTGTTTATGAGACCATAAGAACTAAGATCTGATAAATTAATAATTTTATTTTTTCAATACTTCTGGGTATAATTTGTCTTCACCTAGTCTTGAAGTCAGGAGCCGCCACTGGGACATAGTGTATATTAGTATTACATAGATGAGGAGGAAGCCTAGGTACAAACCTGTGGTCAAGCTGAGGAACCTGGGGACATAGTGTATATTAGTATTACATAGATGAGGAGGAAGCCTATGTACAAACCCGAGGTCAAGCTGAGGAATCTGGGGACATAGTGTATATTAGTATTACATAGATGAGGAGGAAGCCTATGTACAAACCTGTGGTCAAGCTGAGTAATCTGGGGACATAATGTTAAATTTAATAAGTCTCTTTTTCGTTTACATATACAACTCACAATGCAATCAGTATTACCAGAAGTATGTCAATCCTCATTGCTTGATTTGCTTTTACTTGAGAACCACAAGTCGGATTAAGCTGAAATTTTGCATGGTTACCAATGACAATCTCATTGAGGTCAGGTGCTAATTCAAAGGTCCATTTTTCAAAAGTTGAGCTTTTAATCAAGCTTTTTCAGATACCGGGATTTCTCGGGAAGCATACAAATCTGATCGATCTGAAATTTCATATTATGGTTCCTAATGGTAGAATTAGTTTTGTTGTAAACTTTCTGATTTGACCAAGTCATCTTACGTGAAGTGAAGTAACCAAGGAGCAATGACGATAATAATTCTACCATGATGATGGCAACTTACCTCTCTTGACCTGCCGTGTCCCACATCTGTAGGAAGATCCTCTGACTTCGGTCATTCTCGTGACTTTTGTATACCTGGAATAAAAAGCGCACAAAACAGTAAATCAAGTAGGTTTCGCAAAACTAAAAAAAAAGTTGATAAATCATAAAATGCTAAACTTTTTCTGTAATATATACGTAGAACTTTGAGAATTTTATTACTTTGTCGAAAATCAAGAAATATGTAGATAATAATAACCACCATTTTATACTGCCCAATAAAGTCTAGAGAGAGTCCTATTATTCCAAGAGGTGCAATGCAGGAAGCAATGTTGGAGCTTTTGAATGCCATCCATTAACTTTGCTCCAAAAGAATCAGTTCTGGCATGCAGTTATGATGATATTAAAATTATTGTTTTGTTTTATACTCTTCAGTTTTCAATCAAAGTTGTAATTATCTCCAGGGATGCCGAAAGCGCTGACAAGCTGTTATGATTATTTAATTACAATGCATAGTTTTTAACTTTACGACACCTCAAGATTTGCACCCATTCATTAAAGTAACTATTGTGTACCTTTAGCACACGGTTAGTTAATGAGCTTTTAAGGTTTTCCTATGAACACAAAAGGTGGTGCGGAAGAGAATGCCGTTGGCATTAGCACCGCCCATGATCAAGTTTTGTTTTATTAACGTCAATTTCTATGTATGTACATTTGTATGTATTCTATGTAAATAAAACTTGATCTAATATGTTTGATAATACCACAACAATTCTATGGTATGAAAAAGTCGGGCAATATAAATTACCAAGATAAATAGAAAATTTCCTGAAATGATAATTACACTTTTTCATATAATGTAGTGCTGTCATTAATACATCATGTCTTCTTTCGTATATGTTTAAAACTTTGTTAGAAATTCAAAATCTGCAGCATAACAAATATCTATGTATGTCACAGCCCACGTTTCTATGAACTAGCTCTAGGTATTCCATTTTATGCAAGTAAAGCACGAAAAGAACGTCTCTCATTTACTCCAATTTAATAAATAACAATCGTTTGTTCTAGAGATATTGGAGGCTGGTGAATGTTTAAATTTTGAGTTAGGTATAGAGTGTAATTTATACTTGCTGAGATAAGACTGAAAAATCTCTTTACTCTTGAAGTCAAACTGTTGAAGTTATGTGCCGCCCATTCATTTGAAAATAAACCGGGTTCCGAAAAGTTCAAGATATCAAAAAAGTGATCGGGATGGACCCCTATTATTTTTTTATTACAAGAAAAACTTGTTCTCATAAAAAATTCATATCTTTTATAGTTTAGCTAGAACCACCAAACGCAAGGTCAAAAAGCCACCACCGCCGCCATCGATTTTTTTCAGAAATTTTGTGTTGCGTCCTTCATATATTTATGACCTCTTTACCGAATTTCAAGTCTCTAGCTTATGCCGCTCTTGAGATATTTTGTTTACCGACAGACAGAGCGACATACGGACCAATGCACAATGACTGAAACTTTGGATTTAGGTTCTGGGGACCCTAAAATGTATTTTGGAAACGAAAGTAACTTTCGTTTCCAAAATACATTTTAGGGTAAGGAAAGTAAAAAAAATGTTGAAAAAATAAATATAATATGGAAACTTGAATTAAAATAGGTTTAGAGAGTAAAATCATTAAACAGCATTATCATTAGTATTGTTATCCTTACAAACAGCCACTCGTTTTTCCTCATGAGGTATGACAGACACACGGCCATGCAAGAACGGATCAGAAAATCTCTGCTCTGCTGGGGATCAAAACCAAGTACCCAGGTCACTGTGGAGTGAGGATGCAAGCCAGTGCGCCACCCCATTCAGTCACAGGACAACTACAAGTATTATTATTTAGTAGTTCCTATATTATTTCCGAGAAATTTCTAATATTAGAAATCGGAAGTACCTATTGTGTTCGTTTTCGTAAAAAAAAAAATATTTTTGCTCCGATTTTTTTTTATACACCTTATATCCGGAGCCGCCAAAAAAGCTGTACTTATGAACAAATGAACATAATGTACATACAAAATATTCTACCAGCATCAGCCCACGTAGTGCTCTCCTTACACAAGAAGTCAGAAAACGTCAGTCAGCAAGAGGCGGTAAGTAGGAACGCCTCCAGACACATTGGCTCCGCCCATCCATGCTAGACGAGTCATAAAAGAATACATTTTACCGCCTTAGCCCTTTTGAGATATTATATAAATATAAAAATATCCAAGATTTTATCACTAATCTTTTCGGTGGCTTACGTAAGGTAACTTTTTGTCCGTAAATTTTTTCTTGTAATGGTTTATCGAAAGTATAAAAGAGAGATGTTTCGGAAATAAAAGAAGATTGGAAGAAAAAAGGAACATTAAAATAAATAAAAGAAATGTTTCTTTAGATTGACCAAGTGTTTGTTATAATTCAAGTAAGTATAAGTTTTCCACACCCCTTCAGCTATCCAAAAATCCTTGATTCCATATAAAAGAAGTAAAGACTTCTCTGATTTCTTAAGTGACAGATCATTTAAAGATTATTTTAAAGAGTATCTAACTTTATTTACCTATCTCTCGTAAAGTGTATGATTCCTCTGTCATCTAACAATATAACTATTGTTATACATTCTTAAATGGATTAGAAGCTAAAGAAGCTTCATCATTCAATTAATTTTATTGAGTCTGGACGAAATGACCAAGTCCTCCGTGTTTCACAAGACTGGAGAGCGCGTATGTTGAACTAAAGTGCCTAGAACTGGAGATTCAAGACTCTAATTTCAAGACTCTATACTATTTCCGCCCTTAAATTGTGCTCTAAGAAAAAAAAATTAATTTTTTTTTCTAAATAATTGGTTGTCTGAAATACGAACTTCTTGTTCTACTTTGACTTTTCCCAAACCTACTTGTACTTGGCATTATTGTACGCCATACGAACTAAACATTGTAGGGCAAGGACTCTTAAATTAATGTTACAGACCTCCCTTTAAATAAATATTCATTAAAAAAAAAAAAAAACATTGTAAAAAAGTGGCCAAAAAGTTCACACCCAAATGAGGGCGAAAGTTCACATCATGGACGTAAATTTTAAATAATTGGTTATCTGAAATACGAACTTCTTGTTCTACTTTGCTTTTTCCCAAACCTACTTGTTCTTGGCATTTTTGTACGCCACACGAACTAAACATTGTAAAAAAGTGGCCAGATAGTTCCCACCCAAATGAGGGCGAAAGTTCACATCATGGACGTCACAGAGAGGAGGGCGCGCGGGTCCCACTGGACTTGTACTCAGGTGACCCGGGTGTGTGTGGATGTGGACAGGAAACCTCTCACCTATCTACTGCCCCTGAAGCTGTCTACTAAGAAGAAGAAAGGTGAGATGTTTTTCATTCGGGCTGGTGGAGGTTTAGACAGAAAAGATTTATTGCGAAATCAATAGAAAGGTGAGATATTTTTCTCTTGGGCTGGCGGAGACTTAGACAGAAAAGATTTATTGCGAAATCAATAGAAAGGTGAGATATTTTTCTCTTGGGCTGGCGGAGACTTAGACAGAAAAGATTTAGGGCGAAATTAATAGACAAAGTCGAGTTCTTAAGTCATGACTTAGTACATGTTTTCCCCATTTAAGACATATCGAGGCATAGGGCTACAGAGATATTACAAAAACGTTAATTAATTCCGCCCTTAGGGTTGGCATAATGTGATTATTTTTTTCTATTTTTTCAAGTTTCCATGTATTTTTTATACAAAATAACATCAATTACAAACAATAAGGGTACCGCGGTCCCCACCTTCAAAAAAATCTTTTTTGAAGATGGGGATTATTCTTCGAAGTTAATTTGGTAAGTTATTCGAATTACTTGTGGTTAGTGCATAGGTTTTTAAAGACCATAGTGGTCAATTAGTTATTCAAAATACCAAAAATACTCAGTGACCAATAAAAAGCAAGCAACATCTGACTTTATAATCCTCAAATCCTATCGGTTATTTAAAATCCTTACATAGAAACGTTTTTTCTAGTCTTATTTAATTATTTATCGACCTATAAAAATATTGGTGAGTTAGTAAACGTTTCTTTTACACTTATACCCCCAGTTGCCAATTTAAAAATACTTACACAAAAACCATTTCTCCTACTCTTGACCATTATCGACCATTTTAAAATACGTGAGACCGAATAAAAATAAAAACAAGATTAAAGTTAAGATTTACCAGACAGTCCCTCAGCTCGGTCTATAGTGCGCTGTGATTGGTTGAAACTCCGACTTGAGGGCGTGTCTGGCGACTTAACTTTAATCCTGTTTCACGATTTGGCCCTAAAACCTCTAATGGCCATGCAGATTGCGGATGGTCCCGGGTTTGAACTCCTGCGCCGACAAAAATTGTATTCAAAACTTGGTTACAGTTGTTTGTAAGGGATGCCTTCCGGTGCGCTCGTGTTGACCCAGCACCTAAATGGGAAGTATTGTGTCACTTCTCGCCCATCAGAGGGGAGGCATACTACGGGATGGGCAGGCTGCAACACAGACCACAAGCGTCTACAGTAGCTCCTGTTTCATGGCCACGAAATAAAAAAGGCTGTGAAACACTCATCTTTTTTAAAATAAAATAAAAATCCTTACTCACCAACCGTTTCTCCCGGAAGTCTATCCCGACCGTACTCTTGTACTTGCTGTCGAATACGTCCGCCGTGTAGCGGACCAGGAAACTGGTTTTGCCGACAGCCGCGTTGCCGATGGTCAGGAACTTGAGTGAGTAGTCGTAGTCGATCTTTCCGCTCATCTTTGGGGAATTTTTGGGCTCTCAGTGCCCCAACTTTGAGGAACTTTAGTTTATGTCAGTGAGTATAGAATGCTCATTTTTTGAAAAGATACAGTTTCCACACATTATGATACTAGATAGATAGATTTTCTTTAGATATATACAGGGTGTCCCACCAAACTTGGACACCTCAAATTACTCGGCCCCTGAAAGAGTTTTTGAAAAATAAAAAATCCTAGGGTACATGGTCTAATTATGCGGTTTCAGTCATGAAATTTTTTTTATACAGGGTGGTTCAAAAGTCAGAAATTGAGGTGTCAACTTTCGATTTTTAAATGGATCGACCTGAATTTTATTTGATAATTTTACTTCTAAATGGTTCCTGAGTACTTTTTTAAACAAAAATTTTACATACAGGGTGGTTTTTTTTCGACCAATTTTTTTTCTAAATCTCGAATAACTCAAGTTTGTTTAATTTTTTCGATAACAAGAATACAGATTGTTTGTGTAATGAAAACACGCACTTTCAATTGGCATCAAATTTTTTTATACAGGGTGATTCACAAGTGAAATAATGACTTGATTTTTTTTAAAACTGAGTTTTTTTAATTTTTTATTTGGGATTAATAATTCTCGCTTAATTTTACACATTTTTTTTTAGTCATATCGAAAAACAAAACTAAAGTGTTGTACAGGGTGAGACATAATTTTTTTGTGACACCCTGTATATGGGCAGTCAAAGAGACGTAAAATTAAATATAAAAACTAAATGTGAAAGAAAAACTTCGATTTTTAATTATATAAAAAAGTTATGGTGTTTTAACTAATATTGTCACATGGACCACCCTGTAGATATTTTCTTAAAACATCATATGGGTAGTCGAAATTGTCTAAAATTCAACGAGGAGTCCAAATCTGAAAGAAAAAAATGAATGCAAAAAGCCATTTTCAATTTTGTGTCTACACCTACCTACTTTTTATTTCTAGTTTTAAAATCATTCAGTGTGTACACCAAATTGAAAATGGCTTCAAAATTCGTGTTTTTTACTTGTTTTTCCCCACGGTTCGAAGTCTTCGTTGAATTTTATACAACCTCGAGTACCCACATGATAGTTAAAGAGAATATCTACAGGATGGTCCATGCGACAATATTAGTTAAAACACCATAACTTTTTGATATCATTAAAAATCAAAGTTTTTCTTGCACATTTAGTTTTTATATTTAATTTTACGTCTCTTTGACTGCCCATATACAGGGTGTCACAAAAAAAAATATGTCTCACCCTGTACAACACTTTAGTTTTGTTTTTCGATATGACTAACAAAAAATGTGTAAAATTAAGCGAGAATTATTAATCCCAAATAAAAAATTAAAAAAACTCAGTTTTAAAAAAAATCAAGTCATTATTTCACTTGTGAATCACCCTGTATAAAAAAATTTGATGCCAATTGAAAGTGCGTGTTTTCATTACACAAACAATCTGTATTCTTGTTATCGAAAAAATTAAACAAACTTGAGTTATTCGAGATTTAGAAAAAAAATTGGTCGAAAAAAAACCACCCTGTATGTAAAATTTTTGTTTAAAAAAGTACTCAGTAACCCTTTAGAAGTAAAATTATCAAATAAAATTCAGGTCGATTCATTTAAAAATCGAAAGTTGACACCTCAATTTCTGACTTTTGAACCACCCTGTATAAAAAAAATTTCATGACTGAAACCGCATAATTAGACCATGTACCCTAGGATTTTTTATTTTTCAAAAACTCTTTTAGGGGCCGAATAATTTGAGGTGTCCAAGTTTGGTGGGACACCCTGTATATGTAGTTGTATTTTTTTTTTTTTTTTAATTTTACAACGAGTTCTGCCACATTATGATAGTAATAATACACTTTAGTGGAAGGTAACCATCGGACGAGATTATTGCTTAAAGCATTTTCTATCACCTAACCCTCAGAGTCTTATTATAATTATTCATACGAAGTAGTCACTGTGGCAGAGCGAGTTAGCGCGCTAGGCATTGCACACATGGTGACCTGGGTTCGATTCCCAGCGGGGGAGGATTTTTTCTGCTCTGTACTTGGATGTTCGGGGTCCACTCATACCTCGTGAGGAAAAATGAGTACTTACTTGTATGAGTAACGACCAGTGGCGGCATTACCAGAGTAAAAAGAAATTAATGTAATAGAATAATTCGAAATGTAAAGGAGGCTCTTAGTAATGCTGCGCTACCCACAAAAATTGTGAAGAGGCCTTGTGCTTCACCACAAAGAAAATCATACATACATACATAATTATTCATACGAGTATATCCTATATTATGTAAAGAAATAATAATATTTTATATCTATACCTACGTAGTCTTTGTGGACGAGTGATGTAGCACACAAAGCTTGCATGCCTGGAGTTTTGCTTGCATGCCTGGAGGGTTCGGTCCCCAGCAGCATAAAATAATCTACTCCGGGGTCCACTTATACCTCGTGAGAAAAAATGAGTGCCTCTAGTCGCAATTCTGGGCAAATTAATATTCGGATATTAAAGATACTGAAAATTCCTCAAATTCTACGCTACCCACTAAAGTTGTGATACTCTAATAACACAGAGAAACATTAGCTTCATTAATAGGGTGGCGGACTCGTAACATGAAAGTCGGTGGTTCAGACCCAAGTTCAGCAAAAATTTAGTGAGACAGTTTTGAGTATTTAGTTATGACGTCCACAAAAATGATCTTAAAACCTAAAACATTTAATTTCCTACTGTATTAGACTTGACCAAATCACCAACCCACAACAAATTAAAAACTCTTTCAGTGTCAATTATTCAATTAAGACAGACTCCTCCGCCCAAAATTGTTTACTCTAAACATCACAGAACTACAATCAAACATAATAAACAAAGCATTAGTTATAATTATAAGTATTAGAACTGTGGCAATATTATACGGTGTAATTAAGTAATCAAACAAACATTTAATTAGTTATCTAGAAAATTAGATATTATTGCTCCAGTATTAGATAGGGGAGGAGGTGGGAATAAGTCTTTTATCTTTCTCGCCCTCCTTTTTTTTCCTTTTAGTCCTCCTTCTCTTTTTCTTCCTCCTCCTTTTCCTACTCCTTATCCTTCTCCTTATCCTCCTCTTTCTCCTCTTCCTCTATATCCTTCTCCTCCTCCTCCTCCTTCTTCTTTTTTTCCTCCTCCTCTTCCTTCTCCTTCTCCTCCTCTTCCTCTATATCCTTCCTCTATATCCTTCTTCTCTTCCTCCTCTTCTTCCTTCTCCTTATCCTCCTCTTTCTCCTCTTCTTTTATATCCTTCTCCTTCTCCTCCTCCTCCTCCTCCTCCTCCTCCTCCTCCTCCTCCTCCTCCTCCTCCTCCTCCTCCTCCTCCTCCTCCTCCCCCTCCTCCTCCTCCTCCTCCTCCTTCTTCTTCTCCTCCTCCTTCTCCTCCTCCAATTACGCCATAAACTCATTCGTCATTATATCTTTTTCATGTATTACTTCTTCTTTTTTGTTTTTATTTCTCCATTAAAAGATATGTGTCAGCACGTTTCCGTTATGTTCATAATATTTAACATGGAGAAAAAACGTTTTATTACCAATTTCAGGGAAAAAGATTGCGTCATAACAATATAGCACTCACTACTCAGAAGAGACCTTGATACATTATCGTCATAACATCATAACAAATGAAAAAGTCAGTTTAGCAACGTCATACAGGCACTGCCTACAAAATAGAAAAGTAAGGATAACATAATCACACATTTGTGTTAATAACAAGTATGCACCCCACTAAAATTTACCGTACTTGCCGTACTGGGGACTTGAACCACCGTCCTCCAGGTTACCAGTGCGCTGCGTGAGTGATCGAACCACTGAAGTCGGTAAAATTGAAAAATAAAGAGTACATTATCCATAGCTCAATAAAATAAGGGTCACGCACGCGTTTAACTATTCAGTTATCTTTTTTTAACCACCAGAAATGGGCCACTAAATATACGACAAGGATATTACCTATGTATACTACAATTACTACAACTATACTCAAACATAATTATTATATTTGAAAAGATAGATACAATGACATATAAATTATTTTGAAATGAATCGGACTTGAACCACAACCACCTGATTAGAAGTTCACGGTGCTAACCTCATAGTCATTAAGCATGTTGTTATAACGTAAAGACCATGGTACCTATAACCTATTTAAAAATAAATTAAAAGAAGCTAAAGTCCATTGATGATCCTTTTTCCTTGTCACAGTTTTGATCATTGATTAAAAACAAAAATATTTTTCTTGCAGTTAAAAAATACCTACATAAGTTACACTATTGCAATTAATTAAAAAGTGATTAAGGGTGAAATTATTAGACATTCTTGTAATATCTCTGTGGCGCTAAGTCACGGATTGCGTACTGTGTAAGATAGGGAAACCCGACGATTAGCATTGACTTACCTAAGGTATAGAATTTGTCTATTAATTTCTCCCTAAGCATTCAAAAATTTGGATTGTATAGTTCAATACCACTTAACAAACAAACACATCAATAACCAGCACAATCATTCTAACAGAAAAACAACAGAAAAACACTAACAGAAACATCTGTTCAACAGAACTGTTACAATTTACACCGAAATCAGACTGAAGTATCATGGTGATAGATCCGGCATTCGGTCTGCACTGCACACGTCACTGTTCGGTGCTGCGAAAACAGTAGAGGGGTTTGACTGTTTTTTCCGGCTATGCTGGCAGTGTGTGTGACAATGACATAGATAGGGGATATAGGGGAACCCATTAAATAGGCTACGGTGCTATTCAGCTCTCAGTCACTATTATTATTATTAAACACTTTATTGGATATAAAAAGACATAATTACTTACTATAATTACTATAACAATGAAAAAATGGAAACAATATAAATACAATAAAAAGGAAAAAGAATAGAAAAATATATACAAACATGTCCTAACTAAAGGGCGGGGTTATTGCCTATGGCAATCTCTCTTTTGGCTACAGGAATATAGAAGAGAATAGAAATGTTTTATTGTAATCAAACACCTCGGCCGAGGTGTGAAGAACGCCTATACAAAGAAAGAGACAGCCCGGCAGAGTGTAAGGTTACGGAAAACATAGTTCCCATGCATTTCATGTACTTTCAGCCAGCGAAAAGTGCAACATGAATTTCAAAAATCGCGATTTTTATTGCAGAAATGGGCTCTACGTTGAAAAATAAGTTGATTTGACTCTTTGTTTGACTTCCTAGGCCAACGAGAACCCTATTTTCGAGACCCCCCAACAATCGTGAAAGACATGAAAAGATTCATAATTTTGTTTTTTTTTCTGTTTTTTTTCTTCATACGGATCCTTTGAGACCCGACTTCGTGTCTTTAACTTGGCACTGAAGATTAAGTGAGGTGTCTAAAGTGATCAAGATATAATGGAGGTGAGCCCGGACCAAAAAAAAATTCTAAATTATAAGCGGGCGGCCCATTTGGGCGGCCTCGCGTTTTGGGAGCCCAAATCGGGAATTGAAGGACAATACTAGTCTTAAGTGGTATCAAATGAAAGATCTTGATGAGCAGATACCAAATTTATCGATTTTATTCCTTCATCCGGTCCACTGGGTGGCACCTGGTGGCCTTCTCGTTGTCTTTGGCGGGTAGGTACCTTCGAATCCTTTAGCTTAGTGGTCAGATATTGGCCAGTATGTATTTTTCGAGATGACCTCGCTCTCTCACTGCAAAATTTTAAAGTTTAAGTTTCCAAGTATTAATTTAGTTCATTTTCCGTCCGTTTCTGTAGAAGATAACTTTGTCTATTGGTAGCATGCTCGACCTGCCACCCAGTTGGACTTGGGGGCCAAATCTGTGATCCAAATACATATTGACCTTAGAAAAATTAAATACGTACTGCTAAAACTATATCTTAAAAAAGACAACCTGGTACATTCACATTTTCCCAGCTTATTTACTTCTGTCATTCCTAATGTTTCAGTAGTGTATGAACCTATATTTTCGTACAAAAAGAACTGATATCCCCCCAAAAACACCACTTCGTGGTTAAAAAAAGAAGAACGCTTCACTCAAAGAATGATTATACTTAGCTAAAAATAAATGATATCAAATTGAGAACACCTTGTCCCCTCTCTTTCTATATCTCTGCACTCCTCTCTGAATTTATTCCTCTTATGTTTAGCTTTATTTATCCTTTCTAGGGGTCATCCCAAACTTGATTTCTCTTTAAATTTACTTGTTGCACGGCAATAAAAAATGGCGGTCGCGGTGTAATTTTCTCGATTCAGATCAAATAACTTCAGAAAAATCATACCCGACTGCCATTTTTTATTGCCGTGCAACAAGTAAATTTAAAGAGAAATCAAGTTTGGGATGACCCCTAGAAAGGATAAATAAAGCTAAACATAAGAGGAATAAATTCAGAGAGGAGTGCAGAGATATAGAAAGAGAGGGGACAAGGTGTTCTCAATTTGATATCATTTATTTTTAGCTAAGTATAATCATTCTTTGAGTGAAGCGTTCTTCTTTTTTTAACCACGAAGTGGTGTTTTTGGGGGGATATTATGTTACAAATGGAGGACAATAGGACATACAGTAAAATTACATTGAATAAAAAGATTAATTAACAAAATTACAGACCTATTTAAAATTAGAGTTGCTCAACCTATTTCTTACAAACAAAATTACATAACTTAGTAGGTAGTTAACCTTATTTCAATTAGCAGGACAAGAGATAACATAAAAGCATAATCATAAAATATAAGTATTTACAGGACAGAAGTTCTTTCAACAAATTAAATAAAGATATAATTAAAAAGCCATCATACCTACGAGGAATATACAGGGTCTTCATAAAGTCTCACCCAGAGGCCTAGGTTTCTCGAAAACGACTCAGAATATCAAAAAACGCAAAAACCCGTATTCCTTTATATTTAAGGGGATTGATTTTCAGCCAAAAAAATTTTGCCTACACGGCCCCAGTCAGGCTGGGCATGGACCAACTTTAAAATCTCAAATAGAATGGTATGTCTTGTGGCATATTGTTTTAAAGGTTATATTGAGAGAAGTTCATTACAACAAATTTCAGTGTGCTACAACTTACTGTTCTCGAGATACAGGGTCGGACGTCCTGCGTAATATCCATATATTTTGACCTATAACTCGTTAACCGTAAATTATGGAGAAAATTTTTCATGGTAATAATAACTCCTTATGACAAGACCTTTCGAACAAGTTATAACTCGACATACTCTGTTGTTGTTAGTTTCTGGTCGGTTTCGTCAGCCAGCCGGACGAACAGTCGAAAAAAATTTAACGAAAAAACAAATCAAATTTTAACTTGTTCGAAAGTTCTTGCCATAAGGAGTTATTATTAATATGAAAAAATTTCTCCATAATTTACGGTTAACGAGTTATAGGTCAAAATATATGGATATTACGCAGGACGTCCGACCCTGTATCTCGAGAACGGTAAGTCGTAGCTCACTTAAATTTGTTGTAATGAACTTCTCTTAATAAGACCTTTAAAACAATATGCCACAAAACATACCATTCTATTTAAGATTTTAAAGTTGGTCCATGCCCAGCCTGACTGGGGCCGTGTAGGCAAAAAAAAATTGGCTGAAAATCAATCCTCCTAAATATAAAGGAATACGGGTTTTTGCGTTTTTTGATATTCTGAGTCGTTTTCGAGAAACCTAGGCCTGGGTGAGACTTTATGAAGACCCTGTATACGAGTACTATTGTTGATCTTTTTTGCTGGCTTGTGCCCATTTTCCAATTTTGTTTTGTTATTTCCAGCCCGTGGTGCTTGATCGAAGACTTCTCTGTTGAAAAATAAAAAAAATTACGCCAAAGATAACACACTTTGTGTCCTCTAGCAAGCCGGGCTGATTCGGGCACGATCCCACGAACATCTTTGCCTCTAAACCTTATGCCTTATGCGAAAGACAAGCATTCTGAAAACAAGACATATTTTTCCCGAAATATTGTTCAAACAGGAATCAAACTAGTGTTTAGGTACATGATAGGAGCGCTATAAACAGCAGCTCATGAACTAACTTTTTTTAAGGTAGTTGTGCCCCGGAACCGCTTTCGCATTACTTCAGGGCTCTGGGCACTTTACCTTTTACATCCATGCCATTCTGGAAACGGAAAAACTCGTCAGAATTTTTCGCTCCGGCCGAGATTCGAACCCGCAACCTCCGGGTCAACAACTCTTAACCACTGAGCCACGGAGATCCGCATGAACTAGAACTTACTAACCTTGCTTACTTGCAGTTTATTTATAGTCACGCCTCATAGCTAATTGCTATCGTATCTCGATTTTAGATCTTTGAAATACTATTATTGGAAAGTTTGAAAGCATTGAACCCTCGCCCTCTTGTCTAGGAGTCTCCCTTTTTGCTTCTCCGTAACCACCGGGTACCACTCAGCGATATCTGGGTCGACAGGGAATCATGCATTCATGCTCAGTTTCGGGAGTTCATGTATATTTTCAGATAACATATCTCTGAAGTCCCTATAGTTATGTTATCGAAAGAATTCAATCCGCCCACCGTTTTTTTTTTTTTTTTTTTTTTTTTTTTTTTCATTTAATACTAGGAATTTTGTACTTTGTCGATCCGAAAATTCGACTATGTAGGGATTTTACCCCGTGTTTTTGTCATATGTACTTGGGACTCAAACCACATGAAAATTATTACAAAACATAGGTGTTTGATGGTCATTAGTAATGACTCATTACTTATTATCCTCATTTACTTAAATTAACCTAGGTTTGTCGAGCATCTACTAAGTGAACTAAGTCCTATAAGGCCGAATTATGAAACAGGATTTAAGAAAATCCAGACTGTTCCTCAAGTCGGGATATAGTGCGCTGTGAATGTTAAAGTTAAAGCCCTGTGAATGGTTCAAACTGCGATTTGATGGAGAGTCTGGCATATCTTAACGTATAAATCATGTTTTATAAGTCGGCCCTCCATCTCACCAGATGTTTCTTAATTTACGACTACTATTTTTACCTTTTCTCTGATATGTTTCTCAGTCAAATATTCCTTCTTTCAAAGCTGAGACTATAGCAAGAAAAACACCCTAGATACATGTTATAGATATCTGTTTTCCATTAGTTCCATGTGACTGGGAAGAAAATTGAAATTCTGACATGACATTTTTTCGACTGAAATTTTTCGAAAACACGCATCCGTTTTATTAGTTTCAGGAGCCTTTTGTTAAAGCAAGTTTAGTGAGATGGCACTATGGACTTAATCTTTGTACCCACCTAAATTTAACTGTCTTTTGTACAATTTTTGCGATTCAGAAGTACTTAATTATTTTAATTACGATTCTGAAAGTTTTTTCTTCCCCTTTTTTTACAAATAAAACTATGTAGATTTGGTCAAATATCTATAGCTCTAGTCGCACTTTGCCAGTTTTATTTGGTCGTCGAAATTTTTTAGATTTATTTTTGGTGTTCAATTCTAATTCATATTGAATTCTCAATATGAGGCGCTCGTTCCGGAGTCACAAAACCCGCCCAGGTGAGTAATTTAGAATAGAGTTCATCATGGAATTGTGATATGCCTTATTAGAATATTTATTACATTAAATTATTACAAGGATCAGAGGGATTGAGTGTGAAGATGGTGCAGGAATTGGACGATTAGAAGAATGATGGAATATTGTTTAACTTATGTAAAAAAATTATAATAAAAAAAAAATATTTTAAGTTTTGAAAAAAAAAAAAAATTGACGATACCAAGGGCGACTCCAGATAGATTTGTTTATTACATTAAATGTTGTACACATCATCAAAGGTTGGCGTAGAAGGGAATTATGCAATTGATTTCAATTTTAAATAATGTTTATAATGGACATTTTATTGTAGGTAAATGTATGTTAAACACTAAGCATTATGTGACTAGGATAACTAAGATTCAAAATTAAAAGAGGTAGTTTAAAAAAGTACAAACTTATTAAACCAGACTCGATTTTCGTCTAAAAGATGGATATTAAAAGGGAAAATCTGACGATGTTGGTGTTAAATCCCCACGACTTTCCTTATCAGCGGCACTGCTGACTCCAAAGGTAACAGATAGCTGAAAATCAATGTCAAATTCGTAATCACCACCTCAAAATCATCAGATTTGATATGTCAGAACCCCTATCTAGAATGAACAATGAAAAAGGTAGTCAAGCAGAACCCTCAAAAATACCAGTAAATTGGGGCCGGGTTCCAGAAAGTTCAAGTTATCAAGAAAATGATCAGAGTAAATGCCTATTTTTTTTCATTCTAAGAAAATGTTATTCTCTAACTTTTTTGTATCTTTAACCAATTCAAAAGAAGCGGCCCACACAGCTGATTTTTTTTTTTTTTTTTTTTTATCCTTCAGACAAAGATTACCCCTTGAGGAGTTTGACAAGTAAATTTTCCCGGGATAACATTGAAATTTGAGACGGGTTTAAGTTTATTTGTTAGGTATTTAATGAAAACTCTTTTGCTCGATAAACTTATTTAAAACATAATTAGAGAAGACAGTGTTCGAAAGATGACATCATTCATAATCCTCGATGATTCAACAGCCTGAGATGACTCATAATATTATGATGCAACAAGTCGAAACTCCTGCATCTCATAAAATCTAATGGTCCGAGTCAGCAACATCGAACCCTCCAACCATCGAATGCAGAACTAGCGACCGCGGCAATAATCCAGGAAAAATCGATACCTTCCCGTCCCTATTTTCTAACCCCTCCTGGAAAACGTTTCCTTGATCGCCCTCTGTACCCGCTCTTTTCCAAAGCCATGCTTTCCAATCTTTCCATTGCTTTCAGTAGAAGACGTGTCTTGCCGGTGTCTAGACGCTATACGTGGCTTTGTTTTAAAAGATATTGGTTTGTTTAGATTTATAAAGTTTAATTTAATTAAAGTTTCTAATATATGTACTTGTTTTTCAAACGATTATATTACCTATACCTACCTATCTATGTATATTTCATTTTTGTAAAATATTTAATACCTCGAAACATTTCATTGAAAGAAAATGGAATTAAAATTTATTATAAAATTTAAAAAATCTGATGTTAATATACACTCGTTTGTTTGTGTGTTAAAGCTCGAATTATAGCAATTTTATGTAGCGTGTCTAGTGTTATCGAAGAATCTTTCATTTATTTCATACAAAACCCTACCAGAACAATTTTCCAAGACATGGATTCGTGACGTCATGTCTATTGGTTCCAGCGATTGATCGCTCTATGGATTGACCTCACTGGTTTGAAGGTCAAATACTATCTCTGATAACGGAGAATGAGTCATGGCTTCATTCATTCGTGAGTCCGGACTGATAAGGACCTTAGGAGTTAGGTTTGCGGAATCAAACGTTAGATGTATTTATTATTTCTTTTAAAATCGCGAAGTATAAAAAAATCGTGTTTTATTTTGCTGATAAACATAGACACTGTGAATTTTATATAATCTAACCGTGTTTTATCTACTTATGTATTTGAAAAAATAATCAGGCATTTAAAAGGCGCTATTTGAATATAATGAAAGAAAAAAAAAAATATTTATAAAGTAAAATTATAGTCTAAAATATTTGTAATTATGTATTCCGTGGTTACTATAAACAAAACAAAAAAAATCTGTTATTTTCATCTGCAGTATTTTTCCAAGGATTTATTTTTCAAGATAAAAAACTTTTCATTTTTCCATATCAGCTGCTTTTTTCTTGTGCTCTAATTTTTTTAAGAGTTGAATACACCAGTTCTGTACTAAAGTTAACCAAAACCCAGTGAGGTTAGGACTTGTTGGATGGGTGACCATTCAAATTCGAACCCTCATAATGCCGGCTATTCCCGGCGCCACACAGGCTGGGTGAGGTTGGTTTGAGTAGCTGGTTTTTGAGTTTCCAGCGAATAGAGGGAAAAAACCCCGGCGTGATATGATCATCAATTGGAAAGCGACATTAAACAAAAAAGTAATTTGATCATGAAGTGTCAAATAAAATTAACACCAAGTTAAAAATATATTTTTGTAAAAATTATAGCTGAGAATCGAACTCGCAATTTTCCGAAAGTCAATCGAAATGTGAGCACCTTTGACCAACTCATAGATTCTTTAAACTTTGTTTCTGTAAGCTGTTTTTTATTTGAACGAAACGAACCAGAGCTGACCTGGTCACTGAAATTCACTTTTTTTTATTTGACTGTACCGAAAAATCCTGACCGGAGTGGACCGTCCCTTTTGTTCGGTCATGGTTTTTGGTTCTGTAAGAAGAAGAAGAAGTGGATAATTTCAAATGCGAAATATAAACAAACATCGATATCTTCAATGTAAACAAACCAGAGTCCCAAAATTGACTTTTTTATACTCTTCAAGTTTTGGTTGACGAGACCTGACCGTTCGATCTTGTTCAGGCTTTTCGTTCAATAAAAAAAAACGCTTTGTGGCAGTTCTAATCGTTGACACCAAGGTTGATTTGTTACGAATATCCCTGTATTTTTTTAACAAGGTTATTTGTTATTTTTGTAAACAAATCTTTCGACTCTTTCTAGACAAACCGCTCTTATCTCATATAACGTCTCTTTTCAGAAATATCAGTTTAGAAATAAACAAAAACAAATTCATAAACAATTTAAACACACTATCAATATACCCCGACATAGTGATAGATATGTAGTAACACGGTTCATAAGTATAAATATTTATTATTCCTTATCAGAATTTAATGTCTTATTAAATTCAATAAGAACTATCAAAATTTGGTAGTATCAAATGTTGATGTAAACAGAAGAAGTGTTGATCATAAAAACAAATTGCTTACTAAGTATAAATATTAATGCTTTATTTAATACTTATGAAGTGTAAGAACAGTGATAATTAGGTAAAAGTACATAATATCAAATTTAAATTAAGATAAGAAATATTGATAAAATTTAAAATAAATAAGAATTTAAGAAGTTGATAAGATAGACTTTCCGTACAATGTCTTGAAGTTGACATCATTCAAGTCATGTCTTTGCTAAGAAAAACCAAACTCAAAGGCGTCTATTCATAACAAGACACTTCTTCAGAACCTCTTTGGAATCGGGTTGGAATTTCGGACGTTATCAGTGGACCTTATCATCAAGCCTGAAGAATGTTGGACGAAGCAGGTAACTGATAAAATTGATAAGAACCTGAAGGTACTAGTCAGGTCGTTGACAGATCTTTTTGTCTAATTTAAAAAAAAAAATATCTCATTATTAAAGAGAAAAATAATCGTGTTTTCGAGTGACTACTTATGTTTATACTAGATTTATCATAATATTATCAAATTTATGAAACAAGATGATGGATTTTATTTATTTATTATTAACTGCTTATTTTTATTTTCTTCAGAAATCTTGCTCTAAGCAGACCTCGAACCCGCAATCAAAACATTTAAATAGACACGACTAGAATTCTAATAACTAATACTACACCCCTAGATTTGTTAGCCTTACTAGCAGGAAGGTATAGGTAGTGGGTACCTGAAGAATTTTGAAACGCACAAGACGAGGGTTCGATTCGCACTTGAGGCGAGTATTTCTGACAAAATAATCGTCCCCTGATTATCTCGTCTACTATCCTGTAGAAGTTGTGACTTCTGTTGAACTTAAACTTAAGTTTCAAACTTTGCTTCTTTATATAATATTGCTCCCTTATCGCCCTTAGGTTCTAAACTTTACGCTTTAATAACTTTCCTGTGGGCGTTTCTATATTTCTGATTGATCAATCTTACCCATCGCCGTGGCAGTCATTATGGTGGTCTCTTTTGTCGGTTTTCATTTGTGACATTGTCTTGATTGCGGCTCCTACTTTGGGAGTCGATTGTTCCGTCACCCGCAACTAATTGTTCATTATTCTAGTTCTGCGCTGTAGACAATCGATCGATTGATATGCCTACGCGACAATAGATTGATATGTAGTACCTATGTAATACTCATACTACTAGGTGTATAATGTAATAGATATGTATAGTAAAACAAAACTGATGCACATACAATCCAACCTGGCTAAAAGAGATCTAGATTATTGTAAGATAATTTTTTCAAGATGAAATTTGTCTCTGGATAAGGGAAATTACCCTCTTCTATTAACTAGTTCTAAATATTGGGCATCGCTGTTCTGCGGAACACACCGCACTATCAAAGTAGTTAAAGAAAATAAGACCTTGATAAATGTAACACATAAAACACAATATGAAACATGGAAGTCATGGAACAATATTGCACAGGAAGTAATGTGTTTCCTTGAGCTGTACATACTGCAAGTATACAGGGTGAATCACTTTACATGAGAATTGCATTGTATCTACTGTGTGGTTCAAAATAAATCTCAATTCTGATTCTGGTGCAGCCAAATTCTATAGCAGAATCCTGAAACTTTCCCTCAAGTTACCCTTCACACTATCACCGAGTTTTGAGTCTGAGGGTACTTTGAAAACTTTCACTGGAAACCCTACCTATAGTAGGTACCAATAGCAACCAGAATTATGTCCTCTGAACGGGAATCAAAATAATTTCATGTATGTAACTTGTGCTAGCAGCCAGGTGGCATCTTATAGAAAGCCATAATTTCCTGCTGCCCAGTGGACGCTCTTTCAATTGACTCCCAATTAAAAGCTTAATGTATACAGTGAGTTTTGCATAAATAAAAATAAAACTGATTTGATCAACTTTTCATGCGTTTTTACCACCCTGTACGAAAAAATAACTGAGTAAACGTTACAAATTCCGACGCGAGTTACACCCTATTTAATTTCTGAGCCTTTGTGCCGCCTCTTCTTTTGATCCCCATTATTTTCAAGGAAGCCAATTCCTATTCCTCACCCTTATTATCTCTATTATCAGGGCGAAAAAATCAGAACTTTAAATGGGACGGGTTCTCCTAGGGTGGCTTTATTTTATTACGTACCTACATCTTAACTGTTTAATATATTATAATATTTAAAATTCTATGTTTAAATAGTAATGAATTTTAACGACCCTGAGAAGCTTGATCGATAAGGCGGCGGACTTGTAACTTGAAGGTCGGTGGTTCAAGTCCCGGTTTAGCGTAGATTTTGTAAAATCGAGTTTGAATAGTTGTGATATCACGAAAGTGATTAACACAAATAATATGACAACTAGTAATGAATTTTGATAATATCGTAAATACCTACATATTATGTTCTTTGTTTTTCTTTGTTTTTTCCCCGTCTTCATCACATCTTTTAACATGGGACTATATAAAAAACTAAATCATTAGAAAACAAAAGCAGTCATCCTGAAAAACCACGATCTTAATCTTTGAAGTCCAGGTGCTGTTTTTATATGAGGGCTTCTGAGTTTAAATAAAAATCCCGTTCCTGCTTCAGAACTATTGTCTCCTTACTGCTCATCATTATAAAAAGTGAATCATCTCTATTTTAAAATTTTCGGGCGGCTTAAGTACTTGTATTTTATGTTATAAAAATCAATGTCAAATTCGTAATCAGCGCCTCAAAATCATTGGATTTGATATGTCACAACCCCTATCAACGATAAATAATAAAAAAAGTTGGTCTAATCGAGACCCTCGAAAATACATTGGAGCCGGGTTCCAAAAACTTCAAGATATCAATAAATTTGTAAAATAAATGCAACAAATCAGCATTGCTACTCAAAAAAGCATTGCTGGAAGCATATTATCAGTGCTTCCGCTGAAAAGAGAAGATGACACCTTGTTTTAATTATATAAAAAAAAAATACCTATATTAGTAGGAGATATAATGGAATAGAACAGATGTGAAGACTCAGAATGTAGAGACATATTCTCTACATTTATTTTGCTTTTTTCTCGCTTTTCAAAGGTTTTGAATTTTCTACTTCTGGTCGTCTGGTCCTGCTTAGTTTATTCCGCTGAAATCTTTGCTTTGATCAACAGAGTTCTTACTTCTGAGGAAACCTGCAAGACAACGAGATGAGGGTTCGTGTCCCCCTCATTTTTTTTCTAATCCAATCTATTTTATTTCATTACGAGCTATCATGGAGGGGTGACTTCATGGAATGAATTCCGATACATTTGTGTATACAAGGTGGTTCAATCAGAACTGATATTCTCCCTAGGAATCCTAATATTACGTGATTACAGTGTTTAAGTACCTACTAACAATGTCAGACACGATTGACGATGAAGGTATTGCCGAAAAACTTTGTCTGAACTTTGGCTTTCAGTTTAATTTGTGATTTTTTTGCTATCGTACATACAATATTACCTATATTGCAAGAGGAATCTTAATTCCAAATTTTCTAAGTTTAGCCATCGTTAAGCACGGCTGTTACAAGCATTATGTCACCTGTTCTTTATGTTTATAATAAGTAGTATGGCGAATAGATATACGTGGTGGATAGATTTGCGAAACTCCCACACTTTATTGCAAAAAAAAATATGCATGGAAAATCGGAAAAAAAAGTTAGATGGAAAAAAAAGTTAAATACTTATTATTTTATCAATAATTAGTATTGTACGGTGATGAAAACAAAATACCGTATTTCTTTGGGCTGTCTGTTCTTTTAAACTTAGCTGTTGTCAAATTTAGAAAAAAAATCCTGCTTCTGAATAGACGAGAAAGAAAAATCGTTACAGATAAAATTCCTTCCTCCTGTTACATAACACCAGGATAAAATATCTTGTGTTAGCCAGGTGTATCGATCCGGGTGACGTCATCGCCTCCACACTGTCTAGCCTCTTATCTCTGGGTGATAACTGATAAGGAATGAACTTTGACCCCAACACTTTCGCCTCTTCAGTACTGACGAGACAATGACTCACCCAGGATCCTGTTACTTGACATGATGCAACTTTTATCAGTATACCAATTTCAAAGACTTCCTGTACCTAACTATACTAATAGGTAGACTTTGACTAATAGGGTAGGTACATAAACCCACGCACTCATAGCGATCTGAACTCAGAAATGGACTGACTAACCAGGACTGACATGCGATGTTATTACCCCTCTTCTAAACTTCAAATCAGTCTTGTCTCTTAAGTGATCTGTAATCAGATAGTTGCCCCTTCCCACTTATCCCACTAGATTTTGTAATGACGGCTTTCTCTTGTTTTCTCTCTATCTCTCTCTCTCTCTCACACACACACACACACACCACAAAAACACACGCACGCATCAGATTCATATCATGCTCTTCTAGATTCAAGAACCCTTTAAAATGAACAAATGTATCTCCTTACGTCCGCAAAACGCAAAATCCCCTTCTCAAGGGTCTATTTCCAGGATATCAGATTGCCATCGAAAAAACTAGGGGGAGGGGGGGGTCAAGTTTAATCTCAAGAAGCCATTTCCGAACCCCCTCTCTCATTTGTTTTAAACAAAAGATATTGCTGACTCAGCTTGGAGGATAGAGAGAGAAAAGAGGGAGAGAGAGCGAAATAAATAATGTTGAAACTAGATTAAAAGGCCCTAATGGCTTTCTATGTCACGAAAGTTAAATATATTTGCCAACATATGCGTCCGGCGATAAGAGGTTTGGGAGTGAACTGTATGTGTCCACAAATATTTGATGAAACAAAAGTTGCTTTGTTGGTATGTCAACAAGAGGCATATTTTTGAAAAGGCGTTCTTTTCCTATTTCTTTTATTATTCATTTTTTCATCTCTAGTTTGAAGCACGTAACATAAATTTACTTATCATTTTCATTAACCTACCTACTATTTTAATCCCTATATAAATCAGCCTCTATTCAGTATGTCTTTTTCCAAACCTAAAATAGTTGCGGTCGGTATTTTTCAACCTCTTCCTCAATTCCTCATGGTTCAGGTTGGTTTGTTCTACTTCTTCATTTTACGGCTGTATGTCCTTCTAAACGCCAACTCTGTTAGGGATGTCAATGATATGTGTTATTGTCTTTTGGCCTAACAATTCTGGTTACGTATATGTTTAATGTCCCAAAGCACATAATACATCTTCCATATTTTCCATCTACCATACGAAACTAAAGCCACCACGCATTATCTTGGAGAACAGTGACAAACAAATTATAATATTATTAAATTAACTAGTAATAGTAAAAGCTCATTTAAAAACTCAAATTTTGACAAATGGACTTCTTGGATAGCGCATGGCGGTTTTGAGCCATTCATTGGTAACTCTACGAAATTTCAGCTTACGAAATTACAATCCGACTTATACGGTTCTCGAGTTATGGCGTTTTTAACATACACACACAAACGAGTCATTTTATAATACATATTTATATTATAACATATGCAGCTCTAAGTATAAATGTATATGTAATCATCAATTTACCAACGTGAGGTGATGCCTGGTTGAGTCATCAGCTGCAGATTACTTCTAGGTCAGTTCTCGACTCAATAGAGACATAACGGTCAATCTGACACCTAACCGGAAACCGGAACGCTATCAAAACAATGGAACAGAACGTCCATCTGTGGAGGATGTCAGACACACTGATTAAAATACCAATGCTAGCGTCGATGGCACGTTGAATGCACCGGTTTTCGTAGGATCACCGAAGTTAAGCAACTTGCAGCGAGGTGAAGACTTTGTGATGCTGGCATTTCGGCCCATCCCAGGCTGGGTGAGGTTAATTTAAGTAGCAAGTTTAAAAAAAAAAAAAACCAATCTCCAGTAGCTCGATTCACTAGGTAGCGGACTCGTAACCTGAAGGTCGGTGGTTCGAGTCCCAAACTTGACCAATTTTAATTAGGAGATGGTTTTGAATACTTATGACTGAACTTTTGTGATTAACTCATGCAGATTGCAGATACCTTCTAAAAAAATTATGAACACTTCAATAACTTCCAGCTAGCCAGGCTGTTTACATAAAGTTATCATATTTGTTTTATTCACAATCGTGACGTCACAGTTACTGAATCTCGCCAGCTAAATATTATTTTTTCATACGTGTGAACTACTGGGAACCCACCCACGCATGGTATCTACCTTCTTGAAATCCTAGAGAAAACTGCTGGTCTACTCCCTCTTTATAGGCCCCAGCCTGACTGGGTACATACTCGTTCTGTCAGTCGATGTTCTAGAGATAAACAGGAAAAGCGCAGTTAAAAATAATTAACCACTTGAACAATGGCATGGTCATGAGACTCATAGTATGGGTACCCACTTTCCTACTCAGGACAGGAGTAGGCACAAATATCATGTACGTACTATTCAGTTAAACTTGACATATATTTACACGCTGGAGTACCTACATCCTTTCTGATGGATTATGAAATATCCTGACATAGTTCTCAGGAGTAAAATAGAGTTGGTTTGAAATCATGGATATTGTGTAGTTTTCTTATTTTTGTTCTAACAGAAATCTAGTTTTACAGCTATTATTTTGGAAGTTTTGGTGGTTCACATAACTATGTAAACACACTTTCATAAAATGAGGAACCCACCCAATTCATCAATTTTTTAAAAAAAAAAAAAAAAAAAAAAAAAAAAGATGAGTGTTTCACAGCCTTTTTTGTTTCGTAGCCATGAAACAGGAGCTACTGTAGACGCTTGTGGTCTGTGTTGTAGCCTGCCCATCCCGTAGTATGCCTCCCCTCTGATGGGCGAGAAGTGACATTATACAATAACTTTGTTATTTACATTCTACTTCCTATCTACCTATCTAATGAGAGATGTAAGCTTTCTATCAGATTTTTTATAATGAAACGCAGCCTTTCCGTTTTTCGATTGGTTGACATGAATAAAGTTAGACCCTCCATGAGTTTTTGTTTACTAACCCTTAAAAAAATCTCAGAAAAAGTAATGAGTAGGTGGGGACATAATCTAACTCTTAATATCTGTCCCGGTAGCTCAGTGGTCAAGGCGTCTGACTGGTAATACAGAGATCGCGGGTTTAAAACCCAGCCAGGACATGAATAATTATTCTTAATATCGAATAATTATTCTTAGTATTATTTATAAATAAAATCCATTTACATTCATTCATTCATAACTAACGCAGCTCAGAAACGGCTAAACCAAATGACTCCCAATTTGGCACAGAATCTCCTTTTGGTACTTAGATGTGTACTACCAAGAAAGAATTTTTAAAAATTCTAAATACGACACCAGCCATTGGCAAAAATCTTAACGGCGACAAAGTACCGGATTTTAGCTAGTTACTTATAAACCATAACGGCCATGGCTTGAATTTCCTGAGTCTATTTCCATATATTCGACCGAATACTCGACTATAGTTATTCAAGTACTCCACTATAGTTATTTACAAAAGTAATAATAATCTATGAATACCTCCGCAAGACTTGAATTTTCAACTCACGTAATCAGGTAATGAGTGCTATCAGCATGAGCCTAATACATAGATAATCACATAGATTAAGATACATAAAGAACTCAAGTAATGATCGCAATGAGTATTGCTCAGAACGTACTTGGATCTTGAACAGTAAAAAACTAACAGATGATGTGGTCCTCGGCAATACTCGGCATTGTATTGTACGAGTACCTACGATAATGACGGTACAGTTTTTATTTGTACAATGACTTCAAACACGTTTCGTAGATTCGTAACCATGATGACCGTTAAGAAGTTTTTTTTGGAATGGTGCATGCATTAGTTTTGACCCATTTCTGTAATGACTTTTGGCACCATGAAATTTCTATTCTTCTTTTGTGTAAAGTTACGCTAGTGAGAATGTAGGATACTCTCTCTATTATTCTTAATTATGCAGAAGCTGTTTTTTTAAGTTTCGAAACTTTAATGTATTTTGTGTTTTTTATTTTTAGAAAGACCACACAATGTAGTTGTCCTCATTAAGTTTAAAACTTTAGTGTGACGAAGATTATGTATCCGCAACCTAGAAAAATGTAAAAGGGTCATAAAATGTTTAAAAATTTCAACTGTCAAATTTGTTGTTTAAAATACTAAAATGGTTCTTCCTCAGAAGTAGCTATTCTTTATGGTACATAATTAAAAAAAAAAAACCATTGAATTATACATCAATTTTTTTTCCATTCTCCTTCATATTGTTTGCAAAAGCTATCCTAATAATGTTTTTATCTGAATTCCTGTTTCAGAGCAAATCATCATGACGCCGAAGGGCAAAACGGCCACAACCACCACGCTCCTAGTGGAGAGAAAGATAATCAAACAGAACAACGATTCCAACTTGCACGTGGCCGGAGGCGAACACAAGGGTATTGTCATCAACAAAAACACCTCAGTGAACGGCACGGTAGATATAGAAGAAATCCCCGCCGATCTTTCGCTCAGTTTTCGAGTGTTCCTCGTCAACTCCGCTACGGGTGGGCACACAGAGGAGACGCGCACGTTGAGTTTCTGGTTCAAACCGATCTGCCATCACCATGAAAAGCCTTCCATCACTCAAGAGTTCTTCCAGAAGCTAGTCCATCCGAAAGAGTTTCCTAGAGGTAAGTCTTTTTTGTGTAATCTAGGTACACAGGTAATCAAGTGGTTAACGCGCTGGTCTGATAATCCAGGTAGCGTAGGGATCCGTTGGTTCGAATCCCACTCAGTGCATGAATTTTTCCTCATTCATTTTAGTTTATGACAACATAATAATAAGACTCTCTGAGGGTTAGGTTGTAGAAAGTGCTTTGAGCATTAACCTTGTTGGGTTACCTTCCTATGTTATTATTATTAATAATAAAATAGGTAAGTGGTTGACATGTTAAATGGTTGGCAGGATGAGTAAAGAAGGCACTTTTAACTTTGGTATTCAGTCTCGTTGATCTTCTTCTAAATATTTATGATGGCAATTTCTGTTGGGTAATTGAATTTTCCTCTTCAATTGTTGTGTTTCCAGATTATGTAGGATTCATCAAGAAGATCATGAAGCTCATGCAGAACTCTTATCCACTGATCCAGAAAATACAAATAGAACTCAAGCTACAAGAAAACACGTTGCTTCCTCAAACGCCTTCCTGTAAGTAACTGTGCCTGTTGTGTCAGCATGAAAAGAAAGGTCTTGAAGTTTTTTCCTTTTTTTTTATTGTGAATCACTTACTTTTTTGTCTTAGGGCCTATTCATTCTCAAACGAGAAGATCAAATTTAGTCTAAAGAAAGCTTCTTAATTTTCTTCGGATTAGAAAAATACGTTCTTTATAAACTATTCAATTCAATTCAAATTCATTTTATTGTAATACAATTATATTACTTTATAAACTATTAGAAATCGGAAGTATTGTGTCCGTTTTTGTAAAAAATAAAAAAAATAATAATAATAATCTATCTCCGATTTCAATTTTTTTTTTACTTCATTGGAATAATACATCTAAAGTCCATTTTATTCTGTTACTGAAAGACAGTTCTTAATCAAGCTTAGTGTCGTCAAAGTATCATGTTTCCAATCTGCTCACACCCATAACAGCTGGAATATCCGATTTCTCGATCGATAGGTCATGACGAAAAAAACAGTCCTGAAATTGATATAACTGAGCATGAGTGAGCATGTAGGCAAACAAGAACTGAAGGACTTGCTTTCGACGAATTTAGTACATCAGTGATATCGATTTTGTTTTTCACTGCTACCTATGAATATTATGCTGAAGCAGGGCCAAACAACTGCTTAAAATAAATTGGTAGGTACCTACATATACCTACCTGCCAATAATATCCGTGAGATAGAGACTAATTACCTATCTCTCGGTGGTTCAAGTGCTATCCAATTGCCTGGATGAAATGTGTCTAGGCTTCTTCCATGTCCGATGATTAGATTAAGATTACCGTCCTGGATAGGGTTCAGAAGATGGTGGAAACGCTCTACTCGTTGGGAAATCGTACCAATATCCAATGTAGTAAAAATGAAACATAATAATAGATTTTCCTTGGCATACTTGGCACATTTCTGTGAACCAAGAGCTTGATGAGGCTTTTGTACTATGATTATACCAATTATGTAAAGTTTAAGGTTTGATACCATTAATAGATGTAATGACATTTGGCTTCTCAGAACTAATTAGTAAAAACTGTTGAAACTGTCTCATTGTGTACCATTTGTTTTATTCTCTTTCCAGTACCAAAAGCTGAATCTCAGGAGTTCAAGAAGATCGAAATCACAGAGGATGAAGTTCTCAAACTCATTGAATCTTCCTACCCTAACCCTATCACAGTAGAACACATTGCCAAGTAAGTTCAGAAAAGTATTGATACTCCTCAGTTTGAAGTTTTGAACATGAATTGATTCCTTTCGAGTAATAACAATAACTTAGAACCCTGGAAAGCTTAGAAAATTAACCTTTCGAAAAGTCTAATAAAGAACAAAATAAATAAACTATATGTAATTATTGATAAAAACTGTTTGTGAAGGTAACCACTAGCGAGGTAATGCTAAAGCATCTCTTTTACCACCTAACTATGAGAAGTGTTATTATTATGTGGAAAATAATTGAACACACTCAGACAACTCTGACCCCATGTGACATTTGCCAATCAATCCTCTCCATATTGCTTTCTGCCTCCACAGAGAACGACACTGGGATCTCGAAGATGTGAAGAACCATGTAAACAAACTACAAGAGAAGCTCCTAGTCAAATCTCTCGAGCACGGCGCGTTCACACGAATCGAAAAGAACCGCGTCCAAGTGGTCAAGGCGATGCCGACGATTGTCAAGTCACGCCAGCCGACGATAGCGATCATTACGGCGCAGTACTGCGAGAAGTTAGCCGTTGATGCCATGATGGACGATAAGGTGAATAATTTTAAATTTAGGTAACCTTTCATAGGTAACAAGATTAAATTAAAATGCTCTTCTACGAATATTTCAAAAAATAGAGTGTTATGAAATTTAAAAGGAAAATTCATGTCATGAAAAATCAACTGCGCTCTTGTGGATTTTTTTAGATAAAAAAATGTGCATATTTACTATGGAAGTGTCTAGATTATAACTAGGTATTAATATTTTGCAAATAATTAGTATCTTCTTCCTCTTTCTAGTTTCTCCATGAATAAATAATTATTATTAATAAAAAAATAATAGTTTATAATAGGTTCTATATCAACCGACAACAGTTGAAACATTCAAAAACGGCAGGTTTCAGCAAAACATTTTAACCCTCTTTTATTTGATAACTTACAATGATGTGCCATCTTCACAGGAAACTTACGTCCGTTACACAATTTGATAACTTACAATGATGTGCCATCTTCACAGGAAACCTACGTCCGTTACACAATTTGATAACTTACAATGATGTGCCATCATCTTCACAGGAAACGTACGTCCGTTACACGACGGTGGGCGAGTCTAACGTGTACACCCTGGGCGACATGGGCCCCCACAGGATAGTGTGCACGAAGCTGCCCACCATAGGCCACACGAGAGAGGCCATGACTGCGGCCGGGAACACGATAACGAGGCTGCTAGGTGAGACCGGCCGAGGTGGCCGCCCTTTCATAGGGATTGATTTGATTTGATTTTTTTTTTTTTTTTTTTTTTTTAATGAATCTACGGGGGTTGATTTATATTTCTACCATTTATATTTCATTGACTTTTATTTATTCTTTATTCTATACAATTTTGAATTACATAATATGACACCTCCTAAGATAATTCTACCTAAGATAATTTTACCTTGTTGGAAATTATGTCGGTGACCTAGGTTCGCTCACCAGCGAGGCAGGAGTTTTTCTGCTCTGTACTTGGGGCTTGCTCATACCTCGTGAGGAAAAATAGGTAGCTGCTTTGATGTGAACAGCGAACAGTGGCAGAATTATGGGCAAAACATGATATTGTAAATTAAATGGTAAAGAGTTGTATGATTGGCTATGGTAATGCAATAAATAGTTCTGATGAAAAGGAAATTTTGAATGAAACACTTACCTTCCGTTATCATCTTCTTCTTCTTTCACTTTGCTTTTTCCCAAACCACTTGGGGTCGGCATTGTTCAACCTCATGGTTGAGGTTGGTTGGTTGTGGCATATATTGTACAGCTGGATGTCCTTCCTACCACTTATAATTCTACATATAATTATGTTTTACTCTCTATTCGCTGAGAAAAACATCAGCTACCCACATTAACCTCACCCAGCCTGAGTAGAGCCGGAAATCCCAGCCTCACGTTTTCGGAAGGATCTGAATTTTTTTGTGAAAAGTCTGTTCCGACCGGGGCCGGGGGTCGCACTCAGGATCTCTGGACTACGAGCAGTAACACTAAGGGCGGAATTAAACAACATCAATAACTTAAGTCTTTGGTAAGTGTCGGTTTTCCCTATCTTACACAGTACGCAATCCGCGTGACTTAGCGCCACAGAGGTATTACAAAAACGTCTATTAATTCCGCCCTAAATTACCCATTAACGCCCTTCTCATATTCCTCCAGGCACCTTCCAGAACGTGGACTATGTGTTCCTGGTGGGCGTAGGGGGCGGGGTGCCTCACTATACAGACTACTCGCGACATGTGAGACTCGGGGATGTAGTCGTGTCGCATGTTGCGCCTGATAGGAGGTGAGTTTTTTTTTTTTTAAGCTTTATTAGGTAGAACAAAAAATATATACAGTAGAACACAATGAAATATAAAGAAAAACAAAAAGATTAAACAAATATACAAGAAGTAAAAAAAGAGAGAAATGTCCTACCTAAAGGGCGGGGTTATTGCCTGTGGCAATCTCTTCCATACATAATACATTTGGACCTGGATATAAGAACTCAAGGGACCTGATTTTTTCTCTTATATCCAGGTTTTTCTTATAAAGAGGTTATTGTCCCTCATAAAGAGGTGAATTGGACCTGGAAATTGTTCTCTGCTTATATCCAGGTTTCTCATATAAAGAGGTTATTTTTCCTTATAGAGAGGTAAATTCGACCTAAAAATTGTTCTCTTATATCCAGGTTTCTCTTATAAAGAATTTCTAGGTTTATATATTTTCCCTCATACAGTGGTAAATTGGACCTGGAAATTGTTCTCTTATATCGAGGTTCGACTGTAATAGATACTAGCGGGCTGTCGCCCGCATTGCGGGCCGAGGCATGGCCGTGAAAGCAAAAAATCCTTTTTCGCCAATGGCAGGTGTTGTAGTGGGAATTTCGAAAAATCCCGTCATATTGCACATCTAGATCATAAGACAAAGCTACCTACCAAATTTCAGCTCGCTAGGTATTACGGTTTGGGCTGTAGAGCGATGATCAGTCAGTCAGTCAGTCAGTGACTTTGACATTTATATATTAAGATTGAAAGTATTGTGTTGTACAAATAAATAAATCTATTTTTTCCTTCTAATTTTGCATCTCCTCTGATACATAATCATGAGGATCCTTGTATACCAGAGTAAGATCAAGGAAGTGTCCACAGTGAATTTCAAACCACAAATTGTAAGTTGATCAATGGAATTTTCCATGCATTTCACGGATTGTGATCTCCAATAACTTTATTGTTGGTGTTTGGTTTAGTCATCGGTTCGCCACGGTTAATTATCCCAGCAAGAGATCATGAGTATTCGATTATAGACATAAGGACTAGTACATTTAGTAATAATATTGATAACAACAACAAATATAATTTTAATTACAAGAACTTCAAAAACAACTTGTTAAATTAGCAATGTTTAAATTCTCATTAATTCCGTTCACTCCCAGTTCAATAGAAAGAGTTCAATATAGTAATTGCATCATCAGTGATGTCACTATCTATTTTAATAACAAGTTACTTAGTGTGGGTCATACACTCATCTATGTTCAACACCAACAGCTATACATCTATACAGTATACAACCAATGAGGGTAGGTCAGACCGTCAGATCAATTCAATGAATCGATGACTGTTTGACCTAGCGCAGTTTTACTGATTCAAACAATTAATTGGTCAATTGGCCAGGAATGCAACCGTTTCAGCTGTTGGTCATTCAATTGAAATTTCGCCAGATACCTGCCTTGGGTAACTTATACAAACATAGATACACAGATACATATCTTCTTCTTTCCTGTTTCATATGTCGTGATAGCTACATACATATAAACATAATATGTATAGCTATTTGCCTAAGCATCAGTCTAAGTAAGTACTGTCTTTGGCGCTATCCATTTAGATTAGACCAAAGACTTCAAAATTTCAATTCCCTATTATTTTGTATAATATTGAGAAGTTTTGTGGTTTGTCAGTGCCTTTTATGCCTTAGACGCGGATAAAGGATTTTTCTATATTCCAATTATTCCACCTGAGGCGCGAGGAAAAAAGCAAATAAACTTTTCATCACAGTTTCTACGTACCAGTAAATTTC
The DNA here is from genome assembly GCA_024516035.1 of Bactericera cockerelli. Lineage (NCBI taxonomy): Eukaryota > Metazoa > Arthropoda > Insecta > Hemiptera > Triozidae > Bactericera > Bactericera cockerelli. The sequence continues at coordinate 22,842,787 of CM044961.1, read as the reverse complement.
TGGTGGCTGAAATTAACTTTATGTTCTACTCTACGTGTTTGTGCTATAATAAAGGATTTTTTAATATTTCAACGAAATCGCCAGCCGTGGCAAAAGCGCAATCTTCACAAACTCTCCGATAGCAAACCGTAGAGAAGCACGGAAAACCAGCTCGTATCGTATATTATTATGTTTGTCATTACCTTATCTTTACTCCATATGATCACGTGAGTATACACTGACCATGATTTAGTACAAGGCTGGTTCTGCGGACCTTAGTCAACCGTGTGCTGTATGGATCATAGATTTCTCATCTTCTCACTCTTGAAAATTTAAATAACAAATTGAGACAATAGAGTTCATTAAAGTGATCAGTCACCGTTACCATCACTTCGTCGAATTTTTTATTATTATTATTATAATGCTTCGTTGCTTATACTGAACCTACTAGTTCGACCTAGGTCCTAAGTTATTACAATAATTTGAAGAGTAATATATTTTTGTTAATCATAATAGAACTTGCTTTACATTTTTATTTTTCTTGCTTTACGATATTAAAACTTTATTTTATTGCCGTACTTGGGACTCGAACCACCGACCTCCAAGTTGCGAGTCCACCGCCTTATCGATCGAGCTACTGAGATCGGTTTGAAGCGTGATGTCCTAATAACTCAAACGCTTAATAAAATTTGCCGGACTAGGAAGTCCGCTAGAAAGTCGATCCCGGTAGCTCTCAGTGGTCAAAGCGTCACCGTTTGTCGGTCTGATAATCCAGAGGTCGAGGGTTCGAAACTCAGTCCGGACATGACAAGTTATCCTCCCATTGGAGATTTTGACCACAGAATAATACGTCTTGTACTTACTGCTGAAATAATGAGACTCAATAGTCCTAATCGGGTAGTATAAATAAATCAAGTGACAGTACCCACACCACTTAGCCCGCTTACTTATCATATGTATGTATATGTAATGTACATTATTACCTATGATGTATGTACATAATGTAGGTATACATTAAATTTACTATGTATTACTATCAATAATTTTCCAAGCATTGAACTTGGCAACATGATGGCTAGTACACGCTGATAACACCTTGATGTTTTGCCAATGGCTATGGCTTTGAACCCGCATCGATATGATACCTCTACCTCATGCTATTGAATATGCGAGGAAAACTAGAAACTCATAAATGAAGGTGTTTGAATGTAGTTGGTATCTAACTATAGATCTCAAGTTGGATTGTGAGATAATAGATGAGCATTTTCATAACAGAACTGTTATCATGTTTGTGTTTATCACGATGTGAAATCACAGTCACTAAATCTTGCTTTACTAAATCTTTGATCCCCGGGTCAATCCCCGGCTGAGTAGAAAGTTCTCTGCTTTGTCCTTGGATCCACTTATACCTTGTGAAGAAAAATGGGTAGCTATTTACCCTTTATATGGATATCGACCAGTGAAGTCATTACGAGGAGAGATATGTTATTTGGTTAAAAGTTGTGATCAGAAGTTTCGCAATGCTGAGCTACGACTAAAGTTATGACATAATACCACAAAGAAAACACAAACCAGAGAATAATAATAACAATATTGCCATAGTATTTATTTATGTATTTAAAACATTGTATATTTATTGACATTTTTACTCCTATTCCCGTAAATATACTCCCGAACAGCGTCCTAATTAGGACGGGGGTTTTACAATCCATTCCCTGGGAATCGTACCAGCTACCCATATTAACCTCAACCAGCCTGGGTAGGGCCAGAAATGCCAACCTCATGTGATCGGGGAACAGAATTTTCTGTGTAAAAAGTCTGCTCCGACCGGAAATCGAACTCAGAATCTCTGGACTACGGGCATTAGTCACAACCGTCACGCCACGGAGGCTAGTAGTCTTATTTAAGTATCTACTATAATTATTACGAATATAAAAACGCAAAACCCCAGGGATAGAATCATACATTACCTGTCCATAAATAATCATCTTATGATATAAATAGAAGCTCAACCACACGAAAATTTGATGCATGAATTTATGTTAGGTACTATATTTATGTAGGTACATACACACCGACATACTAAGTAAGTATGCATACGAATTCATAGGAAAGAAAACTCTCAACTTCAGCAGGAGGCATGTCTGATATGTTTTAAGGCAATGCCTTCAGCCTCGCATAATGCCCATTATATACGCTCGTTTTACATTGTACATCCTTTTTTCTTTTCAGATTTGTGTATACTTACTGTGATAACGCGACCAAAAACGACGAAGGCATCTACAATTTCGAATGCAAGGAATACTGCCCGAGTCGGTTCGACATTCAAGAGACCGCCATTCAACTCCAGGCTGACGTAAGTCAAAAATATAATAATAGAAGGAATGCATAACACATGTGTTTCAGGATCAGGAACTTCTAGATTTCAGTCATTTCAGGAACTTATAGAAGTTCATACATATTATGTAAGTATACATCCGGTCTGAAAATAGACTCAGCAGATTAACTTTTTGAACGTCGCTTTCAACTCCAAGGTCATATCACGACAGAGGTTTCACCCTCCATTTGCTGGAAACTCACAAACTACCTCCTCAAATTAACCTCACCCAGCCTGAATGGGGTCGGAAATAGCCAGCATCACGACAGCTTTGAATTGAAATCTTCACCCATCCAAGTTCTAGCCTTGCTGGATTAACTTCAGTGACAGAACGAGAACTAGTGTATTCAGCGGACATCAATCCATGTCTTCTTTCAGCTCGACGTTGCTTAACTTCAGTGATCTGTTGGAAGTATTCAACTCACAATAAAAAAATATGTGTTTAATACCAGTCCTAGTCTTCGTCTTCTTCTTTCACTTTGCCTTTTTCCCAAATCTACTTGGGTCGACATTGTTTAACCTCATGGTTGAGGTTGGTTGATTGTGGCATCTTGTGGCACATTTTTACGGGCAGTAGTCACAACCGGTACGCCTAGGCCTTGTATAATAACTAACAAGAGAGTGAGATTTCTTGATTCCAGTTATGTTGATTATGATTTGTAGCAACACTGCACGAAGCATTAACAAACAGAGATAGAAAAGTTAATGATAGATCTGAGTATCTAGAATAAGCCTAGTAAGTACTTACCTAGTAAACCTACGTAATGAGATATAAATAGAATTACATAGGTACCTACTGACAATATGACACAGAATTAGAGAAAGTCACAGAAACTTGCAAGTAAGCATTAACCTTCTACCTTATTTGTTGGAGTTAGATCGGGTTTGACCAGATTTAAATTTTCCCCAACTACAAATTGAACATTGGTTAAGGTATTAATGGCAGGAGGCTTTAATGGAGGCGCGAAAGAGCTCACAGAAAACCCATTTGAAATAATCATCTTTCTACCGATTAGAAGAGGAGATGGTAAATACATCCACCATTTGACACGGTGAGAAATCCGGATTAATATTTCCGTCTTGAATTTTGAAAACAAAATGTTAATTTAATTTCTTGTATCTCTATTGTCCTCTATTGTCTTGTAACAGCAGTACCTACTGGAAGTAATGTTGTATGCGCGTGTGCGATTGAGGTGCACTCGAGGTGTAATTACATAAAGTAATAAAAAAGGAAATAAAAACGTTACATCAAATTTGAGTGACTTATGAATTCTCCTCGTAGTCCAATATTAGTATTCTACTAGAAAAAATTCACAAACATTTGCGTTAAAATCTCGTTCTCAATCTTGGAGGTATGGCTATCTACTACTGCGAATAGAGTGTGCTTATTGCTATTTTTCCCAAGGTACTTATAGCTATCATTTGTATGCATAAAGATGAATCACCTGTCTCCATGAAGTCACATTCTTTTCACATAAGCCACTAGCGGTAGCCACCTACATACGTATAAATGACTACTTAACCACTTATCATTCTCACAACATAACTAATGTCTATTCTTAGTACCTACATAACTAATGTCCATTCTCACTACATAACTTGTGGCCATTCCCACTACATAACTCTTTTGAACTTAAAATATCTGACTTATTCATTATCTCCAACTATTCTTATGCTACCAAGAAGAGAAAAATTACCTAATTATGGTAATTACAGTCGAACCTGGATAAACAGGAATTGAAGGGACCGCCAATCTATTCCTCTTTATAGAGGTTTCCTCTTTAAAAAGGTTTCCTCTGTATAATCTTAATTGTTGTTTCTCGTTTTCCTCTGAGGTTTCTCGTAAAAAAATAAATGGTTTCTCGAAAGAATAATAGAACTACCTACATATCTCAAAATTGCTGCAATTATCTTTATTCGTTCATTTTGGTTTGAATGAGATTTTTGCATGACAGGAAACGTTTTTACAATTTTAATGAGCTATAATATTTCTTACTACCTGTTTAACCAATTCATTTAAACTAATTACGATGGCTTTCGATTCTCAAAAAAATAGATACAGGCGGTTGCAGCCTTCAAGATTTGAACCTCAAGACATGATTAAAATGGTTTTATAATATTTCTGAATACCTGTTTAACCAATTCATTTAGACTAATTACGACGATGGCTTTCGATTCTCAAAATAATAGATACAGACGATTGCAGCCTTCAAGATTTGAACCTCAAGACCTGATTAAAATGTTTTTTTCAGTAGTCGGATCACCTTGGTCTATACTAGCGGTAGCATGCTCGACTTACATTCCCGATGACCCGGCTTCAAATTTCCGCGCGTTCGATTTTTTTTCCGCTTTGTACTTTGAATGTCTGGGCCTACCCAAGCCTTGTGAGGACAATTGAGGTAGTTGTAGAGTGGGCAACGACCAATGGCGGCATTACCAGATTGATATGGAACGATGATGGATTTTTTGTTTGTTTGAGTTGTTTAAATTGGAACCGTTTTCGCATTAATTCAGGGCACTTTACATTTACACCCATGACATTTTCGGAAACGAAAAACTCGCTCAGAATTCTCCGCTACGGCCGGGATTCGAACTCGCAACCTCCGGGTCAGTAACCAATGCACTTAACCACTGAGTCACGGAGGTCGCCGATGATGTTTGTTTGGAGATAATATGATGCATTAGTTATTGTAGTGTCAGGGCTACCCACTAAAAATTATGACATACGAACACAAATAACTAGCTCCCTAAAATGGTTTTCCTTTATTTATTTATTTATTTAGAAACTCCTTATTAGTAGAACATATAAACAGACAAATAATGGTAAAAATTAAATATAAAATTGACAATATTAATAATATAAACAAGAAAAAAATAAAGAAAATATATACATATGTGCTAACTAAAGGGCGGGATTATTGCCTATGGCAATCTCTTCCACCCAAGCCTTATTAAATTCCTTTCTGTTTTCCCGCAGTGTGAAGCCAGCAATGAGATCCCCTGGATAAAACTCTAAAATGGTTTTCCTTTCTGTTTTCCCGCAGTGTGAAGCCAGCAACGAGATCCCCTGGATAAAGCACATCAACGCGGCCATGTCTCACTTGGAAGGAGACTTCGTGCGGCCGAGCCCCGAGTCTGACAAGCTGTACATGTGTGTGGGCGAGCACGACATCATTGAGGTGGCCCATCCTACGGTGCCTGAGCATCTGAAACTGTAAGTAATAATGGTTTTTTTTTTGTGGTGAAGCACAAGGCCTCTTCACAATTTTTGTGGGTAGCGCAGCATTACTAAGAGCCTCCTGTACTTTTCGAATTATTCTATTACATCAATTTCTTTATACTCTGGTAATGCCGCCACTGGTCGTTACTCATACAAGTAACTACTCATTTTTCCTCACGAGGTATGAGTGGACCCCGAACACCCAAGAACAGAGCAGAAAAAATCCTGCCCCGCTGAGGATCGAACCCAGGTCACCGTGCGTGCAATGCCTCGCGCGCTAACTCACTCTGCCACAATGACTACTTTTATGCCAGGTATTCTCTGAAGAGACCTTCGAATGAAAAATTGCTGGTCCTAATATCGCCTTATTTATACTGTCCAATTAGTCCCATTATTCCAGCAGTAAGCCGACGCATTATTATGTGGTCAAAATCCCAAATGCCGGGAAATAACTTGTCATGTCCCGGCTGGCTTTCGAATCCGTGGCCTCTGGAATCTCTGGATTCACAGTTACCGCCTTTACCACTGAGCTACCGGGACAGAAGTAATAATAATATCGCTTTATTTATACTGCCGATTTGGGCTAATGAGTACCATTTTATTCCAGCAGTAAGCCGACGAATTATTATGTGGTCAAAATCCCAAATGCGGGGGGATAACTTGTCTTGTCCCGGCTGGCTTTCGAAACCGTGACTTCTAGATTACCAGACCGACGCCTTGACCACTGTTCTAGTCAGCCTCTTCTCATCGAGTGAGCCAGATCTTTCCACCATTATCTTTAAAAGAATTTAGATGTGTAGGAAAATTTATTTTACAAAAGGTTTACATACAGTCGAACCAGGATACACGAGAACCCTAAGGACAGAGCATTAACAGGTGACGCAGTGACCAGCGATTTTCTCTACGAGTATTATATCTATTAGTTTCCAGGTTTGACTGTTACCTATAGCATTAAGATATATATTTACAAACAATCAACGGGCTTAACTTTTTTTTTTAAAGTGTGCCCCGAAACCGCTTTCGCATTACTTCAGGGCACTTCACCTTTACATCCATGCCATTCAGTAAACGGAAAATTTCGGTCAGAATTTCCGCTCCGGCCGGGATTCGAACCCGCGACCTCCGGGTCAGTAACCAATGCTCTTAAGCACTGAGCCACGGAGGTTGGCTTAAATTAACTTAACTTAACCTAAAACAACGACCTTTAACGGCTTTAACTACCTATAAAAAAAAAATTGGAGCCTCGCCATGTATTAGAATCCCCTAATCGTTCTCTTCCCTCTCCACAGCGTGGAAGGCGTGCCTCGTCTCCACTTCGGCCCCATAGCCTCGGGCCGCGCCGTGCTACGAGACGAGTCCCTGCGTCAGGCCTTCGCCCTGCGCTGCGAGGCCAAAGCTTTCGATTCCGAGTTCGATTCCGTGCTCGAGTCTGTGATCGGGAACTGTCGGGAGAGCTTCGCGGTGATTCGGGGCGTGGCCGACTATCGTGACGGGACGGTGAGGGGCGAGTGGGGGCCGTGGGCCGCTCTGGCTTCGGCCGCCGTGACGAAGGCCATCATCTGTGCGATGGCGCCCGCCACGTAGTGGTCATGAGTGAATGTACAACTTCTCACTTTTCTGTTTATACTGATTAAAATACAGAGGTTAGTTGATGACATGGATATTCAGAACTAATACCTGCTGATGGTTTAAGGTGGACTGGCAGATAAAATCGTATATCGATAGGTGCTGCTTTATGCAAACTTTATGGTCTAAAATTAAAAATTAAAAACAAGTCACAAAGAAAAAAAAAAAAAAAAAAAAAAACCTGCTGATGAGAGCAAATAAGCTCGAAGCAGCTGTCCAGGTATGTTCTGATATTCATGTACATCTAGTACAACTTCTCACTTTTCTGTTTATACTGATTATACTGATACTGATGTTGTTGTTGTTCTAGCCAGCTTGGCTACAGCTGGAGGGGTGAGTGATGGTCTTCAGCCAACTTTATTTAAAAGTTTTATTTAAAAGTTGGATCGTCCTGAACCACATGTTTCTATGTGCGATCAACCATCATGAGGACTTGGACTTTTCTTTATAAGCCATTAAACCCTTAGGAAACTGCAAGCTAGCCTGGCTTGTAAGGGTTGGCTAGTCTGTTCTCTGTTTATAGTCCTCTAGCGAGACATTATGAGTGAATAGTTGAATACGGGCGAAAAAAATCAATCGAGCTGTCTCTCTCAAAGCTTTTTACTTTGAGACAAAGCTGAGTTTATGGGTGGGATTCAGAAGTATTCTTTGAGAAAATTTCAAAAATTCTTAGGGCCACATTATGAAACAGGAAGACAGACACACCCTCAAGTCGGAGATTTAATCAATCACAGCGCACTATAGCCCCAGTTAAAGGATGGGTGGACACCCATTCACATTAAATCTAATGCTGTTTCATAATTCGGCCCCAAGTCGGCCTGCATAGAATCATGGAAGTAATTTACGGCGATGAGTTAAAAATGAAAGGTGGAGAACGTTTCTCTGAAATAAAATTTATCAATCTGATTTTTCCCGCACTGGAAATATTTTACTTTCCTATTTGATTTTACTTCTTTGTAATTCACATTTTGACTAATCTGTAATTTATATTTGTTATTTTATTATTATTACTTACAAATATAGTAAATCATCAAAATTTATTTCACCTAAATGAAAAAGATAAGTTTATTTTCTTCAGTAAAGCGAGCTAGAGCTCTCTTTTTTTTTCAAGATGAGTGTTTCACAGCCTTTTTTATTTCGTAGACATGAAATAATAATAACACTCTTTAGTGGAAGGTAACCAATAAGCGAGGCTAATGCTCAAAGCATTTTCTACCACCTAACCCTCAGGAGAGTCTTATTATTATGTGGTCACAAACTCAAATTAATGAGGAAAATTCCATGCACTGGGTGGGATTCGAACCAACGGATCCCTACGCAACCTGGAGTAACAGAATAGCGCGTAAACCACTTGACTACCAGTGCACTTTAAGCTACTGTAGTCGCTTGTGGTCTGTGTTGTACCTTGCCCATCCCATAGTATGGCTCCCCTCTGATGGGCGAGAAGTAACACAATACTTCCCATTTACGTGATGAGTCAACACGAGCGCACCGGTAGGTATCCCTTACAAACAGCTGTAGCCAAATTTAGAATACAAATATTTTGTTGGCTTTGGGGTTCAAACCCGGGACATTCTGATTGGCCAGGGAGTATCTTACGACTGCTAAAAGATAATTTTATATTTATTGTTCACGAGTCACTAATAACATGTGATATATTATGGAGGCCAATAAATATGGATGTCGCTTTTTTGTAGACAGGAATTTAATGATAATAATAAATTATTGTTGATAAGAATTGACCTGAAGAACTATTGAAAATGTTTAGTTAATAAATATGGGTGACAGTCCTGATGAAAGAATAACCTCTAGCCCGAAAAAAATCGTAATAAAAAAACATGTTATTTAATTTAAAAAAGTATAATATATAAATTTTTATTATTATTCAATGATTTTATGTATGCTATGTACAAAGATAGAGAGGGGAAAAGAGGTATTACATCAACTGTTTGAAGAAAAACAAAATTTATAGAAATTAAAAAGAAAAATAAGCATTTAATTTTCTTCTGTAAAAGAGAAACATTGAATTTACAATTTTAACGTTTGCTTCATTCGTAATAACTGGCCAAAATAAAATAAAGAATAAAAAACAACAAAAAAGGATTTATTTTTTTATAATCCAAAAATATATTGATAGAATTTTCAATTCATAGATCTTAAGCATACAATAACATTTCAATGTAATCAACTTGAACGACTTTTTAAAGGTTTTGATTAATTTAAAGGGTAAGAGTCAGATATAATAAATTTCACTTTAATACATAACAACTTACTTTTCATTGCATATTATGTTTTATTTAACCACCATTAAAACATTTTTGAATTATCGGTCCAAAAATCAAGGTCTAAACAATGGTTCAGAAGCGTCTTTGAATACGATTGATCCAAGATTGATTTCCCAGACTACATAAATAGGTAACAGCTCAAAATGCAAAAATGTGTAAAACGCAGTATTTTAAAATGAGTCACTTTCATTGTTGACAGCTTTTTACTTCACAATTAAAAGTGGAGCATTAAAATTTATGATTTTTTAACGGTTTTCAAACCAGTTAAAAGCATAACGGATACAAATATATGAGATTTCCAATTATTTCAATAGAAGTAATTTAAAAACGTAAACTTTGAACAGTATAAAAATTAACTTCGTTACTTTCTAAGTTCCCATTCATTGCTTCAAATATTTCGAGACGCTTTCAATTAAATTTCCAACAGTCTCTGGTCAATTGCTTTTCTCGGTGGACCTTCACATCAAACCGCTTTACACGTTACAGTCAAAAACTATTATGGTATTTTACCCAAAGCACAGATAAGTAAAGTATTCGATTACCATGCGAAAAGTACCAGATTCAAATCTTAGGGCGGAATTAGAATTTTTTTAAATTAAATAGAAGTTGTGCCCCGGAACCGCTTTCACATTACTTCAAGGCACTTTACCTTTACATCCATGCCATTCCGGACTCGGAAAAACTCAGTTAGAATTTTCCACTCTGGTCGGGATTCGAACCCGCAACCTCCGGGTCAGCAACAAAGACGTTTTTGTAATACTTCTGTGGAGCTAAGTCACGGACTGCGTACTCTGTAAGATAGGGAAAACCGACGCTTAGCAATGACTTGTGAAATAGCATTTGTCTATTAATTTCGCCCTTAGGGTCCTAAAAAAAATAATACTCAAAATTTGACATGCAAAATATGATACCACTTATTGACTCTTGTATTGATCTAGCGCTTAAATTGAAAGAATGATGTGTTCTCCTAAATCAAATTAAAATAATATTACAAGACCAAAAGAGAACTATGTTCAAAGGTATCCCCATACGCGTCTTGCGGCCAACCGCAGACCACTTCTTCAGTGTATTTTCCATGGGGTGACTTTACCCGATGTGTTTCATGGTTTCTTGGTCACTAGTCACAAGACGCGCAGGGGGGGTAGTACTTTGAGAGTGGCACCGTTTTCACTGCAACGATACAAACAGTGGTTGAAACACTCAACTTGAGAAAAAAATTGGTCTTGAGAATTTCAAAGGAACATTTAAAAAAAAGTTTAGCAGAATTATACAGCTTTTTAATTTGAAATAGTACAGACCCTACTATTCTAACATTCATATAAAATACAAGGGTGTCAACTAATGCATGCCATGTTCTTTACTGGCCAATGTAACTGTACAGAAATCCAACTAGGACTTTCAAATATATTTCTCACAATCTACATGATAGTTTTTTTTCAAAATGGCCGTTTTGTTTGATACACTAACACCCAATACACGTAATCCAACACACATTTTAATATTATCGTTTTGAGCAAAACCAAGATTAAATCCCGCTTTGTTCTCTCCAAATCTCTTTGCTACTGTCATTTCCTAGTTAATAATTTCTGGATTGGATTGAGAACAGAAGTCTCATTGACCCAGTTTAATATAGCACCTCCTTATGCAAGGATAAAATAACAATTATTATCAAGCTGGCAAAGGAATATACAGGCCCCCATTAATTCAATCAATTTTTTGGGTCAGTTAAATCGGTCAATACTTTTAGTCACATCAAGCAAATTTAAACAGCAAATAAACAACAGCTTCCTTGAAAATAAAAGAGAAAGTATTCTACAATTGTCAACTTATTGATGTAACAGTCACACAAAATGATGATGAATTCAGTCAACCGCGAACACAAAACATCAAAGGTACCTACTAATACAATGCAATTGTTTCCTCAAACCAGATTTACCATTACATGAAACTTGGGAGTTAAGTGTATTGGATATAGCATCAACCATTTCTTTTTAGTATTCTAGTCCTATTTTAGGACTTTCAAACAAAACAAGTATTCCTCAATTACGCGAGTAACCTCTAATATCAACCTTCTCAAACTCACTCTCAATCAAGAATTCAGCTAACTTAATCATAGTATGTATACGTATAACTCTTTTCTTTATTGGTAATAATTCAATAAATATACAAATACAAGTTTAGAATTTAATTCCCATCATCCAATTGTATAGATATATGTGTTAAATTTGATTAGGTAAATACGTGTTTTGATAACAGCAGACTTATAAATATTCCTGTGTTGACAACTGGGGTTGATGTTGGACATAGTAGAACCACGAGGTAGCGAGGATGAGTTTACTCCACAATCTTCAGCACCTTACCTATTGCAATGGTTTTACCTGGAAGAGAAACACGTGACGAGTTGAAGCACATTGCTCAAAATATTCAATATGTAAATAAGTAGTAGTAACCCTGGTCAGGTGGGTAGTTAGTCTGCATTTTTCGGCTCTGTACTTTCGATGTTTTTTTTTTTATTGTATGGATTGTTTTATTATATTTGGTGAATACATGGAAAATTTTGAAACATTTCAAAGATAAAACAACAACAAAAAGATAATTATGTAAAAAAAAAAAAACAAATAAATAAACTTTGGATGTTACAGGGTCCACTCATACCTCGTGAGGACAATTCCTATAATTATGCGCTACCTACTAGAATTGTGATGGAATAAGTTAATAACACAAACACATTTTTTTTTTTTTAATACCTAAGATCATTTGTGAGAATATTATTACTTTATTACAAATGTAATACGTGGCTCTCACAAGATAATACACAACCACCTGTATCAGAAACATGAGACGAAGAAAAAGAAAGAAGATAAAAAAAAGAAATCTTGTATACTGTGTCATTTAGGCAAGTGCCTATGTGGCACCAGTTGTAAAGTATTTTTAATAAATATTTTTACGTTCTCTCTCTCTCTCATTTATATTTGTACTCAAACTCGCTTCACTATCTTTTTGTCGTGCTGGAATGGGATTCGAACCACCGACTTCCAGGTTATTAGTCCGCCGCCTTATCCATCGAGAAGTTTTAATTTATTTATATTAGAAAGGCACTTTCAAGGTCATGTTATGACAAAAGTTGAGCTTAAAATACTGTTTTAATAGATATCTTAATTATTTGAATATTTTTTATGTTTACCAAAAAACTCCAATGTTAAAATCAGACTTGAGATTTTACTCGGCGATACTCATTTCGAGTTTATCACTGAGTTTATTTGTAGTAAGTTGTAACATTTCTATTGTTTTTTATACTCCAACTCAGCTTCTATTGTTTATTTTATATATTATGTACTTCTGTATGTCCACACATCGACGGCCTTACTGTCAGTGAGTGATCGAGAAATCGAGAGCGGGCTGGGAGAAAGGTTTTCAAGTTCTGGGCTTAATAGCTTTACTTATAAAACTTTGCCCTTATAAGATTTTCTATTATTATTATAATAATTATTATTAAATATTGTAAATAAAACAGGCAACTTGTTTGCGATTAAAATGTTTAAAAAAGAAAGAAAAAAAAGTAGTAGGCTAAAAGCGCCCAAAACGGTACCTTATCGGTTGGGTGGAAGAGATTGCCACAGGCAATAACCCCGCCCTTTAGCTAGGACATTATTGTTATTTTCTTTCTTTTTTTACTTATTTATTTTGTCATTTGTTTGTTTTTCTTTTTTTTTTCCTTTCTTTTCTTAATTTTATACTGTTACCTGTACTTTGTCCTCCTAATAAAGCTTAAAAAAAAAAAAAAAAAAAAAAAAAAAAAAAACGGTACCTTCGTCTCGCAGCGTGAAGCGGCCCATCTGCGGGAAGAGCTTGAACTGGTCGAGACAGATGACGCCTGCCGCTTCGAGTCGCATGATGGCGATCTGGTCCTGCTTGACGAAGCGCGGCCGCGTCTTGGACTTGTCGCCCGTCTTCTTGTCGATGAGACAGATGAGGGCCTTCACGTTCACCTCCTCGGCCACGCAGTGGATGTGCATCACGGCCGAGTAGCCCGCGCAGATGATGCTCTTGTGCTCCAGGATCACGATCTACAGGCGGGAGATAAACAAATTTCTTCTTATGCCGGGTCCACACTAAGCGAACATTGTTAGCTAACAATTTTCGCGAACAATGTTAGCTAACAATGTTATTTCAAACAAGTCGTAAAAACATTTTCTATTGCCGGGTCCACACTGCGAACATTGTTAGCTAACAATGTTCGCTTAGTGTGGACCCGGCATTAGGGGGGTCTAAATAATACTTGAAAAAGATCTTAATCGATTTATTTGGTAATTTTTTGTAATTTTTTTGTTGATGTAATTTTTGTAATTTTGACTTTATTTATTTTTTCAGGTTTGTACAATTTTTCCTTAATGCCAGGATCACGATCTACAGGCAAGAGATAAACGATTTCTCAGGGTCTATAATATATTTGAAAAAGATCTTAATCGATTTATTTGATATTTTTTTGTATTTTTTGTATTTTTTTGTATTTTTTGTATTTTTTTTGTTGTTGTAATTTTTGTAATTTTGACTTTATTTATTTTTTCAGGTTTGTACAATTTTTCCTTAATGCTAATATAATAACAGACAAATATATTTAGTCATAATTATTAAATAGGTATTGGTACCTATTTATTTATATTGTGGAAATGTACAAAAATGTATGTACACAATGTTACAGAAAAATAGAACAATATTATTATTAAGATAAGATGAAATAAATTCAATACATTAAAGTACAAGACATTTGACTAGATGGACAGTAAAAATGGAAAGATGACTAGTTTACTAAAGTTTGAGGAAGTACTTAAGCAGTACTATTTTGAACAATATCCAATATCTAGGCTTGAGTTTCTAAAGTCATTCGTAACTTTCAAAGATATGCTACAGTTTGAGTAAGTACTTAAGCGTTACTATTTTGAACAATATCCAAAATCTAGACTTGAGTTTCTTAAGTCATTCTTCGCTCTCAAAGATGGTGGGGAAGAGTTATCAACAAGTTAGTATGGACATTCTGAAACATACCACGCTTGAAACTGTTTTATAAACTGCAAACCAAGCATTGGTAGTGGATGGTTACGGGACTCGACTTGTACTGTAAATAATCCAGCGCAAGGATCTGTGATCTGTACATCGGACCACACCCAATGCATGATATTTTCCTCGTTTATTTGAGTATGTGACCTAGGGTGGCCCTTAGCTATAGAGGTGAGAAAAAAATCCGAGTATTTTTCTGAGCTCCCCCCCTCAAATGGTTCCAATTCATAAAAAAATGATACCTATAAAGTTTTAGCTCGATCGGAAATTGTTAACACGTGCCGCCGGGAGCTTAAAGTTTAGATATGCTAATTGAAGGGGCAATATACGTTTTTCCGCACTTTTTGTTAATTTTCTCTGTAATAGATCAACTTAGAATAATAATTCAAAAAGTGATAGAATTGTAACAAAACTATCTAACAAATTTATTCTCATCAAATTTCCTCCTAAACCAACAGTTCCTTGGCAAATCAATAACAAAGGCAGATTTTTTGCTCTACCCCTCAGTATGTGGCTAGGAAAACTGTAAAATACGTCTAGAAAAAAAATATCCAAGATAATTAAAGAAAGCAGGTAAGTTCAATTATTTTACACAAACAAAATACAGTTCTTTTATGTTTTTAATCAATAATAAGAACAAAATAATATTGAATAATGTTATATTTACTAATATACCAATATTCGTTTCTTCCTGTCAAGATGCCTTGTTCTGTAGTCTTTTACTATTTGAATAATGAACTGTTTTTGATCTGCATTATTAGTAATATATGTTATTACGTATAAACTCAATTACTCATCCAATAATTTCACCCCCTTTATAGTTTTTGTGGTTAAGAACTCGCTTGCCATGCGGAAGGTCCTGGGTTCGAACTCCCACGCCGACTAAAATTTGTAATAAAAATTTGGTTACAGTTGTTTGTAAGGGATACCTTTCGGTGCACTCGTGTGACCCAACACCTAAATGGGAAGTATTGTGTCACTTCTCGCCCATCAGAAGGGGGGCATACTACGGGATGGACAGGTTTCAACACAGACCACAAAACGACTACGGTAGCTCCTGTTTCATGGCTACCAAATAACAAGGCTGTGAAACACTTGGCTTTCTTTAAATTACCTTCTCTTTTTTTATCATCAATCCAGTATCCGTTCTAGTTGATAATTCTTTCTTGAGTTCGTATTTCAAACGCTAATGAAAGTGTTATTTTTTAAACTATAATTAATTTCTATATTCCTTAATAGCATCTTTTTTAAAAAAATGTACAAAAGAATATGTGCTAACGTTATTTCTAACACAAAAATAAATGTCTTTTTATCGTGGCAGTATACTCGTATGTTGAAGCTTGGTATAAAGCTCCCAAGGTAATTAAATCACCAAAGGGAGACTTTACTTGTAAAAAAAAAAAAAAAAAAATCATCAGCTTCCAAAACATAGATAAGGATATGGCTGCTACTAAAAAGATTGTCCATCTGTGGTAGTTAGGCCAAGAAGCTGTAGGTCAAGCATTCTTTGATCCTTTTTCTTCATCTAATACGAAACAAAGATGGTTATTGATTAATAGAAGGATACAAATGAAAAATATGAATGCAAAGTAACCGAACTTGCAACTTTAGTGAAAAAAAAATCTAGATTTTTTGGTTTCACGAGAAACAAAAACTTTCTTCAAAAGATTAGATCAAAATACATCATTCTTAAAGTACCCGCCAACATCCTGGTCAACGAATAAAGATTACCTTGTGGGAAAAAACTTCTTGAAACATCTCAAAGTTGTTAATGATACAGCAGAAAGGGGAGTAAAATTAATGGATGAGTATTAATAACATACTTACTAAAAATGAAAATCAAAAACAGTTCATTATTAAAGTAATAATAATTCCGTGCCCGTGCGACATACCTACGAGTACATCACGGCGGTGAGAGGAATATATGGACGCCCAGATCCAATGTCTAGGCTCCTTACATGTCCATTGATTCTACTTGGTTTTTATGTCCTGATTTGAGATAGTCAGGACGGGGTTTTACCCTTTATCGCTGGGAATCGTACCAGCTACCCACATTAACCTCACTCACCCTGGGTAGGGCTGGAAATGCCAACCTCTCGTGTTCGGAGGGAACAGGATTTTCTATGCGAAAATTCTGCAAAACCGGGGATCGAACTAAGGGATCTCTGGACTGGGGGAAGTAGTCATAACCGTTACGCCACAGAGGCTGGCAAGTAGTAAATGACTACAGAACAAGGTATCCTGACAGCGAAAAAACGGAAATCGCTATATTGGTAAATATATCCATTATTCAATATTATTTTGTTCTTATTATCGATTAAAAATATAAAAGAACTGTATTTTGTTTGTATAAAATAATTGAACTAACTTGCTTTCTTTAATTATCTTGGATTTTTTTTCATTATCCAGTCGCATTTTATAGTTTTGCTAGCGAGATACAGAGGGGTAGAGTAAAAATCTGACTTTGTTATTGATTTGCCCAGAAACTGTTTGTTTGAGAGTTAATTTGATGGGAATAAATGTGTTAGATAATTTTGTTACAATTCTATCACTTTTTGAATTTTTATTGTAAGTTGATCTATTACAGAGAAAATCAACAAAATGTGCGGGAAAACGTATATTGCCCCTTCAATTAGGACATCTAAACTTTAAGCTCCTGGCGGCACGTGTTAACGTTTTCTGATCGAGCTGAAACTTTTTTAGCAATTTTTTTCTCATGAATTGGAACCACTTTGGGGGGGAGCACCTTCGATTTCCGACCTTCGAAAATAAGGGCCACCCTAATGTGACCACATAATAATAAGACTCTGAAGTTTAGGTCGTAGTAAATGATTTGAGCATTAACTTTGCCTGGTGGTTAACTTCCACTAAAGGGTAATATTATTATAACATTTATCGAAAAATAATATCAATTGAAATTAAATAGCAATATGTTATTTTTTTTTAAAATAACGATGAAGTCAACTACACTAGTATTTTTTCTCCTTCCACTAAGGAGTAATATTATTATAACATTTATCGAAAAAATAATATCAATTGAAATTAAATAGCACTTAACCCTTCTTGGCAGAAAATTTCAATTTTTCATTTATGTTTTGGAAAAGTAAAAGAGGATGATAATTGGATGGTTGGAAGGAAGAGCTCCATCCTGCCACTTCAATTAATAAAGCGTAAAAACAAAATTAAATGTTCTGTGGAAGAAAAAATACTTTAGGATTAATTCTGGGCCAATAGATTAAAAAAAAAAACGGATGGTATTCAGATGGACAATTAGACACATTGCCAAGATAAGGGTTAAAGTAAAAAAAAATTAACACATTCAGCGCCACGTGTACAGTATAGTGTACACGAGTGTTTTCTACAGTGGACCGCGTGTACACTATGCTGTACACCTCACCCTCTCACTTTCAGAAACCGATGCTCTTTATAGTGTACACGCTCCTGTGTATTTCTTATGGAGATTCGATTGTCCTGGTCAGTGGAAGTTTTTGGTTTTTTTGGACCAGAAAAATGTCTATCTGGTGACTATTAGAGGCTGTTTGAGTCTACCTACCTCTTTTTTCACACAAAATAAGAGAAGGTTGGTCCACTGAACCATATTATCAGAAAACCCCTTGGCGCTAAATGTGTTAAAGTATTTTTTTTTTTAATAACGACGAAGTCAACTTCACTAGTGTGGTGTTTCTCCTCACCTGAGCGTCGAAGATGCGCGCGGTGCGGGCAGGGTTGGAGGGGTCGCACAGCACGAAGCCGGGACTCACGTCGTCCTCCTCTATCCCTTTCAGCTTCACCTTGATGTTCTCCCCCGGCCCCACCCCCGCCACCTCCTCGTCATCCGACCACAGCTGGTCCACTATCACAGGAGTCTGGGGGGAGGAAGGAAACGGTTTGTTAAAGTAAATAATAATAATATAATAATATCGCCTTATTTATACTGCCCGATTAGGACTATTATGTCCCATTATTCAAGCAGTAAGCCCAAGACGTATTATTATGTGGTACAAATCCCAAATAGGAGGATAACTTGTCATGTCCCGGCTGGGTTTCGAACCCGCGACCTCTGGAATCTCTGGATTCACAGAGTACCGCCTTTACCACTGAGCTACCGGAACAGACCACTTTAAATGATCATTTTAAAGAAAATGAACATCCTAGAGGAAGCTTATGATGATTTTACCCATTTTTAATGTTAGGGTTTTTTATCATGTTTTTTTTTTTTTTTTTTTGGTTTCAGTTCGCTTTCAACTGCATGGTCATTGATCATATAACAACGGGGGTTTTACCCTCCATTCGCTGGGAATCGTACCAGCTATCCACATTAACCTCACCCAGCCTGAGTGGGGTCTGGGTGAGATCAAATGGAGGTTCAAATCAATGTCTTGAATGACATACGATTTTAGAGAAAGATTGAGCAAAAGTAAAAAGGAAAACCTATATATGTGAAGAAGGCAAAATAATACGCAGGAGATAACAGTAGAATACTTTATTAGAAGGGACAGAAAGACATCACCACCGCACGAGCGGGGGCCTAACTCACTCTGTTAGGGTCAGATGGAGGTTGAAACTAGTCTTGAACGACGTACGATTTCAGAGAAAAAATATGCAAAAAAAAACCTTAGTGAAGAAGAAGAAGAGGAAAGAATTTGCGCGAGAAAGAGCAGAGTACTTTATTGAAAGACACAAAGGGCTGGGTGGAAGAGATTGTCACAGGCAATAACCTCGCCCTTTAGGTAGGACATTATTGTTATTTTCTTTTTTTACCTATTTATTTTGTCATTTGTTTGTTTTTTCTTAATTTTATACTGTTACCATTGTACTCTGTCCTCCTAATCTTAATATACAGGGTGTCCCGTATACAGATACAAATATTTTGAGGGTAGGTTCAGCCCACCGTGGACTATCATATGAGCGAAACTTGCAGTGGGGCATTTTGCTTCGTTAAAGAGTTATGGCCAAATCCCTGTTTTTCCCACAGGTCTAGAGGTCACTTAGATCGATGCACGTTTTCAAAGAAATGATGGCCAGTGAGTAATTTTTTACTTTATGTATGGATAGTCATGCATATTTCCCTTTAAATGCAGTTGGTTGCATAAAAAAATATTGAAAGACCAGAGAGATATTTGATAAGTTCAATATTTTTCTAAAATTCGACTTTTCCCTTTTTTCCCTTTCGTGAATTTAGAGTACTTCTACAATTGCAGTTCTGCGTATCACTAGGTAAAAAAATACCCTTTGCTATTTTGTTTCAATTAATACAAAGTTCTTTCAGACGCGTGAAGGAACGAATGAGATACGCCTTATTAAATGGCACCAGAAGGAGAGAAACACATCCTTCAAATTTTGAATCTGGGCGCTATAGCATTTTGAAGAACACTCGATGCCTGAAGCGGTCTGTGTGACCATTTTTGTGCGAACTGCAAGTTATAAATGAAAATTTTCAGAGTACAAATAGTTCTATTAACCAACTATATCAATCAAATCTAATAGTTAAAATAACAAGGCGATCAATTTGTTCGGTGGAAGAGAAAGCCACAAGCTAACCTTTAACCCTTGGTTCGCTACATATTCTTTTGGGTTCTTTTTATTTCATGTCCTGTGTTGCAGAATTTATCATGTTTGTAGTTTATCAATAAAGTATTAATAATAATAATAGTAATCTTAAGGTTGGATGTTCGAGTTTTACCCAAGGTTAATTTTCGGCACTATTTGTTATGTTTTTGATATCATGATTGTGATAAACACAAAAATGATAATTTTTTTTTACTTCTAAGAATAAAATCACAATTTTTGTTGTTAGCGCAGAGTCTTTCTCCATGTGTATTCTTTGTCCATAATTATACCACTGGTTGCTGCTTTCGTTGCAGCCTCTCTTATTTTTCCTCATGATAACCCTGTGACCCCGTAAGCCATTCACATAAAAGTTCACACCGACCGACCACTGTGAATGATCAATTTCCCTCTGTTAAACATCCCAGAGCAGTGTATTTATACCTCAAATTACGCGCCAATTCTGTTAAAATTAAGCCAACTTTGAATTTTCCATCAAGATTCAGAAGTGTTTTTTGGGCTTTGTGTGTACTGCGTTCCATGATCTTTCAAGTAATATAAATGAACTTTCTTTTTTCTAAAACTAAACATAATAGGGTATTTTTTAACTAGTGATACGCAGAATGGCAATTGTAGAAGTACTTTAAATTCACGAAAGGGAAAAAAGGGAAAAATCAAATTTTAGAAAAGTATTGAACTTATGATTAAATATCTCTCTGGTCTTTCAATATTTTTTTATGTAACCAACAGCATTTAAAGGGAAATATGCATGGCTATCTATACATGAAGTCAAAAATAACTTACTGGCTATCATTTCTTTAAAAACGTGCATCGATCCAAGTGACCTCTAGACCTGTGGGAAAAACAGGGATTTGGCCATAACTCTTTAACGAAGCAAAATGCCCCACTGCAAGTTTCGCTCATATGATAGTCCACGGTGGGCTGAACCTACCCTCAAAATATTTGCATCTGTATACGGGACACCCTGTATAAATGTCAAAGTCACTGACTGACTGATCATCGCTCTATAGCCCAAACCGTAATACCTAGCGAGCTGAAATTTTGACACAACATTCCTTGCATACTGAATACGTTCAATAAGAAAGGATTTTGCAAAAGTCCAAACCGTTCCATAGATAGAGCCCTAAAAGTGCCTAAAACCATCGTGGCGAAGCACGGGTTAACTGCTAGTAAAGCATAAAAAAAGACATCATCACGGGGCCGGGGGCCCAGTGTCACACAGAAAAAACTCACTTTGTTGGGCATGAGCAGCAGGGACTGGCCCTTCTTGGCGGTGCCGGACTCCACCTTGCCCATCACGACGGTGCCCATGTCCTTGAACTTCTCCACCACGGGCATCAGGAAGGGCCCGTCCATCTTGCGGTTGAGGGAGGGAAGGGCGTCGATGAACGGGATGAACGAGGCGCCCTTCCACCAGGGGCACACCTCGGGGGTCACCGGTTCCTTCAGGTTCTGGCCCATTTGACCTGGGGGAGAGGGGGAAAATACACATACAGTCGGACCTGGATGCAAAAGAACTGGATCATCCTAAAAAATGTTCATTCTACCCTGAAATGTTTAAATAACTAATGACAAGAATGTTTGAATTGTATACTGTGTCAATTGGCAACTCTTTGTTTAGAGCAGTTCAAAAAAAAAAAAATTTGTTAATAAAATAAGAGAACTGGGGATATAAGACGAACATGGATATAAGAGAAACCTGGATATAAGAGAACGATTCACAGGCCAAATTTACTTCTCTATAAGGCAAAATAACCTTTTTATAAGAGAAACTTAGATACAAGAGAACTGGATATAAGAGAAACCTGGATATAAGAGAACGATTCATAGTCCAAATTTACTTCTCTATAAGGTAAAATAACCTTTTTATAAGAGAAACCTAGATACAAGAGAACTGGATATAAGAGAAACCTGGATATAAGAGAACGATTCACAGGTCAAATTTACTTCTCTATAAGGGAAAATAACCTCTTAAGAGAGAAAGCTGATTGGGGCAAGGACTCTAATAAGGTTTTTTTTTAAATAAATGTTCATAAAAAAGAGAAACCTGGATATATTTTAGAAGTGGATATAAGAGAACGATTCAAGGCCAAATTTACTTCTCTATAAGGGAAAATAACCTCTTAAGAGAGAAAGCTGGTTGGGGGGGCAAGGACTCAAAGATGTTTTTGTTTTATAAATAAATGTTCATAAAAAAAAGAGAAACCTGGATTTATTTTAAAAGAGAAAGCGTTTCTGGTCCCTTGAATTAATTAATAATAATATCGCCTTATTTATACTGCCCGATTAGGACTATTAAGTCCCATTATTCCAGCAGTAAGCCCAAGACGTCTTATAATGTGGTAAAAATACCAAATGGGAGGATAACTTGTCATGTCCCGGCTGGGTTTCGAACCCGCGACCTCTGGAATCTCTGGATTCACAGAGTGCCGCCTTTACCACTGAGCTACCGGGACATTACCACTGAGCTACCGGGACAGACTCTTAAGAGAGAAAGCTGGTCGGGGCAAGGACTCTCAGATGTTTTTTTTAAATAAATGTTCATAAAAAGGAGAAACCTGGATATCTCTATATATAAATGAGAAATATGGACGGGCTTTGTATCTTTGTATTTTATAAGAGAAAGCGTTTCTGGTCCCTTGAATTCATTACTATCCTCACCTGAGCAGGGCATGAAGGACAGATCCTTGGCGGGGTTATTATCCTCACCTGAGCAGGAATTAATTATTATCCTCACCTGAGCAGGAATTAATTATTATCCTCACCTGAGCAGGAATTAATTATTATCCTCACCTGAGCAGGAATTAATTATTCTTCTCACCTGAGCAGGGCATGAAGGACAGATCCTTGGCGGGGTTGAAGCCGAGCTTCTTGAGGTAGGGCAGGATCTTGTCCTTGCACTCGTTGTACCGCCCCTCGGACCACAGCACCGTCGGGTCGTCCATCTTGTTGATGAGCACCACCAGATGCTTCACGCCCGCCGTCTTGGCGAGCATGGCGTGCTCGCGCGTCTGGCCGCCCCGGTCGAAGCCCGTCTCGAACTCGCCTTTCCGCGCCGATATCACCTGAGGGAGGGGGGGGGGGGGGGGGGCGTCAGTCATTGGTGTTTGGTTCTTTATTAGTAGAAGACATAGCCAGAGGATCTCTAACAAATCACTTCAAAGACTGCAAATCCAAATTCAATATACCTAAGATCACTTGTGAGAATATTATCACAGATGTAATACGTGGCTCTCACAAAATAATACACAACCACCTGTATCAAAGAATATAAGAAGAAGAAAAAGAAAGTAGAAAAAAAAGAAAGAAGAAGAAAGAAAAAAATGTATACTGTGTCGTTTAGGCAAGTGCCCATGTGGCACCAGTTGAAAGTATTTTTTAATAAATATTTTTACGTTCTCTCTCTACACAAAAATAAAGTACAAAGAAACAGGATATAAAATAAGTTTGGGTTTTCTAATTTCCTTATCCTAATCCTATACGTATAATAAGAAAATTATTGTAGTGTGGACTTAAGTCTACATTTTGCGTATTGTACGAACTTGTGATCTCGATATTACCTAATCATCTGGCCCTAACAGTAATTTTTATAGGTAACTTTTTTATAACTGTGGCAGGATGATTATGATAGTAAGATTTAAAACCTTAAATAATATACTTTAAGAAAAAACGTAGAAGTAATGAAAATATTTCTGTTCCAAGTGCGGCATGCTATCAGGAAAGGTGGGTTTTTAGTTGGTGGAAATCCCACACCCTCGGCTAAGACCTGGGTGTCTTTAAAAGATTTTTCCCCGCCCTTCCTAAAAAAACTATGTATATTGGTCCTTATCATATGTTGAAGGGACACTATGTATATTCTTCTTCTTCTTTTACTCTGTCTTATCCTGCTCAAGCAGGGTCGACGTTGTTCAACCTCATGGTTGAGGTTGATTGGTTTTGGCACATTTTTTACGGCTGGATGCCCTTCCTAACGCCAACGATTCTATTTGATTTAACGTCCTGGATTAGGACGGGGGTTTTACCCTCCATTTGCTGGGAATCGTACCAGCTATGTATATTGGTCCTCGTCATATGCAGAAGGTCGTGGACTCACCAGAACGGCGAGGTCGGCTTGGGCGGTCCCCCCGATCATGTTAGGCACGAAACTCTTGTGTCCTGGCGCGTCCAGGATGGTGAAGTGCTTGCGCTCCGTCTCGAAGTACGCGCGCCCCACCTCCACCGTCTTGCCTTTCTCCCGCTCTGGAATCACAAGACAAATAATGGGCGTGACAGTTAGTGTCCCTCCACGTAGAATAGAATAGAATAGAACAGAATAGAATAGAATAGAATATACCTTGTTTATACTGCCGAGGTAAGACTGAAAAGAGTGAAAAGTCCCATTACTCCAGCAGTCAAACAGGTAGAAGTATGATAAATGGGATAAACGTAGTGCATCTTCAGTAATAATAATAATAATAGTTGGTGAGATAGGTATTGATATCTAAATCACGGTGGTGAGAGGACTATATGGTCGCCCAGATCCCATGTCTAGGCTCCTTTCATGTCCATTGATTCTGTTTGGTTTTAACGTCCTGACATGAGGTAGACAAGACGGGGGTTTTACCCTCCATTTGCTGGGAGTTCTACCAGCTACCCACATTAACCTCACCCAGAATGGGTAGGGCCGGAACCTTCAGTAATGCTAAATGAACATAAGAGATTGAAGCGTGAGAAACTACAAAGAAACGCTGTCTGGCTGGGGGACGTTTAACAGAGAGAAGACCAGTGTCTCGCTAGAGGACTATAAACAGAGCACAGATAAAGCCAACCCTAACAAGCCAGGCTAGCTTGCAGTTCCCAAGGGTTGAACGGTTTATAAAGAAAAAGTCCAAGTTCTCACGATGGTTGATCGCACATAGAAATATGTGGTTCAGAACAAGCTAACTCTTCTCTTGATTCTGGCTAGATACCATCAGTAATTTCCACAGGTAACTTATTTATAACTGTGGTAGTATGATTATGATAGTAAGATTTAAAACCTTAAATAATATATTTTAAGAAAAAACGTAGGTAAATAGCATTATTGTATATTATTGGCCGTTTCCTAATAAGCAGGTGTACCATCAGTCACAATGTGGGAAAGCATTAGGGCACAAACACACATACAGTATTCTGATAGCTTTCATGTATGCCAGTATAGAAAACATAGAATACGATCCATAGGTCAGATATTCTATGTCAAGCAAAATATGGCAAGAATCTTAACAGGTAAAACGTGAATTTTATGTTTATGTTCCTATAATATTTTGACATTTTCATGTCTTTGCTCTGGCACATAACCAAAATTATGTGACAAAATTATGTAACGAAATTATGTAACGATATTATGTAACGATATTATGTAACGATATTATGTAACGATATTATGTAACGAAATTATGTAACGATATTATGTAACGATATTATGTAACGATATTATGTAACGAAATATTGAATTGTAAAGGGAGAGAAGAGGGAAAGTGTGTGTCATGCGCACAATGGCGAAGTATTGAATTGTAGAGGGAGAGAAGAGAGAAGGTATGTGTCATGCGCACAATACGAAATTTGGTCAGTTGGGTTTTGGACCTTGAATAGTAAAGATGAAAATGTCCCAATGGTTGCAGACTCGTATGCAAGCGTTTTTGACATTTTCATGTCTTTGCTCTGGCACATAACCAAAATTATGTGACGAAATTATGTAACGAAATTTTTTATTATAGGATAGTTCATATAAAAGATCAACATTTGAATAAATAGCTCTATTATAACAATACATATTTAATTAGGATTTAATTCGACATTGATTTTTTTCACATAAGATAAGCTGTGCATTGTATTGTACAATCAGTCAACAGTGTGCTATAGCAGAACTATACTAAAACACATACAGTATTCTGGTAGCTTTCATGTATGCCAGTATAGAAAACATAGAATACGATACATAGTCAGATATTCTATGTCAAGCAAAATATGGCAAGAACCTAAAACGGAACTTAGTGAAAATTGAATTTTACACATGAAACTACCTAAACTAGGTTTAGCTTGGAAAAGTTTAACAGAGTTCAAAACAACAATATTTTAATACATAAAACTAATATATCTCCACGTATTTAACTATTTTTAAAGCTAAGATAAGCTGTGCACTGTATTGTACCATCAGTCAACATTGTGCTAGAGCAGGAGGACACTAAAACACATACAGTATTCTGATAGCTTTCATGTATGCCAGTATAGAAAACATAGAATACGATCCATAGGTCAGATATTCTATGTCAAGCAAAATATGGCAAGAAACCAAACCGGAACTTTAGTCAAGAGAAATTTAATAAATGACAGTAAATACGAACTTAGTTTAGCGTAAGTATAGCACGCTCGTTTTATTTTCAGAGCGCTGCAATCAGCTTTTTGCTTGATTTCTAACTTCTGTTCATCTTGTAGAATTGTTCACATTCATAATAACAAAATATTTAACCAATTATGAAATATCTACCTACACATATTTAATTATTTATTGATAGTGTACAATCAGTCAACAGTGTGCTATAGCAGAACCACACTAAAACACATACAGTATTCTGATAGCTTTCATGTATGCCAGTATAGAAAACATAGAATACGATCCATAGGTCAGATATTCTATGTCAAGCAAAATATGGCAAGAAACCAAACCGGAACTTTAGACACGTGAATTTAACAAATGAAAGCACCTAAGAACTATGTTTAGCGTAAGTATAGCACGCTCATTTCATTTTCAGAGCGCTGCAGTCAGCTTTTTGCTTGATTTCTAACTTCTGTTCATCTTGTAGAATTGTTCACATTCATAATAACAAAACATCTAACCAATTATGAAATATCTACCTACACATATTGAATTATTTATTGATAGTGTACAATCAGTCAACCGTGTGCTAGAGCAGAACTAAACTAAAACACATACAGTATTCTGATAGCTTTCATGTATGCCAGTATAGAAAACATAGAATACGATCCATAGGTCAGGTATTCTATGTCAAGCAAAATATGGCAAAAGCTTAAGGACTTTACTGATATTTTTTGGATAAGTACATATATTATTTCCTTGCCGTACAGAACCTAGCAATGTTAGTTTATCTCCTCGGAAATTTACGGTTTTCTTTTAAAATAAGAGAAACATATTTGATAGGTACCTGAACTTGAGATTTGTACATAGTTTCTCCCATGAATAGTTGACACATAAAACACACAATTAACAATGATGGAACAGTGTCTTACCTTCTGAGTTAGTATCGAAGGCCCAGTACAGGTACCAGAGCTCCTGACTTTTCTCCTCTGCATCTCCCCCCCCCCCCCCCCAAGTTATTTTTTTTTTTTTTTGAGAAGGAGAAATGTTTTATTTAATTTTATTAAATATAACAAAAAAACTTGTCCCAGGGACCGTCCTTCCGGAAGGGAACCGAGGATGCAAGAAGCATTTCCTCTTTGAATGGCCAAACCAATTTTTTGGTAAAGAAAATGATTGGAACGGGGGATCACCCGTAATTCCAATCAATTTCTTTCCCAAATGGTCTAACCATTTCTGAGATTAATTATTATCATCTTATGGACTAATTATATACTAGCTTAAAACACTAAACTAACTAAATAAATATTTATTATTATTATTATAAATATTTAGCTATTAATATTATTTTTTTATTTTTGTTTTACCTATTACTTTTACTTGACCTTTTTTTTTCTTTTCTTTATAATGACGATTGACTATGTACTCTGTATCTTTATGTCTAAAATTGTAAATAAATAAATTAATTATCAGAAGGGGGGGGGGATCTCTTTCAACAACAAAAATCTCACCTTCCGAGTTGGTATCGAGGGCCCAGGACAGGTACCAGGACTCTCGACTTCTCTCCTTGGCTTCCCGCTCGTACTTCTCCAGGGTTCTCTTGTCCACCATCCCCGTCAGGGCCATGATCTGGCCGCCTATGGTGGACTTGCCCGCGTCTGTGGGGAACAACAAAATTAGAAACACTGCTGAAATCGCGTGGGCGATTTAATTTTGATATTAAAAAAAAAGAGTTGGGTGGAAGAGATTGTCATAGGCAATAACCCCGCCCTTTAGTTAGGACATATGTTTATATTTTGTTGATTTTTTTTTCTTGTTTATGCTATTAATATTGTCAATTTTTATATTTAATTTTTACCATTATTTGTCTGTATATATGTTCTACGAATAAAGAGTTTCTAAAGAAATAAATAAATACATAAGAGGAAAATGAATAAACAAAATCAAAAATGAATAAAAAAATGAGTTTCCCCATTCAAGACAGTATGCAAAGTCTAGACTTATGTAAGTCCACAGAGGTATTTCAAAAACGTCAATTAATTCCGCTCTAAATGTTTAACTGTGTTTGCATTGAATATTTATTCAAAAAATTGTTGTAAAATGATTATTATTATTGTCTGACCAAGAGAAACATATGAAAACAACATATATGTTTAAATAGCTAGTACAATAGGAAAATCCTTGTCAAAAGAATGTCCAGGCAAAGGAATGATGGGTGACTATTCAAATTCAAGTCCTTGTACTGCAGGCTGTTCCCGGCCCAATCCAGGCTGGGTGACGGTATAATCGATATCTCGATATGACCTTGGGAGATGGATCATGTTAATCCCTAAATACAATATCAATGGAGAAAAAAAAATATTTAAAAAATCAGCCATTTTTTCCTATTCAATAGAAAAAGGAAACTAAAAAAAAAGATGTAACATTGGATTGGAAGAATTAGTTTTATTAGTTTTAAATAATCGTTAGTAGTTAATAGTTAGGCATAATCAGTCAGATTTAACAGGTGTAAATGTAGAGATTTAGATAGATTAGAAACTTTTAGTTGTATTGAAATAAATTTCGTTACAAGAGTTGGCAAAAAAAATACAAACAGAAGATATAAAGAGAAAGCTACACTATTTACATAATAAATTCAAAACAGTACTTTTAAAACAGGTGTAAATGTATAAGCAGTATTAGCCTGGTGACATCACTTCAAACACCAGATATTATTCTCAGCTAAATCTCCACAGAGCTTCTGTCCGCCACTAAAGAAAAATATGTGACAACAGAGGTTCTGACACATATCATTCAAACAGGGCGCAAAGGATAAAGCAAAATAAAGTTTCCAAACTTGAGTGCTTATATATTGTTATAGTAAAATATAGCCCAGTAATCTGTAGGGTTGAAAAACACATATTATGATTAACTTTTTTATCAAATAAGGTTAGGTTAAGTTAGGTTAGGTTAAGTTAAATAATGTGTTAAAAAAAGACTGTTCAAACTGTGATAGAATAATGGCACTATTATGGAATAACTGGAGTATGATCACATAAATAAGGTACATACATTTTCTTTTACGAATTAGTCAGTCAGTATAAACAGAATAGCGCTTGAATGTTTATGCATGCAAGTTTAATTTACACATTTTTTATTAGGTAGGTAACTAGGTACCTATTTTTTATTATTAAAGTGTAAGAGAAAATCAGATAAAAAAGTTTGGAGATGCTCACAAGCGTGGCGTGGGAGAGTTGAGAAGAAAATGGAATGGGGGGAAAACGACAGAAATGCCAGACAGGAATAGAATGGCGGGGGAAAATGTCAACTGACTGAACTTATCCGCTGTACCACCTACACTTCAATTATTTATATTTTATTTTTCTTCTTTTTTTTGTAGTGGGTCAATTTTTTTCTTCATCATAATCATAATAATAACACTCTTTAGTGGAAGGTAACCACCAGGCGAGGTTAATGTTCAAACCATTTCTTAACCCTCAGAGTTTTATTAAGTATGTGGTCACAAACTCAAATTAATGAGGAAAAATTCATGCATTTACGCTACCTGAATCGTTTGTGCTACATTGGATTACCAGACTAGCGCGTTAACCAGTTGACTGACTACCAGTGCACAAAATCATCAACACTTATATTTCTGTTCAATATTTAATTTAAATATTGTACTTTTAGGGTCTGATTTTTTCAGTAGGAATATAATATATGTTAAAGAAAAAAGGAATGGGTGAAAATTACAACACAGATCACACGCGTCTACAGTAGCTGCTGTTTCATGACTACGAAATAAAAAAGGCTGTAAAAAAAGTCTGGCTGGGGGACTATAAACAGGAAGTAGACCAGCAATGGCTTGGTCCTGGGGGTCCTTGTCAATTATTAGCCTCTTTGTAAAGACAGTGGTAGAAGTGCTGAGTCATTGGGGTTCGGTGGAAGAGAAAGCCACAGGCTTTAACCTCGCCCCTTGGTTCACTACGTGTTCTTTTATTTTTCATGTCCTATTTGATGAATGTATGTAGTTAACCAATAAAGTGTTATATAATAATAATAATTCCTCCACTGTCTGGCTACCACCGTTCACGATGACGCCACCCTATGATATGATGATGTAAAAAAAAATTTAAATGATATCCTCGACACTCACCGACGTGTCCTATGATAACGATGTTGACGTGTTCCTTTTTACTTCGTGAGGACTCGGGCAACACAGATCACACGCGTCTACAGCAGCTGCTGTTTCATGACTACGAAATAAAAAAGGCTGTAAATTTTTATTTTAAATGATATCCTTAACACTCACCGACGTGTCCTATGATAACGATGTTGACGTGTTCCTTTTTACTTCGCGAGGACTCGGGCTCTATCTTCTTCTTCTTGGGTTCCAGGTCCCCCAGCTCATCCGCCTCATCCAGATCATCATTGTCCGGAGTCAGGAGAGGGTCGGAATTCTCGTCAGCCACCTGTGGGAAACGATAAGTAAATGAAAAATTATCAAGAGAGAAAAAGAAAGTAAAATTTATTCACAAACAACTAACATCACTATCGATGTCTGCCATAAGACACAGTACTCTTGTTACTTATGTTTTGAAGTAGAGAATGACGATGGTTATTTTCAGGATGGTTTGTACAGGTGGTTATAAATTATACGACAAGAATTGCGAATAGCTGTGACAACAATTTCATGAATCATAGATTTCGGGAGATTGAATGTTTTTCGAAAGTCTTCCAAATTCTTTGAGATAGCTCCTCGCGCTCCAACCAATATCAATGACAGATATGTATTTCATGGATCTGGTAATGTTGTTGGAATTATGAAACACAAGGTTCATAAATTGTCTTTTTTCTTGATCTACGATGTTAGCTTGTTCTTTTGATGTTTCCATGCGTACTGTGGGATCTATGATGAATCCTTTGTTCATATCTCGATTATAACACCAATAAAATTCTAGCCTAGCAATAAATTCATTTGTGTGGAAAACGAATATAAACACAAAGCCAGCGTCGCGCGTTGATGGCATATTGAATACACCAATTTGTGTTCTGTCATTGATGTTACGCAACGTTCAGCAAGGTTAGGTCTTGGTAGTTGACATGATCATTCAAATTTGAACCCTTCAGATGTTGGCTATTCCCAAACCCACTCAGGTTAGTGCGTTTCCAGCAATAGAAGGGAAAACACCTGTCACGATCATGCAGTTGAAAGAAACTCAAAAGAATATAAAAATAAGGAAAAACAAAATTTGATAATTAAATAGTAAAAGAGAAAATGAAGTGTTGTGAAATTAGTTTTTATTTGTATCTTTTGCTGAAAGGTGATTAACATAGATTTGATAAAAAAATTTCAACTCTGGTGAGACAACCTGGAATATTATGCCATTGAGGGGGTTTTTACCTTGAACTTCCAATTTTCTAAATAGAAAAATACATTGTTGTCTTCAATTTTTTATTAATATGATATATTTTTTATCAGTTTTATATTATACTTGCAAATTTAACTATCCATGTTCCAAAATTAATGAAAATAATATACCTCTTCCCAGGAGTCTGCAGGAAGGGGGGGTGCCCCCTCTTCTCCGGGTGGTTTCTCAATGTCTTTGATTCGACTGGCCCCTCGGGATGTTGTAGTTTGCTCATCTGAAAACAGAGTATAAAGTACCAAAATCAAAATTAGTAATAATAAAAATAAACAATAACAAAATTACTTACATGGGTATCAGCACCTACTGAAGATAGTAAAAAAATATTTGAAGATATTTCTCATACATTTTAATGGGTATTGAAACTTGAAACATATGATGGTAATAATAATAATTATGTGGTGAGATTGGCACATATACATTTCTTGATAATATCTAGGCTCCTTTCATGTCCCATTACTTTATTTTAGTCTTGACATAAGTTATTCAGGAAGAGGTTATTACCTTTCAGTACCTAGGAATAGTACCACCTATGCACAATTAACCTCACCCAGCCTGGGTTGGGCCAGAAATGCCAACCTTACATGTTTCAATGAGTGGTAATCACAACCATTACACAACAGAAGGTTGATATTAATACATTTGTTTTTAATAACATTTACAAAGGATTTTTTATAAACTAAAAAAATAATATACCTATTTATAAGATTTTTTCTTCTCTGACAGCCCATATTAATCTAATCTCTTTAAAATTTAGCTTTTTCACAAGAACAAGGTATAGGTTCATCTAAAATATTTTGAATGTTCATAACATTTGTTAGAGTATTGGCTAGATATTGGCCAGATTGTATTATGATGAAAATCTGGAAATATATTCAGTCTATCTTCTGATACTTTACTAGCTCCGAAATGTGTTCTTTCTCTCTGCCTTTTCTAATAAATTAAAACATGGTGTCAGAGTGTATTTTTTCAAATTTGATTTTTGAAAGTTATTCTTTTGATTTTATCAAATTGAAATAAAGTTAACAATGAAAGAAGAGGAAATCAAAGCTTTGATTGCTAAAGAAGTTGAGAGACGTACAGTGATATTGAGCCAGCAGAACAAGGAGCTACAGAAGCAGTTGGAGGACCAGAGGAAGAGGGGAACTGACAAACAAGTGGTCAACATCCCGAGCCCGTCTCCATTGCAGCTGAGTGGAAATGTTCGCGAGAATATCCTGTTCTTCTCAAAGATGTGGAATGAGTACCTGGCAGCTAGCAGGTTACAAGATGAGCAAGAAAAGACAAAGATAGCGTTAATGATGAACATCATTGGAAGTGAAGCGGCTAGGATCATCTTCAAAATAGTCAACCTTGAGGAGGAGGAGATGACAGTGGAGAAAATCATGACAGCGCTGCTACAAAAGATGAGTCCAGAAATCAATGTACGCTATGAAAGATTCGTGTTCAACTCAATGAAACAAGACAATGGAGAAGAATATCAAGCCTACTTTCTTCGGCTAGGAGATCAAGTTAAGCTGTGCGAGTACAAAACAATGGAAGAAGAAATAATGATTGACAAGATTATTTGCTCCATCTGGAACGTGAAGATGAAGGAGAAACTGTGGATGAGGGAGAAGTTGAATCTGGCGGAGGTTGTGCGATTGTGCCGCGCAGATGAAGAATCAAGAAAGCAGATTGATTGCATCAATGGAAAACTGAACGAGGTGAACAAAATAGCAACAAGGAGCAGAGAAGAAGCAGTGCCGAGAAAACCAGTGACGGGAAAACAGTGTTTGAACTGTGGAAGTTTGTGGCACCCAACACTGAAGCAATGCCCTGCCAGGAATAAAACGTGCTACAAATGTAACAAGAGAGGACATTGGTCCAAAGTATGTCTTGGTCAGACGGACGTCAAGCAAGTGACGGGAAGTGATAGTGAGAGTGAACGTGACGTCATGAAAATTGAGAAGACTGGAAAAAATGGAGTGTTTTCTAATCTTGACTTTATATTACCAAGCAGTAAGGTAAAGTCAGTCAGGTGTCAGCTGGATACTGGAGCTGACTGTAATGTGATTGGCTTCACACAGCTTTTGGAAGTCCTTGGAAAAAATGAGTGTCAAGAATTGATGAAAACTAGCATCAAACTGAGAGCTTTTGGTGGGACACCCATAAAAGTGGTGGGTTCAATATTTTTAAAAGTTAGACGTCACAAAAGCTTATACAATATTTTGTTCATTGTAGTTGACAAAGATCATTGCCCACTTCTGTCAGCTAATGCTTGTGAAATGTTAAAGCTCATACACTTCTGTAATCAGATTTCTAGTGAATTTCAGGTAGAAAGTCAACATGAAGAACCAATCATTAGAGAGTTTGTTGATGTGTTCCAAGGCATTGGTAGAATGAAAGGAGACGTGCAAATTGAAATCATCAACGGCAGAGCACCTGTGAGACAAGCGCCACGGAGAATTCCCATCACAATGCGTGAAGACTTAAAAAAGGAACTTGATGAGATGGAAAAGATGGGTATCATTCAGAAAGAAACAGACTACACTGACTGGGTGAGTAATCTCACAATAGTTAGGAAAGATAACAAGCAACTCCGCATCTGTTTAGACCCCAAATTTTTAAATGAGGCAATTAAAGATACGAAGCAACAATTACCAACATTAGATGAAGTTTTGCCTGAATTAAGAGATGCAAAATTTTTCTCAACAGTGGATGCTAGGAAAGGATTCTGGCAAGTACCTCTCACAGAACAGAGCAGCAAGTTGACAACATTTTGGACACCGTTTGGGAAGTTCCGGTACCTGCGTTTGCCATTTGGTATTGCTACAGCAATGGAAATTTTCCAGCAGAAGATGTTAGAGGTGACAGCGGGCCTGAGTGGTATCTATGTTCTGGCTGACGATGTTCTCATTGTAGGTAAAGGTGATACTGAGAGGGAAGCAAGTAAGAATCATGATGAGAATTTTAAAGCACTTCTAATTCGCTTGCGCGAAGAAAACGTCAAACTCAATCTTGAGAAGTTGAAGTTCAAAGTGAAGGAAATAAAATTTTTTGGTCATATTCTGTCCTCAGAAGGTGTAAAACCTGACAGTAAGAAGGTAATAGCAATCACAGAAATGCCAAAACCTGACAATAGGGAAGGTGTTTTACGTTTTTTGGGCATGGTGACCTATCTAGCAAGATACATACCAAACCTGTCCAGTCATTCTGAGCCGCTTAGGGAGATAACCAGAAACAACAGTGAGTTTATTTGGGGTGACAAACAGGAAGAATCGTTTAACAAGATAAAGCATCTAATCGCAAAAACCAGCCTGCTGAAGTATTTTGATGTTAATAAACAGATTTTAATACAAACT
This sequence comes from Bactericera cockerelli, assembly GCA_024516035.1. NCBI lineage: Eukaryota > Metazoa > Arthropoda > Insecta > Hemiptera > Triozidae > Bactericera > Bactericera cockerelli. Next base: position 22,807,585 of record CM044961.1, on the reverse strand, counting down.
GATGCATCGTCATTTGCCTTGGGATGTGCCCTGATGCAGGATGGATTTCCGATAGCATATGCTTCCAAAACTTTGACAAGCACACAACGGAACTATGCTCAAATTGAAAAAGAGATGCTGGCCATTGTGTTTGCTTGTAAAAAGTTCGATCAGTACATATGTGGGAACAACATAATCGTTGAAACTGATCACAATCCTTTGGTGAGTGTATTCCAAAAGTCTCTTCTTAAAACTCCAAAGCGTTTACAGAGCATGATTTTGTCTTTACAGCGCTACAACATTCATGTGAAGTACAAGCGAGGCAAAGAGATGTACCTTGCAGACACACTGTCTCGTGCTCCTGTAAGCATGGAAAACGAGGAGAAACAGCTGGACGTGTACGAGTTGAACAGTTTTGACTTTGTTAGCCGGATCAAAGAGTTGAGAAAAGGGGTACACTACCTAGAGAACAGAAAAGGGTCAATAAGTGATAAGTCATTGGAAAATATAAAAAAAGAAACACTTAAAGATAAACAGTTACAAAAGTTGTATCAGCAAATAAAACAAGGCTGGCCTGAAAATAAACAAAATGTTGATAATCTTTTAAAGTGTTTTTGGAACTTCAGAGCCGATCTAGTTATTGAAAATGAATTTATTTTGAAAAGTAACCAAATTCTCATTCCGCAGAGTCTCAGGAAGGAGTTTCTTGACAAGTTACACTTGAGTCATCTGGGTGTGGAAGCTACATTGAAACTGGCTCGAGAGACTGTGTTCTGGCCTGGGATAACGGAGGATGTAAGGAACAAGGTGGCGGCATGCGAGACATGTGCTAAGTTTGCACCCAACCAACAAAGAATGAAGATGATGACAAACATCATTCCTGAGAGTCCATTTGAGATCGTCAGTATGGATGCATTTGAAGTGACCATCAAGGATAAGAAGAGGAGATTCTTGATCACTGTGGACCACTTCTCAGATTTCTTTGAGTTAGACGAGTTGCCTGACATGTCAGCTAAGAGTGTAATACTTATTTGTAAAAGAAATTTTAGTCGGTATGGAATTCCTTCTTTGGTAATTTCAGATAACGGATCAAATTTTGTCAATAAAGATTTTGACAAGTTCAAAGAAGAGTGGGAGTTTGATCACGAAACAAGCAGCCCTTTCCATCAACAAGGAAATGGTAAAGCAGAGTCAGCTGTCAAGATCGCAAAGCAATTAATACAGAAAGCAGTTCATGATAATGTGGATTTCTACAAGATGTTGTTAGTATGGAGAAATACACCAAATAAAATAAATTATAGCCCTGCTCGTAGATTTATGTGTAGGTGGTTGAGATGCCAACTACCCAGTATTGATAAATATCAGAACATTGTGGACCCTGAAGAAGTTCAGATCAATATTAAGAATAATAGAAACAATGCGGCAAAACACTATAACAGGAGGACAGCAGAAAGACTTCCTCTGGCAATTGGAGAGCCTGTTTGGTACAAGCAAGATCCCTGTGATAAAGAGTGGAAAAAAGGAACAGTACAGTCAAGAGAAAATGAGAGGTCCTACAACATCGAAACATCAAATGAGAATATTTTAAGAAGAAATGAAATACACATAAAACCACGAGTTATTCCAGAGGAGATTCCCGAGCACAACTTGGATCCTGGAGAAGGGACTTCAATGACCTGCCAGGAATCTCAGGAGTCTGAGCAAGTCAGCAGCAATGAAAATGTAGTGCAGGATCCTGAGGAATCTTCTAAGTATTCCCGCCCTAGAAGACAGTACAATCTTCCCAAGAAATTTCAAGATTATTTCATGTACAAATAATAATGTTTTCTCATGTGTATTTTTTATTCTAGAGAAGGGGATGTTAGAGTATTGGCTAGATATTGGCCAGATTGTATTATGATGAAAATCTGGAAATATATTCAGTCTATCTTCTGATACTTTACTAGCTCCGAAATGTGTTCTTTCTCTCTGCCTTTTCTAATAAATTAAAACAACATTTACAAAGGATTTTTTATAAACTAAAAAAATAATATACCTATTTATAAGATTTTTTCTTCTCTGACAGCCCATATTAATCTAATCTCTTTAAAATTTAGCTTTTTCACAAGAACAAGGTATAGGTTCATCTAAAATATTTTGAATGTTCATATTTCTAAATATAAATATCTGGTTTTTTTTTAATTTTCAAATATATTTACTATGTACAATTTTATTGTACATGTACAATTTCTCTAACTAGAATAAACCAGTAACTGTAAGGCCTAGTAGAAGATGTGGAAAGACCTTCTAGTGGAGATAGATTTAATGAAATAGAATGAGATAAGAGATAAGGGAATATATCATCATCATTGTGTAGATTTGTCAATTCCAATGTTTGCCAAGTTCAATAGTGCAGTATTGTGGTGTACTCCATTATTGAATGTTTACTAGGGACTGATAATTGACAAGGTCCCCCAAAACCATGTCAATCAGAGTTTGTCTTTTTATCTTTCACAAGAACATGGAAAGATTTTATTTACAATGGTATTATACAGAACTATAGATCATTATTTTATCTCTAAAACCAATCTTTTGAAAGGGAATCACTCATTAAAATTCACTCACAAACTCATTAATTGGGTAGTTGAATAGAAAATTCTAAAAGAAACTTGAAAAAAAGAGAACATAACACATTATTTGATATCTATAGATAATACTCAGAAGTAAATTTTCTTTTACAACATCACAAAACCAGTGGAATAATTTTAAAGTACCTATCAATACATGGATGAAAATGAGAAAATACACAAATCACTATCTTGGGCTCGATTTTTTTATATTTTTTTAATGGTAGAATCCAATCACCAGTTACTAGAAGCAAGATTTATTTCAATAATTGAAGAAGATTTCTCAACTAGGTATTAGCCTTGAGCTATCATGGTAAGTACTAATTATATAAATCCTCTTATAAAGTATAATATGACTCTAATTATGAAGTCCTCAATTTATGATCTGTGGGAATTTAAAGTCTACAATACTACCTGTTGATAATATTTAGGACTCTGTATACAGGGTGTAACAGACTAAATGTAAAATCTCTTAAGGGGTGGTAGTATAGATCATTTCCAATCATGAATGTTCTATAACACTTTTGATTTAACTCAGTGGTTCTCGAGATATTATTTTTTTGAATTATTTTTACAAGTCCCCTGCTGCCCGACAAAGAATGGCATCTAACTCCATAAATACAATAGATGAGGCAATAGATTTAATTTTTTCCATAAGATAACAATATTTCACTATTATTTAGGCTAAATTTATCCTTAAAAAGTGCACATGTACTGAAAAAAATCAGCAGCAGTGGAAAATTTATCGCGAACATGAAAGCCACCTGAAACTTCAGCCGCCATTTTCTCAAAATACTGCCCATATAAAGTATTGGTTTCATTTGTGTAAAAACTTGCTTGAAGTCTTACCTTTTAGAAAATATAACACACTTGATATAAAATTTTCATTTTTTATTGAAACCAAGGAAATGAAAAAAAAAGTCAGTCAGTACTACTAACTGTACCTACCAGGCTACCATCCTGATTTTACCTAGGGAACAATTTTTTTTTTTTTTTGAATTTGACAAATTAGGGTTGCTATTTATTTTCCAACGGCCCAAAAGGTTAGCCTCAGTAGATTGATTGATAAGTCGGCGGACTCTTAACTTGAAGGTCACTGGTTCGAGTCTCAAGTATGGCAAATATTTAGTAAGGCGAGTTAGAGCTTTTGTGACACAACGATCGTGATTAACTGACCTTAATATTTTAGTATGTATGTATGGTTTTATTTGTGGTGAAGCACAAGGCCTCTTCACAATTTTTGTGGGTAGCGCAGCATTACTAAGAGCCTCCTTTACTTTTCGAATTATTCTATTACATTAGTTTCTTTTTACTCTTGTAATGCCGCCACTGGTCGTTACTCATACAACTAACTACTCATTTTTCCTCACGAGTGGACCCCGAACATCGAAGTACAGAGCAGAAAAGTTCCTGTCCCGCTGGGGATCGAACCCAGGTCACCATGCGTGCAACGCCTAGCGCGCTAACTCACTCTGCTACGGTGACTACTAATTGACCTTAATATTTTAGTATTCCATGTGTTTTATTAAAATTCGGTACCTACTAACATAATAATTTGTACTTCTATGTACCAACCTATGAATGTTCAGTATTTACCGTACCACCATTACCTGTGGGTGTTAACTATGTAGGTACATTGTTATGTTTCATTTCATTCAAACCATTTTATCATTGAGACCCTTTCCCTCTTATGAACAAATGAACAATTACGATTAATATTGATTTCTGAAGCACCACGGCTAAGTATCATACATGGATACGTACATACTAATTTGCCACACTTGAGACTCGAACCAGTGACCTCCAAGTTAAGAGTCTACTGAGGCAAACCTTTTGGGCCGTTAGAAAGTAAATGACAACCATAATTTGTCAAATTGAAGAAAAAAATTAGTTCCCCAGGTAAAGTAGGATGGTAGCCTAGTAGGTACAGTTAGTAGTACTGACTGACTTTTTTTTAATTTCTCTTGGTTTCAATAAAAAATAAAAAAATTATATCAAGTGTGTCATATTTTCTGAAAGATAAGACTTCAAGCAAGTTTTTACATAAATAAAACCAATACTTTATGTGGGCAGTATTTTGAGAAAATGGCGGCTGAAGTTTCAGGTGGATTTCATGTTTGCGATAAATTTTCCGCTGCTGCTGATTTTTTTCAGTACGTGTGCATTTTTTTAAGAATAAATCTAGTCTAAATAATAGTGAAATTTTGTTATCTTATGGAAAAAGTTAAATCTATTGCCTCATCTATTGTATTCATGGAGTTAGATGCCATTCTTTGTCGGGCGGCAGGGGACTTGTAAAAATAATTCAAAAAAAATAATATCTCGAGAACCACTGAGTTAAATCAAAAGTGTTATAGAACATTTATGATTGGAAATGATCTATACTACCACCCCTTAAGAGATTTTACATTTAGTCTGTTACACCCTGTATAGAGTGGGCTAAAAATATCTCCAACATACTCTGAGATGAGATGAAGATTTTTTGTATGGGTTGACCCCCCTCCTAAAAACCCAAAGATAATGCCAAATACAACAACTAAAATTAAATAATAATAAATTATTTAGTTTAAAGCAATGTTGAGAAAAGCCTCCGTGGCGTAATGGTTGTGACTACTGCCCGTAGTCCAGAGTTCCCAAGTTCAACTCCCAGCTGGGGTTTCCCAGCCGGGAGTTGAACTTGGGTTCCCAGCGTTCCCAGCGAATGGAGGGTAAAACCCCCGTCCTAATCCAGGACGTTAAATCAAGTAGAATCGTTGGCGTTAGGAAGGGCATCCAGCCATAAAAAACGTGCTCCACCCTACCAACCTCAACCATGAGGTTGAACAATGCCGACCCCAAAAGCAACATAAGCTAATATGGGATAAAGGCAAGGGAGATATATAATGTTGAGAAAAGTCTGTAGACAGAAAAACATATTCATTCAAAAGAAAATCTTTGGTTCTCAGAGCTCCAGACATCCCAAGGAGAGCTCCAGACTTTATTTTTTTAATGACAATGTATGTTATAGTGTAAAATTGCTTACAGACCTATAAGAAAAATAAATATCCAATCATAATGATGAACATAGTGATGAATTGAAATAATTCACTGTACCATGAGTTGACAGTGTGATATAGCACAGGAAACCAATACACATAAAAAATTCTCACAGTTATAATAATGATGTTTGCCATTGTAGAAAACATGAAATATTATGAAAAATTAAATGTAGCATGTCAAGCAAAATATGGCAGTTTCTAGGCATGGCTCAATTTTGATCCCAGCTCATACCATGGGAAAGTCTACAACACACATTTTTTAATGAGCTGGAAGCTGGAACACATTTGAACTAATTGCAGGCTAGCTTGGTGTAGAAAATTTTGATTTAAAACTATTTGCACAGAGTAGTTAGCGGTCCACATATATTACCTAGTTTTCAAAGTTGCATAATATGTATGTATGATTTAACACTTAGACGACCGGCATGGTTTTTTGTGAATTCTCTTGTGGGACCGGCGATAATGCGGCTATACCGACCCCGTGTACCACCGGTGGTACACCCGGTCCATTCCGTACAAACGTGCGTGTACCACCGGTGGTACACCCGGTTGTCTAAGTGTTAATGAAAATGTGGGTTAATAAGTTTCCGCAGAACAGCAGTCCAGATATAATACCTAGTTTCCAAAGTTGCATGATATGTAAATGATGCCTATTGTGTATGTTTTAATTAAAATGTGGGTTGGATTGTGCAGGGTTCAATTTGTGGCAGTCCTAAAGGTAACAATTTTGTTAAATTCCATTTCCTAATTCCAAATGAAAAAAGAAATACTTGGTTGTTAGAATAAAATATCTAGCCTTCTGCCAGTTGGTTCACTAGTTTACACTAATAAATAAATCAATAAAACATGTATCCTCCTCGGATCTAAATTAATCTGTTTTCACATATCACCAAAGCCATAAAATCTTTCCAGAAAGAATTAAATTAGAAGAGCTGTGAATATTAAAACCATCCTAATAGTGGGCAAAAATAATCAAATTAATTTAGTTGAAAGTGACATTAAACCCAAAAAAAAGATCAATTAAGTTTTTTCAATCCTGATGAAGAATCTAGATTATCTATGAAGCAGAAGTTTATAAAACATTTTGATTTAGCCAGTAGGTAAATAGTTTAGAAACATTAATTTGAAGTTAAGTTTGCTTGTTGTGTCACGGTATTTTCAATTTTTTGACAAATAGTTAATAGCAAGAAACATAATCTCAACTGAGAAAAAAACACAATTATGGACATCTATAGAGTTTCTACCAATCAGAGGACTCAATGTTGCACTGGTGGTAGAAAATAGAGTTCCTCTGATTGATGGAAAGTCATTGTTCCCTTTGAGCTAGAAGTCAGTATGAATATCTTGACCCAGCCACTATTATATTAACACTGCAAACACAAAAAGGCATATGTGCATATTCTTCATTTTTTGGGAGACCTAAAACTACATTTTCAAGTTTTTTAAATAAATAGATCTTTCAAGTACCTACTAAATTGATACATTAGGTAAATTTTATGCAATTTATCCACCATTCTACACTACCAACTCTTATCTTTTTGATGTATTTTTCTAAGGATGAGAATTATAACAGTAAGTACCTTTCAACTAAATGTAAAATTATTACATAATTAGGAACAACAGGGTCATAGATCAGTAGAAGACATTGTAGGTATTTTCCATTACATGGTGTTTAGAGTAAACTCAACACTATGCCAACTAAAAAGAAAGAAGCTCAATTTGAGTTTATTCAGAGACTTTAAAAGTGTAGAAGTTGGTACCGCAAATTAGCAAACCTCCATAATTATAATAAACTGCTTTACTACTCGTGTAGTAAAGCAAATATTTTTTCTAGGTCAAACTTAGGAAAGTCTGAGTGGTCATTAGGCTAGACTAAGTAATTACACTTTGGATTCCAAATACAGTGTTCAGCATGAAACAAGATATCTATATGGGTCATTTCTCTCCATCATTACTTGTGCAGGAATGTATGAATGCAAGGGATGGATTGTGTAGTGAAGGAGTGAGTCATGCAATACACTATAAGGGCCAACAATACACTAAAAAGAAGCATATGACCCGTATGAGACCAAGTAATTGACTTTCAACTTGAGACAGATTCAAAAGTGAGATACAAATAAGGTAAAACAACACTGCAGCATAACCTAATTCTGTCTCACAAACCAGCCTTGACTGGTATGGTTTCGGATTGACTTACCGTTCGTTACTGATAATTTATTTTCACTTGTGGAGTCCGAGCTCGGACTGCTTTTCTCGTCCGACTCTGCATTTGATTTCGGAATAAAAGGCACGAATTCCATTGCATTTACATTGAGGGTGGAAAATTTCGCCGACGGGTCCTCTGGATCATTTTCAACATCGTTTTCCCAAGAGTCGGGGGCTACGTTATTTGACATTGTGAACTTAAATTAGGCAATAAATAAAGAAGCAACAAGGAAAACTTAACAAATTTGTACAAAAATATGTATAAAAATTGGAATAAACGAACTACTTAGGACTAAAACTGGTATAAATCTCCCCAGAGTCAGGTTAAAGGAATTTCTCGGGATTTCTATACTTCTCGAGAAAAATATCCGCGTGTACAAAATTTACAGCAACTTTCAAGGGAGACGTCCTTCGGCCTTCGCGTTTACTTGTGTGAAGATAGCACTAGAGCTCCCGTGAGGAAACAGTAGTACCAACGTAAGAAAGTGTTACCAAGTTCGGGGAAGTGTTACCAAATGCGGTCGTTACGTTCTCACCTGTAATTTTCCTTTTCTTTCAGAGTCAAACTCAAATGTAATTTTAATCACTTTTTGTCATTGTAAATGCTTAAAATATTCTAGACTAATATTAATAATGATTCTGTAAAATGAAATCCAGATTACATCTCTCGAGTTCTGCATTGTTAGGAAAACGTAAGATTATTTTGTGCTTATAGCCCGGTCTTATATCTAACAGGTTTGCAGAAATGTCAGGGCCGGAAATGCCGGAATAAAACTGAGAAAATAAATACCGAAAATCCATCTATCTCTATGTTGCATTCAAAATCTTGTAGAAATGGTTTTAATAAAAGTACTAATTAGATGAGGTGAAAATAAACAAAATTTGAAATTATAAATTCACAAAAAAAATATGCGATTCTCGAGGGGCAACATTGCTGATTAGAGGTGATTAGTCCTGATTAGTTTGATTATTTGAAAGCGGGGAATTTTTGAAATGGAAAATTACACCGGAGTCAAGTTACCTCACATTTTAGTGTGTGAAGATGGCAGTCAAAACAGTCGTTTTATGACGTCATCAAAAACGACCTTATGCAGAATGGGTAGTATAATATCCCGCTGCAGCTATAAGGGAATTAAATTTACCAAATAGATTGATGTACTTGTTAGAACAATTTTTTTCCCCTCTATATTTAAATAAATAGTTTAAATTCCCGCAACTTTAAAGTTCCGTTTGTAATGATTAAGGTCATTAGGGAAGTACTGTAAGTAGATAATAGGTATACATTCCTCTTGTTACATCACTTATCGGCATTATGTGAAGCACTTCCTCAGTAGAAAATGGTGGAAAACATGTTTGTGTGTGTGTGTGTTTGACAAAATTTTCACTGTTTTTATCCTTCGCAAATTAGAACAATAAAAAGGATCTCAAAAGAAAAAAGGAAGTTTATATTATTATAAATGTTTTGAACGGTACTATTTTGTGATTATCTTTAATTCAACCTTTCAAGAGAATGTAATTTACATTTACCTACCAACGGCCAAAGCCTGAAGGCTTTCGTGGCAGGCCTAGACGCAACGCGGCTAGTTTCCAATACTGTTTTCACTGTTTTTGACACTTCTGTTGAACCGGCAGAAATTATGTCATAAACAAAAATATTGTATTTAATATGGCATTTCAAAAACAGTTTAGTTTGTCCAAATCGGATAAGCCGTTCAATAGTTAGATTTGCTAAAATTTCGAAATTTTTAGAATTATCAGCAAGTATATTCTATGCGTATATAAATTGCCATTTTTTGTCTTTAGTTTTTGAAATTCAAACTGACGCTTCCTGAAGGCAATAGGAGTCTTTAGGGTTGATGTGAAACACATTGTTATAATTATGTACAGGGTGAGCATAAAGTCTCACCCCACCCCCCCGTATCTCGAGAATGGCTAAAAATACAAGAAAACGCAAAAACACGTATCCCTTCAATTTTAGGAGGATTAATTTTCAGTCATTTTTTTTTTGCCTACACGGCCCCAGTCAGGCTGGGCATGGACCAACTTTAAAATCTTGAATAGAATGGTATGTCTTGTGGCATGTTGTTTTAAAGGAATTTACGGTCAACGATTTATAGGTCAAAATATATATATATGGATATTACGCAGGACGTTCGACCCTGTATCTCGAGAACGGTAAATCGTAGCTCACTGAAATTTATAGTAATGAACTTTTCTCTATGAGACCTTTAAAATAATATGCCACAAGACATATTATTCTATTTAAGATTTTAAAGTTGGTCCACGCCCAGCCTGAGTGGGGCCGTGTAGGCAATTTTTTTTTGCCTGAACACTAATCCCCCTTAAATCGAAGGGATACGTGTTTTTGCGTTTTCTTGTATTTTCAGCCATTCTCGAGATACGGGGGGGTGGGGTGAGACTTTATGCTCACCCTGTACATAATTATAACAATGTGTTTCACATCAACCCTAAAGACTCCTATTGCCTTCAGGAAGCGTCAGTTTGAATTTCAAAAACTAAAGACAAAAAATGGCAATTTATATACGCATAGAATATACTTGCTGATAATTCTAAAAATTTCGAAATTTTAGCAAATCTAACTATTGAACGGCTTATCCGATTTGGACAAACTAAACTGTTTTTGAAATGCCATATTAAATACAATATTTTTGTATATGACATAATTTCTGCCGGTTCAACAGAAGTGTCACTTTTTTATAAAAAACACATTTAACACATGATTTAAGCAGTCGTTTGGCGGTTCTGGCAAAACTGTAAATTTTAAGAAAATAAATCATGGGGCGAGTTTTTCGTGTAATGAGAAAATAAATGAGTTTTCAACCGGTCATTTTGAAAATCTTGTCGCTTTAGTATCCAGCCCCACGTTTTTCGCTATTTTCGGGGACCGCTTGAATTAACTTTCTTACACACATGTTCTGATCTAGATACGTAAAAATACTCTGATCTAGATGGCTGCAAGAGCCGCTTCTTTAAATTAGTTATAAAAAGTTAGAGATCAACAGAAAAAAAAACAGGGGTCTACTCAGATCATTTTTATTTATTAATATCTTGAACTTTTTTTAACCCGGGCTCAATTTACACCAAATTTCAAGTCTGTAGCTCTTACCGTTCTCGAGATATAGTGTTTACACACATAAATTCTTACAGATAGACGGACGCACGAACCTATGGCCGAAAACAACTTTTTGGTATCCTGAGGATATGATTAGTCCAGAAATGTGAAAAAACTGGGTAGGTCTAGTTTTCAACGAATAGGTACAGTACTTTCTTTATTACTTTCCTTATGTAGTCACCGTTGCCGAGTGAGTTAACGCGCTAGGCATTGCACGCATATGGTTCGATTCCCAGCGGGACAGGAATTTTTCTGCTCTGTACTTGGATGTTCGGGGTCCACGCATACCTCGTGAGGAAAAATGAGTAGTTACTTGTATGAGTAACGACCAGTGGCAGCATTACCAGAGTAAAAAGAAATGAATGCAATAAAATTCTAAAAGTGAAGGAGGCTGCTCTTGGTATTGCTTCACCACAAATAAAATCATACATACTTTCCTTATTAAACATAGGATAAGGAAAGTAAAAAATCAATACAGGGTGTATTATGTGATGTAATTCCACTACTGATTACTATACTGTGATTGTGGTCCTTGTTGTAGCTTGCCCATTCCGTGTAGTATGGCTCCTCTCTGATGGACGAGAAGTGGTACAGTTTGCAATTGCAAACTGTCCTTAAAAGGTATTCCTTACAAACTGTAACCAAATTTTGAATACAATTCTTTCGTCGGCGGGACCTTACGCATGGTAAGCGAGTATATATCTTACCACTGAGCTATTCGTGCGCTTTAAAATGTCGATCGGTTAATACAATATTCAATTCGTTAGTGATACTAAATAGATAAATTGGTTTTTTTTTGTGTTATTATATCACAATAAATTATAAGATTGCAACATAATATACCACCACCGTCATTCTCATATTTGATAAAAATATGAGAATGACGGCACATATAAAAAGTGTAGCCGAAAAAGCTGAAAAAGTGGCGACGAATCTAGGTAGACTGATGCCAAATGTTAATGGCCCTCAAAACTGTAAAAGGAAAATGTTAGGGGCAGTGGTGTACTCAACTCTATTTTATGCTATACCGGCCTGGGTAGAAGTACTCCGTTTCAACAAATACAGAGTGAGAATTGAAAAAGTCCAGCGGAAGGTCATGCTCAAACAATGTCGTTCCTACAGAACCGCATCAACTGTTGCACTCCAAGTGATATCTGGTACTCCACCAATAGAATTAATGGCAGAAGAACGCGTAGAGCTATACAAAGCCAGAAAATCCAATGAAAATATGAGCGAATTCAAAGAAACCCTCAGTGAATCCCTAACAAGAAAATGGCAAGAAAAGTGGAACAACGAAAGACACAAGGGCCAATGGACCAAAAAACTTATCCAGAATATCAACCCCTGGATAACCAGAAAGCATGGACAAGTCACCTATGAACTCTGTCAATTCCTGACAGGACATGGCAACTTTGAAGAGTACCTTCATAAGATGAGAATCAGCGAAGACCACCGATGCAGATACTGCGGGGAACCAGACAACGCAAACCATATGGCTTTCCATTGTACAAGATGGAATCTACAAAGGATGAAATGCTGGGCAGAACTGGGAGCCACCCAAACACCAACCACACTAATCGAAACAATGATTAGTAACCCAAAGAGCTGGGATGCAGTTTCCAACTTCATCACAGAAATGTCAAGGAGAAAAAACGAAGATATCCAGAGAGCAAGATGGCAATCCGACCAACTAGCCGGGCAAGGCAACCAGCCACAACCAACATGAAGAGATAATGGATCTCAGGAATTGAATAATATAAACCTGTAAATACCTTCATTAGAATATGTTCCCACCAATAGATCAATTAATAATCAGTTATTACCATGTCCTTTTTCTATTATAAATAATATAAAACTGTAATAATAATTTACTGAGAATACACATATATTATTATATATAATATATCTGTACATAACTTGCAAGGTGGAAATGCCATTTTTGGGACATGTGTCATAGGCAATTAATGGACCCAGTTGGTCTTACTTATGTACTTACAAGAGTACATCAAAGTATAAGAAACAACTGTGTTTCGCCTGTCGAGGTTTGGCCTCCTCGGCATTCCAAGATCCTCTCTCCCCTCTCTTCCACTGGAAGGTAGACGGATGTGAGGAACTAACGCACATGTCTCTGAAGAAAGAGGGGTACAAAAAAAAAAAAAAAAAAAAAAAAAAAAAAAAAAAAAAAAAAAAACAAGCTATAAACTAGGAAAATACCTATATAAATTTGCCAACTATATATTCTAGATAGGTAAAAATAAGTATTAGTAAGTTATCACTTGTAGGTTATACCCTAAGAATTTTAAAAGTACTTATGAAAAAAAACAAAAAAAAAAACAAAAACAAAAAAAAAAAACAAACAAAGAAAGAAAAAAAAAGAGAAAAAAAAACAAAGAAAAAAAAAAAACCAAAAAAAAAAAAAACAAAAAACAAAAAAAAAACAAAACAAAACAAAGAAAAAACCAAAAAAAAACAAAGAAAAAAAAAAACCAAAAAAAAGAGAAAAAAAAAACCATGCTATTGTGTACTTTAGATTATCATGTTTTCTCTTATGCTTTCCAGATCTGAGGGGGACGAGGCGTGGGCCTCTTCGGAGACCTTCACCTCTTTCTCCTCCCCACAGCTCTTTATTTTCAGCTACTGGATCACCTCTCTTGATGGCTGCTTGTGGTGACCATCACTAGAGGTGGCCCCCCCTTAGTTTATTTAAAAAAAAAAAAAAGTGATAAAATCAGTGTGTACAGTAAAGTGTTTTAAGTCATTTTTTCTAATAAAAGGAAAAAAAAAAAAAATCAAGTTTACAAAAAGGAATTAACTCCAAATCCAAGGCCGCCTCTCTTGTAGCGCTTGCAGCGACCATCATTAGAGGCGGCTCCCCTTTTCAAACCCTCAAGTTTCAAAAAGAAAACTCCTCAAGTCAATTTGACTCTACCCACCGTAAAAATAATCTAAAAAAAAAAAATATCAACTCTTTGCGATTGTTATTATTATTGTTATTTTATTATTCTGGTAATACCAATAAGGTGATTGAGTTAAGGCAGTGACTAAATATACTACTGAGAATAAAAACATAATACAAAAATAATCACAATCTCCATTACTAATATAATGAAACGACAGAACACCAACTGAAATACCCACAAGCTAGAGTTCAATCTGTAGTAAAAAGAAAGGGAAAAAACACATACTTATAAGAATAAATTAAAAAATAATGATGGTAGTACCAGTGATAATAGTATTAAATTAAAATTAAATATTTTGTCTGACACAACTTTTCTTCTGATCTCCCCCGTCCCCGACCGAGATCATCTCGTGTTGAGACGGGACCTGTTTACAGACCCAGAAGTGTACCACCACGCAGACAACATCCATAGAAATACCTCACAACCTATATGATTGCCACGCATATATGAGAAGTATTTTTTTTGGTGGATAGTATTAACTATTTGTGTGGATTATTGGTGAAGGGCTGTATATGTTTATATGTATGTCTGGCTTATACTATATTTTATAGTGGCGCTAATAATAATAAAAAAAAGGAAAATAGAAAAAGAGGGGGAAAAAAAAAAAAAAAAAAAAAAAGAAGAAGAAAAAAAGGAAAGTAGAAAATAAAATAAAGAAATACAGTAATAACAAAATATAAGAGCGTCTAGCTCACAAGGGGCCCCGAAGTAATGAGAAATCGGTTCCGGGGCAAAATTGAAACAAACGATTCTCTGGGGGGTTTTTTAGAGGGTAGAAAAACCCTTTCACGGGCTCCTAAATTCTCAAACCACGCCTGTGTTTGATCACGCAAATTTTTCCCTCCATAAAAAAAAAAAAAAAAAAAAAAAAAACCACCACCGGGTCCACCGGTCGCTGCTCACAACAATACCTGTTATCACTTTCCCTCACAATGTCTAGGCTCCTTTCATGTCCATTGATTCTATTTGGTTTTAACGTCCTGACTTGAGGTAGACAGGACGGGGGTTTTACCCTCCATTCGCTGGGAATCGTACCAGCTACCCACATTAACCTCACCCAGCCTGGGTAGGGCCGGAATTGCCAGCCTCACATGGTCAGAGGGAACAGAATTTTCTGTGCGAAAAGTCTGCTCCAACCGGGAATCGAACTCAGGATCTCTGGACTACGGGCAGTAGTCACAACCGTTACGCCACGGAGGCACGAAAAAAAAATCTGGTGTAAACATCACACGACTTTCCTTATCCTATTAGGAATGAGAGCAGGACTAAAAGCCATTGGTGACTCAAAGGTAACAGTTGGCCAAAAATAAATGTCCAATTGGTAATCAACACCTCAAAATCATTAGATTTGATATGTCACAACCTCCACCTACGACAAATAATAAAAAACACTGCCAATTATGGACACAATACTTCCTCGTGATTATTTCGCATTGTAAACACGTGCCAATTTTGAGATTTTATACAAAATTACTTGTACAAAATACAAAATTTATTTTGTACAAATTTATACAAAATAAATTACGACTGAACCGATTTTCTTCAAATTTGTTTTATATGGTAGAACATCGTTTTTCTATATTCTAGATTCCACAAAAAATGTATCGGCAAGTCGTGATCCTTATTTTTTTACTTTTTTGTCCAAAATTTCGGATTTTCTTAAATATCTGAGTCAAATTATAATTAATTTAAAAATAAATAGTCTTTGTAAAACAATAATATGCTTATACTTACAAAATTTCATCATAATCGGGTGTACCGTTCACGAGATATAAGCGTTTAAGTAAAAAGTTGGTGGTCAGGGGCATGGTCTCTTTCACCCAGAACCGCTAGTACGAATTCGATGAATTTAAAATGGGACCATCTACAGAATGTCTCCTAGATGTGTGCAAAATTTCATCAAAATCCGTCGATTAGTTTTCGAGATTTGCGCGTTACAAGGAATCGTTTTAACAGACCGACACAAAACCAAATTTGCTCAGGAGGTTATAAAACGTCCAGAAATATGAAAAAAATTGAAATCGGAGCAAAAAAATATTTTTTTTTTTTTACAAAAACGAACACAATACTTCCGATTTCTAATATTAGAAATTTCTCGGAAGTAAAAGTTGGTCTAATGAGGACCCTCGAAAATACCGGTAAATTAAGGCCGGGTTCCAAAAAGTTCAAGATATAAAAAAAATGATCTGAGTAAACCCCTATTGTTATTTTACCAATTCAAATAAACGGCCCTTCCAGCCGATTATTGCGGCCGCAGAATGCATCCGATTTCAACCAAAAGTTTCGTGGTTCGTGTGGTATATAAGATCTTCTTTCATACCATTTCAAGTATCTAGCTCTTACCGTTCTCGAGATATCTTGTTCACAGACGGACGGACGGACAGACAGACGCACGGACCAATGGCCGAAAATCACTTTTTTGGTATTCTGAATTTTTTTTATATAAGGGCTTAAGAAGTCTCAAGACTAACCAGCTTTATTTATTTATTTTTAAAATTACAAAATATTATTAAAAAATATCAAATGATACCGAATAACTAGCTTAATTAGGGTATGTTACCTATTCATGGACTTTAAAAAAATAACAAATTCACTTCACAGGAAACAAAATCATTTCAATTTTATTCATTGAATTATTTCAAGAAAGTCACAAAGATATTTTTTTTATAACAAATATACAGGATGTACAATTATATACATAGTCTCACTTTCACTCAGGCCTGAAATTCTTAGGAATTAATTGAAAAATCAACAAAAAAATCCGAGTGTAATATTATATTATAATAGCTCAATATCACAACTAGAAGAAGTAGAAAGAGAAGAAAAAAATCTTCAACGCTCCACCGTTAGTAGAAATTAGGTATATGTTGGTATGGTGGAAATTGATATTCAAAGTTTGTTCCATTTTTTTAAACATCTCTTGTCGTTTCGGTGATATTGCTAATTAATCGAAACTTTATGAACACACTGTGTAAAAAGGCTTTTGCATTTTTTGATACGGCCTGGTTGAGACTTTATGTACGTCTTGTATTTTGGATGAGGTGACAATAAATAAAAGTGCCGAAGTCTTCCTATCACTCTTTCAACATGAATCGTAAGGACTGCAATTTGTTTAGTGAGACGTGCATCACCTGATAAAAGAGCACCTGCACTTTCAACACTTGGGGTCTCACTAGCATAGCTCCCTTTTGAGTTATGTCTTTTACAACATGTTTAAAACCCCTGTCAGTCATTACCTGAATACCAGGCTCTAGTTTCTCTAGAGATCCGGATTCACATAGAATTTCTGCAACAGATGCCCTACCTCCATAGCCAGGAGAAACATAGCAGCAAGTACCATCTGGAGTGCATCATATTAAATATTTAATTGTATTGCATTTTTTGTAATCTGAATAAGTCAAAGCTTGATTTACATTGTCACTTGGCTTTTGTATTTTTATTTCGAAACAATCTATTATTACAAAAACTTTAGAAAACCGTGACCTAAAGGAATGGGTTGATTTTAAAAAAAATTGGGTTTTGGTTGGCCAGAGAATAAATTTGTTGAAACATAAAGCCAATTTTGGTACAGTTTTCGAAACAAATACCCAATATTGGCAGGGGATAAATCAAAGTATAAACCCAGAACACGGTATGGTTCATTCCAGCAAAATTTTTTCAAACAAATGAATATATCCTGCTCTGATCATTGCCAGTGATTTTTTAAAGCATTTATTAAAAAATGTCCATTGTAAGGAAGTCTTAAGGAAAGCATAAGATTAGACTCTACTTTCCTCTTTGTATTTGGATAATTAGTTCCTAAAGATTCAGTTGATGGACTGGATCCATCAGTAGACATGGGTTGAAAATCAGTCACAGACGACACTGATGAGCTTTCAATGTCTGTGTCAGTGAATATAATATCTTCTACTCTCAATTTTGTTTTAATGTCAGTGGTGTTTGTAGAAACATCTGCTGTAATACTAATAGCCATTATACCAGTTGTTACCATGTCTGGTTTTAAACAACAGTAAGTCTCTTTACTTCTATAATGTGGTTTCACTTGGATACCATTGTCAACATAAAATTGATGATGTAAAGTACTAGGTTGATCAATATTAAAATCTATCTCCTCTCTTTCTGGTTCAACCTGTTCAGATGCAACCTGCTCACTTTCTTGCAATGCTGATTGCACAACTTCTCTTTTTTCCCAGGTAGTGGACAACTTGTTGGGTTTTCTTCGGACAATATTTTCCATCCGTCCTTGGCAAGCAAACTTGTGTGGCAAAACAACAGGCTTTAAGATCATTGGTGTTCTTGGCATCATTCTACACTTCATGCTGTTTTCTAAATCTTTTTCCAACTGAAACAGATTAAAAATAAGAAGAATGTCAATAACAACAGGCAATGTTTTCATTTTTTTTTGAGAGTATAAATTGATCTACATCATCTTTACAAATTCAAGCTTATTATGCATTATGTAAAGTATGTTAAAATTGTGAATCCTATAAATTCCACAATTTTCAGGCCAAAGAATCATCAAAATTAACATTAAACTAGAAAAAAAAAATACACTACCAATAATGGACACAATACTTCCTTGTGATTGGTACACATTGTGGACTTGGCAATATTGAGATTTTATACTAAATCAATTGCATCTCCAAATCTTTTTAAAAAATCTCATTAAATTTGTTTAAAAAGGTAGTATGCTGTTTTTCCTACATTTTACATAGGTACTACCAAACATTCTGTATCGGCAAGTTGAAGTTTTTGGATTTTTTTGTCCAACATTTTAGATTTTCTTAAATATCAGAGCTAAAACATATTATATTTAAAAAAAAAAACCAATTAAAAATGCACTATGTAAACAAACCACTATTACACATAATTATACAAACATTATCAAAATCAGGTGTCAAGAAGTGTTTAAGTGAAGAGTTAGAGGTCAGGCACATGGTCTTTAGCTCCAAGCACCACTAGTCCAAAGTTGATGGATTTTAAATGGGACCATAATTATACAATATTTTTCCTATGGGTATAAAATTTTGTTGAAATGTGTTCAGTAGTTTTTGAGATTTGAGTGATACAAGAAATGTATTTAATAGACCAACAGACAGAGACAAAACCAAAGTTGACCAGGAGGTTAAGAAAAGTCCGGAATGACACTGAACAGATTTGATTTGTTTTTTTTTTTTTTTAAATATACATATGTGTTTACACATGTTAAACAGTTAAGCATTAACAAGCAATAACTATGTATGTATGTACGAATTTCTTTGTGGTGAAGCACAAGGCCTCTTCACAATTTTTGTGGGTAGCGCAGCATTACTAAGAGCCTCCTTTACATTTCGAATTATTCTATTACATTAATTTCTTTTTACTCTGGTAATGCCGCCACTGGTCGTTACTCATACAAGTAACTACTCATTTTTCCTCACGAGGTATGAGTGAACCCCGAACATCCAAGTACAGAGCAGAAAAAATCCTCCCCCGCTGGGAATTGAACCCAGGTCACCATGTGTGCAATGCCTAGCGCGCTAACTCGCTCTGCCACAGTGACTACTAACAAGCAATAACTACTGCAGTCATTACGTAACTTGTGCCACCTTGTTGTGAGATACTTAGATTTTTTACATAATGCACACTTTCTATGGGAGGGTAGGTCATTTTTTTTTTTTTTTTTTTTTTTTTTTTTTTTTAAGTGGGGTTTAACGTCGCTTTCAAATGCCATGGTCATATCACGACGGGGGTTTTACCCTCCATTCGCAGGAAACTCACAAACCTGCTACTCACATTGACCTCACCCAGCCTGAGTGGGGCCGGGAAAAGCCAGCGTCACGAGAATTAGAATTTGAATGGTCACCCATCCAAGTCTTAACCTCGCTGGATGTCGCTTAACTTCGGTGTTCTGAAGGGAACCGGTGTATTCAACATGCCATCGACGCTGGCTGTAGGTCATTTTGATTATCTAAATATAAAAAAAATATACTCACATCAAAGTGATCTTCGCAGCAGTATGCTCCTGATGCAGCTGTCAAAAGTTGATCTCTTCTCATGATAGTATACCATAATTTCCGTTTTTCTATACCTCTGGGAACGGAGATGAAAGTTTCTTGGGTGTTTTATAAGTTGTGCTTTCACACAGTGGCACACAACAGCTTCTGTATGTTCCTGACATGTCTAATAGCTTGTTTATTCTATATGTAAACAAATGAAATGGATTTCGTGATTTCTTCAAAAATAAGTCGGAATAAAGGCAGACAAAAAGATTTTATCTCTTTTCACCTGTAGCCTTGCGTCATGTTGAAAGTGAAAAGAAAAGCAAATACGTGGGGACAAAGCTTAAGGAAAACTAAAATAATTGAAATCCTAATTAAAGGTAAACTTAAATACCTTAAAATTCAAATAATTAAAGACAAGCGAAAATTATATCTTAGTTAAAACTTATAGTTGGTTATCTTAGAATTCAGAATTATTCCTAGTTATAACCAGATTGATAAGCAAAATGCAAAATGTCCTGAACAATCATTGTCACCCAGTCGTGGGATTTCTTGCTACCTCTACCATAGGAAGATGTTATCCTAAAGTCTAAACTATTCATCCAGTACAAAATGTCCCACTCTGAGGGAATGAAAATGATTTGTACTACCTATTATGCATATTAATAGTCCGAAATTACCTGTCAACTTCACAAACATCAGCTAAAAAAAATGTGAGGTAACTTGACTCTGCCAAAATTACGAGGCCTATTTATCGGTTACCATGGAAACAATGATACAACATGGGGAAGGTACCAATTTTCAATCGGACATTATCTGTCAATAAAGCAAGTGAAATGAAACCTTTTGAATGGTAGTTTCATTTTATTATTTTCTAGTGCGGTTGTGAACTTTTAACAAGGAGGTAAGGTTTCAATAATTTGCACAATTAGTAAGAAAATTATATAAAATATGTTTAACAAGATATTTTGGTCATTTACCTACGAAACACGTTGTTGATCTTGAAACCTCGAACCTCACTCTTTTAATTCCAAGTCGACTGAGTTCTTTGATCCAGTTTTCATAAGTTTATTATAGTGGCGGCCACAGAATCTTTCGGGGAAGTCGTGGCCTACCGTTCCGCCATAACTACATAATATCCCATGTAAAATGAATGGTTTATTAAGGGCTGAATTATAAAACAGCATTAAATTTAAGACAAGCCAGACTGTCCCTCAAGTCAGGTTGTAGTGCGCTGTGATTGGTTGAAACGAGGACTTGAGGGAAGGTCTTCTTAAATTTAATCTATTTTTTTAATTTCGGCCCTAAATTGTCGATTGAATCATGAGTATCATGACTATTTTATCCACCGTTTTGCTGTTATCAGCGTTATCATGCAGTAATGCATAATCTGTCCAAAAAATCCCAGATCATTTGCCGATGTAGGTATTATATGTTCATCGGTGTCCATCCAATAAGAGGTACCTAATACCTACTAGCCTATGCTTAGCGTTGCTTTTCAAAGTATTACAATTAACATATGATAGAAATATCAATCATTATCATAATCAAAACGAGCTTGAAGGAGAAAGGTTTTCTCTTTGTTAAACTACGTAACCCGTCCGCGGAGTTTTATTTTTCTCAAAAATGAACGATTTTTTTTTCAGATTTAACAGCAATATAAAATGAGTGAGATTGAGGACGTAACAACTTCGCAAGTTAATGAGGAGTCCGGTGACAAAACTGACGAAGAAATAACCGAGGCAGAAAAGGTTCTTGATGATAATGCTGGCAAAAATGTTGAAGACGGTGACGAAAGCAAATCAGAAGACGAAAAAGTGAAGAATAAGGAAGATGTTGATGAAGACTTGGGTGAAACCGAGGCAGTGAAAAGAGGAGAAGGAGACACTGTCAAAGAGGAACACTTCTTGAAGAAGGACCTAAACCAAGGTGAGACAAATTAATAAATGAACTGATTTATAATAAGTAGATAACTTTATAGGTGAGAAAATGGAGCAGGATTTCAGTAGGTACCTAGGTGATGAATTAAAATTTAGTTAACTTTTTCATTAGATTAGCTACGAGTATGTAGCTATAATAGTGTTCATCTTTTTTTCTCAGCTATCGAAACAAATTTCGATGATTTCTCGGCAATGACCATCGAAGAGTTGGACACTTTTCTTCACGAAAACGAAGAAGAAACGTACGAAGAGGAAGATGGAAGACAGGATGAGGAAGAAGAAGAAGAGGGCGATGAATGTGAGGAGGAAGAGGAGAGCGAAGAGCCGAGATCTCACGAAGAAGTTTCGCGTGATTCCGGAGAAGATCGGGTCAGATCGGAATTTTTGAATGCCGACAATCCGCTCATGGCTAAATTTCAGGTTAGTGGTTCAATTAGTTTTGCATTTTTGGGATGCTGATTTGTAGCTCAACCTAGTACCGTTTTTAAAAGAGGCTAAAGAAAACATAATATTAATACTGTGTCCGTGAGAGACGGAGAGGCAACTATAATTAAGGTACTTATGGGAACAGAAAATCTCAGAACCCAGAGCATAGTCACAACCTTATCAATAGGACATCATCGATTGATTACCATTAGTTGATATATTTTTAATATCAACAAATAATGCTAAAGAAGATGAAGATTGAAAATTAATGAAATGATATTCCTGAAAATTACACCAGCACTTCATTAAAATATATTTCTCAAAGATAGGTAAATAATAAAATATCATTATTATTATTATCATCAAAACTTATTTCAGGCGATCCTGAAAATCCACCTCCTCGGAGAGATCGCTAAGCTTCGCGATGATTTGGGAGATCTAGAAGACCGCTACGAGAAAGATCTGACCGCTTTCCGTTCCGAGGGCGAACACCTGGAGAGAATCGCTACACAGAAGCGGATGAGTGAGAAGAAGATAGAAGATCTGAGAGAGGCTTTGGATGAGAGGAAGAAAGAGAGGGAGGCGATGGGGGAGGAACATGCCATGATGAAGAGGAGGTGTGAGGAGGAGAGGGAGAAGATGGAAATGGTGGAGAAGAATTGTAAGTTCAGCTAGAATATATATTTTGCAAATCTTGCCGGCTGAACAGTTTCCCCTGTTTGACCTCTCGGATCCAGCTTTCTCATCAACACTCGACCGTGCATTTAAAAATATATCGTGTATATCGATATTATACAGGCAAACCAGGATTTAGGAGAACTCCAGACACCGATTTTCTTTTCTCTTGTCCGTATCTGAATAAACAGAATCCCGTTTTCTCTTATAAAGAGGTTATTTTGCATTTTAGAAAGGTAAATTTGACTTGAATTTTATTCTCTTACATCCAGGTTTGACTGTAATAGCTAAAAATACATTACTGAACATTTACATGATATGAAAACGTTAAAAATAAAATGATGTGACATTTATTTGTGAATACATATTATTTCCTAAAATTTCTAATATTAGAAATAGGAAGTATTGTGATTGTTTTTGTAAAAAAGATTTTTTTTTTTAAAACTTCGATTTCAATTGTTTTCTTTGCTGTGTAGTCACTGTGACCAGTGTTAGGTGAACTTGGTTTGGTTTACTCGAGTTTTACCTCTCGGTCGAATCCTGCGGGTCGGAATTTTTAGATTAATATTCTGAGGTTAATATAGTACTAAAAACTCAACTCTTGTGATAAATAAATAAATTAATGTAAGAGCTCAAATGTACACATAAACAACCAATCAATATAACTTCATTTCAGATCAGGCGCTGATACTGAAAACGGAAAACCTCAGCCGGACGGCTCAGCAGATGGAGGGTTTGGAAACCAAGCGACAATCCGAACTGTCCATTGCTAGAATTCAGTCGGCCAAGAGCGCGAAGGAAGTCGAAAATCTTCTGTCTAATGATTTGAAACAGGTAATAAAAGTTATAAAAAATGGGATAAAAGTATAAATCACTAAATCAGCCACGATATCTTAATATATGTCACAGTCGGATGAGTCGGGTTTGAAAAGTGCTCGTTATTAAACACTCAATATTATACATTTAATAGTATGTACTTAAGAATAGATACACATTTGTAGTTAATATTCATTTTTCAAGCTCTTGTGTCAAGCCTGAAAGAAACTTTCTCAATGGCTAGTCTTTGAGGCCCATCAGAACCTAAAATAACCAAGTTTAACCATGATTAACCGTTAGCCCAGAGGATTATTGATAAGAGTTTGAGTTTGGTCCTACTATGTAAAAAAAAAAGAAACGAGAGTAAGGGCGGAATTAGTAGACGTTTTTGTAATACCTCTGTGGCGCGTCACGGATTGCGTACTGAGTAAGATAGGGAAAACCGACACTTACCAACGACTTAAGTTATTGATGTTGTCTATTAATTCCGCCCTTAAAAACATTAAAAATATACAGGGTGATCGAAACCACCCAGCCACTATCTTTTTCTCGAGAACGGTTTGAGTTAGGATCTTGAAACAAAAAATTAGTCCCCAATATGGAGTCTGAAGTTTCATGGGAAAATATTTTGAACCTCCGCCCACCGCCCCTAAGGGCGTTTTCAGGGGGGCACATGTCCGTTTCTCCCGAATTTTAAATGGAAGGCATATTTTTTTATTTTACATTCAAAACATGCAAAGCAAGTTAGTAACACTAGTAAAAAGAAAAAAAATATTCCTTGGTTCGAGTCCCGAAAAAACACGGCTTTTAGAAGAAAATAGACCCAGGTTCCGGAAGTCATTACGGGCACCCGGTAAACGTTGTAAAAAAAACAAAAATGTCAAAAAATAGGTAAAGTTCTCCTCTTTAATTAAATGTACTTACTTTTATTCTTCAAGTAAGTCATAGGTCCTTAAATTGGTCATAAACTTTTTTCAGGTTCAAAAGACCAAAAGTCCAGAAATTTAAATTCGACCCCCTATTTTTTTTTCTTCAACATAAAAGTAGAAAATAAGTAGCATACAATGCAAAAAAAATTAACTCTCTGCGATTTTTTTTCTGAAAATGGCAGACGAATAACCTCTGAAAAGCGTTCATTTCCGTGCGCGTGTGTCATGACACGAGTCCGTGCCTGAAGTTTGTATGTACGATGTAGATAACTCACCTCTACAGATGTTCAAAAACACCACCCTCTGCTGCAATACATTTCCTGAGTCTGCCAGAATAGGTGGCATGAACTCAGTGGTTAAGCACTCGCTTGCCATGCGGAAGGTCCCGGGTTCGAACCCCCGCGCCGACAAAAATTTGTATTCAAAATTTGGTTACAGTTGTTTGTAAGGGTTACCTTCCGGTGCGCTCGTGTTGACCCAGCACCTAAATGGGAAGTATTGTGTCACTTCTCGCCCATCAGAGGGGAGGCGTACTACGGGATGGGCAGGCTACAACACAGACCACAAGCGTCTACAGTAGCTCCTGTTTCATGGCTACGAAATAAAAAAGGCTGTGAAACACTCATCTTTTTTTTTTTTTTTTTTTTTTAAAAACTCTCTCTAGCTCCTCAGGTGTGATGTTCCGGCAGATCTCAATGATGCGCAGCTTCATATTTTCCACATCTGTTGGCCTGGTTCGGTATGCTAGATCTTTCACCTTTCCCCACAGGTGAAAATCGGTTAGGTCCAGGGTGCGGAAAGACGAAAAAAATTTACTTTCTGCGATAACCTCTGAAATGTGTTCACTTCCATGCGCGTGAGTCGTGACACGAGTCCATGCCTGAAGTTTGTATGTACGATGTAGGTAACTCACCTCTACAAAATTAGAAAAAGAACGACAACTGATGATAATATTATTAATGTTCGTTCTGCGGTTACTGTAAACCATGAAGTCAGCATCCGAGATAGGTACTCGTATAGCAAGAGATTCGGCCATTCCTTACACGTGCATTGAGCAAATTCTAAAGGAGAGTAATTTTCATTATTTTCCTTGCATCAACAGCTATCTGCCAAGGATCAAGTGAATAGGTTAAATTAGACCCCATTTTTATCTGAGGGTGCGAGAACAACTTGATCGCTTTTTCCCTCAAAGATGGATCGACAAAGGAGAACCAAACCCTTATCCCCCCGGCACCCTGGACCTCACCGTCATTGATTTTTACCTGTGAGGAAAGGTGAAAGATTTAGCATACCGAACCAGGCCAACAGATGTGGAAAATATGAAGCTGCGTATCATTGAGATCTGCCGGAACATCACACCTGAGGAGCTAGAGAGAGTTCATGCCACCTATTCTGGCAGACTCAGGAAATGTATTGCAGCAGAGGGTGGTGTTTTTGAACATCTGTAGAGGTGAGTTATCTACATCGTACATACAAACTTCAGGCACGGACTCGTGTCATGACACACGCGCACGGAAATGAACGCTTTTCAGAGGTTATTCGTCTGCCATTTTCAGAAAAAAAATCGCAGAGAGTTAATTTTTTTTGCATTGTATGCTACTTATTTTCTACTTTTATGTTGAAGAAAAAAAAATAGGGGGTCGAATTTAAATTTCTGGACTTTTGGTCTTTTGAACCTGAAAAAAGTTTATGACCAATTTAAGGACCTATGACTTACTTGAAGAATAAAAGTAAGTACATTTAATTAAAGAGGAGAACTTTACCTATTTTTTGACATTTTTGTTTTTTTTACAACGTTTACCGGGTGCCCGTAATGACTTCCGGAACCTGGGTCTATTTTCTTCTAAAAGCCGTGTTTTTTCGGGACTCGAACCAAGGAATATTTTTTTTCTTTTTACTAGTGTTACTAACTTGCTTTGCATGTTTTGAATGTAAAATAAAAAAATATGCATTCCATTTAAAATTCGGGAGAAACGGACATGTGCCCCCCTGAAAACGCCCTTAGGGGCGGTGGGCGGAGGTTCAAAATATTTTCCCATGAAACTTCAAACTCCATATTGGGGACTAATTTTTTGTTTCAAGATCCTAACTCAAACCGTTCTCGAGAAAAAGATAGTGGCTGGGTGGTTTCGATCACCCTGTATATACAGTATGTTTCAGAAAAGGTGGCCACCCCCTCGTAACTTTTGAACGCGACGGAATTTTTCAATTCTGTAAAGTCCTAGGTATAGGAAGTCCCCTATGGCCCATCCAGTGGTCATATTATTTTTTGGCCCCGGTCGGCCCTTCTGGCTTTTAGGCCATATTTTTTCATTTTTCTCGCGAATTTTAAATGTAATGCTATATTTTTTATTCCTGTTAATTAAAGTCCAAGTTAGGCTGAGTATAATGAGCTTTTAAAATTTTCAAAAACCTTATCAGGGGCGGAGCTAGTAGGGTGCAAGTTTCAAAATTGTTACACCCTGTATTTCAGCGTTTGTTAGATTTTTTAGTACTTTTTTTATGTTCATAGGTTCAAAATATTGTTTTACACCATATGAAATCAAAAAAATATTCTTGTTCACTTCTAATCAGGGTCATAGTAAGGTTTTTGTAAAAGTACTTTTTTTCTCACGTCAATTTTTCCGTAAATTAATGGTGTTCTCGAAATTGGAATTTTTAGAGGTGAAAGTCTGCAGTGACATATGTTTTTTATGCTTGAAATCGAAAGAAAACTTAACGGAGAAGCGATTAAAATCATAAAAAAAGCTATTTAACCTGCTAGTTTTTTCACGATAGTGTCCGGTAAAGTGGGTGAATTTCGTATTGGATTTTTTTGTTGTTGAGGAAACACAATTGGCATAGAAAATAAATAATACCTAATAAGGGAATAATACTTCAATTAACCTAACTAAATGCGAAATTAAATGAAGATTATTTCTTCTAAATCAGTGCCGGATAATTTTCTCTCTCTCTCTCTCTCTCTCTCTCTCTCTCTCTTCGCCTCTTTAAAATAATTGAATTGGTTTAATTTTCACCCTCAAGAGTTTGGTACTTCACCTGGTATTTTTTTCTCTTAAATTTCGAGAAAATTAGATTTTTATTTAGAGACCTGGTATTCATTACTAGCAACACCAGTATGATTTTTTTTTTAAATTTGGGTTTAATATCGCGTTTCAACTGCATGGTCATATCATAACGGGGTGTTTACATTCCATTCGCAAGAAACTCACCAACCTTCTAAACACATTTATCTCACCCAGCCTGGGTTAGGCCGGAATGCCAGCATCACGAAGTCTTCTCCTCGCTGGACGTTGCTTAACTTCGGCGATCCTACAAGAATCATTGCATTCAAAGCGCCATCGGACTGACTCCAGAATTATTGACAATGTGTTTTCTACAGATTTTACCAACTTACCAACTAAAATTGTCTCAAAGGGACCCCTAGGCCGACTTTAGAAGCAGCATTATCCGATAATTATTTTTGATACAACTTGAACTTTGAAAATTGAAAAAGAGAGAGAGAGAGAAAAAAAAAAAAAAAAAAAAATATCCGGCACTGATTTAGAAGAAATAATTTTTATTTAATTTCGCATTCAGTTATGTTTATTGAAGTAATATTCCCTTATTAGGTATTATTTATTTTCTATGCCAATTGTGTTTCCTCAACAACAACAAAAAAATCCAATACGAAATTCACCCACTTTACCGGACACTGTCGTGAAAAAACTAGCAGGTTAAATGGCTTTTTTTATGATTTTAATCGCTTCTCCGTTAAGTTTTCTTTCGATTTCAAGCATAAAAAACATATGTCACTGCAGACTTTCACCTCTAAAAATGCCAATTTCGAGAACAACATTAATTTACGGAAAAATTGACGTGAGAAAAGAGTTTTCAATGTTAAGCAAAAATCCAGGATGGTAAGTTTTTAGGGGAAAAACCTTTACCGACTTTTAAAAAAGGAAAAAGGGGTTTTTTGGGGAAAAATTTGGGGCCCCGGGGGGAAAGGGAGACAGCATTTAAAAACCGGTTTGGGGGACTTTTTTTTTTTTCCCCGTAGAAACCTCCCTCAGTGATGGTCATTTTTAGCCCCCCCCTGAAAAAAAATTTTAAAAAAAAATTTCCCCGATTCAGCATTTTTTTTTCGAAAAGGGGGGGGGGGACTTGTAATCGGGAGGTCGGTGGTTAAACCCCCCGGGGGTCAGAGTAGATTTAGTGAAGCTATTTTGGGTGTTTTGTTTTAAAAAAATTGGGTGATTAAAACAAAATATAAAATTTGGGGAAAGGGGTTTTAACCACTAGGCGAAGTTAATGCCCCAAAGCATTTTCTCCCACCTAACACTAAAAAAAATACTCTCTTTCCCCACAGGAGACGAGAGTTACATTATAGGGGTTGAAATGTTGTACGCCTCCTCGGGGGAAAAACCGGGGGCAACTTTTTGACATGGGCAAAAGAAAAAAAACAATTTTGGCGATCCCCCCAAATCACTGACATTAGATTTCCTGTTAA
Organism: Bactericera cockerelli; assembly: GCA_024516035.1. NCBI lineage: Eukaryota > Metazoa > Arthropoda > Insecta > Hemiptera > Triozidae > Bactericera > Bactericera cockerelli. The sequence continues at coordinate 22,778,408 of CM044961.1, read as the reverse complement.
AGTTTATTACATAAAAAATTTGTCTTCTCACTTTGAGATGTAAAAAAAAACCATACAAAAAAATTTAAATAAATAAACTTTACACTTTGAGAAAAATTTTTACTTAAAATTTTTTTTTTCCCCTTTTTTTTAAATTATGCCCACAATTTTAGGGGGGTAGTGCAGAATCATGGACTTTCCCTTTTTTTAAATTTTTTCCCAATTTTTTGTATTTTTTTGGCCTATGTTTTCTGCCACGGTCCCCCCCCTTCACCCCAAAAAGCAGTACCATTTTTCCTAACGAGGTATGAGTCCCCCCAAAAAACACCCAAGTACAGAGAAAAAAAATTTTTCCCCCTTTTTGTTTGGAGAAAAAACCCCAGTTCCCATGTGTGCCCCCCTAGCGCACAAAACCCCCTCTGCCACAGTGATACTCACTATGAGCAAAAAAATATTACTATGGGGGGGGGAAAAAAATTGGGTTTTGGCCAGGGATTTTTTCCAGCATGGACATGCCAGGTCGAGCAAAAATCCACAACTTTTTTTTTCCGGGAAACAGTTGTCTCGCGTCTGGGGGCTTTAAAGGGTTTTTTCCCCAAAAACTTTCCAGGTCCTGGGAGTGGGGCCCCGGGGGCCCCGTCAGGGCGGGGCTTCGGGCCCCCTTTCCCCTGGAGAATGGAAAAAACTATCGTAAGTTGAAAATTTTAAATTTTAAATGGGAAAAGAAGTTTTCACAATTTGGGGGGAAGTTAAAAAACAAAATTTTCCCAAAGGGGAAAAGGTCCCGGTCTCCCCTTTTACTGTTTCAAAAATTTTTGGGGTTTTAAATTATGGGGCTATAAAAAATTTTCCAAAAAAAAAGAACTTGGTTACTCAAGTTTTTTTCAAGAATGTTTTCCCTTTTAAAAAAATTTTTAAGGTTATAAACTTTTGGGGGGATCCACTCAAAGGGGAAAAGTCCCAAAACATAAAAAACTGCTTTTTTCCTTTTGGGGGAAAAAAATTAAAAATTTCATAAAGATGTACTTTTATTTTTGGACCCAAAAAATACCCCGTCAACTTGGGCCGTATAGATTTAAAAAACCCTAGTCTTTTTTTCGAAATAGGGGGGCTAGTTATCGTTGTGTCCCTAAAATTAAAACAACGTCCAGCGGGGGCTAGGTTTTGAAGGGGGCCCTTCAAATTTGAATCCTTTTTTTTTTAATGGCTTTCCCCCGCCCCCCTCAGGCTGGGTGAGGGGTTAAAATTTTAGTGGCTGGTTTGTGAGTTTCCAAGGGGAAAGGAATGAAAAAAACCCCTTTTGGGGATAGGGGGATGCATTTTGGGAAAAGGGCTTTAAAAAAAAAAAAAAATTTTTGTCATCGATTATTTGTAATTTTGGAAATTTTGGTTTTACTTACCCCCTTTTTCCCCCCAAAATTTTTAATTTCCCCCGGTAGTTTTTTCTGGCCTGCTTTCCCCCAAAGGGTTTTGGGTGAAAAAGAAAAAAAAAAAAGGTTTTAAAGAAAAAACCCCAAAAACAATGATGAATATTGTAGAAAAATAGTAAATTTTAAAATGAAAAAAAAAAACCCCGTTTTCGTTCCAAAAAAGGCTCATTAAAGGGGGACGTCTCTTTTTTTTTTCTTTCAAAATAAAAAAAATTTTTTGGGTTAAAAAAATTTTTTTTTTTAAAAAATTTTCCCCGGGGGAGTAAAAACAAAAACAAATTTGACTTCCCCGGGGGCCCCCGAGTGATTTTAGGCATTCCCCCGCAGGGGGCCCCGGGGGGGGCCCGATCCCCAGGGGGGCAGGTTTTTTTGCTCTGTTCTGGGTGGGGGGGGAAAAATCATCCCTCGGGGGGAAAAAAAAAAAAGTAGCGCTTTAAGTGAGAAAGCCCCAGGGGGGGAATTATGGGCAGAAAATAAGATTTTTGGACTTAAAAGTTATGGAAAAGTCCAAAAATTTTTTGGCTCCCCAAAAAAAAAAATTGTGATATAAAAAAAAAAAAAACTAAACTTATTTATTTGACTTCTGTTTTTTGGGGGACTCACTTTTCGTCTTAAAAAAAAAGGTATATTTTTTTTTTTTTTTTTAATCCAGCCCCCCGTCCCGAAAAAAAAAATTTATTAAAAATTTTTGGGTTTTTCATTTTTTGTTAAGGGCCCCCTTTTTCCGGGGTTTTTTGCGCTCGTGAAAAACCCAGCCCTAAAGGGGGGGGAAAAATTTGTGTCATTCTCGCCCTTCAGAGGGGAGGCATACTCGGGATGGGAGGCTGAAAACCCCGACCAAAGGGGCGTCCACTGTCCCCCTTTTGGGGGCAAAAAAAAAATAATAATAAAAAAATTTTACTCTTTAGGGGGAAGGAAACCCCCCAAGGGGGGGTTAATGCTCAAATTTTTTTTTCTAACCACAAAAGCTCAGAGTCTTATTTTTTTTGGGGGCCCCAAAAAAACTAAAAATTAATGGGGAAAAAAAATTGGGTTGACGGGGGGGAAAAATTCCCAAAAACCCAAAAAGGAAAACCCTACGTAGGGGGAAAATTACCAGACTAGGCGTTAACCCAAAAATACCAGTGAAAAATTTAAAAAAAAAGGTTTTTGGAAACCCCTATCTTTAAAAAAAAAATAAAAAATAAAAAAATAAAAAATCCCGTTACTTCCCCCTGGTTTTGTCTCGGAAATCCTGGAGGGCAGCCGCGTGTGGGGGAGGGGGAAACAGTTTCAGTGGGTTTTTTTAAAAACTTCAGCCCCCGGGGGGTTTGGGGACCAGGACTGGTACAGCGGGGAAAGGGGGGGATTTTGGAGGGGGTCCCCCCACAGGGCGTTGCGGGGGGGGACCCCCCAAAAATTTCCCCCCCCCGGCCCTCGGTCTCTAGGGGGGGGCGGGGTTTAAAAACCTGATGAGGGGAAAAAAAACTTTTTTTTATAACAGGGAGGTAAAAAAAAAAATTTTCCCCGGGGGTGGGAGGTAAAAAAAGTATTTTTTCCTTTTTTAAAATTTTTTTAATTTTTTTTTAAAAAAAAAACGACAGAATGAATATAAATATTTATTGTAATTTACAATTTAAAAATGTTTAAAAAAAACAATATTAAAAAAAAAATTTTAAAAAGATCTAAAAAAAAAATTAAAATAAATTTACTTCTTTATTTTTTTTTTTTTCCCCGATGTTTTTTAATTTTTATTTTTTTATTTTAACTTTTTTTGTAAAAAAAAGGACACTAAAAAAGACTACCTACCAAACACTGTTTTCCCGTACATTTTACTGCCCAAAATCTTTCCCCCGTTTTTTTAAAAAATTCCCCCATCTGATACTCCCCCCCCCCCTTGGGGAAATATTTGAACACGTTAAAATTTTTCTGTTTTTTTTTTTCATTTGGTAAAAAAATAGGGGGAAAAAAACAAGCAGAAAACTATCTTAGGGGTTTGGGAATTTTTTAAATGTAAAAAAAAAAAAAAAAAAAAAATTTTTTTTTTATATACTTTTTACAGGGGGGTAAAAAAAAAGCCCCGAATAAGGGGACAAGTTTTTTACGGGGAGGACCCCGGGGCGGTCTAAAATTTTTTGGGTCTGGGTGCCCCTAAAAAAACTTTCATATTGGATTTTTTTTAAAAGTCGTTTCCCAAAATGGGGGTAAAATCACGACGGGGATACTCTCCTTTCACAGGGAAACTCAAAAACCCCTTTTCCCCCCCCCACATTAACCCCCCCCGCCGGGGTTTGGGGCCCGGGGAAATTCCCGCATCCCCCAAAAATTTCACCTTTTTTGACGTTGCTTTCGGGGAAACCCGGGGCCCCTTTTGGGGGGGGACGGTTGGGGACTACTCCCCCAGTCCAGAGATCTCAAGTTCGACCCCCGGTTGGGGTTTTGACTTTTAAAAGGGAAAATTTTTGTTCCCCCAAAAAAACTTTTGGGGGCTGGGGTTTCGGGCCCCCCACTCGGGGTGGGTGGGGTTTAAATTTTATTTGGGTGGTACGTTTCCCCCGCGAAAGGGGGTAAAACCCCCGTCCTGTTTTTAAACCCATCTTAATCAGAACTTTAAAAACCCAAAAAAATAATCAATTTTGGGCCCCAATTTTGATTTTAATTGGTCGCAGTGTTAAATTGTGGGGGGTTTTACTGAAAACCCTTTAAAAAGGGGCGGATAATAAAAAAAAAAATTGGGGAAAAATAAAAATTTAAAAAAAAAAAAGTGGAAATTACATTTTGGGGTTCAAAAACTTACTTTTTTTCCCCCTTTAAAACCCCAAAATACAAAATTTGACTTAAATTTTCCCCAGAGATATCAAAAAAGAGGAGACTTAAGTACAAAAATTCCCCCCAGCCTAGGATTCAAAACCCCAAACCCGGGTCAAGTTGCAAAAGGGTTTTTTACTTTTTCATCTTTAAAAACCCAAAAAAATTTTTCCTGGAAAATTTCAGTTGTGCTTTTTGTACAAATGTGCCAGTCATATGACTGAAATACTGATGGAAAACTCTGTGTAGTTAAAATTTCCCTATTCCAAAACCCCAAACGATTCACCCAAAATTTCTTTTTTAAAACAGGGGTTTTCCCTTCGGAAAAAACGGGCTATTTGATTCATGAAGTCTATTACTTTCCCCAGATTTCCCCCAGGGAAAGATTGTTCAAGAGGGGTGAAAAAAAAACGAAAGATAAAAGGTGAAAAAAAACCCCCCTATTTGGCAGTATAAAAAAGGGGGGTATTATTAAAAATATTATCGTATCTTTTTTGGATTTTTCTCAAAAAGGGGCCTTTTTCCCAAAATTATTTACTGACTTCATTTAATTGATCGTTTAAAGGTGGCGGACTTGTTAGGGGGTTTTTGATGGCCCAAGTTAAGCGATTTTTAGTCAAGCAAGTTTGAGGGGGTTGTGATATCAAAATTTTTGGGGACAAATAAAAGGGGGATTTTTTAAAATTAAAATTTATTTTTTTTAAAAAATTTAAAATTTTAACATAACAAAAAACCTTAAAAAGGGAGGTTTCGTTTTTCTTTTTTTGTCTTTCCAGAGTACTTCTTGTGATTTTGAAAATAGTTCGAATGTTTTTTAAACCCCCCTTTTTTGTGTTTGTCTCAAGGGGGGGGGCCTTTTTTTTTTCCCCTCCCCCCTTTGGGTTTTCCCCCAAAATGGGATCCCCCCCCTTTTGGGGCTTTTGGCACCCTAAAAACCCCTTTGAAAAAAAGGGGGGGTTTTTCCCCTGGGGGCCCAAAAATTATAAAATGGGGATTTAAAAAAAGGGGTTTAAAGGCAGACTTTACCTCAAGTTGGAATTTACATAAAGTCCCAAAGGGGGCCCAAACTTAAGGGACGGGTTGTTTTTAAATTTTTTTTTTAAAAATTTTTTTTTGGGGAAAAGATTTAAATTTGAAAAAAAAATAAATTTTTTAAATTTTTTGTCCTATCTCTTTTTCTCTTCAGATTTCAGAAAAAACATTGCAATTTTTCCCCTTTTCCCTTTTTTGGGGACTTGGCCAAATCTTATTGGTTTAAATTTGGGGTTTTTTTTTTACTTGCTCTTTTTTCATTTTTTTTCTCTCTCTCAAAACAAACACAAACTTAAAAGGGGTTTTTTGAAGGTTATTTATGCAAATTTTTAAAAACATTTAAATTTGGGGTTTATTAATAAAACATTCAAAAAGATAAAAATTTTTTCCCCTTTTCAGTAACAAAAACAAAATTTTAAAAAATTTTTTCAGAACATCCCCCAATTTTTATTCCCCTTTATCCCCCGCTCTTTCCCCGTGAATGGTTTTATTAAAAATTTAACAGATTGCCAACTTTGGGATGTTGCTGTAGGTTAAAAACCCCGCAACACAGTTTGTGGAGATTCACAAGTGGGGGCTACAATTTCATAACTGAAAAGGGAAAAAAAATAAAAAAACAATAATGGTCACGTCTGGGTTTTCCCCCTGCTAGGTCCAATTTTTTGAAAAAAGTAAGGTCACGTGATAAATTTTCCCCCCATTAAAAGAGCTTCAAAATTTTTAACAAGGCCTGACTCTACATGTTGGGGGCCTGGGAGTAATTGGAAATTTCCCTTTAAATTTTTGGGGCAAAAAAAAAAATAATAAATAAGCCTTAAATGACTTTGGGGGAGAGTTTTTCCTAGATTTTTTTGTTTTTTTTAAAAGTTGCTAAAAAGTTTGGGGGATCAATTTTTTGGGGTTCAATTTTTTACAATTATTTATTATTGTTTTCCCTTTTCCCCACCATTGGTGTTTGAAAAAAGTGCCAATATTTAAAAAACTATACCACCGCATTTTAAAAACAGAAAATTGTTTTGGGAAAAATTTTAATCAGTTAATATCATTTTTTTCAGTAAAAAATAGAAAATTTTTATGAACAGTAAACATAGAAAAAAAATAAGTTTTAAATTGAGGGCCCTTTTAAAATAATTCAAAAAATTTCATCTTTTGGGAAAAATTTGGGGCTATTAGTTTAAAAAAACTTCCCCTTTTTCAAAGAAAAGGGGAAAACATCTTTAAATTTTGCCTGTTCATGCATTTTAACCCCTTTTTTTTTCAGTGTAGTTTCTGAAAAAAACCAATTTTTCCAGGGAAAAAAAAAATTGGGGAAAAAAATTTTTACTAGTGTCCTTTATTAATTGGGGGAAAAATGTTTATAAAAAAAAAAAAATTTTAAAAAAATAAGTCAAATTTTTGGGGGGACTCTTTTGTTTTAACCATTTTCCTTTTTTTTTTTTAAAAAAGGAAAAAACCTTTTTTTAAAAAAAAAACCCGTTGTATATCAGAAAAAAATTTTAAAAAAATTTTTTTTTTTTTTTTACGTAGCATAAGGGGAAAATTAAAAAACTTTTTTTGTTTTTTTTAAAATAGATGTTCAAAAAAGGGGGGGTTTGACTATTTTTTAATACAAGACAAGTAAAAAAAATTATTTTTTAAAAAAAACTTTTTAAGGGTTTTTTATTTTTTTAAAAAGAAAAAAAAATTTTTTACTGAAAATGGATTAAAATTTTTAAAAAGGGGGATTACTGTCAATCTGCCCCCAAAAAACCCCCCATTAAAACCTTTTAAAAAACCCCGGTTTGGGGGCCCCAGTGCCAACATACAAAAGTTTACCCCCATTTTCATATTTTTTAACTTTGGTGTTTTCCCAAGAAACTGTTTAAAAATTTAAATTTCACTCCCCAAAAAATGGTTTAAAAAAATTTAAAAGGGAAAAATGATCTGATAGCCCAAATCCAAAACCCCTAAATTAGGGGTTTTCATATCAACTTATTGTTTTTTTTTAATAGGGTTTAAGCCCTTTTTCAACTAAAAAGATCATAGGACAGGGGTATTACCCTCCATTTGCGGAAAAAACTAAAAAATCTGCTCCCCAATCATTTTCACCCAGCCGGGGTTTGGGCTGGAATCCAGCTCACGAAGTCTTCACATCGTTGGACGTTGTTAAAATTTCGGTGACCCAACGAGAAGTCTTATCATTTCCAATTATCTATTTTAGGGGTATTACCCCTTTTAAAAGGGGGGTGATAACTTGTAACAATTTTTTTTTTATTTAAATCAGTTTAAATTTAAAAAAATTTCCCTGATTTTTTTGCGAATATTTTAACCCCCCAAAAATGCCCATGGTCCAGGTTTTTGGAAAAAAAATGTTACTAGTTTTTAAAAATCTTTCTTTGGTAAAAATGGTTTTTTTTAAAGGGGGAACAAGTTCAATTTTTATATCGGGGTAATCTAATGACAATTTTATATTTGAAAGGTCTCCCCCGTCTTACAATAATATTCCCCATCTCCGAAAAAAAATTTTTAAAATATTTTTTTTAAAGAAAAATGAAAAGGGTTATTCAAATTAAATTAATTTAAAAATTGAATGGGGACCGGGCTTTTTTTGCTTCTCCAGGAAATGGCAAAGGGGAATTTTTTTTAAATTTTGGCAATTTTTGGGAATTCAATTTTTCAAGACTAAAAGTGAAAATTTACTGAAAAGGGAAAAATGAAAAATTGTCGGGCTTCACAGAAAAAACCCCATGTGATAACAACTTCAAAAATTTTAATTATTTTTTTTTTACTTGGATTTTTTTTTACTTCTATAAGGTAAAAAAAGAAAATTGTTTTTTTTTTTGATTTCAAAATTATTACTTTTTTAAAAAACCCCTGTAAAAACTAAAAGTGAAGTGCAGTGTTATTGTTAAAAATTGCCCCTAAACCTTTTGTGTAAAAGAAATTTCATCCCCTACTAATAAAAGGGAAAACATAACAAATATGATCAACGTTCTAGAAGTATAAAATAGAAGGCTCTTTAAAGGGGGAATTTTCATTTTTCCTTTTTTAATGGAAAACCAATACTTTTGTGATAAGGCTATACCAAGTTTCTTAATTCCTTTTTTTGAGAAAACCCCAAATGGGGTTTTTTTAAAATACAAAATTAGTGGAAAATTTCCTTAAAACAAAATATGGTACATCAGGTTATCAGGTAATTCCCCCCATTTCACCCCTATCTTCATAAGGTAGCCCAAAACATTTTTTCTGTCCTCTGAGTCTTGTAAAATTTTTTCTTGAGTTCATAATTCCTAACCAAAGGGGAAAAATTTCAAAAAATCAGGGTTGGACCAAGAAATTGTAATTTTTATAAAATAGCCAAGGGGGGGCCCTGTGAACCCCAAAAAATTTTGGGGAATTGGGAGATTTAGCCCATTTTAAAACAAACCCTAATTAACCAGAGGAAGGAAAATATGGTTTGAAGGTTTTTAAGGGTTTGATTCCCCATTGGGGGTTTTGGCCCCCTCAATTCTGACAAGATTCAATATTCAAAAATAGTTTTGAAGGACCATTCCCCCATAATACTGTTTGTTACAAAAATTGTTATGTTTTGGAATCACATACGGAGGGGCAAAAAGTCCCCCCCCACCCCCGTATCTAAGAATGGCTAAAAATATGGAAAAATGTAAACCCCCCTTTTCCCCCTTCTTTTTGGGGGGGTTAAGTTTCTGCGGAAAACTCCCCCTTTTAACTGGGCTTTTGGCCCAAATTTTAAAAAACTTAAATTTTTTGTAGTTTTTTGTGGCATATTGATTTAAAGGTTTTTTTAATTTTTTTAAAGGTCTGCTATGTAGGAAATTACTAAAGGGAATTTTATGCAGAAAAAAGGGCTATGAATTGCTTAAATTTTGAAAGCAAAAAGCAAAAATATGAAAAAATGTAAACAAAAACCCCAAAATTTTTGAAAAAATGAAAACCCGAAACTCACTGGCCCAGGACTTAATTTTATTTTTTTTTTGGGGCTTGAAAAGTTAAAAATTCCCTATTTTAGCCAAAATGCAAATTTAAGATATTTTAAACTAAATTCTCCCCCTTTAACTAAATTTCCGTTATGCTTAAACATTTTTGAGAAAAAATCAGTAAAAATTAAAAATCTTTTCCCAAAACCAAAAAATCTTGTTGATTTGTTTCGTAGGCATTTAAAATACTCGTGGTACCCACATTTTTAAAATGAAGGTAGTTAGGTACACTCAAAAATGTTTTTTTTCGATTTACGTCCTAAGATTTGAATGGATTTGGGGGTACTCTGGAAAGTGACTTTTGTGATAGGTATTACTTCCGGGAATTTCTCCTTAAAAAAACCCGAAATATGCAAATTTTGGCCAATATTGTTGAAAAATATCAAGATTTTGTAAAATATGCAAACTCCAAAAAAAAAAACCCCAAATTTATGCAATTGCTTATGCAAATATGAAAATTTATGAAAAAATCCGGCTTTAGTAAATACTAATGTTTCTGTCACTACAGGGTTTTTACCCTTCTTTCAATGTTACATTGACACGGGTTTCTCACTACACATTACAACATTTTTTTGAGACCTATGGATTTGCTGGCTAAGGTTGGGGTTTAAGTGGAAGGAATGCTTTAAGGCATTAACTTTGCCCTGGATTACTTACATAGTACATTTAAAATTTATTTTTTTTTTTTCTATATATTATTTTGTAAAATATTTTAATTTTTTTTATCTTTGTTAATAATTTATTGTTGTTTGTATTGTATAAAAAAATTGAGTGTAAATAAATAAGTCGGGCATAAACCTTTTTAAAAACAGTTAATTTTTCATATTTACAATTCACAGTCTTCACTACTCTGGAAGGCACAATTAGGGGAAACTTGATCTGTGTTTCCCTTTTGAAATACACAGCGTATTTCAATGCTACAAACTTTGTAGGACATAACATTTTTCAGATGATTTTTTTTTTGTTAAGAGGAAAATATTTACATCAGTAGTTTTTTTTTTTCCTTTTCTTTTAAAATGGAAAGAATAATTTAAACTTGCAAAAACAAAAAAATTTTAGAAGTTATTTAAAAATCCCTTGATGTATTGTTAATTTTATTTTTATTCCCATTAAAGGTCCCTGTTAATGCAGACCCTCCTAGCAAGAGAGGGAGCAGAAATGCACTTCATAGGTCCAGAAACCGGTACTGATTGACTTCGCTCAGTCAAAAAATAGTGTAAATTTTTTCTGGATGGAAGAAAAAGAAAAATGAAATTTGGAAACTCTGGTGGCATGCTCATGCCAAATTGCCCACTAGCAGGTTATTCCAAAAAAAACTCACTCAAGACGCTCTAGCTTTAAGCCGAAAGCAACTGAGAACAGCTGTGGGCATGCTCACAGGACATGGTCCATTAGGAAACACTGCATAGACTGGGTTCTCTAGGGACGTACCAGTTGAAATGCGGACTGTGGGGGCCCCTTGAAAAGAAAAAGCGAGCCCAACATTTCTTTGAATGTGGGGGCACTGGAGCTAAAAAGATTCGGATATTTGGCAACAAATTAATCCTTAAATTTTGACCAAATTGGGGAACTAAAGTCAAAGAACCTAACCCTGCTTGCCGGGGAACGGGATTTTCGGACATAGTAAAAACCAAGAAATAAACTTTCACACATATAGAAACTAGGGGGTGTGAGCAGGTCAAACTGGCACAATAGTTCTAATAGAGGTGGGGTGTGATAATTGGGGCTTTTTCTTGGGGGACCCCCAACCGTTCATAATAATAATAATAATAGGTCCTGTTAAAATTGAGCTCTTTAGGACTTGTATTTTCAAAAAAAATCAAAAGATAATCAAAATAAACACTCTTGTGTCTTGCAAGTTTGCATTTTTCTTTCCATGAGTTGCAAGATTTTTTTCCTTTAAAAAAAAAAACTTTTGTTTTGAGTGTAAAAACCTTAATCTGTTTTTTTTTAAAAAAACAAAAACCATCTGAAAATGTCATCCACATCTAAAGTACAGCAATTTATAGATTACATTTCACTAAGTTTCTAGTGTTTGCTTTGTCGATTGAGTTTTTATTTTATGGTTTCAGAACTTTCCCGTGTTAGAATATTGGAGCCAAATTTTCGAGTTTTTCTGAGGAAAGTTATAGAAAAATTTTCAAAATGCAGTCAAAAAAATTGAAATGAATTTATTCCATTTGTTTCACTCAAACACATCCCCCTGAAGATGAATGCAAAACTGGGGGAGAAGGCCAAAAAGTAATTGCAGGAAATTTGAAGCAAGTTTTGGAAAAATTATTGGTGGCGGAAATTTAACTGAAATTTTGTCAAGTGAATGTGAAGATAATGAAAACAATTCTAAATTTTTCCATTTGAGTCAACTACTCAAAAAACATAGCTTAGTTAATAATAAAGAAGATGGTAGTATTATCAAAAGAGCTGTTGATACAGAAGCCATTTCTGAAACTGTGCAAGAAAGAAATACAAAAAAATAGTCCAGACCCAAATAGTCGATACCACCAGAAGGGGGGGGCATTTCAAAAAATGACATTCGTTCTAAAAGTAAAACGTGGGTGCCCTTGATCATGGCAATGATTATTTCGAAGAAGAAGGGATGAAACTGGGCAACAGTCAAACCTGCAATGATTAAAGTTTGGTATGACAAGCAACAAAGTGTTGAAACCCGTTGCAAATGTTTCAACAAATGCCAATTTCCCCAATTTCAAGACACACTAAACATCTGTTTTTCCCAAACTTCGTGTTTTAAAAGAGATCAAAAGGTTTTGTTCCCTTTGAGAAAGTGTCCCCCGGAATCCTGAGTAAGTATAACACTGCTGCACAAGTTTTGGTGCTATGGAAAACTTCAAAAAAATAAGGGGGTGATGAAAAAATTTTAGAGTTCCAATTTAAAAGTTTCCCCAAAAGTCGGTTTCCGAGTTTCGGGCTTTAAACATAAAAAAACCCCCTTGGGTTTTCCTTTTCTAAAAACCCCCCTTGGCGAAAAAAATGTAAATCTTAGGTAAAAATGTTGGGGGCTATTGGAAATTTGCCTTTTAGTCAAAGAATCATTAATGTCAAACGAACTTTGGTGCCCACTGATGGACGAAAAAAAAACCAAAAGCGTATCTTTTTTGAATGAATTTAAAAGGGGGACAGTGAATTTAAAATTAAACCCCTAAAAAAATCCTCCATGAACTCAGAATTTTTAAATGAAGATAGCAATAAAAAAATTCCCCCTTTTTAAAATAGCTTTTTTTTTGGGGAAGCAAAAAACATAAATTTTTTAAAAAAGCCTGTTAAAACCCAAAAATTTTCTGATGCTCTGATAAAAAAAAGATTCTATAGAAATTTTAAACCCCCATGAATCCAATCAAAATCTTTTTTCCAAATTTTTACTCGGAGCCGATGTTGAAAGAAAAAACAGTCATGTAGGGTGAAAAAAAAAATTTTAATCATTCTCTAAGTTGTGTCAGCGAAAATAACTTGAAAAATCATGTACAGTTAGTCAGAAAAAAAAAATTTTGAAAAGAAAAAAACAACTAATTTTTTTGGGGGAAATGAACTTATGGGTCTTTTTATTAAACGGGGGAAAAATGATGTTGGAAATTTAAAAAAAAAGGAAATTGATTTCCTGATAGGAGATTTGATAAGGGGGACTTCGTCAAAAAAAATATATTGATATTTGTACTTCAAATCCTCTTTTTTTTCCCCAACCACAGAGACATGAAAAGGGTTTTTCCCCAGAGAAAAGTGAACTAAATGAGAACAAACCCCAAAAAAAAAAACGTTTTTACCTTGTGAAAGTTAAAATAGTACTGATTTCCCCCCAAATGAGAGGGAAGTGAAGGGAAAAAATTTTGAGGCTATTGTTTTTTTAAAAAAGAAAAAACAAAATTTTTCCTTAAGGATAACCCCCCCATTTAGGCGGCCCCAAAAAAAAATATTCAAGAAAAAAAGCCTAATGAAATATTGCAGAAAAAAATTCCACAGAGGGGCTCGCGCCCTTTTTTTACCCCCCTTTCCGAAAATACCCAGAGCTCTTAGTGAAAGTGATTCTTCTATTTTTAAACAGGAATCTCAAAAACTTTTGTTGATGTTTTAATGCTGATGATTCTCAAAAAAGGGGGTTTTTTCCTAAATACAATTTCTGAAAAAACCCCCCAAAACTTTTTTTCGAAAAGGGAAATTTTTTCAGGGGAAAAAAAAAGGGGACATTGATAAGAATGGGTACAAAAAAAATTTTTCCATCTGTAAAGGTTGAAGTTGTCATAAAAGGGGGAAAACGATAGGGGGCCGGGGAAAGTTTATAGGGAAAGAAAAATTTTTTGTCATGAACCCCCCGCCCCAAACCCCAAAAAAAAAAAGAAAAAAAAAAATTTTAAACCCCCAAAAAAATTATTGCTAAAAAAAAAAAGTTGTTTTTAAAAGCTCTGAAAAATCGGAATTCAAAAGGCCCCCAAAAAAATTTAAAATTGGAGGTAAAAAATCACCAATGCAAAAAGAAATTTTTAGCCCCATAGAAGTTAAATGTGAAAAAATGAGGAATTTTCCCCAAAAATTTTTTTTTTAAAAAAAAACCCCGGACCTAAATCAAAGAAAAATTCCCAAAAAAAAATTTGGGTGAATCTTCCTTTGATAAATTATCACGAAATTAAAAAATTAAACCCAAAATTTTTAAAGGGGGGGTCAACAAGAGCAAATTTAGGGAAAAAAAAGGAAAAAGAAATTTTTTTTAAAAAATAGTAAAGCCCCCAAAATTGTTAGATTTTTATGTTTAAAGTAAAATTATCTACTAAAAATTTTTTATTTCTATTTCCCCAAAAAATTTGGGGTTTGGGTTTTTGCCCAGTTTTTTTTTTTAAACCCCATAAATATTACTGGAAGAGAGGGCCCAAAAAAAAGAATTCTTCAATCGGCATGTTTTATGTGGTTTTTTTGTCTTCAAGGGGAAAAAAAATAAAAAATCGTAAATAAAAAGGGAAAAAATTTACTACTTCACGGGGAAAAAATCAACCCCCACAAAAATTTAAAAAAACCCAATTTCCCCAATTTGGGGAAAAAGGAAAAAATTGTTAACAGCTAATTTAGACTCCCAAAATTGAATTAAAAAAAAATAAAAAAAAAAATTTTTGGAAAATAATGCTGATGATGATGATGATGATATAAACGATGACGATGAGGGGTTTAAAGTGTTTGGTTTCAGAGGGGAAAAAATTTAAAAAAAAAAATCCAACTCTTAGGGAAAAAATTTTAAAAAAATTTGGGGTTTTTAATAAAGTTACGGGGATAAAGGGGTATAACTAAAAAAAACCAGTTAATAATTATTTGGGGTTTTTTAGAAGGGGAAAAAATGAAAAAGGGGCAAAAAAAACCCAAAAAATGTGTTAATGATGAGGGGTGACTTTTATTCTGTACTCACTGAATCCCCAAAAAAAAAAAGAGCTGATTTAAAAATTTTAAAAAAACCAAAAACAAAAAAATTTGGAAAAGAAAAATTTTTTAATTTTACGGGGAAAAAAGCTAAAAAAAAACATACCAAAATTTTAAATTTTAAAACAAGTCAGTTGGAGTAGTCAAGGGGAAATTTTTCTTTTTGAGGATAGATAAAAAGATACCCCCTTGGGTTTTTGTTATAGATGAAGAAAAAAGGAGATGTGGTCAGTGCTCTCCTTTTTTTAAAAAAATACAAAAAGGGAAAATCAAAAGAAAAGGGCCCCCACTTCATGTGGGATACTTTCTTTGGCAGAAAAAAAAAAATATCGGGGAAATTGAAGGTTTGGATGCATTTGGGGTAAAGAAGGGGGGCGGTAAAATTTTTCGGGGTTTTTTTCTCTGGCATTTTTAAAAATTTTTCAAGAAGCCCCCCCCCTAAAAAAGGGTTTTTATATTATCTCCAAAATCTTAGTAAAAATTTGGGGGGGGGAAGAAATCACAAAGTGGACGAAAGGGCTCAAGTGAAACTTACAGTTTATTTTCCCGGAAACAGACACAGACCTTGCAGTACAAGTTTTACATGAGTGGGGGGGTGCTCATGGAGGTGTTTATATTCTGGGATAAAAAAATGTTTGCCATTTTTTGTAAAAAAAATCCCCCCAGTTGCCTTCGTGCTTTTTTCCTGAACCCGGGGGACCTGATGGGGTTTTTTTTTGTGATGAAGAACATCGGGTTAAAAAAAAAGCCGCCCGGGGGGGCCCAAAATCGGTTTTGACTCTAATTAAAAAAAAAAAGACGAATCTTTTTGGGGGGAAAACGCCGAAAAAAAAATTTAACTTGGAAGAACTTTCCAATTTTTTTTGTTTGGTGCAGCCAAAATTTAGACAAAAAAAATTTTTCCCCGTAAAAAAATTTTTATAATTCCATTTCTCCCCCCAAAAAGATGGCAAGCCCTAATCTGAAAGAGAAAAGGGGGGGCTAAGCAAATATCTGTGTTACACAAAGTTTTGGGGGGGAAAAAGTCATGGATCAGAACAAGGAAACCCAAAAAAGGGGGGGTTTTAACCCCCCAAGCTCAACTATGATTTTTTTCTCAATTTGGAACCACAAAAAAAAAAATTTATACAATTTTTTTTTGTGAAAAAAAGAAGCTTTGCTTTGTGCAGCCAATGATTTTCCCCGCGGGCGATTAGAAAAAAATAATTAGCATCCATCCTAAATAATTGGTTTTTCCCCCAAGCCTGTTAAAAAATTTAAAATTTTAAAGGAAAAGGATTGGAATGAAAAAAAAAAGGGGGAAGGGAAAGGGTTGGAAATGGGGCCCTTAAAAGGGCCCCCTGGTGGAAAAGGGGTTTTTTGGGGGGAAAAACGAGATTAACCAACTCAAAGAAAAAAAACCCCGGGTTAAAATAAATTTTTGGCATTCCAAATACTTGAAAAAAAAATACAAAAAATAAAAAAGGGTTTTGGGCTTATATTTTGTAATGAAAACCCCAAAATTTTAAAAATCTGCCCCCAATTTTTTTCTAGGGGGGAATTTCATACGTAAAAAACAAAAATTATTTAAAAATTAGATGGTAAAAAACGTTTCCCCCTTCAAAAAAAAAATATTTGAATATCTTCAAGGGGGGGAAAAATAACAAAAAGATAAAAAAATTTTTTCAAAATTTACACAAAAATTTTTGGAAAAGGGGTGGGTCTTAACTTTGCAGGTGTATTTTTAAAAAAATTTTCTTGGATTTGCCATGGAATCCATTCATCAGGGGAAAAGGGGGCTTTTTAATCGAACCTATCGACTACCCCCAAAAAAAAAAAAAACCTTTTTTTATTACAGAAAAATAACAAAAAGGGACCTTAAAAAGAAAATATCTACAAAACGACTGTACCCCCAAAAAATCAGGTTTTTAAGGGGTTTTTGGGGGACAAAAAAAAAAAATCAAGCCCAAATTTAAAGCACAGGTTTTAAAAATTTTATTTTAAAAAAACCAAGAATTTTAGAGCCAAGAAGGGATCTCCCCCCCGCCAAAGATGAACTTTTGAACTCGATTTTTCCCCAAAAAAGTGATGAACAAAATATTATTCATTCCTATAGTGAAAAAGGGGGAAAAAAATTTTTTGAGTTATCTGAAAAAAAACTTAAGGGGGGACAAGCCTTTTAAAAAATATTTACTCGAGCCCAAAAAAAATTTGATGTTCGGGGAAAAACCCCAAAATGTAAAAGGGAAAAAAATTTTAAAATTACCCCCAGTTTTTTTATGAAGGTGTGCCTGTAGTATGTGAAAAAGGATCATCTTAAAAAAATATAATCATAGCGAATTCCTCTAAAAAAAAGAGTAAATTTTTCTCAACCCCAAAAAGGAATCTGTATTAAAAATGCGATTAGTGAAGGATCCAGCAGGAACCCATTTTTTTTTCCCCCAAAGGGAAAAGATTCAATGCCGCCCCTACCTATGCCTCCGCCTCTGTGAAAAATTTCCAAGGGGAAAAATTTAGTAAAAAAAAGGGGCCCTTTCCCTAATTTTAAACCCCCAGTCAGAAAGATAGTCTTTTTATTTTTTGATGAGGTTTTTTGAAAAAAAAGGGAAAAAAAAAAGGGGGAAATTTAAAAAAAATTTTTTGAATAAAAACCTTTTTCCCCAAAAAAAAAAATTTTTTTTGGGCCCCCCAAAATTCCCCAAAATTTGATACCTTCCATTACAGATTATATCAATTCATTTCTACCCAAAACCCCCTGTTTTCCCAAGGGGAAAAACCCCCCTGATATCCTCTTAAAAAAAACTATAAAAAAAAATACGGAATAGTGTTCTCATTAGACCTCTTTCTTTTTCTTTTAAAAGGGAAAAGATAGCATCTTGTGGAAAATTCCCCATGGGCCTTTCCCCTCTGTAAAGAAAAAAAGTGCTTTTCCCAAAAAAAAGGGGCTGTCGATAAACCCCCGATAAAACCCCTCCAATTTTTTTAAAAAAAACCAAAAATGAACAAGGCAGCGGGGATAAAAAATTTTCAAAGTCAGCAAAAAACTAATGTAAAAAAAAAAAGACAGAATATTGGGGCCCCCAAAATGAAATCATTCAAAAAAAATTTAAAAAACGGAAATACAACAGAAAATTACGAAAAGGGGGGGGAAAAAGGGGGGTTTTTTCCCCCAAAAAAAAAGTGTTGAAAAAGAAAAAAAAAATTCAAGTTTTCAATCAATGATTTCTTTTTTAAAAAAAAACTTTTTGAACAAACAAAGTCCCTAGTTTTCAACATTTGATTAAAGGGAAAAAAAAATTTAAAATTGATCAGAAATTTTTCCCCAAGGATGGGCCCTAAAAAATTTTCAAATGACTTTTAAAAAAACAGGGGGTCTTTCTCCCCCAAAAAGAATGTTTCACATAAAATTTTCCCCCAAAAAAAGATGACGTGGAAGGAATTTTTCCCCCAAAGGGGCAGCCCCCAAATTTTTTGAAAAAAAGATCCTTCCAAACCACCCTCGAAAAAAACAGTTTTAAAAAAAAACCCTTATTTTAGGGGGGAAAAAAAAACCCCCAAAAAGTGAATGATAAAAAAAAAAAGGAGGGGGGAAAAAAAAAAGGCCCAAAAAAAAAAAAATTTTTCACCATTCAACCGGGGGCCCCCCTTTGGGGGAAACCAAAAACCCCCCCAAAAGTGGTGGGACTGAAAATCAGAGCTTTGAGCTGCCCAGTGATCTGTAAAAAAAATTTTTTTGGATCGTTTGCCGCGAAAAATTAGATCCATTCAATGCTTGTGTTTTTTAAAAAAAAGTATGTTGAACATTAGGGGGAAAAACGGGGGGACAGATCCCCCCTGTGGGGTAAGTTTTAAAAAAAAAAACACTGTGAGATTTTTTTTTGCTTTTTTCGATGCATTTTTAAAACCCAAAAAAATTTTTAAAAAAAGTGGCTTTTAAAAAGATCAATAACATTGAATCAATATTGTTGATGGCATTTTCTCCCCCTTTTATCCCCTTTTTTTTAATACAAATTTTGGGGGGGAAAATTTTTGTTTAAACCTTGTAAAAAAAAACATCAAAAAAAATTTGTTTAAAAAAAATTTGGGGAAAAAAACATCAGGGGGTTTTTTCCCCCTTTACCCCCCAAAAAAAAAGTCGAATTCCGCCATTGGTGACAAAGGGGGTTTTAAAGAAAAAAAAAACCCCAAATGCCAAATTCGTAATAAAGGCACTTCAAAATCAAAAAATTTTTGATATGTAAAAAACCCCCCCATTTAGGATAAATAAAAAAAAAAGTTAGTAAAAGGGGGCCCCCCCCCCCCAAACCCCCGGGAAAAAAGGGGGGGCCCCGGGTTTTTCCCAAAAAAAAGGTTCAAGAAAAAAAAAAAAATGATCAGAATCCCCCCCAAAATTTTTTTTTTTAAAATTTATAGAAAATGTTGTTCTCTAAAAAATTTTTTATTTTTAAACCCCAATTTTTTAAAGAAGCGGCGCTTGCGGCTAGCATTTGGGCCCCCTGTGGCCGCAGAATGGGGCCCCATTTAAACCCAAAAAATTTTTGGGGTTTGGGGTTTGGGTGTTTTAAAATTTTTTTTGGGGTTTTAAAAAAATTTTTTAAGTTTTTTTAGCTTTTACCTTTTTTTGAGATTTTTCTGTTTACACACAGACAAAAAAGACAGACAGCAGACAGAAAAAGCAGACGCAGGGGGCCAAGGGTTTAAAAAAATTTTTTTTTGGGATCCTGAGGCCATGATTCGTCCAAAAAAAATGTAAAAAAAAATGGGGGGGGTTAAAAATTTTTTGAGGGGAAAACAATACTTTCCTTATTATAAAATAAGGAAAGAAAAAAAAGGGGTTTTTTTTTATATTTTAGGTTTTTCCCCCAAAAACCCTTTTTAAGGGGGGGATAGATTGATTGTTTTTTTCTTTAAAATTTTTTTTTTCCCCAATTTTAAAATTTTTGTTGATTAAAAAAAATTGATCATCTAAACTTTTGTTAGACTTAAGATTTTTTTTGGAAAAATTAATCAGTAAAAAGTTTAAACAGTTGAAAAAATTTTTTTTTGATGTTTGGGTGAAGCACCCTTAGTGTTAGTCTTTTGAAAACCCTTTAAATTTTGAAAAATTTTAAATTTTTCCCAAAAACCCCCCTTGGGGGTTTCAAGAACAAGAAAACCCCTAGAAATTTTATGTTTTTTTTTAAAAAAAAAAAAAAAATACTTTTAAAAACTGACTTTTTTTAAATGTTATACGTGGGGGTTTAAAAATTAAGGAGATTTTTTAAAAAAAAAAAAAAAAAAAAAATTAAAATTTTAAAAAGGCATGGTTTGAATTTTAAAAAAACAAAAAAACCCCTTTTTTTTTGGACCCCTTTTAAAAAATTTTTTTTCTGTTTTTTAAAAATCATTTCTAAGTGGCTCGATTATTATTTTTTTTTTACTGATTTCTCTCTTTTTGTACCCTTTGACCGTTGCCCCCCCGGGGAAAAAAAAAAATTTCCATACATCATATCCCTTTTAAATGGGGAAAAGTCAGAAAAAAAAAAGGGTTTGGGTTTACATTCAAAAGTCTAGGGGGGGGGACTAAAAAACAGGGAGTAGACCAGCTTTTTCCCCTTTGGGTTTTGGGGGCCCTTGTCAATTATTTGCCTCCTTGAAAAGACAGTGGTAGAAGTGTGATTCATTCCTCCACTGTCTGGCTTACCATCTTTTTGATGATCCCCCCTATGATGATGACATTTAGATTTTTTTAGTGATTTTTTTTTTTTTTAAATTTAAATTTTTTAATTTTTGGGTAAATGTTTCAAAAAAAAATTTTAAAATTTCCCCATTATAATTTTTTTTTTTAATGATTTCTTTCAGACGTGAATTTTTACTTATGTTAAAACGTACTAGAAGATCCCCCTGCAAGTAAGTTTCATATTCACAACCCCGGGGGAAAAAGGGGTTTCACCTATTGTGAAACTCATGGTTTGCGTAAGTTTTTTTTATAACGGGTTTTATATAATTTGCTTTTTTTTATTCCCAAATTTTTTTGGGTTTTTATTTTTTTTTTATTGTGATAAAACCCTTTGAAATGAATTCATTCTTTTGGAACAAAAAAAATTTAAAACCCATTCTTATTATTTTCATTCGGGGGTTTTTGATACATTTCAAGGGAAAAAAAATTTTGGGAAAATGACTTAAAAAATTTTTGTTGTTTTTTTTTCTTTTTAAATTTTTCCTTTTAAAATTTTAGGTACTTTTCTGTTTCATAAGTTTTACTTTTTTAAAATTTGATTAAAGGGGAAAAAGGTTTTCTTTTTTTTTCCCAGTGTTATTATTATTTTTTATTTTGGGTTTTTTTTATTTTTTCCCTTGTCTTTTTTTTAAAACTAGACTGTTCATATTAGACTGGGGTTTGATATAAAGAAATATTTGTTTTTATATTTTTTTTAAAATTTTTTACCCAGAAAAAAACACAAAAAAAAAATTTAAAAACATAAAAGACCAAGGATCATTTTAAAAAGGATTGGCTTTTGACCCCTAGGGACATTTGGAGAGGAGAAACTAAATTTTTATTCGGAAAAAGGGGAAAAAAAATTGTTAAGAGACGGGAAAGGGGGGAGGGGCAGTACCTCCTTTTCCCAGGTTTAAGCCGGCCATCCAGGGGGAAAATGCAGCCGCATTGGGGCTTTCCCCCCTTCACAAATTTTAAACAAGTTTTTGTGATTTAAAATATAAAAAATAGCCCTATTTAAAAAAACCCAAAAATCCAATGATTTTAAAAAGCGTTAAACAAAAAAAAAATTTGTAGACTCTTGCAACATTTCGGGGCCTTTTAAAAAAATTCTATGGGCCTTTTTTTGAATTGATTGAGACCGACATTGAAAAAAGGGGAAAATTTGGGGGACATGCCAAAAAAAAAAAATTTTTTGTTATTTTAACTTTTTTTAGTATCAAAAAAAAAAAATTTAAAAGCCCCCAAGGGACCACATCAAATTATTGAAATTCTATTTTTATTTTTAACTTTTAATGCCGTTTAATATTATTTTTTTTTTTTTTTTTTTCGAAAAAAAAGTTTTATTCCGAAGTTTATAAATTTTTTTAGAAATCCTTATCTATAAAAAACAGTAATTTCTAAAATAAATCTTCAAAAAAAAAAGGGGGGTTAAAATTTGTCTTGTCTTAAAAAAAAATTTCCTCCAATTTTTCATCATCTCACGTTCTTTTTAACCTTTCCGTGCCGGTTACCGTTTGGTAACCCCTGTTCGGGAAAAAGGTTTTTCCTTTGGTAACACCAAAAAACACGGGGGGCATTTTACTTCTGGGGCCCGGGTTCCCCTTTTGGAAACCCCCTTTCATGGAATAGGTTCAAAATGGGAACCCCGGAGAGAAAAAGAAAAACTTAAAAAAATTTAAAAACCCGTGCCCGGGGTTTTCCAAAAAGGTAAATTCGCTAGGGGGGGGGGCAAAAATTTTTCCCCAAAAAGACCCGGGGGAGGAAAGTTTAAGAGGGGGTAGATGATGTGACAAGTATAAAAAAAAGGGAAAAAAAAAAATTTTTTTTTTTTACTCCTTCATGTTACGTTATTTTTTTTTTTTTTTTTTTTTTTTTTTTTTTTTTTTTTTTTTTTTAATTTTGGGGGTTTTAAGGGGCCTTTAAAGGGCCCGGTCATATTTTTTTAATTCCAAGGTTTAATTTGTTGTTAAAAACATAAGAAAAAAAAAAATAGTTTCTTGGTTACTGGGAAAAAAAAGCCTAATGAAAAAAATTTTTCAAACGGGGAAAAATAACCCCCCAAAATGAACACGTTCCCCCTAGACTAAAAAAAATAATTGTTTTATTTTTTAAAATTTTTTTAATTTATTATTTTTTTAAAAAACCTTTTTACATATTTTTTTATTTTAAATTTTTTTGATATTGTTCTGTTAAAAACCCCTTTACGGGTTTTGCCAAAAAAACGTTGACCCATGATAAAGGGGTTTTTTTAAATGAAACACGCGCCGAAAATTTTGGTTTTAAAAACTGATGGCATTTTTTTTGAAAAGGAAAACAAGAAGCAAAAAAAAAAACTTACTCTTTTAAGGGAAAGACCAGGTAAGCCCCAAGAGGTGGACAAAAAGCCCAAAAAACTATTGACTGTGAAAGGGGGAGTTTTTTTTGTGTTTGACAATGCTAATGCAAAAAAAAAAAAAAAAACCAAAAAACCAAATAGCGCAAAAAAAAAATTCCCCCCATTTAAAAAGGGGACAGAAATTTTAAAAAAACCCCCCTTACACATCAATAGTTTGGAAAAAGTTTTAGTAAAGTGCCTGGTATTAAAATTGTAATTATTTCTCCAAGGAGGGAGTTGGGTGAACGTTTTTTAGTTCTTTCCTTCCTGGGGGTATTCTAATTTTTCAAAAACTTGAGGGTTTTTCTGACCAAAATTTTGTTTTTTTTTTTTTGAAAAATTCACCAAAAACTTTTTAACCCACCCCAAAAAATTGATAAATTAAAAAACCAATTCAGTATTTAACAAAAAAGGCGGGGTTTGTAACCTAGAGATCGGGGGGTTTCCCCAAATCCCGGTTGCAGGATTTTTAGGAAGGGTTTTTGATGGAGTGTATCACGAAAGTGATTACCAAAACCAGAGGACTTACCAGTTCGTAGAAACAGTGATGAATCAGTGAGTGAGGAGTCAGTCAGTCAGTGAGTGAAACTCTCTTTTATAAGTATAGGTATCGAAACGGACCGCGCCCTCCCTGGGCTTCTGAGATTTACAAAAACAATCTTATCAATTACTGAAACAATGTTTTTCCCCCTTAGAACCGAGGCAAGTTGGGCTTATTAAAAAATGAAAAACTTACCTACGAAAACGGAGAGAGATGTATAATTACTTCATAGTCCTTAAAGGAAATCACCATTTCGACCTAAGATTTCCGGTTGAGACGTTTTTTTCTAGACCACCCTGTATAAGAAAAAATAATCTATTTGCCATTTTTTTCTTTGTTTCTTTTGTACTTTTTTATTTATTTTCTTTTTCCAACAGTTCCCTTCTTTGGGTTTTACCTCTGAGACATTTTCCTAGTTTTCTTGCTCTTCAATTGTTTGAACTTTAAAATCAAGAATCTCTTTTTGTACTCTTAATTTTGCTTAAATTGTACAAGTAAATTTTCATCCAAGTTACTGTTATGTGATAAAAAATTGATACCAGTTTATTTCTTTTTTTTTTAATTTTCACTGAGATAACGGCTCTAAAAAAATTATTTCTATTTTAAAGCGTCAAACAAATTAAACCCCATGGTTAAATAAAACTTTACCTTACGGGTTAGGCCATAAAATGTGTTTTACTTTTTTTAAAGAAAAATGTACATGTAAAAAAAATATTCAGAAAGGTATTATTTTGAAATGATACGAAACTGACAATGGTGACAACTTTATTTTTTTTAAATATACAAATAATGTATCCAGTGTTTTATTTTGTTAGACCCAAACCGATTACCTATGTTTTGTAAAATCTCGTTTGATTAGCTGAAATGCTAGATTTCCAAAAAAGGGGAAAATTTTAATATATTAATAAAAATCCGTCCCGCTGGGAATCGAAACCCGCAAATCCAAAAATCAAGAAGATTAGTTAAATAAATTGAACTTCTTGAACTTTGGGGGGTTTGGGGTTTTTTTTTTAATTAATTTTCTGATCGGGTTGTTTTGAAAGCATATGAAGTCCCTTATTTCGCTATACGCTAAAAAAATTATTATGTTAATTGAAAAAAATCCATCAATGCCCGTTAAAAACCTAAATCTTAAATTATTTTGGCCCAGCCTGAGTGGGGTGGAAATTCTAGTTGAACACCAATTTACTTTGTTATAGGATTGAATTCTAAGCACACAGAGGGTATTTTCATCTAATATTACTGTGCTAAAGTTGCTTAACATGACCTGGTGGTAACGGTGTAAAGTATTAAGGACCACGGTAGCACTCCGCCCCTCTAAAGTCAAAGAATAAAAGAGCGTACCAAGAGCTAGGTATATTATATTTAAAAAAGTTTAATTAAATATTATATTTTATGAAAATAGAAGGAGCATTTTATCTGATCTAATAAAATAACCTATTTATTTACGAAGGAAGTTCGGGGGTTCCGGAGCAAGGAGAGATTGATCAAGGGTCCGTTAAAAAACTAATTGAAAACTGTGTCAATTAAACGATAGCTACAGATTGACCGTGCAAACAGAAAGGGAAATTTTTTTGGGCACTAGTTAGAAACAAAAATGAGCATACCTACTTTTCTAAATTAAAGCTGTGTTTTTTTTCCCTCTCTCCGAAAATCCACCTCAAATAGGGGGTTTTCCTATATTAAACCAGTTTGTGAAACATGTTTAGTAAAATTAAATAGATGAAGGAAAATTATTGGAGTAAAGTGCTGTTTTTGGGGGGGTTATGGGCCCTCGGCGGCCTGCTAAGTACCAATATACAAAAATATCATAGGGTGGGGGTCATCGTGAACGATGGTAGCAGACAGTGGAGGAAGACTCAGCACTTCCCACCACTGTCTTTAAAAGAGGCGAAAAAATTGACAAGGGCCCCCAAAAAACCAAGCCAATGCTGGTCTACTCCCTGTTTATAGTCCCCGGGGCCGACTAAAATATACCGATACAAATTAAATAGATAAACAATTTTATAGTATAATGAAAAACAAATATCAACAGTTATTAAGTGTTTTTAAAAAAACTTTTGAAAAAAAAAAAGACGTTGAACAAAAAAAAAAACCTTAGAAATCAATTTTATTAACTAAATAATACAATTTAATCACCTTAGGTACACCTACCAAATTTAAAAAAAAAAACACACCACACACACACACAAATAGGTATCAATCAATATATTGACTTGAGTAAGAATATTATAATCGTTAACCTTTTTTCTAAATGGAGAGAAAAAATAATAATCCATACCTATTCATTATAATCCCTAGCTTTTTTACCCGAAACTTTGAAACGGGGCTCGACAGAAAACACATCGTTCAAGTAAATGGTCTTATTATTATTAACTATGCTTTATTGGGGATGACAAAGTGCAATGTTAACAGTTTAAACAATTAAGAAAAAACAAACAAATAACAAAATAAATAAATAAAAAAAAAAAATAACACTAATGTCCTACCTAAAGGGCGGGGTTTTTGGGTCTTGGTCAGGGAAAACTGAAGGTCAGTCATTGAAAGGGAATACATAATACGTAACATCTTTAAAATCATTTCTTTTTGAATTGTTAAAAGCAAGATTTAAAAAAATATAAAAAAAAATTTTTTGAATTGTTGCTTTAATTACATTTGGATGCAAACTGGATTTTTTTAAATTGCATTTCTCGTCTTGCCCTGCCGGAAATTGCTCGCCGGGAAACGTTTTCCCTCGGCTTCTTACCTCTCGCCCGTGCTCGCCCGAGGGCCCTCGAGCACATTTTCCCGCTACAAGTGGCTCCCTGGGGGCATCTGCGGGCCGGGGGAATATCAAAACCGGGGTGGCTCCGAAGCTGTGTGCTGAGACGAGAGGAGCCGGCCTTTGTGTACTCTCATTTCGAAGTTTGTGAGGGAGCTGGTGGGCGAAGAGACGACAAGGGTGAGTGGAGTTTTATTTTCCCCTAAGCATTTCAAACAAACAAGGGGGCTAAAACAACCCTAACAAGGACTCAAGTAAATTTAGACACTCCCTCAAGTCGGAGTTTAAAACCAATCACGCGCTCTATAGCCCGACTTGAGTTATAGTCGGGGTTATCTTGAATTAAATCCTGTTGTTTAATTCAGCCCTTTATATCTACATAAATAATAATAATAAATAAATTAATTTTTGTTTTATTTTTCTTATTTTTTTGTATACAGAGGACCTATCCTTAGCTATTTTTATTTGGCTTATTTTAAGTTAGGTGATTCTTTTTCAAGGTTTACAAAAAAATGTTCGTGACAACCCAAACAGTTTTCAAATGGCAAGGTGCCCTTATTGTGGCGAACGTTGTAAAGGGAATTTGTTGAAAAAGGGGAACCAGAAATCGAACCTCTTTTTGAAGCTGAAAATGATGTTTGTGCTCATTACTTTAGGTAAGTTCAAAAATCTTTTTATTTTGATTCATAAAAATAATAATAAAAACAATACTTTTATACCTTACAGTAACAGCAAGTAGTATCTTTCGCCTTATTTATTCGGGCCTCACAAAGGGACTCCAAAGCCCCCGCAGTAAGACCAACATTATATATCTGCCTTGCCTTTATCCCATATTAGTTATGTTGCTTTTGGGGTCGGCATTGTTCAAACCTCATGGTTGAGGTTGGTAGGGGGTGGAGCACTTTTTTTTTTATGGCTGGATGCCTTCCTAACCCCAAAACGATTCTATTTGATTTAACGTCCTGGATTAGGACGGGGGTTTTACCCCCATTCGCGGGGAATCGTACCAGCTACCCACATTAACCTCACCCAGGCCTGGGTAGGTCCGGAAAAATGGCAGCCTACGTGTTTGGAGGAACAGAATTTTCTTCGAAAAAAGTTGCCCCACCCGGGAGTTTTAACTGGGAACTCGGGGACTAGGGGCCCCAGTAGTCACAACCATTAGCCACGGAGGCTGCGCCCCGGACGTAAGACCAACATTACCCGTGTAATGTTTTGAACGGTTCCGGGATCATATTTTAGGGGGAGAGGGGGTTTTTTTTGGGATTTGCTGATGCACTCCGTAAAATTTACTCATAGAACTTCTCACTTTCCCCTATTCATTTTTTTATTTTTAAATTCTTTCAATTTTTCCCTTCCCAAAGGGCCCCAAATTTGCGAAAAGGGGGGATATTGTAACCAATGGGGTTTTTTCCCGGGGGGTCCCCATTATTGTTTGTTGAAAACAAATTCCCCAAAACCCCCCCCTGTGCCCGGGGAAATACCGTGGTTTTGTGCAATTTTTGCATGTCTCCAAGGGGACTCAAAAAATCACTTCAAATTTTTGACATTAATTTTTAGACCCCCTTTTTAATTTTTTTCCTTGGAGTAGGGAAAAGGGAAAAATAAAATAAATTTTTTGGCGCCATAAATTTAGAAAGTAGATAAAAAAAACAGTTGAGTACGGGGAAACACCCTTTCTGCAAAAAAAAAAAACCCTTTAAATTCCTCAATTGAAAATGGCGGAAAACCCGGCAAATTTGATTTGGGGGTTTTCCCCCTTTTTTCCCTTAAATTAAAATGCTTCACATAAGTCCCCAAAGAAAATTAGGTGGTTTTTTTTTAAAATTTTTTTTTTTAAATCTAGGGGCTGGTGCTGACCCTACCTCTGTTAGTTATCAATTTGGTGAGGGGAGGCGGGGGGGTAAAAACCCCCCAAAGTGCAAAAAAACCCCCCAAATCTAAAATCATATACCTTCACTGTTTTTTGGGGTTTTTTTATTTTTATTTTTTTTTTTGTAAAAAAATTTGGGGAGGTCGTCCTTACTTTTTCGGTTTGCCTTCGGGGGTTCTAAAAAAAAATTTTTTTAAAAGGGGAGTTTTCGTTGTTAGTGGGGGGGTATTCAACTTTTTAATTTTTCCCCGTACGTCGCCTTCAACCAAGGGTTTTATACCCCCGAGGGGGGTTTTAAACCCCCCATTCGTTAAAAAAACCCCTGCTATGTAAAAGGGGCTGGCGGGGGGGGCTATAAACGGGGAAAATAGACCATCATTTTTTTGGGGGGTTTTATAAACATGGAGTAGACCACCCCTTGGTTTGGGGTTTTGGGGGGCCCCTTTTCAATTTTTAGTTTTTTGTAAAAACAGGTAGAAGTGCTGAGTCATTCCCCCAAAAGTCGGGGTAAAAACGTTCACATGACGCCACCCTAAGTTTTATGTTTTATACCAATCACAGTTGCTGGACTGTTCGTTAGCGAAAGGGAAAAGGGAAAAGGCTCAAGGGGGGGCCCCCTTTAATGATCACTTGATGGGTTTTTATAAAAAAGGGTCCCTTATTATTTCAGTTCTCATCCCTGATCAGTATGTAAATAAGGGCCCCCTTTTTATTTCAGTTCTCACCCCCTTGATTGGGAAAAAAAGGGTCCCTTATTATTTCGTTCTCATCCCTTGTTTAGTATGAAAAAAAAGGGGCCCCTTTTTTTATTTCAGTTCTCCCCCCTTTTATCGGGGATAAAAATAAGGGTCCCTTATTATTTCAGTTTTCACCCCTTTGGGGTCAGATATAAAAAAAAAAGGGTCCCTTATTTTTTCAGTTTCTCATCCCTTGATAAAATATATAAATAAGGGCCCTTTTTTTAAATTTTAGTTTCACCCCCTTTATCAGTTTATTAAAAAAGGGTCCCTTATTTTTTCGTTCTCCCCCCCTTTATCATTTTTTATAATAAGGGCCCCCTTTTTATTTCAGTTCTCACCCCCTTATCAGTATATAAAAAAGGGGGGCCCTTTTTTTTTTAGTTCTATCCCTTTTTAAAATATAAATAAGGGTCCCTTATTTTTTTAGTTTCATCCCTTTTCAGTATATAAATAAGGGCCCCTTTTTTTTTTCAGTTTTTTTTTCCCTTTTATCGTTTTTTTTAAAAAAAGGGCCCTTTTTTTTTAAATTTCATCCCTTGATCAGGAAAATAAAAAAGGGTTTTCCCTTTTTTATTTCAGTTTCATCCCTTGATCAGTTTTTTAAATAAGGGTCCCTTTTTTATTTCAGTTCTCCCCCCCTTTACCCCGTTTTAAAAATTTAAAAGGGCCCCCTTTTATTTCATTTTTTAAAAAAACCCCCGGAAAAATCCCCCTCCCCCAAGACGTTTTCAAACAAAAACTTTTAGCATTAAAGGGGAAAAAAGCCGGGCGGTCACCCCCCAGGGTGATAGGGGGCCATACCCAAAACACGGGTGGCGTTCCTAGAAAAATCTGACGCCCAAAAAGGGGGGGGCTTTGGGGGAATTTTTTCTCATTTTTTGGGGGCTATTGGATTAAAAAATTTTCAAGTGGTAAAAGGGATCATGGGTAAAAAAACCCCTTTGGGTTTTTGGGGGGGGAAAGGGGGTTTTTCCCCCTTTTGGCAATAAAACTTGCCCTTTGTGAAAATTTTTTTAAATAAAAAATTTTTTTTAAAAAAAATTTTTTTTCTACTACTATAGCTTAATACAAAAAAAAAAAAAAGGGGGTTTGGGGGGGAAAAGATTGCCCCCTGCAATAACTCCCCCCATTAGTTAGGGAAAAAATTTTGGTTTTTTAAAAAATTTTTTTTTTCCCTTTTATTGTTATATTGTTTCCATTTTTTAATTGTTATAATAATTTTTTGTACTTACATTTGGTTTTTTTTTTTCTAATAAAGTGGAAATAATAATAATAATTTTTTTTTACTGATGGTGCGACCTTGGGGGGGATTTGTCAGCCCTGTTTGACAAAAAGGGTTTTTTTTGTTGGAAAAATTTTTGGAAAATAAAATTTCGACATGTGCCAAAAAACTGGAACATTTTTCTCATTGAAAATTTTAACCCCCAACAATATGACCCCAAAAAATTGTTACTGGGTTTTTTTTTTTTTTTTTTTTTTTTTTTTTGCTTTGTTTTTACTTAAAAAATCTCGAAAATTCCCCCTTAATCGGGGGCAGCGATTTAAAAACTCCATTTTCTGGGGGGGGAAAATCACAAAAAATTTTTTTTTTTAAAAGGTAACTACCCAATTTTTAAAACCCCAAAAACCTGGTTTTTTGGGGTTGGTGTTGGGGGGTCTGTTTTGAACCGGTTAAAACTGTAGACGTTTGATAAAAAAATTTTACTTTTAAAGAAAATTCTTTTTGTTCTTTCTTACTATACAGTATGTTTTTTAAAAAAGGGGGGCCCCCCCCCGTAACTTTTGAAAAAGGGGGCGGAATTTTTTTTTTTTTGGGAAAGTCCTAAGGGGGAGGAAATGCCCTATGGGGGCCCCCCCCGGTGGTCCCTATTTATTTTTGGGGCCCCGGGGGGGGCCCCTTTCCCGGCCCTTTTTTTTCCATATTTTTTAAATTTTTCTGAGAATTTTTTAAAAAAAATGCTTTATTTTTTATTCCTTTTTTAATTTTTAAAATCCAAGTTAGGGGGGGATAATGATTTTTAAAAATTTTTCCCCAAAAAACCTTTCAGGGGCGGGGGGTAGTGGGGGGGCAAGTTTCAAAAATTTTTTACACGCTGAAAATTTTAGCGTTGTTAGTTTTTTTTTTTTCTTTTTTTTTTTCATGGTTCAAAATTTGTTTTTACCCCCGAAATCAAAAAAAAATTTTTTTTGTTTATTTATCAGGGTCAAAAAAAAGGGTTTTTTTAAAAGTTACTTTTTTTTTCACAAAAATTTTTTTCCCTAAATTGTTTTGGGGGTTCTGGGGAAAATTGGGGGATTTTTAAGAGGTGAAAGTCTGCAATGACATTTTTTTTTTTATGTTTTTAAATCGAAAAAAAATTTAAACGGAGAAGTGATCAAAATCAAAAAAAAAACCTTTTAAAAATGCTATTTTTTTTACGGACAGTGCCCGGGTTTAAAAGGGGGAAATTTTTTGTTTTGGGGGTTTTTTTTGTTGGGGAAAAAACAATTGGATAAAAAAATAAATAATAACTAATAGGGAATAATACTTAAAAAAAAATTTTAAATAAATGCGAATTAAATAAAGGGAAAATTTTTTCTTCTAAATAGTGCCGGATATATTTTTTTTTTTTTTTTTTTTTCTCTCTTTTTTTAATTTCAAAGTTTTAAGTTGTATAAAAAATTTTAATTTTTCGGATAATGTGCTTCTAAAGTGGGCCCCGGGGGGCCCCTCTTGGGGGCAATGTTTTTGGGTTTTGTTGGTAAAATCTTTTGGGGAAAACCCCTTTCAATCATTTTCGAGTCGTCCGATGGCCCCCTTTTAATTTCAAAATTTTTTTTTGGATCCCCCAAAATTAAGCAACTTCCAAAGAGGAGAAGACTTCGTGGGCGGGGGTTTTTCCGGCCTAACCCAGGCTGGGTGAATAAATGTGTTTAGGGGTTTTGGGAGTTTTTTGGGGTTTGGGGGGAAAAACCCCCCTTATGATAGGGGCCATGCAGTTAAAAACTATATAAAACCCCCAAAATTAAAAAAAAAAAAAAATTTTTCCGGGTTTTTTGCTATTTTAAAGAATACCGGGTTTTTCTAAATAAAAATCAAATTTTTGTCAAAATTTTTTTTAAAAAAAAAAAAAAACCCCGGTCAAGTACCAAATCTTGGGGGTTTTAAAATTTAAAAAAAATTCAATCTTTTTAAAAAAAGGGGGGGAAAGAGGGAGGGAGATAAAAAAATAAAAAAAAAAAAAAATACCCCGGGACTGTTTTAAAAAAGGGGAAAAAATCTTCATTTATATTCACGAAGTCTTCCCCCGGGGTTTGGAAAATTGCTTAACTTCGGTGATCCTACAAGAATGGGTTTTTTAAAAAACGCCAAGGGGGCTGACCGGAATAAAAGAAAAAGTGTTTTTACAGATTTTACCAACTTACCAACTAACATTGTCTCAAAAGGGGGGGGGCCCCCAGGCCGAATTTTTTTAAACGCATTTTCCGATAATTAAAAATTTTTATTTTCAACTTGAACTTTGAGAAGTGAAAAAAAGAGAGAAAAAAAAAAAAAAAAAAAAAATTTTTTCCGGCATGATTTAGAAGAAAAAAAATTTTATTTATATTTTTTTTTGTTATGTTTATTTAAGTTTATTCCCTTTTTAGGGGTTTTTTTTTATTTTTCTATGGCCCCAATTTTTTTTCCCCAAACCCAAAAAAAAAAAAAATACGAAATTCCCCACTTTACCGGGGCACGTCGTGAAAAAACTAGCAGGTTTTTTAAAAAACTTTTTTTTTTTTTTCTTGATCCCCTTCTCCGTTTTTTAAAAATTTTTTTTCGATTTCAACATAAAAAAAAAAAATATGTCATTGCAGGGCTTTTTACCCCTAAAAATGCCCAAAATTTTTTAAAAAAACCCCCAAATTTTCGGAAAAAAATTTTTGTGAGAAAAAAAAAACTTTTCAAAAAAACCCCTTTTTTTTGACCCCCTGGGGGAAAAAAAAAAAGAATATTTCTTTGATTTCCCTATGGTATTAAAAAATATTTGAACCCATGAAAATTTTTAAAAAAAAAAATAAAAAATTAAAAAACGCTGAAATTTCAGCGTGTTAAAAAGTTTTGAAAAATTGCACCCCTCAGCCCGGCCCCCCCAAAAAGGGGTTTTTTTTAAAATTTTTAAAAATATTTTTTCTCAGTTAACTTTTGGGGGTTTTAAAATTTTTGGAAAAAAAATATAGCATTCCTTTAAAAAAAATTTTTGAGGGGAAAAAAAAAAAAAAAAAATGGCCCCAAAAAAAAGGGGGGAAGGGGGGCCCCCCCCGGGGGCCCAAAAAAAAAAAAAAACCCCCCAAAAGGGGGGGGGGCCCCAAAAAGGGGGGTTCCAAAATTAGGATTTTTTGAATTGAAAAATTCCCCCCCCGTTCCAAAAGTTTCGAGGGGGGGGCCACCTTTTCTGAAAACATCTGTATATACCTTTTTAAAGGGTTTGGGTATTTTTTTCTACATAATTATAATTATGATTTTGAAAGGGGCGGTATAGTGTTATTATTATTATTATTTTAAAAAATTTTTTTGGTCAACTTTCTGATACATTCAACAAAAAAATTTAAAAAGAAAAAAAAAAAAAAAAACACAATTTAAAAATTTTTTTTAAAAACCAAAAGGGGGGAGGTTTTTAAAAAAGTGGCTTTCTCTTCCCCCCCAACCCCCCCAAAAATTTTAATTTAGAGCCTTTTGTTTTGGGGCCCCCTTTGGGGCCCCCGGGGGGAAAAACAAAAGGGGGGGGCCGAAAGGGGGACCCCCCCCTATCTGTTTGAGGGGTCGTCTGAGTCGGGGGACGGCACCCCTTTTTTTTTTCCCTTTTTCAAAAAGGGATAGCAGAAAGGGGGGGACAGGAGGACCCCCAAAATACACCAAAAAACCCCTTTAAAACCCCTTTCAAAGTGGCTTTCCTCAAAAAAAATTTATGGTGGTTTGCGTGAAAAAAGTTAATTTTTAAAAAGGGTTTTTTTTTTTTTTAAAATTTTTTTTTAAAGGGAAATTTTAAAAAAAAACCCCCCAAAAGGGAAAACAAAAAATTTTTTTTTGGAAAAAGGAAAAAATTTGTTAAATTTAAAAAAAGGGTAGAAAATTTTTGTTTTTTCCTTTTTTTTAAAAAGGTTTTTAATTTCCCTTTTTTTTTTTAAATTGAAAATTTTTTTTTTCTGTGGTAAAATTGGGCCTTGGAATAAAGGTTGGGGGTTCGAAAAGGGGGAAAAATTTTTTTTTCCCAAAAAGGGGTTTTCCCAATATATTTTTTTGGGGGATGAAAATTTAAGGCTTTTTAAATCTTTTGGGGGGTATGGGGAAAAAATAAAAAGGGGGTTTTTATTTTTAATTTTTTTTTTTTAGAAAATAAATTTGGTTAAATTTGTTACAAAACCCCAACCCAAACCCCTTTTCTTTTTCCCCCGGGCCCCGGGGGCCGGAACCCCCAACCCCCAGGAAAGCCGCTGTCCCCGGGGGGCAACCCTTTGGGGGGTTTTTTTTTTTTTGGATTTCTTTTTAAAAGGGGCAAAAACCCCTTGAGGAGGGAAAATTTGGGTCTTAAGGAAAAGTTGGGAAAATTAAATAAAAAAATTTTTATTTTTTTGAACGTGGGATTTTAAAATTAAAAAAATTTTTAAATTTTTTTAAGAAAATTTAAAAGGGTTTGCCAAAAAAATTTTTTTTATTTTTTTTTAAAGAAAAAAAAACCACAAATTTTTTTTTCCCTTTTTTAAAATTTTTTTTTTTTTTAAAATTTTTTAAAAAAATTTTTTTTAAAAGGGGGTTTTTTTCCGGGGAAAAAAAAATTTTAAAAAAATTTTAAAATTTTTTGGGTATAAACCCCTTGGGGCCAAAAAAAAGAAAAAAATGTGTTTAAAACAGTTTTTTTCCCTTTAAAAAAAAAATAAGGGGCCCCCTTTTTTTGACAATTTTCCCAAAGGGGAAATTTTCCCTTTATTGGGAAAAAGGGGCAAGGGGTTTTGCCTCTGGGAAACTCTTTCCACCCCAAACCCCCTTTAAGGGGGGAAAAACCCCCGAGGGGGGGGAAAGGGGGGGAACCGAGAAAGGGGGAAAAGAAAAATATTTTTTAGGAAAATTTTGCTCTGCCCCTTTGGGGGGGGTACCCATAAACCAAAAATTTCGACTTTTAAAATTTTTAATTTTTAAAATTTCTCCCTTTTGGGTTTTTCCCATTATACTTTTCCGGAAAAAAATTTAATTTAAATTTTTTTTTCCCCTTTTTAAAAAAAGGGGGTTTTTTTTATTTTTAAATTTTAAATTAAAAGGAAAATCCCATTTGGGGGCCCTGTTTTGTTTTAAAGGTTTTTAAAAACCTTTTAAAAAAAATTTTGGGTTTTAACGTTTCCCCCAAAGGGGAATAAATTTTTTTTTTAGAGAAAAAAAAGGGAAAAATTTCGCCCTTTAAAAAAAAAGGGTTTAAAACAGGGGGAAAATAGAAATGAAAAAAGGGTTTCCCCAAATTTTTTTTGGGCCCCAAGGTTTTGGACAAAAATGTTTTTTTTGTTTTTTTGTTTTTGTGAAAAAATTTCCCCTTTTTCCCCAAAAAAAAATTTTTTTAAAAAAATTTAGGTAAAATTTTATAAGAAATAATTTTCATTTTTTGGGGGAGTAGAATTGAAAAAATTGGAAACCCACCCCCCCCGGGGGGCCCCCCCCCCCCAATTCCCCTTCGGGTTTTCCCCCCTGTATGGGGCCCTTTTCCTCGCCCCTTTTAAAAAAAATTTTTTCCCGGTATCAAAGGGAAACATAAAATATAAAAAAAACTAAATGGGGCCCCGAGAAATATTCTACTCCTTTGCGATTTTGTCGGCTTTTTGGGGGGTTTTTCCCGAAAATGGGGTTCTTTTCCCCCCATTTCCCAAAAATTTTTACAGCTTTGGTAAAATCTTAATCATCTTTTTTTCAGGGCCCCTTTTTTGTTCCCGGGAAAAAATTCCCCCATCAGAAAAAATGAGGGAAATACGTTCAAAATCTCCTCAAAAAAATACTGACAAAAAATTGGCAGCCCCCTTTTAATTTGCCCGTTTATCTTTTTTTAGGAACTCAGCTGGGTTTAAAACGTCTCAAACTAGTCACGAGGGGGAGGGGAAAATTCCACGCACGGTGACTGGGTTCGTTTCCCCGGGGGAGCGGGAAATTTTTTCCCCTTTTTGAAAATTTGATGCCCGGGGTTTCCCCCAAAAATAACCTCGTAAAGGAAAAAAAAAGTGGCTATTTGTTAAAAAGCGTCCCCTTCCCGAGAAGGAATATGGATTTAAGAAAAAAAGGAAAAAATTTTGGGGGTTTCCCCCAAAGTGAGCTAAAGGGGTTTGGGGGGCCCCCAAAAACAAAAGAAAAAACCCCATATTCGTACATACTTTTTTCTCAAATCACCAAAAAAATTGTAAAAATAATTTAAAAATTATGAGGGGGGAAATTTTTTTTTATTTTTTTTTTTTAAAAAAATAAATGGGGGTTTAGGGGCAAAAAAATTTTCCCCTGTCATCTTTTTCCCCAAATTTCCGTTTAAATTTTCTTTTTATTTTTTTTTAAAATTTGGGGAAATTTTTTTTTCTTAAAAAAATGCAGTGGGGGGAAAAATTTTTTTTTTTTTTGGGGGGGTTTGGGGATGTTTTTAAAAATTGCCCCCTTGTATTTTTTTGGTATTTTATCATACCAATGGGGACATTTCTAAAAAAATTTTTTAAAATTTTTAAAAAAAAAGGATTCTCAAATATTAAAAAAATTTTTTTTTTAAAATTTTTCATTTTTAACCCCTTTTTTTTAAATTTGGGGAAACTAAACATTTTTTTTTTAAAAATTATTAAATTTTTTAAAAATTTTTAGTACAAAAATTTTTTATTTCCCAAAAAAATTTTTAAAAAATTTAAAAAAAAAAGGGGTTTTTAAAACCCCTTTTCTAACTAGGAGAGAAAAATAGAAAAAAAAAAAAAGGGAAAAAAATCCCCAAAAATTTTTTTTTTTCAAAAAAAAAATTTTTTATTTATTATAATAAAATTTTTTTTTATTTTTTTTTTTAAAAAAAAAAAAAAGGAGAAAAATACATAAATTTAAAAAAAAAAACAAAAAAAAAACAGAAAATTTGAAAAAAGTGGGGGGAAAAACAAAAAAAAAAATATTTTATAATATAAAAAATAATAAATAATATTTTAAAAAAAAATGAATCTAAAAAAAGTTTTTTAAAATTTTAATTGAAAAAAAAATTCGTCAGATGGGCCCCTACATTTTTTTTTTGAATAATATTGAGTCTCCCCGGGGCGAAAATTTAAAATTTAAGGGGCTCACCCCAAAAAAATTCGAGGGAGACACCAAAAAGAAATAAATTTCCGGAACAAACAGCTGGTTTTTTGGGGCTGAGAACCAAAAAAAAAAAATTGGGAAAGGGCCCTTTTTACCTATTGATAAAAAATTTTTCTCAAGTGCCCCCGGGTCAAAAACAATTTTGATAAAATTTTTATTATTTTTAAAATATTAAATTGATTCTTTTTTTTTTTTTTAATTTTTTTAAATTGTTCTTTTTTAAAATTAGTTTTTAAAAAAAATTTTTAAATGTTAATTAGTTCAAGAATTGTTTAG
This sequence comes from Bactericera cockerelli, assembly GCA_024516035.1. Lineage (NCBI taxonomy): Eukaryota > Metazoa > Arthropoda > Insecta > Hemiptera > Triozidae > Bactericera > Bactericera cockerelli. The sequence goes on along the minus strand of CM044961.1, from coordinate 22,741,235 downwards.
TGGAAGCGGGGCTTGGTGGGGGGTTTTTATTCTTTCAAATTTCCCCCCCCTGGAAAAAAAATCCCACAAGGGGGGTATTTGTTTAAAAAAAAAAAGAAGTGTTTTTTAAAATTTCAAAAGGGAAAAAAAGCTCGTTTTTTTTCAATTTGAATAAAAAAAATGCCCACTTAATTTACAGTTTTTAAAAGAAAAAACCCTTTGGGGTTTTTTTCTTTTTAGATCAATAAGGGTTGAAACATTTCTGATTATCTTTTTTTAAGGGGAAAAAAAAAAGTGTACATTTTTTTCATTTTTTTGTTCGAAGAGGGGGTTTTATTTTCATTTTTTGTAAAAATGGGAAAAATTGTTGGAAAAAAAAAAAAAAAATTTTTTTTTTTGGGGAACCCCAAAATTTTTTGGGGGATAACTCTTTTTGGAGGCTTCCATTAGGCATTTGGGGTTAGTGCACAAAACTGAAAAAAAATTTTTAAAAAATTTTTTTTTTTCACCAATGATGAATTTGGCGAGATTTCTGGGCCCCAAAAAGGGGGGGGAGGGGAAATTTTTTTAAAATATTATTTTCTTTGAACGAAAATTATTTTTCCTTTTTGGGGGGTTTTTTTTTTTTTTTTTTTTCCCCAAAAAATTTGAATGGGGTTTTTTTGAGAAACACGGGGTGACTACAGTTTAAATGTAAAACACTTTGTATTAAAAATGAAACAATGATTCAAAAAAAGGAAAAAAAGTTTTTAGTGGGACAAAAGGGGGAGCATGGTGAAATAAACAAGCTTTTTCTGGTGGGGGGAATTCTTGTTTTTTAGGGGGAAAAAAAAATAGATCTAGAAAAAAAAACAAAAAATAATAAAATTTTCCCGGCCCCAAATTTTTTTTAAAAAAAAAATATTTTAAAAAAAATTATAAAACAAACGAAAAAAATTTTTTTTTGTATTTTTTGAGTATAAAAAAAAATTTTTAAAAGGTTTTTTTTCCCTTTTTTAAAAAAATTCTTTTTATTATTTTTTTTAAATCAAAATTTTTCAGTGGATTTTTTTTATAAAAAAAATTAAAAAAAAAACGGGAGGAAAATTTAAAAAATTTTAAAAATTTTTTGTTTTTATTCATTTTCAAAAACCCCTTTTATTTTTTTTTTCCTTTCGGACCCCTAGGGTGAAAAGGGAAAAAAGCTGTTTTCGAAAAACAAAAATTTTTTAAGGGAAATTTGAGAGACTTTTTGACTTTTTATGGGGTTTTTGATTTTAACAAAAACCGGACCTTTTCCCTTTTTTACTAGGATTAGGCCTATTATTAAATAAAATTTTTTTTTTCCCCAATTCAACAAAAAAAAAAGTTTAAAAATTTAAAATTTTTTTTATTTTTTATTAAATAAAATGTTTTGAAAAAACCCAAAAAAAAAAAGGCAGTTTTATAGATTTTTTTTTATTTTTTTAAGTTTGTAGATTTTTATTTTATACCCCCTTTATGGGGTTTTTTTAAAAAAAATTTTTTTTTTTTTAAAAAAAAGAAAACACTCTCAAAAAAAAAGTGCCACCTGCCCCGATTTCTGTTCATTGAAAAAAGTTTTTCCCCTAAAAATTGAAGATACATTTGTTTTTTAAAATTTTTATGGGGTTTTTAAGCGATACAGAAATTCCCCAAAAAGATCCAAATGGGCAGTTTTTTAAAATGGTGTAAAAAAAAAAAAGAAAAAATTCCCCTAAAAATTTTTTTTATTGCCCCCTGAATTTTTTAAAATTTTTTAATTTTTTTTTTTTTCTTTTGGGGGAAAATTTTTTTTTTTTTGTATTTTATGTTTTAAAAAAAAAGGTGGTTGTCACTCTTCAAAATTTTTTTTTAAAAATTTAAAAATTTTAGGAGAAAACCCAAAAAAATTTTGACATTAAAATTTTTTTTTATTTTATTTTTAAAAATTTAAAAAAAAAAATCCTGGAAAAAAAAAAAAAAAAAAAAAAATTTGCTAAATCGCATTTAATCAAAAAAAAGGGAAATTGTCCAAAAAGGGGGTTTTTAAAAAATTTTTAAATCCCTTTAGAATTAGCCGTCAATTCCAAACCCTTTGTTTTTTTAAAATGAGAATTCCCCAAAAAAAAAAGTTTCTTTTCAATTAACTTTTGGGAAAAACTTTTTTTCCGGGGGTTAAAAAAACCCCATTTCAATACAAAATTGGACGAAGAAGATTTCGTTTTACCAAAAAAAACTCGAAGAAAAAAATACCTTTTTTTTTAAAAAAAAAGTCCCCAAAAAAAAAAAAGTATTCAAAATACAAAACCTTTCTTCACTAGATATAAAAAAAAGATTTTTTTCATTTTCCCCTTTTAAAAAAATTTTTTTTTTTTTTTTTGAAAAGAAAATTAAGTCGGTTTATTTAAAACTTTTGGGGTTTAAAAAAAAATAAAAGAAAAAAAAAGGGGAAAATTAAAAAAAACCCAAAATTTAAAAAATAGATTTTTTTTTTTGGAAGCATTTACAAACAAAATGTAGGGGGGGAATGTGAGGTTGACTTTCTTTTCCCAAATTTCCAACTCTTCCTAAAATACCGGACAAATAAGTTTATGTATTTGGGGGAAAAAATTTTTTTTTAATTTTTCCCCTTTAAAAAAAAAAATTTATCTTTAACTAAAATCTAAATTTTTAGATGAAGGAGGCAAAATCGACTATTAAGGGGGCACATACATAAGTTTTTTTTTTTGGGGGCTTTTTAATTTTTAAAACCACTTTCTGATAGGGCCCCCGGGTTTTTTTTCCTTGATTTCAGGTGAGTAAAAAAATCAAACCCCTTTTCCATAAAGCAGAAAGAATGGATAAAAAATTTGGGGAAAGAGAAAAAATTTTTCGCATTTTTTTTTTTTCCTTTAAAAAACGCTGGTTTTTTTTTTTTAAATTTGGGGAAAATTTTGGGAAAAGTTTTTAAATTTACTTGTCGAGTTAGAGTTTTTTCCCAAAAGGGAAAAGGGGAAAATGGGGGGCGAAAAACTAAGATAAAAAATTTTAAAAAAAACATTTTTCCCTTAAAAAGGGAAAAAAAAGGTTTTTTTTTTCCCCCGGGGTTTTTTAAAAAGTTATTCACGGGGATTTATATCAAGGGGTGAGACTAAATAGTCTTATTCATCAGTAGTTTAACAAAATTTTTCCAAAATTTTTGGGGGCAAATAATAAAAAATTTTTTCAAAATAGTAAAAGAGAAAAAAAGTTAGTATCTTGCCTCCGGTGGGGAAAACAAAAAAATTCCCCTTTTTTTTAAAAGGGTTTGCTGATCAAATTTTTAAATTTAAAAATTGGGGGGTTATAAAGTCCCCATTGACTTTCTTTAAAAATTTTAAAAAACTTTGGTTTTTAAAAAATTTTATAAAAAAACATCAAAGGTTTTAAAATTTTAAAATTTTTCCCCCCCTTTTTTCTTACAATAAAACTTAGATGTAAAAGGGGGTTTCCCGTATTACAGATATATTTTTTTTTTATTCCAAAAAGGGGCAAAAGGGGAAAAAACCTGGCCCCCAAAAAGAAAAAAACAAAACCCCAAAAAAAAAGGGGGAAAATTTTTTTTTGAAAAAAATCCCCCAAAATTTTTAAAGGGGGCCCCGTCTTTATTTGGAAAAAAACCCAGTTGGCAGACAATGTTTTTATACGATTTAACTAATGAAAAACCTACATAGCAACCCAATGGGTGGGGGGCATCGCCCCCCGGTATCCTTACTTGAGCAGGCTGACCCCCTTTTGGGGACTTTTTTTAAAAAAGAAGAGTTTTTTTCCCTTTCATTAAATTCCATTTTTTTTTTTTTTTTTTTTTTTTTGGAAAAACCCCTTTAAAAAAAGCTACTAGTATTTCTCCGGGGGGATTCCCCCAAAAAAACGCCAAAAAAAACCCTAAACCCAACTCCATTTAGTAAGTACCTTATTATTTATTTGTAAATATTCTTCCTTTTTTTAAAAAAGTACGACAGAAAAATTTTGGGCCATCTTTTTAAAAAAAACCCCCCTGAATTTTTGAAATAGTTTTTTTCTTTTTGGTTTGAAAAAGGGGTTTTTTTTTTAAAAGGGGTTATGGCTTAAAAAAAATTTAATTTAAAAAAAATTTTAAAAATTACAAGGGGTTTTTTGAAAACTATTAAACCCTTTCAAAATTTTTTTTTCAATTTAAAAAAATTTTTAAAAATTAAAAAAATGAAACAATACTTTGTCTTATTTTTAAATTTTCCCGACAGAAAAAATTTTTTGGTTTTTTTCCCCCCCAGTTGCTCAAGCAACCGTAATCGTACAAATTTTTTTGGATGATTTTGAAAATTTAAAAAGGGGGGACGGAAATTTTTGTTCTGAAGGGGGTTTTTTTTTGGGGTTTTTAAAAGTTGGACAGGGGGAATACAATCGGGGTTTTTTTAAAGGGGTTTTTTTTTCTTTTTTAAAAAAAATTTTAAAAAAAATTTTTTAAAAAAATTTTTTTTGGGAAAAATTGGGGAAAAAAAGAGGTTTTTTGGTTTTTAAAATATTGATTCAGCGATTAAGCTTCTACTCGGGCGTTAAAAAAATTTTTTTTTTGTTTGCACAGAGAAAAAAAAAATCGATTAAAAATTTTTAAAATTGGGGTTTTTTTAATGTTAGGGCGGACCAACATAGAGTTAAAAATTTAAATTTTTTAAAAAGAAATTTTCTTTTTGGCCCCCTTTTTTTTTTTCCATTTTTTTTTTCAAACCCCAAAAAAAAGAGCCGGAAATTAAATAACATTTTTCCCCCCCTGAAAAAAATTTAAAAAATTTAAAATCGAAATTTTTTTCACTATGCAGTGGGACTAATCAGTTTATTTCTCTATCAGGTTTAAAAAAACTTAGCTAAAAAACTCCGATTTGTTTTGTCTTTGGGGGCAGCCCCAAAAAAATTAACTAATGAAGCAAACCCCCACAAAAGTAAAAAGGACTTATTCTATTTTCCAATTTGGGTGCAATTTTAAAACCCATTTTTTAATGTAAAATCTGTCTAAAGTTTTTTGGGGTTAAAAAAATTTAAATAGTTAACTAAACTAGTTTTTTTTTTAAAAGATATTTTTAAAAATTTAAATTTTTTTAGCCCCAATTTTAAGGGGTTCAAAAAATTTTTTTTCAAGAGAGGTGTTTTTAAAATTTTCCCCTGCCTTTTAAAACCAAAATTCCCCGTCTCTCGGCGAATTAAATTTAAAATTATAAATTTTAAAAGTAGCCAAAAAAGGGTAAAATTAAAAAAATTACATTTTTTAAAAATTTTATTTTAAAAAAAAGTTCTTTTAATTAAAATTTTTTTTTAATTTTTTTTTTTCGGGGGCAAAAAAAAAAATTTTTAGAAGGTTTTTTTTTATTTTTTTTTTTTTATTTATAACAAAGTAAAAAAAACGTGCCCCCTTTTTGTGGGGCCCTTTTTTTGGATCTCCCTTTTCGTTCTGTTAACCCTTCAATTATTTTTTTTAAAAAAAGTTTTTGGTGATGGAAAAGCGATTTTTAATTCCTTTTCTTCGGGGGGAAAAATAACAGTTTCATATCGATTTTTGGGGAAAAAAAAAACCGGGATTTTTAAATTAAAAGGACTTTAAAAAAGGGGCATTTTATTTTAAAGGGTTTTTTGGGGTTTTTAACCCCTTTTAATCCAATGGGAATTTTTTTAAAAACTAAAAAGGTTTTTTTTGTTCTTTTTGGATTTTTCCCCGGGATTTTTTAAGGTTTAATTTTTGGGACTTTGTTTTTAATTTTTAAGGTTTTAAAACCTTGGGCCCTTTAACCAGATTTTGGGGAAGATTGGCCTTTCCCCCCTTTAAGGGAGGTTTTTTTGGGGGTAAAAACCCCAAACAACTTAAAATTTTTATGGTAAAAAAAAAACCCTTCACTTTTTAAAAAAAAAAAAAAAAAAAAATTTTTATTTAAATAAATTGTAAAATTGAAAAAAAAAAAACCCAAAAAATACGACAATTAAAAATACACCCCAAAAAAAATAGTGAAAGAAATGCAGGAAAATTTTTTTCCCAAAAAATTTAAAAAAAATGAATTTTTTGTTTAATGGAAGAAAAATTCTTTCTCTTGCCCCATTTTTTTGTGACCACCTTTTTTTTGTTATTTTTAGGTTAATTAAAAATTTTTTTTTAGTTATTTTATAAACCAAGAAGGAGGGGATGCCTAAATATTTCAAAAGCTAAAATTAAAAAAAAATTTTAAGGAAAAAACCTGTAAAAAATTTTTTGCACCGAAAAAAAAATTATTTTAATCAAATTAAAAAAAAATATTATGTTCTATTTTTTTTTTTAAAAAATTTTTTTTATTTGACGATTTTAATTTTTTATTGAATAATTCAAAAAAATTTTTTGTCCCTTTTTCACGAAAATTTAAGGGGTTGGATCTGCAATCGGGGTTAAAAATTTTGAGGCCTTTAAAATGGTTTTGTGTGGTTTTATTTCGTTTTTTTGTGTAAATGTGCGTTCTGAAAATTTTATCTTTTTTATTTTGGTATCTGTTTTTCCTTACACCCGGTTTATTCCTTAGGTTTGACTGCAGGATTGTTTCCCCTTACTGCCGCGAAACAAACCGGGGAAATTTTCCGTTCTTTTTAAAAAAAAGGGATAAAATTGAAAAAATACCCAAGTCCTAAATTTTAAGAGAAAAGTAATCCCCTTTTTTAAATTTTTATGTTTAAAAAAGACAAGATTACTGAATTGTCAGTATTTTTTTTTTTTTTTTTTTAAGTTTAATATTACAAATTTAATTGGGGATTTTCAGATGAGTTTTAATATTTCAAATGAAGTAAAAAATTCCCCAAAAAAACTTCATCGTTTTTTTTAAAGAAGATTTTTTTTTTTTTTATTTTTCAATTTTTTTTAAACGGGGGGGGGGAAATTTCAAAAAAACTGTATTAATTTTGATTTGAATTTTTTGCAAAAAAAAAAAAAGTCCAAAACTTAAATGTGTATTACTGTAAATTTTTGGGGCCAATATTGATTTAAAAAAAAAAGAATGGGAAAACTTCAATTTTTGACCTGCTGGAGTGTGTCATGTTTAAGGGAAAAATTTTTTTTTTTCAGAAAAAAAAACTTAAAATTAGATTACTAAACACTTTAGGTTTATGACTTACCCCTTTTTTAAAAACCGATGAAAAATTAAAAAAAATTTTAAAAAATTAAAAAAAGGGGTTTTAACCCCCAAAACCCCTAAAACCAAAAAAAAAAGTGGAAAGACAGGGGAAAAAAAAGTGGTAAAAAATTTTTAAAATTTTGAATTTTGCGACCTGCACCTGAAAAAAATTCGCGTTTTTCCTTGAGAATTTATGGGCCACTGGGGTAATACTTAAAAAATTTAAGAAAAATTTAAATTTTGGGGGAAGGTAAGTTGGCAACCCCAAATTTTCCTTTATTTTTAAAAACATTAAAATTTTTAATTGGTTGGGGGGGTTTTTTCCCCAAATTTTTTCTTGGGAATTCAGGAAAGGGGCAAAATCTTTTTAATTAAAGAAAAAAATTTAATTCAAAGAAATACTGTTATTTCTTTTATAAAATTTCACGAATTACTTGCCGAGCAAAGTAAAGGGGGAAAAAAAACCCCGAACACACGAGGAAAAGAAAGAGAAAAAACCCACATGCAGTTTGATTTAAGAAAAACACAAATTAATTTAAATTTTTTTTTGTTTTTTTTTTTTTTCCTTTTTATTTAACCCAAAAAAAATATGAACCCCAAACGTTCCTTTTTTTTTTTAGATTAAAAAAATTTTTCAATTTATCCCGGGTTTTAAATTTAAAAAAAATTTTTAAAGGGCCCACATATTTATATTTAAAAATTTAATTTTGAATTCCAAGCCTTAAAAAAAAACCCCAAAGATAAAATACTTGTTCTCGGATTTTTTGGGTTTTCTTTTAAATTTTTTTTTGGGGTTTTTCTTTTATTTCGGAAAAAATATTCTCATTTTGAAAATCTCTCATAAAAAAATTTAAAAATATCAAAATATTGAAACTTATCAATTTGTTTTAAACATCCGAAAAAAAAGGAAGCTGTTCAGGAAATTAATATGAAAATTTTTAAAAAAAAGCATTGGTTTTTTTTTTAAAAAAAGTTTCCCTTTACCAAAAATTTTGATTTTAAAAATACCTTGTAATTGGGAATTTTAGTTAAAATAAAATTGTTTTTTTCTTTTAAAAAATTTAAAAAAACAAAAAATTTTAAAATCTTTCAAAATCACTTTGGAAAATGGGTCTTTTTAACTTTTTGGTTAAAAACCCCCGGTTTAAACCCCCTTTGGGCAGGCGGGTTCAAGCCAATTAAATTTTTTTAAAGGGGTTCGGGGTGATCGTGTTTTTGGGGCGCGCAAAAACCAGTTTAAGTTTTCCTTTCTTTTCGGGTTTTTAACGAAAAAAAAAAAAGTCAAATTTTGAAAGAATTTTGACACACCAAATTAAAAGAATGGGCAAAATTTACGAGAAAAAAAAAAAAAAAAAAAAAAAAAAGGTTCAAAATTTTAAATCAGTTGTCAATGAATAAATCATTTGTTAGCCAAAAATGGCGGTAGTTAAGTAGAAAGTTTTTTAAAGCAAATAAAAGCTATGGCGTAATTTTAAAAAAAAAAAAAAAAAAAATGAAAAAACATAAGGAAGGTTAAGGACATTTTCGGGGGTGAATTATTTTTTGACAAAATGAGTTTTTATCATGCAAAAGTGTGTTTCTGCAGATGGGGGGCGTTATGCAGTTGGATCCAAGGGGGCATGAAAAAAAAGTGAGGAGAAAAGAAAAGATCAAGCAGTATTAGTGAAAGGTTTTTTAGTTTTTGGGGATAGGCCTAAAAATTAAAAATTCTTTCATGTAAAGTGGGAAAAAGTTTTTTTAAAGGGCTAATTTCTTATTTTTTTTTTTTCTATTTTTTTTTTTTTTTTTTTTTTTTTCAATAAGGGAAGGGTTTTAAAATTTGTCAACTCGTAATCGTGACGAAGGCCAAAGTATTTGTCCCCGGTTCCCCCCTTTTAAATCCTTCGAAAAAAGGTCCCTTTTAAAAAAAAAAGTTTCCCCGGGAAAAAACCTTGGAAAAGGTTTTAGGTCCCGGTAAATGTTATTTTCAGATTAAATCACCCCCTCAGTTGATTTAGCCCCCCTTTTTTCCTTTTTTTTTTTTAGGAAAATTACCTCAGAGGGTTGAACCCCACTTTTTTTTATAAAATAACTTGTATGTAAAGTTTTTCAAAATTTTAAAAAAACAAAAAAAACCAAGAAAAACAATTTTTTTTAAGTATAAGCAAAAAATCTACTGCAAGAACCAATTTTTTTTACTATTTTTTTTAAAAAAAAGTCTTTGAAAAAAACAAATTTTGGTTTAATTTTTAAATGGATTCATAAACAAAAAAATTTTTTTGGGGCCCCTTTTTTTATGCGGAAAACTAAAAATTTCAACCCCAAGGAAAACATTTTTTCCGACATCAAAAATAAAAATGATTTGGGGGTTTTTTGGTATGGATTAAAAAAAGGCTGCCCCGGTGGGGGGGTTGAAAGGCAGGGAAAAAAATTTAGGAAACCGGAAAAAAACGGACGTAAATGGATTTTTTAAACACGCAAAACCAAAGGGAAATTTTAAATTTAAAAAGTAAAAAAAAATTAACCCAAAAAAAATAAATTGACTTTTGCATGGGAACGCTGACTAAAAGGGAAACCATTTGTTGGCAAAATTAAAGAGAAGGGGTGGGGAAAAAAAAAAAAAAACAAAATGGTACAAAAAAAAAAAAGAACCAAAACTGCGTTTGCTGCCCATGCACTTTCAGTTTTTAAACCCGGGTTGAAAGTTTGCATGCCCTTTCGTACCGTTTTTTGGAAGTTGGGGAATGAGAGTGGGGGATTTTTTCGAGTCGGTTCAGATCGACAAAATGGGAGAAAAAAATTCCCGGGGGGCAATCCGGGGTCGCTGGGTCCTGGGGGGAGCAAAAAGGGGAAAAAAGGAAGGGGGGGCAAAAGGGGAGTTGGGGGGAAAAACCGAGGGGCGGGGGGGGGGGGGGGGGTTTAAAATTTTAATATAATGAGAAAATAGAATTTTTCGGGTGTTGCTAAACGAAATAAACCCCCTAGCCTAAACGATCAATAAAATTGAGGGGTTTAGTTGTTTTAAACCATAAAAAAACCCATAGTTATTTAAATTTTTTGGATCAATGCAATATTGTTTCAATAAAATTAAATCGTCAGCCCAAAGGGCTGTTAGGGGCCCGAAATTAACAGACAAAACCAGAACGGGGGTTTTTTTTTTTTTTTTTTTGGGTTTTTAGGTCTGCCCCCTGCCCCGTTTTAATCAAAATCACCTTTTTTTTTAATCAAGTATTTCAGTACATTTTTACAAATGGTCCTTTAATTTCCCCCCCCAAAAAAATTACTCTTTAAACAATAATATTGGTGAAAAAAAAATTTAAAAAAAAATCCCTCTAAAAAGGAAAAATTTTTGTGTTACACTTTTTTGAATCATGAAGGACAGACCCAAAATAATTTGAGAATTATTTGGGAAAATTACTGTTTAACTCCCCTTTATCGAATTTCTACATAAAATATTTGAGATGGGTTTATGTGGGGAAAAAAAAGTGTTTTTTTTTAAAAATGGAAAATGGGTTTCTATTGTGGCCCAAAGGGATTTTGATCGCATCATAAATTTTTAATAAGGATAGAGTGTACAGGAGGGGTACTGAAAAAAAAGGGTTGGATGGCAAAAAAAGTTGTGGCCCTGTGGCAGTTTTGAAGTGAGGTAGAAACTCCGGTCCGGACCCGGTTTCTGTTTGAGATAGTCTTTCAAAAATAAATTTCCCGGGGCCCGGGGAACGTGATCTTGCTTGGGGGGCCGTAGTGGTAAAACGGGGTTTTGTGAAAAAGGGCCCTAACTGATAGTGAAAAACTACAAAAGAAACTATGTTTGAGATAGTCTTTCAGAATAAATTTACGAGCCGGAAGGGGGTTGGTTGGGACTGCAGTGTAAAAGGGGGGCTTGTAAATTTAAGACCAAAATGATAGGTAAACTACAAAAAAAGGGAAACTCTGCTTGAAAATAGTCTTTCAGAAATAAAAATTGCCAAAAGGCAAAAATCCCCCCTTTAGTTGGGAATTTGTTTTTTTTATTTTTCTATTGGGAGATGCGGTCTTTATTTACCGACTTTCGTCCCTATTCAGGAAATTTGTCTAGGGAGATGCGAATACTTTCTTTCTTATGGTCGTATTAAAGGGAAAATTTGGGTTACGAGAGCAAATTTTTTTTACCCTTACCGTCTTTTTTTCAGGAAAGGGTTCTACGAGATGCGAGTACTTTAATTTTTCCGTCGTATCGGAAAGTATTTCTAGGGAGATGCGGGGTACTTTCATTTTTCCCGGGGGTTTCAGGAAAGTGGTCTAAGAGGTGGGGCACAGTAATCCCCGTTATTAGGGAACCCCGGGATTTTTTGAACTTCGGATAAAATAAAATTTTTTTTCCCCGCTTTTTTTTTTTTTGAAATGGGGGAAAAATTTTCTCTACTTTCTCAAAAATTACTGATTTCTTTGTTCCTCACAATGGGTTTTTGTAAAAATGTTCTAATATTTTGTATTTAAAATACCTAATCTGTACTTAAATTAACATTCAAATAATTTTCCCCCTTTTTTCTTATGTCTAAAATTTGCCCCAAATTTTTCCCCTTTTTTTTAATTCTGGGGCTATATGGAACCCGGGTAAATTTTGAACTTTTTCATTTAAACCGCTATTAAAGAAATACCCCCCGGGCCCAATTTTGTTCATAATAACGGGGGTTTTTCTGTACTTTCTCTTACCGTCGTATTAGGAAAAATTTTGTCTACGAGGGGCGCGAGTACTTTCATTTTTACCCGTCGTATTCAGGAAAGTTTGTCTACGAGATGCGAGTTTCTTTCATCTTTCCGTCGTATTCAGGAAAATAGTTACGAGAGGGGGGCACTTTTTATCTTACCGTGTATTCAGGAAAGTTTGGGCTACGAGATGCGGGGCACTTTCATCTTTCCGTCTTTTCAGGAAAGTGGTCTACGAGATCGAGCACTTTCTTTTTACCGTGTATTCAGGAAAAAAAGTCTACGAGATGCGAGCACTTTCATTTTTACCGTCGTATTCAGGAAAGTGGTCTACGAGATGCGAGCACTTTCATCTTTTCCGTGTATTTTAGGAAAAATGGTTTTACGAGATGCGAGCACCCTTTCCCTTTACCGTGATTCGGAAAGTAGTCTTCGAGAAAGCGAAATACTTTATCTTACCGTTTGTATTCAGGAAAAATTTTTCTACTTTCATTTTCCCTCGGGATTCAGGAAAAATAGTCTACTTTTTTTTTTCCGTCGTATTCAGGTAAGTAGCTCTTTCATTTCCCCCTGTATTCGGGAAAAATAGTTTATTTCTTTCCCGTGTATTCAGGAAGTAGGGTTTTTACTTTTCTCTTCCGGTCGTATTAGGAAATAGTTACGAGATGCGAGTTACTGTTTTTTCCCCCGCAGATCCTTTTTGTTGAGGAACAGGATGACGGACGAGTGCGGGAAAAACCGGGTATTTTGGGGTGTTTTTTAAACAGGCTTTCGACCCCTCCATCGATTTGAGGAAAAAAAGAGAGTTTGGTTAGTTCACAAAAAAAACCCAAAAAAAGGGGGGAAAACAAAAATAGTTTAGGGTAAGATTAATAAGTAGAAAATTTTAAAAATAAGATGAGATAAAAACAAAAAAAATTTTGAACTCCGATTTGGTTTTATAAGAAGAAAAATCAAAAACCCCACTTTCAATGCAACAACAACAGACCAAGTCTGTAGCTTTAAAACTTGATAACAGATGACCGTTGGTGTAGGGGTCAGCTGAGATTGGGTGTTGGGGACATTACATACACGTGGATTTATAAGGCGTTCAAAAAAATAGTTTTACCTTTAAAATGTTGCAAGGGTTTTTCTTTTCTTTTTTTTTAAAAGGGGGATTTCCCAAAAAATTTTTAAAATAAAAATAAATTCCTTTGGGAGGAAAATTGGGGGAATTTTTTTTTTTTTTTTTTAAAAAATAAAAAAACCCATTAGCCAAAAAAAAAACCCCTTTTAGGTGGCGGGTTGAAAAAAGACAAACAAAAAACCCTAGGATGGCCCCGAAAAAAAAACACTCAGATAATTACTCTGGGTTAGGTCGAGCGGGGGGGGTTTTTTTTTTTTAAATTTAATAAAAGGAAAAATATACAAAGGTTTTTTTCCCTTTAAAAAATTTAAAAAAACTTTTTTAAAAAAACAATTTTTTGGGTTTTTTTTTTAAAAAAACCCAAAAAGGGTTTTTTTTTAAAAAATTTCAAAAAAAAATTTAAAAATTTTTTTTTTAAAACCCAAAAAATTATTAAAAAAAAAGGGTTTTTTTAAAAAGTATTAAATTTTCCCCTTCCCAAAAACTTTTAAAATGGACCTTTGGTGGCTTCGGCGGGGAACCCTTTTCCCCAATTTTTTTTAAGGGTTTTTTTTAAAAAGAAGTTTTTTTGGGTTTTTTCCCCCTAACCACGGGAAACCGGGGGTTTTTTTAAAAATAAACTTTTTTTAAATAATTGTCACCTTGTTTAATTTTTTTTAAATTCCAACCTAAAAAATTATTCCCTTTTGAATTTTTCCCATTGGGCCCAAAGGGGGCTGAAAAATGGGGTCGGTGGTTCAAGCCCCCGGTTTAGCTAGATTTAGAAAAGCGAGTTTGGGGGGTGTTGTGATATCACGAAAGTGATAACACAAATTTTGAAAAATTAATTTTTTGCAATGATTATTTTGAAAACCAATTTAAATTTTTTTATCAAAATCGTTTTTACAAATCTATGCGGGGAAACCGGGGGCCCTTTCCCCTCGCCTCCAGGCCCCCCAAAGGGCCCCGGTTTGTTAAGCTACGGGGGGGGTATATTTTGACATTTTAATAAAAAAATACAAAAAAAGGGTGGCCCCCCAAAAGGGGCGGAAAATTTGGGGACGGTCCCCTTTTTTATTTGCCACCCCCGGGACAAAACCTCAACTTTTGTTTTAGCCAAAAAAGGGTTAAATTTTTTTTGGGGTTTTTGTGTAAAAGTTTATTTTTCTTTTCCAAAAAAAAATTTCCAGGTTAGGTTTTTTCCAAATATTTCCTTTTATTCCAATCTTCGAAAAAAAAAGGTTTTGGTTAAAAGAAAAAAAAGGGATTAACCCTTTTAAAAAGGGGAAAAAGGCAAAATTTTTCTTCCCTTTGGTTCTTTTAATGGGGGAAAAAATTTTTTTAAAAGAAAAATGAATTTTTTTGGTTTGGTTCCTTTTTTTTACCTTTGGTTAACTTTTTAAAAAGAAAAAATTTTGGGTATTTTGGGTATTCTTAAAAATTTTAATTCAAAAAAAGGTTTGGTGTTTTTCCCCTGGGGCCTGGAAAAAAATTGCTGATTTTGAAGAGTTTATCCTTTGTTCCCGTTGGTCCCCTTTTTTCCACCTTCAGGGGGGGGGGAAAATTTTTTCATTGAATTAAAAAAAAAGAAAAAAAAACAGATTGAAATAATTTGGGGGAACCTTAAAAAAATTCAAAAAACCCCAAAAATTTTCCCACATAGGTTTCCAGAAAAAAAAGAGATTTAGAGGTGGTGAAAAGCCCTAGTACAATTACAGCCAAATTCCCTTTTTCCCGGGGGCAAACCCCCAAAAGAATTTTCCATTAAAACCCTTTTTAAAATAAGGGAAAAAACTTTAATTTAAAAAGTAAAATTCCAATTTTGTATTTACAAAAACAAAAAAAAAAAATTCAAAAAAAACCAATTTAGGGAAAAAAACAGGAACCTAACGGGTTTTTAAAAAACAAGATTAGTAGGGGATGAAAAATGAAGACCCGTAAATGAATTTATTGTGAAATAACCCCCGTTTTTGGGGTTAAAAATCAAAATTTAAAAGGTTTTCCAAAAAGGAAGGGGAAAAAATTTTGGTTGGAGTTTACAGCAAACCAAAAAAAGGGGGAGGCGTTCCAGGAAAAACCCTTCCCCGTTTTGGGGGGGACTTCGGGAGGACACAGGGGAAATTTAAAAAAACAAATTTAAAAAAAAAATTTTAGGAAAAAAAATTTGTAGGTTGGGTTTTTAAAAAGGTTTTCTTTTTCTTGGATTTTTCAAAATGGAATGGGGAAACAGAATTGGGTTTTTGGGGGGGTTAAATCCCCACCCCCGTTTTATGGGTTTCTTTGCCTTCCCCAACCTTTTTTTAAACAAAAAAAAAATAAAAGAACTACATTCTTAATGGAGGAAAAAAAAAAAGTCCTTTTTGGTCTGTAAAAAAGGGGTTTTTTCTGAATTGAATAATGAAAAAAATTTAATTGCTTCTAAACAGGAAAAAGGGGGTTTTTTTAATTTCCCCCCCCCCTTGGTTTAGGGGTCGAAACTTTTTTTTCCACCTTTGAAAACAAAAAATAAAAAGGTTCGGGGGACAGCCGGGACTGACGTTTTCCTCCCATTAGGATTTTTTACCCCAAAATAAAAATTTTTTTTCTCACTAAAAAAGGAGAGGGAGAAAAGTAGAGATAAAAAGAAGGGAGAAAGACAGAAAAAAAAGAGGGGAGAGAAAGTAGAGACAGGGAAGAAGGGAAAGAGAGAGAGAGAGAGAGAGAGAGGCAGACTTTGAAAGAGAAAGAGAGAGGGGGAGAAAAGTAGAGATAAAAAGAAGGGAGAGAAACAGAAAAAAAGAGGGTACAGAAAGTAGATATAGGGAAGAAGAGAGAGAGGCAGACTTTGAGAAAGAAAAGAGAGGGGAGTGAAAAGTAGAGATAAAAAAGCAGGGAGAAAGAAAAAGAGGGGAGAAAAAGGTAAGGATAGGGAAGAAGGGAGGGAGGGAAAGAGAGGGAGAAAAGAGAGGGGAGAGAAAAGTAGAGAGAGGGAAGAAGGGAGGGAGAGAGAGAGAGAGGCATAGTTTGAGAGAAAAGAGAGGGGAGAGAAAAATAGAGAAAGGGAAGAAGGGAGGGAGAGAGAGAGAGAGGCATAGTTTGAGAGAAAAGAGAGGGGAGGGAAAAGTACGGGACCAAGAACGCGAATCAGTTGTTAGGCTTCTTTACATGAATACAGCCCCGCTCCTTCGCAAGGCAATCAGGTGACATACGAGTCTGAAACACCACTGTGTTATATCAACAAATGAGACTGTTGTGGCTGGCCTAGTTTGAGATTCATGACACTTTTACTAAATATTCAAATCTATTTCTACACATATAGGTAAGTATGAGAAGTGCTTTATTTAGACTGTCAGCGCAAGACAGGTACTCCCATTATGCCAACAGTTTAACAAAGCACCTCTTTATTTATTTGAATATAAATAAATAACATATACCTATGTATGATATTTTTTTGACCTTTTAGGGTTGTCATTAGGAAGAGCATTCAGCCATAAAATGTGGAATTAGGGGTACCAGATTGAACAACCTCAACCATGAGAAAAAGTTTGAACAATGCCGACCCCAAATAGGTTGGGAAAAGGCAAAGTGAAAGGAGAAAAATAATAAAAATAGCAAGTATAATAAACAAAGCCTGATCAAGGGAGGTGATAATGCCTGGCATTACCTCTAATTCTAAATATTCTAATAGAGGTTTGCCATTTATGTACAATAAAATTTTATTGTACATGGATATCTTAGATTGTATCATATTATGTGCTAATTTAGGGATTTACTTGACAGTAATACAATAATACAGAATGGGTATTTCTAGAACTACAACTACAAAAATGAAATTTTCTGGTAATGCAGTCCGATATGTTTAAATAATAATAATAATAATAGGTAATCTAACAAGGGCAAAGCATAAATGAATATAGCTATTAAGCCCAGAAATTATAATACTCAGCAGAACTGTTAACCAAATTTTAGTCACCATGTACGAAACCAATAGTAATTTTATCAAAATAAATTGAACTATCCTGTAAAATTAGTCAGTAAAAATAAAGGGAACAAATGTTCCGAATAATTTTCTTTCAAACTATAGTAGGGCTAGTATTAAAAAAAAAGGTCTACCTGAAAACTATCCCGTCCAAATCGAACGGGTACTCGATAATTCCTGTGGTGGGTTGACGGGCCCTGAGGATGTCTTGCTCAGTGGGCAAATAGCCAGGCTCCTCAATACGGGCTAAATCCCCGAGGTAACTAGGGGCGACGAGCGAAAGCAAGAAAACATAGGAGGAAAACAGAGAAGCATGCGAAAATTTAGAACAGTCATGCAACTAACAGAAAAAACACAACACCGATTTCCAATATTATGAATTTAAGTCAAAGTAAAGCTAAAAGAATCAAAAGCAATAGAATATTAGAATGACATAAATAATTGGTGAGCATGCAAAAAGTACATGAAAGTGGGCTTTCACAATATATCAATGACTAACAGACGTATTTATGAACGAAAAACGCCGTCTGAGCAATGTCTCAAGCATGATTTCCTTTAATATTATTGGCCAATACCTTGCTTGAGACATTGCTCAGACAAAATTATCTGTTCAAAAATACGTCTGTAATGCCGGGTCCACACTAAGCGAACATGTTAGCTAACAATGTTCGCGAACAATGTTATTTCAAACAAGTCGTAAAAACATTTTCTAATGCCGGGTCCACACTGCGAACATTGTTAGCTAACAATGCTCGCAAACAAAATGTGCGGATAACATTGTTCGCGAACATTGTTAGCTAACATGTTCGCTTAGTGTGGATCCGGCATAAGGGCCACATTATGAAACAGGATTGACTTGAAGCTAGGCTGGACACGCTCTCAAGTCAGCGTTTCAACCAATCACAGCTCACTACAGCCCGAGTTAAAGGATAGTGTCCTCTTGGATTTCTATTATAATCCAGTCTGTCTGGGTGACTAAAAACAGGGAGTAAACCATTGGCTTGATTCTGGGGGCCCTTGTCAATTACTAGCCTCTACTAGTAAAGACAGTGATAAAAGTGCTGAGTCATTCCTCCACTGTCTGGCTACCATCGTTCACGATGACGACACCATATGATGATGATGATGAATCCTGTTTTATAATTCGACTCTTCGAAGCAATAGAATTTAGAATTAAAAGAATGACATAAATAATTGGTATGACCATGAACAGGAGACCTGGAGACATGCAAGTAGGTTTTTACATCCAACAAAGTCTAAGGTTGCGTTAATCAACTCATTAATCACTGGATTACTCGTATTCAATTGAAACTTAATTTTAGTCAATGGTTAACTTTCAATGGTAAACTCCCGTAAGTATTCATAAAAATGTTATTCATAAAAACACCAACACTATTCACGGGATTAGTGTCAGTGATATGAACCCTGCCTAATGTAATTGATATTGTCTTTTTCTGCAGAACTTAGAGATATAAATCTTCAACCCCGGGGTCAAGTAGCAGAGAATATCTGTAAATTGTAAATTTAAATAACGTTTTTCTATATTTTATTCTGTAAATATTGTTAAGTTTTTTCTTCTTGTTAATAAATAATAAATAAATAAATTTAATGTAATTGAAAAACGCACCCTAAGCATTTTCTGAAACTGGAAATTTACATGCATGAAGTCAGTAAAGGCAATAGTTTCGACAGTCCCAAGTACCAGAAGAACCACTAGAATGCAGGAGTTGATAAGAGCAGCAGTGTAGAAGAGATTGATAACACACTTGCAGGGTCCATTGGAATATAGGTCCGAATTAACGAGCGAAGCTAAAGCGAACACTGTTACTTGTTCTTGTGGCTAGCTTGGCTACTCCTGGGGGGGATGATGGTCTCCAGCCAAACTCAAGCGAAAAGTTTGCTCGTTCTGAACCACATATTTCTATGTGCGATCAACCATCGTGAGAACTTGGACTTTTTCTTTAGAAGCCGTTTGACCCTTGGGAACTGTAAGCAAGCCTGGCTTGTTAGGGTTCGCTAGTCCGTTCTCTGTTTATAGTCCTCTAGTTGTTATTATACTGTTGTTATTACCATGGTAACAGCCATCCACATAACTGAAATCAGAACAGTGTCGACCACAGCAGCGTT
The DNA here is from genome assembly GCA_024516035.1 of Bactericera cockerelli. Lineage (NCBI taxonomy): Eukaryota > Metazoa > Arthropoda > Insecta > Hemiptera > Triozidae > Bactericera > Bactericera cockerelli. Next base: position 22,722,301 of record CM044961.1, on the reverse strand, counting down.
AATTAATTCGGACCCTAAATTTAGTTTGATCACCGACGCGACGTTCAGTAAAGGCCATAATACAGAAAGAAGAAGAATTAAATGCAGCATGCAAAACAAAAACCAAAAACAAACACAGTTTTCAGCCGTATTTATGAACAGAAAACGCCGTTTGAGCATGGTCTGAAGCACGATTTCCTCTAATATTATTGGCCAATACCTTGCTAGAGACAGTGCTCAGACAAAATTCGCTGTTCATAAATACGGGTGTTCGACTTTGACAAAGCGTTTGACTCGCATGCAACCAGTGGTGGACTGGGGCAGGGCACGGCGATGGTACCTAAATCGGATCTCCTCCAGATCGAACGGATACTCAATGATGCCGGTGGTGGGCACCCTCACCCGGAGGATGTCTTGTTCTGTGGGGAGGTAGTTGGGGGCGGCCACGCGGTCTATCTCCATTAGGTAACTGGAAGCGGGGAGAGACGTGTCATTGTATGAGAATGAACAGAAAAGTTGTACCAGATTTTGCTGATAGGTCTATAAATGGACACGTTTTCTTTTACTCCGCTCTTAAAGATAGGGATGACATATGAAGTTTTCCAGTTATCAGGAAAAGACCCTGAGGATAGTGACCAGTTGAATAGAAAGCAGAGTGGGTTCATTTTTTGAAAAGATAAAGAATTTTTTACCAGATGTACATGAGTATCAGAACAAACCTGGACAGCTGTTTCGAGCTTATTTGCTCTCATCAGCAGGTAATAGTTCTGACTATTCATGCCATCAACTAACCTCTCTATTTTAATGAGTATGAACAGAAAAGTGAGAGTAAAGTTGTTATTAGTAAAAGTTAAGACCCACCTCAATAGCTTGATCAAAAATATCCGAGGACCTGTAATCTGGAGGTTGGTGGTTCAAGTTCCAATTTAAGCATGAATTTAGTAAAGTGAGTTTGAGTAATTGTGATATCACGATTGTGATCAACACAGTCTTCTTGGGTAAAAGTTGTGCGTCCTCATGAATATTCAAAAGGATTCGGTGGAAGATATTGCCACAAGACATAGCCCCCCACATTATTAATTAATGTGAGGGGTTATGTCCGGGATCAGTACGGTTCGGTTTTATAACGTATCAGTACAAGGTAACGTATACGGTTGTGAGAGAAATCTCTCACAACCGTACTGATTGCGGGTTAAGGCATATTTTAATTCTTTTCTTCATCTTCTCAAAATATTTCGATTCACGGGATTCGATCTCATTCGATTCTAAGGAAAACGCTTAGCAACGTTTCGAGACAAAATATTGTTCTGCTCAGTGGGATACTGGCCAGTCTGGTCACATGACTTGCTTTTGTCTCCTAGTGGCCGTGTTCACCACACTAGCAATTTTGGCCAAGTTCGACCGAAAAAAAACCTATCGCCTAGGCCGCGTTCACACACTCACTATTTGGCAGAGTCGGTGAGCTGGTATTCGCGGCGTCGATCGTAGCACTCCTGTATCCCGGGGTCCGCCCACAGCTCCTTGATCGCCTCCACGTAGGGAGACTCGAATGTGGTCACCGTCTCGAAGTCCACGCTCCGGATGAGTTCCGCCTTCTCCTGCGAGGACGAAACAGAAACCAAATGGTTAGGATAACCTTGCCGTATTTTTCTTTCTAACCAAAGTTAACTAAACGGGAATAAAATGAACCAAACTGGAAGCAAGTCATTTTTCTTTTGGAAGAGGAAAAATTTCCACTTCCAAAGTTAACCAAAGTGGAAGTAGAAAATTCTTGCTTCCAGTTCTTTTATAGGTTAAGTCCATTGTTTATCTTTAAAAGTAGGTAACCAAACGCATTTTTCTTTCACGAATGACCTTGGAATAAAATGGAAATATTTGGAAAAAACCTAACCAGGAATTTTTTTTTAGTTAGAAAGAAAAATACGACTCTCGTCAGGCTATTTTTTCCCTACTTTAAGGCTGGTATGCAGAGAAGATTTTGTTATCCCTATAGGGTTCACTGTAGGCTGGTCCCGAGCTTGCTATAGGGAATACTTCGACCTTGACAATTATTTATTAAAGAAACATCTGATTGCACATGCGCAAATGCGCTTTAAAAAAAACGTCTCTGAATAACAAAATCAGTTGAAGGGACAAATGACCCAGGCATCCCTACAGTGAGGACTCTGCATACAACCCTAAGTTACCTTCTGTTGGCATAATGGGATCACCTGTCTTGCGCTGACAGTCTAAACAAAGCCTTTCTTATACTAATACCTTTAAAGTATACAGGGTGTCCCACCAAACTTGGACACCTCAAATTACTCGGCCCCTGAAAGAGTATTTGAAAAATAAAAAAATCCAGGGTTCATGTGCTAATTATGCGGTTTCAGTTATGAAAATTTTTTTATACAGGGTGGTTCAAAAGTCAGAAATTGAGGTGTCAACTTTCGATTTTTAAATGGATCGACCTGAATTTTATTTGATGATTTTACTTCTAAATGATTCCTGAGTACTTTTTTAAACAAAAATATTACATACAGGGTGGTTTTTTTTCGACCAATTTTTTTTCTAAATCTTGAATAACTCAAGTTCGGTTAATTTTTTCGATAACAAGAAGAGAATGTGTTTATGTAATGAATACATGCACTTTCAATTGGCATCAAAAATTTTTATACAGGGTGTTTCACAAGTGAAATAATGACTTGATTTTTTTTAAAACCGAGTTTTTTTAATTTTTCATTTAGGATTAATAATTCTCGTCTAATTTTACACATTTTTCGTTAGTCATATCGAAAAACAAAACTAAAGTGTTGTACAGGGTGAGACATGATTTTTTTGTAACACCCTGTATATGAGCAGTCAAAGAGACGTAAAATTAAATAGAAAGACTAAATGTGCAAGAAAAACTTCGATTTTTAATGATATTAAAAAGTTATGGTGTTTTAACTAGTATTGTCGCATGGACCACCCTGTAGATATTTTCTTAAACCATCATATGGGTAGTCGAAACTGTCTAAAATTGAATGAGGAGTCCAAATCTGAAATAAAAAAATGAATTCAAAAAGCCATGCTCAATTTTGTGTCTACACCTACCTACCTACTTTTTATTTCAAGTTTTAAAATCATTCAGTGTGGACACCAAATTGAAAATTTCTTCAAATTCGTGTTTTTACTTGTTTTTCCCACATGATTCGAAGTGTTCGTTGAATTTTATACAACTTAGAGTACCTACATGATAGTTTAAGAAAATATCTACAGGGTGGTCCATGCGACAATATTAGTTAAAAAACAATAACTTTTTAGTTTAATTAAAAATCAAAGTTTTTCTTGCATATTTAGTCTTTAAATTTAATTTTGCGTCTCTTTGACTGCCCATATACAGGGTGTTACAAAAAAATTATGTCTCACCCTGTACAACACTTTAGTTTTGTTTTTCGATATGACTAACGAAAAATGTGTAAAATTAGACGAGAATTATTAATCCTAAATAAAAAATTAAAAAAACTCGGTTTTAAAAAAAATCAAGTCATTATTTCGCTTGTGAACCACCCTGTATAAATTTTTTTGATGCCAATTGAAAGTGCGTGTATTCATTACACAAACACATTCTCTTCTTGTTATCGAAAAAATTAACCTAACTTGAGTTATTCAAGATTTAGAAAAAAAATTGGTCGAAAAAAAACCACCCTGTATGTAATATTTTTGTTTAAAAAAGTACTCAGGAATCATTTAGAAGTAAAATTATCAAATAAAATTCAGGTCGATCCATTTAAAAATCGAAAGTTGACACCTCAATTTCTGACTTTTGAACCACCCTGTATAAAAAAAATTTCATAACTGAAACCGCATAATTAGCACATGTACCCTAGATTTTTTTATTTTTCAAAAACTCTTTCAGGGGCCGAGTAATTTGAGGTGTCCAAGTTTGGTGGGACACCCTGTAGATAGTATTGTTTTCAGTCAATTGAAATTAAGCTGATAACATTTTTGGGCTAATTAGGTAGGCTCTTCTAATTCTAAAAACGCGAAGAAAAAAAATCAAGAAACTATGTGAAGATATAAAACTCATGTTTACTTGGCGAGACCCTAAAACAGAATTATTAGTGTGGTACTGTGGTTAAACACCTCTGTCGGCCCAGATTTAACAAGGTTGTGACTACTGCCGTGGTGTAACAGTTGTGACTACTGCCCATAATCCAAAGATCCTGAGTTCGATTCCCGGTTGAGGGCAAAATTTTCTAACATTAAATTCTGTTCCCTCCGAACACGTGTTTGACTGTATTTATCTTTGCTAGTTTAACACATTGGGTGCCTCGCTGCTCATAATGAGAGACAGCATAGTATTCTGAGAGGCCGCGTCTCTCATTTGAGAGACATTAGATTTTATTTTAAAGTATAGTCTCTCAATATTGAGTGAGCCACGCTACAATGCATTTAATATGGAGAGTTTGAAGGGTGGCCCTTGAGGATAATCCAGGTATGTTTGGTTTTCATTTATCATGATTGTCTCTCATATTGGGGGACAATTCTTTGTACTGTGGCCCAAGGATGATTATCCATTTTTTGGGTTGGCACACAATGTCTTTAAAAAAAACTTGGTCGGGGTTCGAACCCAGGACGTACGTACCTCGCAGGTGGGGTCCGCGTACTGAATCTTGAGCAGGTCCATGGCGCGGATCATCGACTGCATTTTTTATTTTATTTTTATTTTTTTATTTTAATTTTTATTTTTTTTTTTTTTTTAAATAGTAAAAAAATTGCCTTGGTCGGGGTTCGAACCCAGGACGTACCTCGCAGGTGGGGTCCGCGTACTGAATCTTGAGCAGGTCCATGGCGCGGATCATCGACTGCATTTTTTATTTTATTTTTATTTTCTATTTTATTTTTATTTTTTATTTTATTTTTATTTTTTATTTATTTATTTGTTTTTTTTTTTTTTAATAGTAAAAAAATTGCCTTGGTCGGGGTTCGAACCCAGGACGTACCTCGCAGGTGGGGTCCGCGTACTGAATCTTGAGCAGGTCCATGGCGCGGATCATCGACTGCATGGCCATGAAGATGTTCTGGTAGACGAGCTTGATGAAGCCCCGCTTGTCCTCGTCCGAGTAGCCGGACCCGTGGATGATTCTCATTTGCTTGATGAACGTGGACTTGCCCGACTCTCCCGTACCTGCGCGCGAGAGGAAACAAACACTCAATTATGCAACAGGAAATAAATAAGGTCGGGTTCTACGAAAAACACCTAACCTAAAAAACACCTGAAAAACGTTAGTTCCAAAGGATTCGTCAGGGTAGCGCCAGTAGAGTTTTGCTCTAAACTCTACTGGCGCTATCTTGACGAATCCTTTGGAACTAACATTTTTCGTGTTTTTCAGGTGTTTTTTAGGTTAGGTATAATCAGTATAAACAGAATAGTGAGAAGTTGTACAAGATGTACATGAGTATCAGAACATACCTGGACAGCTGTTTCGAGCTTATTTGCTCTCATCAGCAGGTAATAGTTCTGAACATCCATGCCATCAACTAACCTCTCTATTTTAATCAGTATAAACAGAAAAGTGAGAAGTGACTCAATTATGCAACAGGAAATAAATACAGTAGAACCCCGTTATTATGAAGCCCGATATTATGAACTTCGGATAAAATGAAAAAAAATTTCCGCATTTTTTTTTTTTTTTTTTTTAAATGGAAATTTTCTCTAATTTCTCAAGAATTACTGACTTCTTTAGATCCTCACAATAGGTCTATGTACAATGTACATACAAATTTTTGTATTTATATACCTAATCTGTACTTAAATTAACATTCAAATACATGACATGTACATTGTACGCCCGTTCATATTATGTCTAAAATTTGCCTAATTTCCCTTTCTTTTACCTATGATTATATAGAACCCCGATATTATGAACTTTTATATTAAACCCCGCTATTATGAACTACCCCTGGTCCCAATTAGTTTATAATAACGGGGGATCTCAGATCAAAAATCCACCTGAAACAGCGTCTCAGCCTGGCGGTGCAGAGGGGGAATGCAGCAAGTATGCTTTCGGCTCTTCCCTCAGCTGAGTTTGTAGTGCTCTACAATCTAGAATTTTATTATTGCTTTAGATTACCTAATAAATAAATGTGTTTCTTTGTGTTATTATATCACAATTTTTAGTGGGTAGCACAGAATTATAGAAAATTTCCGTATCTCTCTTGCCCTGATATAGTAGTCCCCTTGGCCTAGCGATAACCCCGCCCTTTAGTTAGGACATATGTATATATTTTATTTTATTTTTTTCTTGTTTATATTATTAATACTGTCAATTTTATATTTAATTTTTACCATTGTTTGTCTGTATATATGTTCTGCTAATAAAGAGTTTCTAAATAAAAAAAATAAAATAAAAAATATATAGTATGCTCGGCTTGCACTCCAGATAACCCGGTTTCGAACCCCAGTGGAGTCAAAAAAATCAGCTCTTTTTTCAATATGTCGGGGCCTACACTAGCCTCGTGAGGACAATTGGGGTAGTTGTAGAGAGGCCAAAGACCAGTGGCGCCATTACGAGATGGATATTGGAATATCATGTGTTGGGAGAAATGATGCATTAGTATTAGTTCTTGTAATGTCGATTCTACCAACTAAAAACTGACATAATAACACAAATAGCTAGGCTCTTGATTTTTATCTCTTTATATCCTAATATCTTATTTTTGCCTATAATATTGCCACTGGTCGCTTAAATTATTTTAACAAATTATGTGTATTGTTCCAACAAAAGAATCGATTCAAATATACATTGTAAAGGTTCAATGGCTTGTAAAATATATCAGTTCTTGTGAGATGCATTTTAAACTTTTCATAGTCCAGACCTGCTCAATTTTTTTGTTGTTGTTGTAGATTCCGTTGAATTCTACCAGTTTCAACCTCTATATTTTGTGGTTTCCAGCTTTCAGAGATCATAGAGTGAGAATTCAACATCTAGTTCTTAACCTCAATTTTTTTAATAATTCAGTCAGTCGCTCTTTCAGTCTTCAATTCATTCATTCACATACTTGGGGTCTCATTGATTCATTCTTTACTCTCTTTTATTCATTTACTCCGTATTCATCTCAGTCTCTCATTTGCCTACTTCCAATTTCTGGCAATGGTCTAATTTCTTTTTCTTTCTCTCTCACTCTCTCTCACGCTCTCTCACTCTCTCTCACTCTCTCTCACTCTCTCTCACTCTCTCTCACTCTCTCTCACTCTCTCTCACTCTCTCTCACTCTCTCCTCTCTCTCTCTCTCTCTCTCTCTCTCTCTCTCTCTCTCTCTCTCTCTCTCTCTCTCTCTCTCCTCTCTCTCTCTCTCTCTTTCTGTCTCCTTTTCACTTTACAGAGAGTATTACAGTTATTACACACGCAAAAATGTGGAAGAGACGGAAGAAGCAAACGAGAGAATGAGAGAGAGAGATGTGTGAGTGAGGAGAGGAGAGAGAGAAGAGAGAGAGAGGAGAGAGAGAGGAGAGAGAGAAGAAAGAGAGGAAAGAGAGAGATGAGAAGAGAAGAGAGAGGAAGAGAGAGAGAGAAAAGAGAGAATGAGAGGGATAGGGAGAGGGGGGGGGGGAGGGAGGGAGGGAGGGAGGGAGAGTGAGAGAGAGAGGAGAAGATTGGTAGAAAAGAGAGGAGAAATAGGTAGAGGAGAAAGTTTGAGAGAGTGAGAGAGGGAAGGAGAAAGAGGAAGAGAGAGAGGTGAGTGAGAATAAAGTTAAAGAGAGAGGGAGAGAAAAAAAAGGAGGAGAAAATTAAAGAGGAAAAAGAGAGAGGTAAGAGAGGAGAAAGTTTAAGAGAGAGAGAGACAGAGAGAGACGGAGGGAGGGAGAGGGAGGGAGAGGGAGGGAGAGGGAGGAAAAGAGTAAACGTGAAAATCGATAACGTTGCGCGTCGCCGTTTTCATTCATTGTACCTCTCTCCCTCGCTTTCCCCTCCCCTCTTCCCTCTCGCCCTACCTTACTCCCTCCTCTCCGTTTCCCCCTCCCTTCTTCGCCTGTCTCGTTGTTAGTTGTATCTCGCAGTGAGTATTGGAGTATGTGCAATTTTTGGTACCTTTTTTTTTCACCCTTTCAATTTCTCTCCCTCTCTCACTGTCCCCCGGTACATCTCTCCTACCTAGATCGTCCCCTCGTGCTTTTTCTCAACTCTACTTTTATGTAACACAATTAGCAACTGGTTTTCTATGTTTCTTCTTGACGGGCTCTCTTATTTTTTTGAAGAGAATAATACCGTGGGCATTATCGCTGGCCTTGTAAAAAGCAGATTTCCACCGGTTTTAAAAAGGATTCCAACAGAAAATTATCTTCTGTTTCGGAACTAGATCAAGCTTTAATAATAATCTGTATGGTGAGAAAGGGAGAGAATTTTAGAGAAAAAAAGGGAACAAAAAATTGAGTTTCCACACATGTTTTGAGGTGGTTTAGAATGGTGGTATAAAATTTGAGGTGGTAGAGAATGACGTGGAGGAGAAGTAGCCAAAGTCCTTTCTAAGTTACAATATTTCACTAGCTATTTGCTGTCTGAATTTCCACATAAGATCCGTTTGATGAGTAAAAACAAAATAAGTATCCTTCTTCTTCTCCTTCTTCGGAAGTTGCTAGATAACTGGTGGTTAGGAAACAGTGATGTAATGTGCACTGAAAATCACTCTGCGAACCATCTAAATATACCGCCTGACCACATATAAACTTAGGAGATGCAAGACATGACTCATAAGTCTTTACAAAACAATGATGATTATGCTAACAATACCATATGAGGACAGTAAAAATAAACCAATAATACCAAATGATGATAACACACAATTCAGCATGAATGAGATTTCTGAGTCATCTCATTCCATTTCTTCTGAAAATCTTTCGCCATACATGACTGCAAAATGCGTAATGCATTTTAGTCTGAAGGCTTGTTGCATTCTGGAATCTTGAGGGAACTATCCACGTATAATGGTGGAAAGTGGACGATCTAACCTTGTTCGCTTAGGTTGCTGCGGCAACTTTTTGTGGGGCTGAACGTTTTTTTAGTAGGTCATATAGGTCAAGTGATAGGGGTAGTTTTTTTTTACCTTTCACTAAAATCACAAAAAAACCGACCCACATTAACCTTAACCAACCTGGGTTGGTCCGGAAATAGCCCGCATTCATCATCATAGAGTGGCGTCATCGTGAACGATGGTAGCCAGACAGTGGAGGAATGACTCAGCACTTCTACCACTGTCTTTACAAGAAGGCTAATAATTGACAAGGGCCCCCTCGAACCAAGCCAATGCTGGTCTACTCCCTGTTTTTAGTCCCCAGCCAGACTGCTGGTCTACGCCCTGTTTATAGTCCCCCAGCCAGACTGCTGGTCTACTCCCTGTTTATAGTCCCCGAGCCAGCATTAGGAGGGTTTGAAAGCGTGTGGTCTTCCTCCCGCTAGAAGTTGCTTAGCTTGAGTGATCTGAACACGCCATCAACGACGATGCTAGCTAAGCAGTTTTATTTAAGAATCAAATGTTTTCAATTGAACAGACTCTAGTCCGCACTCTCGTTTGTTGGTGGTTAGTGGTTACTGGTTAGTTTCTCGGACCGTTTGCTTCTAGATGGTCATTATAGGGTGACCTGACAAGCGATTATCACTTTCGGCATTTGCAATGCCAGCCCTGCCGCCGCCGGTACTATAAAAAGATAGTCGAGGATAGCAAGTTTCTCAAAGGGTGAATGACCGGAGTCTTGACGGAGTACATGATTTTTTTTTTTTCAACAAGATGATTGATATTGAAAAATTAAGCAAAAGTACATCCTTGGAATTTATTACGAAAAAAAATGTCAGGACCCAGTCTCGAACCTAGATCCTCTGGTTCACACGTCCTGCGCTCTATCGGCATTGCCACCAACGCCTGCCCAATTGATAAGGTTTCCACAGTAGGGCCAATGCTTCCACTGAGCAGGCAACACGTGTCGACAGCACCTCTGCCTACCACACGGCTAATTACTATTGGAATAGACGTTCGGTTGTTTGTTTATTTTTCTTTTTTCCCCCATTTCTATACTCGCGCACAAAACATTCTTCTCTGTCAGTGGAATATTTCCAAACACACAAAACATAGATAGATATTGATACTGAACACTGCGTGTCTTATGGATATGGAATATGTCACACAACTCACAGATAGAGGAGCAAGAAATCTCTCCAACACAGAATTGAGAGTACTCCCCACAGATGATACCTAATATATACTAAATAATAGCTTTTTAATGTTAGATAAAAAATTAATTTCCAGATCAGTATATTATGTTGAAATATAAATTTGTGACCAAGTTATAAATGTACCTGCAAGTTAGTAGCTATCACAGCACTGCATTTTTTTTACTTTCTATTACCTTTAAGGTATAGAAAGTATTGTTTTTTTCCTCACATGAAGAAATTCATCCAATATAACATCTGTAATACCAACCACCATTGTTTAGCATCTCATAAATAGTAGCAACTAGCTCATACCCCGTCCTTCAGTATAGGAAAGGAAAACCACTTCCTTGGACCGAGCATGGCCCTTTTTTTAGGACCACTGAGTCTTCTGACGACATGTAACAAATAAAAAGGTTGTTTTCCCTCCCAGCATCTTTTAGGGCCAGGATTAAATTTGAGATAAGCCAGACTGTCCTTAGAGTCGAACTATCGTGCGCTGTGATTGGTTGACACTCCGATTTGAGGGCGGGTCTGGCTTCTCATTTAATCCTGTTTTATAATTCGACTCTACACCCGTATTTATGAACAGCGAATTTCGTCTGAGCACTGTCTCAAGCAAGGTATTAGCCAATAACATTAAAGGAAATCATGCTTCAGACCATGCTCAAACGGCGTTTTCTGTTCATAAATATGGCTGTAAGAGCTCTTGAGCTTAAGGTGTAGCGTTAGGGTAAAGTTAATAAAGAGAATGGGAGGGACATGGGAACAAAACATGAAAAGTTCATGTTTGTGTTAATCACAATAGGTAGTGATAGTTCATGTTTGTGTTAATCACAATAGGTAGTGATAGTTCATGTTTGTGTTAATCACAATAGGTAGTGATTTCCTCGGACTCCCCTTATTTAAGTCTCTAACCACCGACCTCCAGGTTATGAGTCCGCCGCCTTCGGGCCGAATCTCACGTGGCCCCACCCACACAATCTTTTGGCCACCCTTACAAGGGCGTGAACAAACAAAATCTTTCGAAAGTTAATTCGTTAGAAACACCTTTTTCTTTTCAAATTCAGTTCTAAAGCAACATGAGTGGATATGAATTTTTCTTTCCACAACTGTGTTTCACAGATTTTTTTATATAATTTCGTAGCCATGAAATAGGAGCTACTATAGACACTTGTGGTCTGTGTTGTAGCCTGCCCATCCCGTAGTATGCCTCCCCTCTGATGTGCGAGAAGTGACACAATACTTCCCATTTAGGTGCTCGGTTAACACGAGCGCACCGCATGTCTTACAAGCAACTGTGACCAAATTTTGAATACAAATTTTATGTTGGCGAGAGGTTCGAACTGAGGACCTTTCGCATGGCAAGCTAGTATCTTACCACTGAACTATTCGTGCACTCAGTGGTAAAATATGTTACATCTTGTGAAAACGAACTAGGTCAGTGCCTACTGCCCAGTGCAGTAGTAAAACGCTTTTCGAAAAGACCCTGGAATTCGGTACTCAATTTTTCATAACTTTGAACTACATGAAAAAGGTAAAAGGGATTTATTCATATGAAATTTTCTACCGAGGGAGATTGGTGGTGCAGAATGGAATAAATAATAATAATATTGCCTTATTTATACTGCCCATTTAGAACTGAGTCCCATAATTCCAGCGACCAAAATCGCAAATGGGAGGATAACTTGTCATGTCATGGCTGGGTTACTAAAATGACACCTTGACAACTGAGCTACCAGGACAGGGAGCGATTAAAGAGTTCATTAAACAGTGCTGATTTAAAACCTGTTGCTCTGTGGAATTTCTAGGTCAAAGTTTTGAGAATTTTTGGTACCACAAATAAATTGTACAAGTGTATTTATTTATATTTTTAATGATGAGTGTCACATCCTTTTTTTTTGTTTAAGTGTCACACAGCCTTTTTTTTTCATATTTGTGTCAATTATTTTTGTGATATCAAAACTACTCAAACTTACTTTAATTACTGAATATTTGCTCAACTTGGGACTCGAACCACTTACCTCTAGTCAGGTGTCTTATTGATCAAGCTACTTAGGTCAGTGCCTTTTTTATTTTGTATTTATGAAACAGCAGCTATGGTAGATCTATGTTTGTGGTCTGTGTTGTAGCTTGCCTATCCTATAGTATACCTCCCCTCTTATGGACAATGAGTGGCACAATACATCCCATGTAGGTGCTAGGTCACCACAAGCAAACCGAATTTAACTGTAACCAAATTTTGAATACAAATATTTTGTTGACTCTGGGTTTCAAACCCCATACCTTCCACATAGCAAGGAAGCAACTCACATTAGGTGATACCTCACCTAGCCACAATAGAACCAACAACAATGGCATAGGAAACTTGTAAAAAAATATGAGCTCTGTCCCCCCAACCTCAATAGCTTGTAACCTGGCAGAGTGCACTTATAATCTGGAGGTCAGTGATTTTATAATTATAGGTACATTACCTACCTAAATTAATTATATTTACTAAGTTCCATGTTTAAAAATCAATTAAAAATGAGTAACCTATGGAAATTTGATGGCTTTGAAGGCCAAAACCAAGATTTAAGTATTCAGTGACTCAATATAAGAGTACCTAGGTCTTAAGATTAGTAATTAATCAATAAACCTGGAGAAATATTGTTGTGAAGCTAAGCAAAAAATAATTAATTATGTTTAAAATGATCCTAATGCTAAGGTTATAACCAAGTGTTGAGCAAATGTTATTAAGTTATTGAGCATAGATAATTAAGTAAGAGAATCTAATTCTTCAGGAAGTAATTGGTGGAAAAATAATTACAAACCAAGCCAGGCTGGGTACAAACCATCTAGTGACATTTGAAGTTAATGTCACTAGATGGTTTGTGAGTTTCCAGCAAATGGAGGATAACACCCTTATTTTATATGACCTTCAATATAAGAGACATAAGGATGAAAAAGATAGATCTCAAATATCTAAGACTATATTGATACGAGATTAGTTGTTATACCTACTTAAAATCCAAAAAAGAACTATTTACCTGGCTACTTTATTACATATTTATGAAATTGGTTTTTATGATGAAAATACATTATTCATTCAATTTTAGGGTTATCATTTTATAACTTGACTTTGTAACATGCAGTATTGCACAGATATCTCATATAATATATTAGATAGTTTCTAATATAAGATATTGTATTGTATTGTATTGTTTTTTTTTTTTTTTTGTCAAAAATAATAATAATTTAATTAAAAATTATTAATATTTTTTAGCTCTGATTTCTGGACACGTCATATAACCTCCTTAAAACCTTTGGTTTCAAATTTGCATGTACCTCTGTTATTTGCATTACGTATTTCCAAAGCAAAAATCTTAGAATCTACCTACTGAACAGATTTCAACAAAATTTTGTACACATCTAGCAGACATGCTGTAGACGGTTCCATTTTAAATTAATTGACTTTGAAATAGTGGCTCTAGAAGATAAAATAGACTAGCACCTGATCTCTATTTTTTTACTTTAAATGCTTACATCTTGAGAACTGTACACCCAATTCTGATGAAATATTGTAAACATATGCATAGGCATTTCACATAGTAGGTACATCAGTAATTTTTATTGATAAAATTATAGCAAAGCTCTAAAAAAAAAAGGAAAATTCAAATATTTGGACCAAAAAGTACAAAGAATAAGGTCCTCAACTAACCAATACCTACAGATTTTTTTTGAAGAAATGTAGGACTTATGGAAAATATCTCACAATGTAGGTAGTGATGATGAAAATTGATAATTTTTTATTGCCAAGTGTATACAATGTGAACCATTCACAATGAAGTATTGTGTCTATAATTTGTGGGTAGCACATCAATACAAAGAATAACCTCATTCACTGCTCTAATTCCTATTCTTTTCTTACTAGAGTACTGCAGTTCTATAGCCCGTTCGAGAAACACTCTCCACTTTCAAAATCCCAGAATCTCAATTTCAACTGACACACAATGCACTCTGATTGGTTATTGCTTTCAAATTAACCAATCAAAGAGTGTTGTGTTATGGTTGAAAGGGAGATTTGGAGATTATGACAGTGGAGACTGTGAACTGGCTACTGATAACTTCTCAATATAAGTAGAGTTTCTATCTAGCAAGCTAATGGTAATAAGTTTTTTAGGGTCTATACAGGGTGGGGCAAAAGTCTGGAAACCCCTGAATAACTTTCGAATGGCTTCTTCGGTAAAATTAAAATTTTGTACGGTAAACCGGGCTAATAAGACCTTCTTTCAGAGTGGGGTCGATTTTTGTTACCGGCCCCCATGTTGGGGCCAGGGGGGCCAACTTCATTTTTTTAAATACGAACCCCCACCTTGCGATACATTTTTAGAATAGTCTTTAAATAAGAAATACATTGGTGCAAATTTTATTTTTTTAATATTAACTGTTTGCAAATGGCGTCCAACTTGGTGTATGCAGTAAAGTCTGGAAACCCCTGAATATCTTTTGAAAGGGCTTCCTCAGTAAATTTAAAATTATGCACGGTAAGTCGGGGTAATTATACCTTTCCAAAAATGTATCGCAAGGTGGGGTTTCATATTTAAAAAAATGTAGTTGGCCTCCCTGGCCCCGACATGGGGGCCGGTAAAAAAAAATCGGTCCCATTCTAATATAAGGTCTAACTACCAAGGGTTACCGTACACAATTTTAAATTTACTGAGAAAGCTATTTCGAAAGATATTCAGGGGTTTCCAGACTTTACTGCATACACAAAGTTGGACGCCATTTGCGAACAGTTAATATTAAAATTTGCACCAATGTATTTCTTATTTAAAGACCTTTTCAAAAATGTATCGCAAGGTGGGGGTTCGTATTTAAAAAAATGAAGTTGGCCCCCCTGGCCCCGACATGGGGGCCGGTAACAAAAATCGACTCCACTCTAAAAGAAGGTCTTATTAGCCCGGTTTACCGTACAAAATTTTAATTTTACCGAAGAAGCCATTCGAAAGTTATTCAGGGGTTTCCAGACTTTTGCCCCACCCTGTATAATGTTGTTTTCATACCTCTATGAGATCTTGTTTTTGAGCAGGTTATTATACCATACTGTCTACAATAAGTTTTCATAATTATTCATCAAACTGATCAGACATCATTAGCACTCAAATGTAGGGTGTTACCAAGTTATCGTTTCCTCTTCCTAAAAAAATTGACAAGAATGGGATGAATTAAACTGCATCACTACAACTATAGACCACAAGTTTCTAATCTTAGTAAAAATGACATCATAATTTATAAGACAATTTTTGCCAGCAATGATTGTTTGGTCAGATTTCCTGCTAAATAATTGCCCTTAATTGACAGGCATTAAGAAAACCTTATTAATAATAATCAAACCACTCTTTCATTTCTAACAAATAAAGGTAGACCTACAACCAGTTTTAAAAAAAAAAAAAAAAACTAATCCTAGTATTGCTCAAAGATACCACCTTGTATTCCCAAAGGAAGAGAAAATAGTGGTTCACAAGATAGTGTTTGTTGTCTGCTAATGCATATAAATTATATCTTGGTCAGCTGATGACCCACTAGCAAGTAGCTAACCATTGAGAGGTATTTAGAACTTTTGTGGCAGATTTTTATCACTACATGGAGCATGTACTCACCACCTACTCAGCCAGTACTCTGGCGGCAGCCCCTGTCCACTTCTTATCACTACACAGAGCTTGTACTTACCCAGTAACAGTAGTTTGAGTTCTCTCCTAGCATCTCGCTTGTCCCTCCGAAGTTGCCTCTCAATTTCTTGATTAATTCGCTTCTGTTCTTTTGCCTCTTCAGACAGGCAACAAGCCATGGTTGGGCCACCTCCGGAGGGTTGTTAGCCAGTATTACCTAAAGCGAGCCGTTGTCTCTGCCGTTTTGAAACTTTCCCGAAACCCTTGCGGGCAGAAACTACACAACAATCGACCGGAACAATAATTGCTATGAGTTGAAACACATGAGTGATCGTTGGGTTCAAATTTGTTAATGGTATGAAGAGAACAGAAAAACACAAATCTGAACTAAGGGTGTGGTGGAGAACTGAAAAGTTTACAACTTCACACTCGCTTGCGATGACTGACCGAAACAGAGAAAGATAGCTGCTTGTATGGGAACGCGAGTAAATATCGACTTAGTGAAATCTAATTAAGTGATTACTGTGAAGCCTAACATATTAGTTTTTTTATTAAACGTGCTTCTAAATTCAATTTCCCTATCACAAAATTTCTACCCCGCACTCTTGTCTGCGAATTTGATTCCGACACTTAGCATTTATACGAAAACACAAGTCAAACACGCGTTACCGAGGCTAGCAATAGATTTTCCACATCCATTTAGACCGAATAATGTTTTCCACTTCACTTTTCTTTCGCACGAACGGAAAATCTTTGGAAAACTTTAATTTTTTGTACAAAAAACATTAAAAAATACACAGGCGGACGCCTAATCGAAGATGGCGACTGACGAGATGTGATAACCCACAATGCATTGGGGCTTATCACCCGTGAATTTGAAATTTTGAATGTCGCGCCAAAGTTTGAAAATTGATTAGGAAGACCAATCATCACAGGAACCAGGGATGGCATTTTTTTTTTTTTTTTAACCCGAATTTATGGTGACAAAAGTAATATTAACTACTGATTTTAAACAAATTCTTTCAATCTGAAGTCAAACGTAATTTAATATTATATTAATAATCCTGACTCGAGGAAAATAATAAAATTCTGGATCGACGATTTTGGGTCTCGCGTGTCTTAAATAGGACACGTATACGTACTTTAACAAATTTAAATCAGTAAAATTATTCAGGAAAACGTCGTAGGTATTAAAGGCTAAAAGTTCATGTCATTAAAAGCTAAATGTACCTCTTTAATACCTAAAAGAAAAAAAAAAGTTTTGAAACTTATAGTAAGTAGCTATGTGGTACCTACCACGACAGTGTTTTTATTCTCACAGGTACTAATCCATGTGCTCTCCATATTCGACGTTTCTTAACTTCAATGATCATAATTCATTGGAAAATGAACACGCTATTTTTCCCTTGGAATTCCTAAAGCGGGGTTTGCAAAATGGTAGATGAACGACTGCAGTTGTAACCCCAGAACCGACAGAAAAATTGTACCTATTAAAAAAATTGGTTACAGCTTACAGCTGTTAGTAAAAGATACCTTCCGGTGCGTTAGTGTTGACCCAGCACCTAAATAGGACGTATTATATCGCTTCTCGGTCATCAGAGGGAAGAACAGTGTTGACCCAGCACCTAAATAGGACGTATTATATCGCTTCTCAGTCATCAGAGGGAGGAACACTACATGGGTATAAGCTATTACTTGTACATTCTCTTATTATTGTCTTATCTCTTATCATTCTCTTATTTAAAAAAAAGAACAAAGCGTCTACAGTAGCTGCTGTTTCATGGCTACGAATTAAAAAAGGCTGTGGAACACTCATAAAAAAACAGCCTATGATGTGTACGTTTGGGCCCGATCATTGAAATCAAGAAACAGCGAGCTTGGTTGGACAGCGAAAAAGTTGGTGCCTGTGATGTACGTAGTTTCTAATCTACAGCCGCTGGACGTGGAAATCTCCTTCAACCTCTTCTTATTTATTTATTTTTCTTTTTGTAATTTATTTGCATTAATAATTGTACATAATGGGTAACATATATTTAATGCGACTACCCCACACTAAGGAGATGCAGTCCTCTTGTCTTTTATCACACCCACCTAAGTGGGTCGGAATTGGTCAACCTCTTCATCATGGTTGAGGTTGTTTGGTTCTGGTGCTCCTACAGATGGATGCCTCTCACCTAACGCCAACTCTGTTAAGGCCGCCAACGATTTGTGTTATTTGTCTTTTGGTCTGTCCTTTCACCATCGTTGGTTGAGTCACGTTCAACTCAACCTGGAATTTTTTTTGGCCAGAGGTCAATGATTTTCGCCCCTATTCCTTGAACTAGGAAGAAACTACTACTTGGCTATGAATTTGTAAAAAAATAATTTCACTTCCATTAGTTTTATAGAAAAAAAGTAAATAGGAACAACTGAAAAAAGAAAAATGAATTTCCGGGAGTCCATCTTACGTACCTACTTAAGAAGTTGGTTTCATGTAATTGTAGGTAATTACGTAAAAATCATAAAAAATCGATTTACGTAAAAATTTGCATTTTTACCATTTAAAGCAAACCCCGTACAAAGAGACGACCTATACCTACTCAGACAAATTCAGCTTCAACTAGTCCGCGCTGTTCAACTGATTGATTGAAAACTGTTGAACTAGGTCAGCTATAGGTGTATTCACATTTTTCAGTGAATAGCATCAGAGGGTTCTATGTAAAAGTTAAAAACTAATGTCTAAACATAGGAATGAATACAAAAATAGCGTCTGAATATGCTAGGAGTAGGGTAGTAGGGTATGCCATGACTATAAATAGATAATTGGAACTATACGTATTTGCATCAAATGTACCTATACCTGGGTGTGAACTGAGGGTAAATACTATAGTAGTATGTACAGCGTTATCTTCCTTATTTTCAAGTATGAAACATAATATAACACTGTGATGACTGATATTACCTATACATATAATATATGCTGCTTTAAGTCAGAAATGTACGTTTTTTTTTTAAGTTGAGTCTTTCAGTGTTTTACAGCGTTTTTTATTTCTTAGCCATGAAACAGGAGCTACAGTAGACGCTTTGTTGTCTGTGTTGTAATAGATTATACCCATCCCGTAGTGATGAGCGAGAAGCGATATAATACGTCCTATTTAGGTGCTAGGTCACCACGAGCGCACCGGAAGGTATCCATTACAAACAACTGTAACCAAATTTAGGATACAATTTTTTTGTCGGCTCGGGGGATCGAACCTGGGACCGTCCGCATGGCACTGAGCTAATCGCGCACTCATGTCTAAGTTCTTGTTATTGGAATACCATAATTTAGTAGTTATCACAGTATCAACCCAGTTGTGATACCTATACATGTCAACCCAGTTGTGATACCTACCAAGCCAAGGAGTCTACTAGATTAGAATTATGTTGTTCATAGTGTTGACAGTTTCAAAAGAAAGAATAGGAAACAACAAAAATATCCCTGGATTATTCAAGCAATGCGTAATAAAAATTAAATGAGAAGATGAATTTATTTAAAATTTTAGTTCAAGTTTTATGAAGAAAAAAAAATCGTTCTAATTCATTGAATCTATTTCGTAATTTCGTTGATTGTGAATAATAATAATGAAAATAATCAGATTTCCTGATCAAACTTATCACATACTCGTATGTCTTCTCACTTTGAGATGTGTAATAAATAAAATATTTTTAAACTAGCTGTGAATGGCATTTTTTTAAACATACTTATGATTAAAAACCATTTCGGAGAACCGATTTTACCATGAAAATGAATAAATTAATACAGGAAGCAAATTGTGAGGTAGTCAATGATGTCATATTTGTGTTGATTACAATAAAATTGTAATGTCACAATTGCTCAAATCATAATCACTAAAATTTGCAATACTTTGGGATTCGAACAACAGACTTAAGCTTACAAGTCTCCTACCTTAACAATTAGCAGACAATTTTTTCCCTTCATATACGTAATATTCAGAAGAAAAAAAAAGGTGGAAAAATTAGTTCCAGTTGGTTCTTTGAATTAGATAAAATAAAGAATAACATCTTAATCAGTTCGAGTGGATTTCAGAAATTATTATCTGAATAAATACATAGTAGGTACTAAAATTACAATGCAATATTGACCAAGATAATAAATTGTTTGTCTCGAAAACTTTATTATTATCTGACCTGGTTGCAGGGTTTCCATAATAACACCATAAAATTAACACTGCAACCTAAAGAGATCTAATGTTACTTCTGAACCTCTAGGTCATTAGTTCAATTTCTACCTAAACTAATTATTTCTGAGAAGAATAAAAAGCTAGTAACTGTAAAATGATTTAAGTAACAATGCCAGTTACTTAAAAAAATCTCATAAACACTTTGTTTATTGTAACAGAAAGCTTCGATCATAATATTAAAACATTACTCATCACATCAACATTTTATCTACTGTACAAGTTATGCTTTAAGCAACTGAGGATAACTATCAAGGTAGTTTAATAATTATATTATTTGAAGGAATAATCCATTGTTTCCTTCATTTATTTATTTGATTCATTGCTAGCTTCCACTTGTTTATTAATAAAATTAGAAGCATCAGTTGTCCACTGGTTAACATGACTAGGTAAATTGATTAAGAATTGGAATGTGTACAGAACACCTGAGTTCCAAGATGAAAGTACTGAATTGGTCATATCACTGATACTGGGAATTTCAGGGACCTGTGAACAGGAAAACATTGAAAATGAAGTCTTCACTTGTGTTAAAAATATACTTTTTAGATTGGATTCAATATTTTAATATGCTTTTTTCTCTTTCTTTTTCCTCAAAATATGGAAAGCTAATATACATAGTTGAAAAAACATTCAGTAGAGGTATTGATCTTTTAACCAATATGCCTTGTCCATGTCCAGTCTTTTATACTATTCTTAGATAAACAAAAACTCACAACTAGGTATATCTACTAGTTTTTACTCCATGTGATTTGAACATAATTGCAAAAATTAGTAACAATAATCTTATTATCTGATTGGTTACTCACTTTTATAGGAACATTGGACTGGACATCTTTCACATAGGGACTGATATTTTGGTTATACAAGCTTCTGACATTTTGAATGACTTTTCCTGAAGAATCTGCATCCCCCCACACACCATATTCACTGGTGTAATATACTGATGCTCCTACCAACCCCACCTTGGTTCCAAATCTGAAAGAAGAATTGAAACAAAGAAACGTTTTGACGCTATGTAAACAAACAAAAATACCCATTTATTGATACATATATTTTAATGGTAATCAATTCAAAAGAGATCTAGGACAGTAATATAATTAAAAGAGACAGTTAAAATACAACAGATTCAAGTATCTTACTTGCAATTTTGGGTCAGATTGACTTCCGGGTACTTAATGTTGTGGTTAAAGGTATTTCATTATGGCTTAGCAGGGTACCTAATGTTGTGGTTAAAGGTATTTCATCATGGCTTAGCAAAGACTAATCTTGTTAGAAATTTGTTCTCAGTGACAGTTAAACTGAAGACAAAGGAAAATATTACCTATTTAAAATAGACGTTTTTAAATAAGTACCTAAATCTAGAGGGAAAGAAAGAAATCACTCAAATATAAAGAATCTATTTCACATCCATCTGTTAATTGTTGTTCTTAATCAACCAATCAGAGAGCTTTTAACATAAGCAACATGTTTATCAATCAGTTTTTATTCTTCTTAAGGGTTCATGGATCACTAACTAAGGGGAGATTTAGGGCGGAATTAATAGACAACATCAATAACTTAAGTCATTGGTAAGTGTCGGTTTTCCCTATCTTACACAGTACGCAATCGGTGACTTAGCGCCACAGAGGTATTACAAAATCGTCTATTAATTCCGCCCTTAACACGTTCGTTACTGAACGGCCATATGTGGATGTTTTTGTGTTTTTTCTGTGGGACCGAAACACACATGTGGCCGTTATCAAAATTTTAACGAGGGACCGGACATCCATATATGGCCTTTTTGAGGTAGGTTATTAGTATTAGAACAGATATAGGATCAATTCTTGTTCAAATACGATGCCAAATATGCAAAAAAAATCATTTTGGTACCCAGGATGCAACAGCGACTTTACCGCCTGGTCCCTACGTAAAACTTGAAAAAATTGGCTTGGTAACGAACGTGTTAATAAATGTTTTTGACATACCTCTGTGGTCTTAAGTCTAGATTATGTATATTGTTTCAAATAGGGAAACTAATGCTTATATAAGTCCAAACATTTGATCTTCATTCTGTCTATTAATTTTGCCCCAAATCTTCAATTAGAGCTTGTCAGTGCTGTATGGTATTACCAACATGCTAGAACTTTGGTGCAGGTCTCCCTTGATACATTGACTTCTAGTACCTACTTCCCTACCAATATTTACCTTTCTTTCTTCCAGTAAACGTAAGATACTGGATGAGACCCAATAAGACTGAAAAGACACAGTAAGTATGAATAATACTGTTAGAACAAATTGAAAGCGATTTCATTCCTAGGACTTACCTTATTATTCTACTCATATCTCAGTATTAGAATCTTAAAATTTGTCTTGAAATTGCTTTCTATACCTGAGAGGGTGCTTATGAAAAATGTTACTGTTGTTCTCCTCAGATTAACTACAAAATTAAATTAAAATAATGTAGAATTGTAATAAAAATATGATTTAAAATTGAAAAGGTGATAAGGGACACCGCCAATAGAAAATGTGGATGCGAAAAATCTTATTAAGGAAGTGTGGATGCGCAAATTTGCAGCTCGTCGACGGTAACAATAGCCGTGTTTTTCTTTTGGATAAAAAAAATTCCAGGTTCGGTTTCTTCCAAATATTTCCATTTTCTTCCAAGTTTAGCTTCCCCACTATTCGTGAAAGAAAAATGCGTTTCGGTACTTTTTAAAGATAAACAATGGAAAAATGAAAACTTAACCTATAAAAGAAATGGAAGCAAGAATTTTATAAATCCATTTTGGTTAACTAAACTGGAAGACGATTTTTCCTCTTCTAAAAAAATGACTTTCTTCCAGTTCTTCCATTTTAATCCACTTTGGTTAGAAAGAAAAATACGGCTAATGTGAAGCTTTTTAAATGGGCCGTTGCTAGAAGCCCGCCGATTGAAACTGAGGTTGACCGCTACGCAGCGTTCGTGTAGCATCCTCTCAAAGTTTGAAGCTTCCTAATATGAGTATTGGCAGCTGAATGGTTAGTTGGTTGGGAGCGCTTCCAAAGCCGAACACGGTTGCTTTTATTTTTTTGGATGTCAGCCGAACAGTTCCATTATTCGCGGAATTACTATTAATTTTTCAGTCTAAATGTTGTGTTTCGTTAGCCAGCTAGGATAGCTTGGGTGAGGGGCTTAGGTTAGGTTGAAATTAGTGCAGGGTTAGACCGGGTCGCTGCGCGACCCGGCCTAACCACCTGCACTAATTTCAACCTAACCTAAGCCCCTCACCCAACCATCCTACCCAACAAACTGAAGTCAGTGATCTATCGTGCAATTTCACCTCGTTAACTTTACCTAACCCTACCTTTGCCCATTAAGTCTCATAAAAATAATTATTATTTTAGTTTAAAAATTATAATAATAATAAAAGAAAAAATCATTAATAAAAAAAATGTTACATCAGTTTAAAAAATAAATAAAAAAAAATTGACGAGAGCATGATTTGAAGACATACCTTCTACACGCCCGTCATAAGCGACATGCTTATACCGCATCGCAACCCAACAGTTGAGAACGAATGTCAAAATAAGTATTACATAAGCATGAGCAAAATTCCGGGTAAAAACTTGATAAGGATGCTACACGAACGCTGCGTAGCGGTCAACCTCAGTTTCAATCGGCGGGCTTCTAGACACTTCGTTTTAAATGGAATAATTATGTATTCTTTTATAAAAACTATTATTAAGTAAATATTTTTCCCATTAGATAGTTTTATTGTTGTTGGATTAATAAAAATAGGTCTTGGCTAAAAGTAGATTAATGGATTTATATTTTCTTCAGATTAAACCAAAAATTAATATGAAGCCTGTTGAAAAAAATAATGAAGGAGGATGGATGTGTACGCGGCTTTGGCGACGGCAAATAATCCATGAACTAAACCGCGAAATTTTCAAATATTGATAATATTTGAAAGTGATAAGAAAAATCAAGTGAGAAGTCTTCTCAGTTCTTATCAATTTTCATGGCTTAAGTAATTAATTATTCCTATTAAGATACTGCTTTATATGTATACCTAGGTAGCTTAATTGATCTTCTGATCAGTAGTAATGGGCCTTTTCTTCATTGTTACAAGAACTTGTTGTAAATTGTGATGTAACACCATGTAACTTATTTGGATCAATGTCAATTAAATTTTTCTCTTTAACTTTGCAATGAATATACCATTGCAATTATGTAAACTATCAATCAAGTTCAGTACAATGCAGCTAATCAAGACAAGTGTTTCTATCTTATCAAGGAGACATTGCAGTTCAAACAATTCAACCCCAGATGCTATATCAATATTCACAGATCATATTATTCATAGTAGGCTTGAAAAACATTTGGACTCTGATGTTGAACTGTCTGGTATGTTCTTCAAAACCTCCAATTAAATTTACAGTAATATTTTTTTATTTAGAATGCTATGGTTAGAACTGATGTTTTCCAAGTGTAATGAAGACCAATTCAAAATATGATTGATTAAACTGCAATATTGGTAATATGGCTTAGTACCTACATTTAACTTTTGAACTAGCAAGGCAGGGAAAAAAGCCCATGACACTCATCTTTTTAAATCCACAAATTAATTAATGATTACCTTGACTTTGATAGTGACAATTAAATTAATATTAATTTTTCAATTTCTTTTCTACAGGCAATAATTACAACATCCTGCTAAAATTGAATATGAATGAAAATGAAATTGAATTACTAGACACCATTAAAAAATATCTCCAGAAATATATAAAGAGAGAAGATGTACCTGCCAAACCTCCTATTAAGTTGCTTGACTCGTTAGCCTATTATTTTATTCATAGAAATGATCTTGAAGGTAAGTTTTATTCACAAGAATCTTGTTAAATGATTATTTTGGAATTTTTTTTTTTTTTTTTTTTTTTTTTTTAAGTGGGGTTTAACGTCGTTTTTAACTGCCATGGTCATATCACGACGGGGGTTTTACCCTCCATTCGCAGGAAACTCACAAACCTGCTACTCACATTGACCTCACCCAACCTGAGTGGGGCCGGGAAAAGCCAGCGTCAATTAATTTATACTATCTACTTTTGTAGATGTAAGCTTAACTAAAGCTACAACTTGCATGCAAATAATGAGTAGGTATCATAACCCCGCCCTTTAGTTAGGACATTTATGTTTTCAAATATTTTCTATTCTTTTTCATTTTTATTGTATATATTGTTTTTTTGATTTTTCACTGTTAAAATTATTATTTATATGTACATAATGTCCTTTTGTATCTAATAAAGAATTATATAATAATAATAATAATCATTGAAAGAGTCTATTCTTAGTTAGTCAACTGGTTAAGGACTGTGCATTGGTAGTCAAGTGGTATGGTAATCCAGGTAGCTGAATTTTTCCTCAGTTATTTGAGTTTGTGATCACATAATAATAAGACTTGAGCTCTGAGGGTTAAGTGCTACCAAATGCTTTGAGCATTAACCTCAGTTAACTTCCATTAAAGAGGTATTATTATTAAATTAATTTCCAATTATTTATTTCATGTAAAATTTATGGATTGTATCCAAATAGGTATAAACTTATATTCCTCTGATTACTTATGCAGAATGATCCTTTCTTTTATTAATAGTTAAAGAAATAATTACAATGTAAATTATGCAGTCCTTTTTTGAATTTGGGTTTGATGTCACAAAATATTAAAATCAAATCTTTTCCCTGGACAGATGTCAACACTAAGATATTTGCTTAATTATAAAAATCAAACTTCCAGGTTTACAATTAATCATCAGTGTGCACAAACTTGACTATGCAGAATTTGTCAAACAAGGCGAGTATACACACTACCTCATTGACTACCACTCTAGGAACAATCAGCTGGACAAATCATTTGAAATCATCAATGACTACTACTCAAGGCATAAACAAATCCACTATCTCATGAAGTTCTCCATACGAGCACTCATTAAGAATGTTGTAGATAATCGCAGTGAAGCTGTTCTAGTAAATCTCCTGAATCATGTGAAAATATTCAGTACACTCACCAAAGATTACTATCCTTTGTTAATATTATGGAAAACTTTGTTTACAAGTGAATGGTACACAGACCAAACGGAGGCAAAATATTTGTTTCTCAACTATCCAACACTGCAGTTGTATGTCTCAATTATCTGTGTGAACTTTGCACTTGAATTGTTGAGTAAGAAGAATGTACAGGCAGTGGAAAGTTTGTTGGAGTATTTTCTAAGGCTGAAGAATGAATCAGGAGAAGAGAACAAGTATGAGAAGCAGTGTATGCTGTTACTGCGGGCGCTATTTGATTATCAATGTAAGTTTATTTTCCTTTCATGATTGGATAAATATTTCAAATTAGGCAAATATATGGGTTCTTTTGCTTTGTATAAATGTATAAAACTTCACTATAAGGACAATAAAAAAGCCCAGGACATTGTTTCTGGTTGACTAATGTGCATAGTTAAACAATATTAATGAGACCATTAAATCTGACTTTGCAACAGGGTAGGGTATTATTAATGGTCTCACTTTTAAATGCTATCAAACTTCTGCTTGAGTGTTGAAATTTGAATTTTTGTTGCATAGTTGATACAATTTTTAATGGTACATACTTTAATGTTGGTGGGATCAACATTAAGGTCGAAATTTAAATTCAAACAGCTGATTCTATAATCTTTTATGTAGCCATCTTTTTTCTATCCATTTTGGAACCAACTAAACAGAGAGCTTGTAGCATAAAGTTAACAACATTTTACCCGTATGAAATGGTCACTTAAATTTAAAACTCAATTAGCACTTTGCAAAGGATTAACAGTTAATTTTTTCATTAGGTTTTAAGGATATCTAGTAAACATCATGATTAGCCTTTGTCTTTGCAACAGCCAGTAACAAGCCAAAGCAACCAGACTCAATCCTTCTACCATGATAAAACACAAAATATTCACCTATGGTACAAAATATTTTTTTTTTTTAAATTTCAGGTGTGACACATAACTTGCGAGCTTGTACAGAAATAGTGAAAACTTCATTCGAACTGAACCTACCCCTCAGTGAAGACCAGAAAGTACAATTCTTCAATGTGCTACTCAAGAAACCCATTCAGAAGAAATTCATGTCACCAATACACAAACCCATTTATCCTTTAAAATTTTGAGCTCATTCTTTCAGTCTTAAGGGTAACTTGGTTCCAGATCTCTCGGTCACAAGTTCAAACTTTGCACTAGATCAACTATAGTACATGGCTGACTTGATGGTCAAGATTTGGAAGGAGTCTTTTTAATGAGTTGACGTTTTCTTGTTTTTTTCCTAAAGAAACTTTGCATAGCTAAAAAGTAAGAGGTGTGTTAGCTAGTAATACCTGAGCTATAAATGAAAAGCAAACTTTCTATTAATAATATAATTCAAATGATTTACAGCTGCACTATGCTCTATATCTAGATTTTATAGATCTCAGGATTATATATTTTTGTCTCGTCGAAATAAAAAAAAAAAAAATGAAAGAAATAAATAATACATGTATGTTTTTCATTTTATACAAATAAAAAAAACGAACATTTTATTTTCTATTAAACTGTCGTAAATAAATAAATTGAATAAATAAAAGTACATTCTTACAAATAGTAGAATTCCAGTGAGTATTTCTTAGAATGTCACTTTATAATGAAATACACAAAATTCAATCATTTGAACACCTTTGAATCTTGAATCACAAGTTTTGAAAGTTCTTGTTGGAAAATACAAAAATACAAAGGTAAAAACAGAATAATAATACTTATAAAAAAAACTTATACTTCTTTGCATGGATGGTTTTAACATAAATTAAGCCAGAGTTAACTTTTAGTATCCGTCTAGATTATTAGATTAATTTACCTGTTTAGATATTAGAACAAATCGGCCGCAAAGAAGTACAAAACAATAATGAAGATCATGGTGTGTGACTATTAGAACTATTTCGTTTTGTTCGGATCTGTGAGGTGCATTTTATTATTATTTTAATTGTTGGGTATGTGTATTAATCAATTCAAAAATAAAATTGAGAAAGTGATTAGCACTGTAATGTTTTGGAATGAAAGGAATGCAGTAAAATTAGTACGAGTAGATGCCATTGAATTTGATTTGTCTGTTCCTATAATTTACCAAATTTGGTTAAACCAAAACCAGAATTAAAATAATTTAATTTATGAGATTAATGTTGAAGATTGAGACAACCTAATTTTTTCTAGGAAAGACTTGGTGAAAGAACTCCTGGTTAGTCTATAAGGAAAAGTCTGGAACAACTGTTCTTGAATTTTTTCTCTACAAAGGAAAGGAAAATAGAAAATAAAATCTTTTTATCAAGAACTGATTCCCTATTTTTCTCTCTATTGATCCTTATTTTCCAAACAGAATTGAAAATCAGAATCTGATTCTCCTCCAAATTTAAAAATGTCGAGAAAGTAAAGAAGAAAGAATAAATATTAAAAGAAAAAAAGCCTACATTACTAAGGTAAAAATTGACTTAATTTCAAACATTATCAGTCAGAACCCGTGGAGTTTTAATGTATGGATAATGGTACATATTTTATCAATACAAGAAATAATTTATAAATACTTGACGTTTTAAAAAAAATGCAGCACAATTTCATGTTTAATTGTATTCGTTTGATCCAAACAAAACAACAAAATACTTAATAAAAATTCACAGCAGAGATTGTACAATGGTACTTTACTCGAAATGTTCATAATTTTTGTAGCTCTCTTCTTGGATATGGTGATCAGAGCACAAATTCAGCACATTTCAGTTTTTTAAGAGTAGTAAGTACAATGGATTTGGCAGAAAATTGTTCAATCTGTTATTCATTTTTTAATGTTATGATGAAAACGTTTAATTTTACAAACTTCTAGGGAGGAATTACGAAGTCTCAATCTCAAGTCGAAAGCAAACGCCTGAAGAAATTTCCATTTTTTGTTTATTTTTCAGAGACAATTTGAGAAGCTTAATAATTCCACCTTTAGTCTAAAGTGAGAGAGTTGACACTTTTCTAGATATAAAGACGTTAAATATTTTGTGTTGTTGATTATGATGTGATAATTACTATAAGTATTCCTCCTTGGACCTGAGGCCCAAAAAAACGAGGCAATTGATCGATACCACTATTCAAATCCGTAGATCGTGGGTTCAAATCTATTTTGACAAAGAAATTGATTTTTTTGAGAAGATGAAAATGAAAGTCCGCCTGAATCTATCAAAAAAAGAAAAAACTTAGGACGTTCAAGACGGACTTTGGGGCCTGTTTAAGTTTTAGGTACCCTTTGAAAAAAAAAAAAAAAAAAAAAAAAATACCCTTTAAAAAAAGAAGCCATCAATTCTCTCATCAATAAGACTCGCTACTTCTTCACTCCCTCCTTCAACCAACATCTTCACTCCTCCCGTCCTCAATTAGCGATCACCTCCTGGACGTTGTTCAAGTGGTTGGCGCCACCCGATGTGTCGAGTCCCAGCGACGTGTTCAGTCCCCCCTCGATGCACTTCCAGAGCCCGTAGGTTTTGCCCACGTTGGTTTGCCACAGGCGGAGAGTGCCATCTTCGGAGCCGGAGGCGTACAGCTCGCCGTCCGGACTGAACTTGACGCAGTGGATGGGACCGAAGTGGCCTTTGAAAGATTCTGAGGAGAGAATAATAATATAATAATAATAATGTGACCAAGTGGCTGTTCGGATCTATCCGTACCCCCGAAAGTGTTTTCCTATGGAAAAATCCATTGGACCACCAAGGGGGATAGCCACGGGAGAGAAAAAGATGGACTACACAAAGTCCATCATAAAATAACCTCCCCACATTATGAACCAAACAACTTCAGGAGACTTGACCTTCGGATCCGCTCCTGAAGTTACAACACCAGGAGAATTGATCATATGATCCGCTCCTGGTGTAATACCCTTTGAAAGGTAATATATACCTTCCAAAGGAGAGAAAGTGGAAGAAATAATAATATCGCCTTATTTATACTGCCCGATAAGGACTATTAAAGTCCCATTATTCCAGCAGTAAGCCCAAGACATATTATTATGTGGTAAAAATCCCAAATGAGAGGATAACTTGTCATGTCCCGGCTGGGTTTCGAACCCACGACCTCTGGAACCTCTGGATTCACAGAGTGCCGCCTTTACCACTGAGCTACCGAGACAGACTAGGAAGAATATGTGGTCAAGGCGTCGATCTGGTAATCCAGCGGTCGGGAAGTACGAAACGCAGTCGGGACATGACTAGTTGTCGTACTTTTTGGGATTTTGACCACATAATAATACGTCTTGGGCTTACTGCTAGAATAATTGGACTTGTTAATGCTAATCGGGCAGTAAAAATAAGGCGATATTATTATTATTTTAAATAAAAAGTTATCTTATTTTGTTCATCACTTTCATGATGTCACAACTACTCAAACTCGTTTTACTAAGTCATTGCTGAACTTGGGACTTGAACCACCGACCTCCAGGTTACGAGTCCACCGCCTTAGCAATGAAGCTACTGAGTTCGGTATTATTTAAATAAAAATGCTATAAGTTACAAACCTAGGACCTGTCGGTCATAAGAGTGATATCACACCCACCTTAATAAAATTAGCCATGTTCGGACTCGAAACTACCGACATCCAGATTAAGAGTCCTTTGCCTTAACGATAGAACTGATGATAAAGTCGTCTATACTAAGTTCGCATTATTCTGTAGCCCACCCACTCTAAAGGTTTCCCTATCTTAGAAAGAAGAGACTCACCTATTTCGGCACCAGTCGAGTAGTCAAATTTGTACATCTTCAAATCCTCACCCCCACACACAAAAATGGAGCGCTCAGAGTTAAGCAACAGGGAGGCGGAATGAACTTGGGTGGGTACCTTGTGCTCCTTGATCAGCTCCAATCTGGCGGTGGTGGGGGAAAAATAGAATGGATTATTTTTCATCCGTAAAATTTGAGGGAACAAATGTAAGAAGTATTTGGGAAAATAACTCCCAAGGAAAGAGACCTGGGGAAATCAAAATGGTGGGACAAAGTTCAGGAAGATATGGTGGCATGTAAGCTGTCAGAAGAGGATGCAGAGAATTGGAATACATTGGAGACAGAGCATTGTTGAACCCAAATATAGACTGAGGTATGCATTGCCTAGGATGTAGTGAATGTAGAGTGAAATTTACACAGATTTTCACTGCCTTTAAAAGTATTGTAAATTATAGGTCAGATGCGAAACTCATCACCACAGTATTTTTTTTTGCATTGGTTATTCTCCTTAACATAGGTATTTGCCATACAGCCATTCACCGCAGTAAAGTTATTAAAATTTCAAACTAGACTTTCTAAAATTTGCCCTTGTTTATGACTCTTATCTCTTCCAGGAGCTCGGCGGAGTTTCTCTTTTCAAGAGGTTATTTTCCCTTATACAGAGATACATATGAACTGGAAATTTTCATCTTATATCCATGTTCGAATATACTTATGAAGCGAATTTCTATATAACACTATGTAAGTTATCATATTTGTGTTAATCACTTTCGTGATATCACAACTACTCAAACTCGCTTTACTCAATTTACGCTGAAAGCGGGACTTGAACCACCGACCTCCAGGATACAAGTCCGCTGCCTTATCAGTCAAGCGACTGAGTTCGGTCGATATCACTATGTACATTGGTCAAAAGGAAAACAGTTGCAGGGTTGATCCTAAAGCACCCGACAACCGAAGTAATGTTCTATGAACGGTTCCGGGGTCAAGTGTTCTTAGGGGGAGAGGAGGACTTTAGTGGGTATTAAGCACCAATTTCCGCTTGCAAAACTCACACTGTTCATCAAAGTCAGACAGTCTTTGGTGTTCGTCTTGAATTAATATAAGATTTACCTCCTCTTCCTTAACACGTAGACGACCGGATGTACCACCGGTGGTACACGCACGTTCGTACGGAATGGACCGGGTGTACCACCGGTGGTACACGGGGTCGGATAGCCGTATTATCGCCGGTCCCACAAGAGAATTCACGAAAAACCATGCCGGTCGTCTAAGTGTTAAAAAAAAAGGGCACACTCACGTGGTAGAGTCCAGGAAGGACACCGAGTTCCCGTGCGTCACCGTGATGGTCGACCCGTCGCGCGAGATTTCCAAACTGTTGGGCACGGCGCCGAACTCCATCGTGTGCGCCGCCTCCGCCCCCCAGCTGCTCAGGTCCCAGAGGCGCAGCGTCTTGTCCTCGGCGCAGGAGATGAGGCGCGTGTTGTGCTTGAAGAACTGGACGTGCTTGATGCCCGCCGTGTGGCCGCGATACACGGTGGGCTCTGGGGGGACAAGCAGAAGATTTTTTTTTATAGTAATAATAATAACTCTTTATTGACAAGAATAATATTGACAAAAGGCGTGATTATTGCCTGAGGCAATCTCTGCCATCAAACCCATACGGTTACCACTTATTTGATATCGAGAAGTAAAGTGTTACTGATGTTTTTTCAAGGCTTTAACGGCAGAATTCTCACATTGTGAGCTCATTGTAATAGGCCGGTAGGTAAGTATGAATACTATACGTACATATACATATAATATAGCTATGTAGGTAAGTATGAATACTATACGTACATATAATATAGGCCGGTAGGTAAGTATGAATTCTATACGTACATATAATATAGGCCGGTTAGTGAGCGACACTTGGCGTGCGCGATCTTACCGGCAAATAAATTCAATGTCAAGACCTACTGCCCGCCCATCACTGACAGAGCTAAACGACACGACGCATACAGTAATGGACAGTTTAAAAACAAAGAACAATCATTTCCACAAGATGGAACATAGATGAACAATAAGCATTGAAACGTTATCTCTCAAGTGCCCGTATTAGGTGAACAAGGAGACTTCGGTCACTCTCTGCCATCCAACCCCGTGCAAGTCACTTCCGGAAAACATTGACCTTTTCGAACATCACTGAACAACTGAACATACTTCACCATACATACATAATTACATATACATGATAACTTAGTATCAATATTTATTTGCTAATATGCTCTATTTCATAGAAGTGCGAGAATATTATCAAATTTATCGCTCGCCAGTTAATCTTTCAGATAATATGCAATTTCTACATGAGTTTATCATATAATAAAAAAATTTACTTCCGAGCAAATCTATAGACATCGAAAGTATTTTTTATCACAAGTGTCAAAATAATATAAACCAACCTTCTATTTGGATGTCTGAATGTGGTCACCAATAATTTTGTCTCTTTATCCTACAAGTTACCCATTTAATAAAAATGGCGCCGGGTTTACTTGCATATTCAATTTATGGAAACTTGACAAGCATCTAGCCAACGCTAATTCTTCAGTTAGAGTGGTTAAACCATGGACGAGTAACTGCAATTTATTTTTTATAACTGTTATATAAAAATACATTGCTTACTTCATGAGCTATATGCAAGTACATAAATGGAGTAATTTTATGTGAGGACAAAATGCACATGAGAGTAATTTTATATGAGGCCAAAGTATATGGAAAATAAATCAAATGTCAAAAGTCAGCCATATAGGTGTAGTTCAATGGCTACTGGTCTCAAGTACTGATAGCATAGTATAGTGACTATCTCAGTTATTTATTTACCAATGCACTTGTACATACTTTACACACACACACGTATCAATATGTGAAAAAAGAGGAAAACAAGTTTTTCATTTGAAGGCCAGGTAATAATTTCATATTGAACTTTCAAGAGATAAAAAAATGGTCGGTAGGAATCAGGAAGAGAGAATGCATCTCTTGTGACAAACCTACTTGCGTGGGATTAATTGATAACTATGCAGGGGTATGGGTACCTTGGTTACATACATATTGTAACAAAAAAATATTGCACAGTGTGATGGTCTCTTACCGGGACTTAATCCGTTTGTCTTGCTTTATAAAACAAACAGGACTAATAGTGGATGAACTATTGTGTGGACATTTTTTTTTTTTTTGAGAGAAGTTTTTTAAGAAAGGTAAATTGTGCCCCGAAACCGCTTTCGCATTACTTCAGGGCACTTTACCTTTACATCCATGCCATTCCGGAAATGGAAAACTGGGTAAGAATTTTCCGCTCCGGCCGGGATTCGAACCCGTAACATGTGTTGCGCTTTATCCTGCACAAATAGGACTATTAAGTCCTTCTTTTTATTTATTTTATAGAATGTCAACTTATTTTTCTGACATTTCAGGTCAAGACGTATTATTATGGGAGGATAACTTGTGATGTCCCGGATGGGTTTCGAACCCGCAACCTCTCCATTACCGTGACCACTGAGCTATTGTCTGTGTTGTGGCCTACCCATTCCGTAGTATGCCTCCCCTTTGATGGGTCAGAAGTGACACAATACTTCCCATTTAGGTGCTGGGTCAACGTCAACATATTCGAATTATTCTGCGCCGATAAATTTCGTTCTAGAGAACTTCCATTAGATTCAACAAAGAATGAATTAGACAAAGCATAGAACAGCCTGCCCCGTGGATAAATTGGACGGGATGTATTGTGCGACAGAATCCGTGGCCTTCTGGAGTTCGAAGCCACAGCCACATCATAGGTGTTGGCAATTTCATACCATATCTGGATTTTACTACAGGCAAATAATTAACATAAGTTATTTTTGTCGCAAAAAGTTTTGATGATCCCAGAAGTGCAAAGTTTTATTATTATTATTAATATTTTTAATAGCAGTTCACGAGAGATGAATCATTTCTTTCCAAGTCGCTCTGCTATTTCAAACTAAAAGCATGACAAGTTTCTTTTCATATGGTATGGACCAATTTACCAAGTAGATAGATCTTTGCATGGAAATAGAAACATCTCTTAATAGATGGTGGGTAGTGTTTTTTTGGATGGACCATTTTCTTTTAGGGCCAAATTATAAAACAGGATTAAAGTTAAGATAAGCCAGACATGCTCTCAAGAGCACTATAGTCCGAGTTGAGGGACAGTCTGGCTTATCTTAACTTTAATCCTGTTTTATGAATCAGCCCTTCAACTGTTTTTAGAAAGGTAACTCCAATACTTTGTTTACGTGTGAGTAGAAGTGAGTAAAACATTGAATAACTTCTCCAAAGGAGTACAGGGCAGGAGAAGCAGAAGTGAGCAGGCAAGTGAGGTAGTGTAAGTTCTCGTCATGACCACTTCTCTGCTCAGTTGCTCACTTGGGCCACCTATAAACGAGGCGCGACGGTGATATCTGAGGACGGAGAGAGCTTAGCCTTCAACATCAGAAAATTTCGTCCCACTAATCCATCAATGAAGTTAGTTCACCTAACACCAGTTACAACCTCGGTACCTAACACACACTATATATTTATTAATTCAATTATATTATGTACAGTGTACACATTATTTTGTACATAAAATCATTATGTATCTCAATTCTTGGCACCGCTTCATCAGTTTCAATCACTTCAACAAGGAAATGGATTTCAAACGAACCAGGCGAGGCGATAAAACAACAACAACAATGGAGAACAGAGAAACGAACCGAAACAAAACACATTCAACAAAGAAAAGCGAAGAAAAAAAAAAAAAAATCACGTGGACTGGATCATTTTAATGAAGCCAAAAAAAACAGATGTTGAGGCGATGTGTTAAAAGAGTGCTATGAAGAATATGACAAAGAGCTTACAAGGACTATTACGAGAATATGAAGATTCAAAGAAGCAGTGGGTACGATGAACTTACCATCGACTTATTGAACAAAGAAACGGGAGCCGACAGAACAGCATGAGAGAAACAGCTGGATAGAAAATAAACAGCAGGATAAAAAATACATAAAAATAATGTGATCCATCCATGGTGATCATCTGGTCTGATTGATCTCAATATGAATTAAATTTTGGATCCGTATACTTCCAACAGTAATACGGTGCCACACTGAGCTGGTACTGTGATGATATCTCTATGACACCCTACGGGGGATAA
Source organism: Bactericera cockerelli (assembly GCA_024516035.1). Taxonomy (NCBI): domain Eukaryota; kingdom Metazoa; phylum Arthropoda; class Insecta; order Hemiptera; family Triozidae; genus Bactericera; species Bactericera cockerelli. Next base: position 22,686,349 of record CM044961.1, on the reverse strand, counting down.
GTGAAGCAAACAAGAAATATCCCGTACTTAGATGTACATGAAAAGAGTGTGAATAATAATAATAATGACTTTATTCGGTTTTCAATAATATTCATAGTTAAAAGTTCCCCTGAGTACATTTGTACTTTTCGGGAAATTTTCGAGATTTTAGATTCCTGAATTCTTATCCTCTCTCTCATTTTGGCTCAGTTTTCACTTACTAAAATGTTGACAGTGTTAAGTACATGTGTGATTTTCATAGAGTCTGAAAATTCTAAAACTACCGTGAAAAGTACCCATTCAATCTTTCAGGGAAAATCTTTTTTTTCCAACATATACTTGAAATATATTTATTTCCACATAATCATCTTCTTCTCTTTTAAACACCAAGTTTCAGTAGGGTCCTGAGTGCGTTAGCATGTGATGGACTCTAGTGACTGGAGGGTATCATTAAAAATGCACGAAAATCAAAGGACTCTATAAAATAGCTATACATATTAGGAGCACAATGGCCTCAGAAAATTTTCTATTCATTCGGCAAGACACGATGACACGGAAATACAAGCATTTCCAATAGGCTATTGATACAAATGAATTTTTTTTTTAACAAAAGTAACTATATTCTTTCAATAGGTAAGTAGTATAAAATAATGCTTAACAAAAGAAGTCCTATGGGTACAGGGAAACTCATCGAGACGATAGCGATCGTTGCTCCCAGATTTGACAAGGCGATGCCATGGACCAACAAAGATGACAAGACAGAAAATATTGGGAACGTTTTTTTCTTTGTTTCCGACCGAGGAAGTTCCAGTTCTGGAATTGGACATTCCTGAAAGAGCGGAGTCGCTCCGCAAATCCAATTTCCGTTCATATGCAGAAATGGCTGTCCAAAGAAAACATACAAAGTATTCAGACAAAAAGGCAAGAGGGTTTGATTTAGTTGTGATGGCTGTTGAGACGATGGGAGTTTGGTGTAAGGAAGGAAAAGAATGGATAAGGACAATTGGGAAGAAAATGATTGATAAAACTAGAGACCCAAGATCAAAGAGCTATTTAACAGAGAAAATAAGTTTGGCGATTCAGAGGGGCAATGCTGCCAGTGTGTTGTCAGCATTGCCTTCAGAAGAAATGAATGCATTGTTTTATTTATAAAATGAAAAGAAATAAAACCCAATACAGATGTTTATTTCTGTTCCCGAAATACTTTTGCAAAGTTTTTTTGCGGAGTGATTTAGCGAGTTGTAATGCGGAGTAATTTTCGTGTTTCTGTTTTACAAAGCTTTAATTTTGCGGAGTGCGGAATAAATTTCTGCAAAGTTTATATAGAAAAATTTTCACTCCTCGGTCTTTACTTTTTATCAGAATTTCGACTTCAGAGATGTTACGTGAATTGAACTATTACAGGGGTACTATTACAGGGAGTAGATTAGCAGTCCGGCTCAAGGAATGTACACAGGGAGTTGAGGACTCTCCTTTTTTTTTTTCTTTTTTTTTTTTAATTGCTCCTTGCTATGCTATGCTTGCTAGGTAAGGTTAAGGAAGTGCAACTGAACCCCGAATATCCAAAGTAGAGAGTGGATTTTTCTTGCCCGGGATTCGATCTTAGACCTCCTGCATGTGAATCCAGAGTCATATCCACTGAATCACTTTAAGGATATGTGCTGCTATTCATGTACATTGTACATCCAATACAACTTTTCGCTTTTCTGTTTATACTGACTGACTGAACAAAAATGTTAAAAACAGAATTGTATTTTCTTCTCACAGAAACAAGAGTATAGTAGACAACATATCGCGGACTATATGCGAGGTATGTGAATGAAGAATCGTCAAGGTGAATGCTGAGCTTAAGGGGTTAAAATTTATACACGTCGCCAGCAATGAGTGTCTTTTACGTTCTGCCTGGGATAGCCTCCAAGGGTTATACAGGGTGCGAGGATGTTTTGAGTAATTTTTCCGGGGGGGGGGGGGGGGACGCGTTTAGAAAAAAAGGGGGAAAAAACAAAATGTTTCGGAAGTTTTTTCTTCCATGGCGGGCGGGTGTCACGGTTTTAGGGGCAAAATTGAGGTATACAAGCATTCCATTATTGCCCGAAAAGCACATCACTACTTCTTTTGACCAATTTTACCTTCGATATGGGATGACGACTTTTTGAAAGGTTATTAGGTAAAACTCCTTGAAATGTTTCAAATATCCTTTTTTTTCTTCTACATTTCGGGGGGATTTAACTCCTCCAGCTCCCTTCCCTCTATAAGCCACTAGTTCGATCGACATGATTTTGAAGGTTGCTCGAGTTGCTCCAGTATAGCGTGCTACAACCATGCGCGGATATAGGGGGGGCACGGGGGGCAAGTGCCCCCCAGATTTTTTCGGCAAGCGGTGTTTCTCAAATTTCATTATACCTAATCCCGTAAAAAAAAGATCTCAATGAGTTAGGGGGGTACGGGCCCTAAAATAATTCCCAATTCTAAGACTAATCCCGTAAAAAATAATCTCAATAGGTTAGGGGGCACGGGACCCAAACTAATTCCCAATTCTAAGACTAATCCCGTAAAAAAAAGATCTCAATAAGTTAGGGGGGCACGGGACCCAAAATAATTCCCAATTCTAGGACTAATCCCGTAAAAAAAAATCTCAATAAGTTAGGGGGGCACGGGACCCAAAATAATTCCCAATTCTAAGATTAATCCCGTAAAAAAAAGATCTCAATAAGTTAGGGAGACACGGACCCAAAATAATTCCCAGTTCTAAGACTAATCCCGTAAGCAAAAAGATCTCAATAAGTTAGGGGGGCACGGGACCCAAAATAATTCCCAATTCCAAGACCAATAAGAAATAACTAAATAATAAAGTTTTCAAATCCACACAGATTGTCCGAGAAACCTGAAATTTTACCTATAGGCCCATTTAGATCAGGGAATATATCTCTAAGGTTCAGCTACACGGGGTAAGGACAAAAAATGGATGGGTGACACAAAAAAATCACATTCTTCGACCAAAATGACATTTTTTTTCTCAAAATTTGTCGTGACGGCGCCACGGCGGCGGCGTATCAACTCAAAAAGAGAAAGTTTTAAGCAAGGGTTCAAGTTTGCATTTGAGATATCAATCACGAAATTCTGATGAGCCGTGCAACCCGGTAGTTAGGTAGATTGTGCGATTGTGCCCCCCCAGTACAAGAGGGCTATATCCGCGCATGGCTACAACCCAGTCTCCGTGGCGTAACGGTTGTGACTACTGCCCGTAGTCCAAAGATCCTAAGTTCGATTCCCGGTTGGAGCAGACTTTTCGCACAGAAAATTCTGTTCCCTCCGAACATATGAGGCTGGAAAATCCGGCCCTACCCATCAGGCTGGGTGAGGTTAATGTGGGTAGCTGGTACGATTCCCAGCGATTGGAGGGTAAAACCCCCGTCTACCTCAAGTCAGAACGTTAAAACCAAATAGAATCATGCAATGGACATGAAAGGAGCGTAGAAAATTCGATCTGGGCTTCCATATAATCCTCTCACCACCGTGATTTAGGTATCAATACCTACCTCACGGACACGGAATTATTATATCAGTCAGTATAATCAGTATAAACAGAAAATTGAGAAGTTGTACATAGATGTACATGAATATCAGAACATACCTGGACAGCTGTTTCGAGCTTATTTGCTCTCATCAGCAGGTAATAGTTCTGAATATCCATGCCATCAACTAACCTCTCTATTTTAATCAGTATAAACAGAAAAGTGAGAAGTTGTACTAGATATACCCGGACGTCTCTTACCTGCATCGGGTTTGTTGAGATCGAAGAGCCGGATGTTCTTGTCGTTGGACCCGGTGGCGAGCTGGTGAGAGTCGGTGCTGAAGTGGACCGACTTGACGATGTGAGGGTGACCGAACGAGTGCAACTCTTCCCCGGACACGGCGTCCCAGACCTGGGGACACGCGAGAATAGGGGAATTAGAAAACGTACAATGTTTACTTAGGCGTCCCAGACCTGTGGACACGCGAGGATAATAGGGGAATTAGAAAAGTACAATGTTTACTTAGGCGTCCCAGACCTGTGGACACGCGAGAATAGGGGAATTAGAAAAGTACAATGGACACGCGAGAATAGGGGAATTAGAAAACGTACAATGTTTACTTAGGCGTCCCAGACCTGTGGACACGCGAGAATAATAGGGGAATTAGAAAACGTACAATGTTTACTTAGGCGTCCCAGACCTGTGGACACGCGAGAATAATAGGGGAATTAGAAAAGTACAATGTTTACTTAGGCGTCCCAGACCTGTGGACACGCGAGAATAGGGGAATTAGAAAAGTACAATGGACACGCGAGAATAGGGGAATTAGAAAACGTACAATGTTTACTTAGGCGTCCCAGACCTGTGGACACGCGAGAATAATAGGGGAATTAGAAAACGTACAATGTTTACTTAGGCGTCCCAGACCTGTGGACACGTTAGAAGAGGGGAATTAGAAAACGTACAATGTTTACTTAGGCGTCCCAGACCTGTGGACACGCGAGAATAATAGGGGAATTAGAAAACGTACAATGTTTACTTAGGCGTCCCAGACCTGTGGACACGTTAGAAGAGGGGAATTAGAAAACGTACAATGTTTACTTAGGCGTCCCAGACCTGTGGACACGCGAGAATAATAGGGGAATTAGAAAACGTACAATGTTTACTTAGGCGTCCCAGACCTGTGGACACGTTAGAAGAGGGGAATTAGAAAACGTACAATGTTTACTTAGGCGTCCCAGACCTGTGGACACGCGAGAATAATAGGGGAATTAGAAAACGTACAATGTTTACTTAGGCGTCCCAGACCTGTGGACACGCGAGAATAATAGGGGAATTAGAAAACGTACAATGTTTACTTAGGCGTCCCAGACCTGTGGACACGTTAGAAGAGGGGAATTAGAAAACGTACAATGTTTACTTAGGCGTCCCAGACCTGTGGACACGCGAGAATAGGGGAATTAGAAAAGTACAATGTTTACTTAGGCGTCCCAGACCTGTGGACACGTGAGAAGAGGGGAATTAGAAAACGTACAATGTTTACTTAGGCGTCCCAGACCTGTGGACACGCGAGAATAATAGGGGAATTAGAAAACGTACAATGTTTACTCAGGCGTCCCAGACCTGTGGACACGCGAGAATAATAGGGGAATTAGAAAACGTACAATGTTTACTCAGGCGTCCCAGACCTGTGGACACGCGAGAATAATAGGGGAATTAGAAAACGTACAATGTTTACTCAGGCGTCCCAGACCTGTGGACACGCGAGAATAATAGGGGAATTAGAAAACGTACAATGTTTACTCAGGCGTCCCAGACCTGTGGACACGCGAGAATAATAGGGGAATTAGAAAACGTACAATGTTTACTCAGGCGTCCCAGACCTGTGGACACGCGAGAATAGGGGAATTAGAAAACATACAATCACTGTCCCGGTAGCTCAGTGGTAAAGGCGGCACTCTGTGAATCCAGAGGTCGTGGGTTCGAAACCCAGCCGGGACACGACAAGTTATCCTCCCATTTGGGATTTTTACTACATAATAATACGTCTTGGGGTTTACTGCTGAAATAATGGGACTTTAATAGTCTTAATCGGGCAGTATAAATAAGGCGATATTATTATTATTACTTAGGTTTGTTGTTTTATTGTTAGCAGCGACCAGTGGCGGAATTATAGGCAAAAATAAGATATTATTATATTAACACGTTCGTTACCGAACGGCCACATGTGGCCGTTATCAAAATTTTAACGAGGGACCGAAACACACATGTGGCCGTTATCAAAATTTTAACGAGGGACCGGACATCCATATATGGCCTTTTTGAGGTAGGTTTTTAGTATTAGAACAGATATAGGATCGATTCTTGTACAAATACGATGCCAAATATGCAAAAAAAAATCATTTTGGTACCCAGGATGCAACAGCGACTTTACCGCCTGGTCCCTACGTAAAACTTGAAAAAATTGGCTTGGTAACGAACGTGTTAATTGATACGGAAAAGTCCTTTAATTCTGCGCTACCCACTAAAAATTGAGATATAATAACATAAAGAACACACATTATTATTATTACTTAGGTTCGTGGTGACTGTGGTGTATCGGGTGTGACTACTGCCCGAGATGTTGTTGTTGTTTTTGTAGCCAGCTTGGCTACAGCTGGAGGGGTGAGTGATGGTCTCCAGTCAACTTTATTTCAAAGTTGGCTCGTCCTGAACCACATATTTCTATGTGCGATCAACCATCATGAGGACTTGGACTTTTCTTTATGAGCCATTAAACCCATAGGAAAACTGCCCGAGATCACAGCCGATAGTAGCTTGATCGATGAGGCGATGCACTTGAAACCTGGGGGTTAGTGGTGCAAGTCCCAAGTTCAGCAAAGGTTTAGCTAGTTGGAATAGTTGTGAGATCACGAAAGTGTTTAACACAAATATGAACATTTTTTTTATTTTTTTTTACTGCCCGTGGTACTTTTTTTCAGTTCACTATGACAACTCACTATGGTTGCATAACATCTCTTGTGGACCCGGCTTCACTATGACAACTCACTATAGCTTCATAACATCACTTGTGGACCCGGCTTCACTATGAGAACTCACTATAGCTTTATAACATCTCTTGTGGAACCGGCTTCACTATGACAACCCACTATAGCTTTATAACATCTCTTGTGGACCCGGCTTGGCCGAGACAACTTACTATAGTTCAAGACAGGTATCTCTGGTTTAACCCAGAGCCGCTGCCGGTGATTGGCATTGATGACCTTGTCAGTCCAACTTCTTCCTTACTATACTGCACACACTGTTCTCTTTGGATTAACCCGTTCGGGCTTCAGAAATTGAACAATAGACGGAATAGAACTCATTTGTACGGCCTGAGTCGGACTCAAGTTTTTTTTGGGGGGGCGGGTTAACGTCGCTTTCAACTGCATGGTCATATTACGACGGGGGTTTTACCCTTCATTCGCCGCTGGAAATTCATAAAACAGCTACTCAAATTAACCTCCCCAGCCCGAGTGGGACCGGGAAAAGCCAGCATCACGAGGGTTCGAATTTGAATGGTCAGCCATCCAATCCTAACCTCGCTGGACTTTGCTTAACTTCAGTGACGGAATGAGAACTGGTGTATTCAACGTGCCCACTTCAGGCTAGATGAATTAAATTTATTTATTTATTTGTACAATAATGATATCATAAACAATACATCTCCTATAAGCTATAAGCTATTTCCGTTTATACTGATACTGATAAGTAACTTCTGAGGCATCCACGTCTCGAATGATTTCTATGATTAATATGATGTTGAGAAAAAAAAGTAATATTCTATCACAACCATCCTGGGGCATTAAATTTTTCTCTTTCTTAACCCCAACTCAACAGTCAGTGAACCTCGTGGTAGATTTGAGCACAGTAGGACGGCGAGGGTTAACTCGAATAAATTCACTATCTAGGAAGTATAGCACGGGATTGTAGAGTCAGAGCAGACATAGAGTCGTCAAGGACAAGGGCCCCACTCTAGGGCAATCCAGGCGAGTAGGTACCTACCGACTCTCCCCATTCTAACAACTCTACGCCACACATCGGGTGGTGCTGCATCCATGTAGGAGATGAAAGCTCACAGAGTGATGCTGAGTGAGCAATGATTTGATAGATCAACAAAAATTCAAGTTTAACTAGTTGAAGCTAGACATAAGACTTAATTAGTACAATCAGTGTATGTCTACGTCACACAAATCAATGTCAATGTAGGAGAGGAAAGTTTACAGTTGATACTGAGAATAAGCAATGATTTGATGGAGAGAAAAAGTACGTAAAAAAGAGAAAAGTAAAAAGAGAAATACGATGAATTTTAAAAATCCTATCAAATTTTAAGAAATATTTTAAAATTCTTATAAGTGCACAATTCACCAACTACACATACACCATACTCGTACACTACACATGACACAGAAAGGGTCTGGGCGTCAAAGGGTTTCACCCATATCAATCCTTCCACCACCATGACATCACACATGGATTCGGAAAGTAAGTAAGATGGAGAGAGAAAATTAAACTGTCAACAGTTATAGTTTCTAACGGCTTATTACAATTCTCAGTCACCAAACAAATTTAATAACTTGAGTGATTCTTCTGATAAAAAATCATTACCTAAACACAAAATACTACTATTGCCTTAGGAGATTTTTTTCTATTTTGAACAAGGACTGTGTCCAATTATGACTACTGCCAGCCCATAGATTAGAGTTTAACCATTTATTTGATTAATTAAAATGTAAAAAGTTATAAAAGTTATCAATTTGGTGGTTAATCAACTTCGTGATTTCACAATACAAAAACTCGCTTTACAAATCCACGTGAAACGGGATTAACCACCGACCTCCAGTTACAAGTACGCCCCTTATCGATCACGTACTGAGTCGGGATTAATTAAAATGCTCGCATAAAAAAATGATTTTGAAAAAAAAACTTCTGGCGGAACAACCGACACTTCGTTAATCAAAACGTACCTCATTTTCGATAAGTTCTATATGTCTTTTTAATGACGTGGCAGTTCTTACCCTCATTAAGTAAGGGAAACTGAATTGTGATATCACCCGTAATGAAATACGAATAAGTAATGTGTGGCTTTTTTAAATTAGCCTGCTGAAAGAAAGTTCAAGACCTAATGTACAATTGAGCATAGGTTATTTCGAAGAAATCAATACTTACTTACCAACGAATCACTAGCCATGCCATGCATACTATGGTTGATCACACAATTTTTGTCTGCCTCTAAAGGCCATAACACGGTATTTTTTTCTTTCTAACCCAAAAAAAATAATTCCTGTTAGTTTAGCTTAAATATTTCCATTATTCCAAGGTAATCGCAAAAGAAAATTGCGTTGGTACTTTAACAGATAACACAGTGCTGGGGACTTCAATCAAACCCTTTTTAAAGGTAGTTTATTTCTTGTTGGCTTCCAGTCGTTCGACTACGGCTCACCCTGTTTATGGTCAGATCCATTTAAGTTGTTTTAAACATAAAGTAAACGAACCATCATTGTTGGCATCCGTTTTATAATGGTGCATTACGCAAAATATCCATTAGCTTGTACACTGAATAATTCTCACTTCAAATACAGCGTTCAATAAATTAATGTAAAATAGTCACAAAATTTCGTGACGGTTGGATAAACCCCAGAACACAATTAATATTGTTATCTCTTCTCACAAACTTGACTAGATAAAATGTTACATTTGAAATCGAGTGAATTTTCCATTGAACAAGGATGGTCAATTTAGACAACTCGAAGACCTGATAGAGTTTAATATGTAAAATGGACCATTTAAAGAGATAAACTCCATGGACTGATTTTTTTGACTATCCTCGTTACTAGTAATCACGTGAAAACGGACAACACCCCTCCATGTTACAAAGCCTATATTTACCTCTTAATCATTACAAATTCCAATACATAAATTATTTTCACAACGATCAAGAAAATTTCTACAAACTGTCTTTGTTGTAATTCAAATGTATCGTCTTTTCTTAATCCAATGATAAACTTCTGTAATCTACGACAGAAATTAATTCGCATTCTTTTGTGTCTAGGATTTGGTCTCAAGTTGCCATTTAAATCTTTCAAACTATGCTGTAAGTAATGTGATCATTAGTTCACTAAACCCAAGTAATAAAAGAACAAAATCCATCGTATCCAAAGTTATTCAGCTCTAATTGACTCAACAACCAAAAAGACAAACATTTATTGGTGCCATCTACTGTGGATAGAGGAAATACGAAACGAGTTAGAATCAAAGCACAAAGATCCCTATTCATCCTCAATCTAAACTTATTTCTAAATGAATTTTTTCAAACCTTGTTAAAAGATAGTGATCATATTAATCTGGCAAAGTTTGGTGATCATTTAACCTCTGTCTCTAAGAAACTAAAAAGGAAGTAACCATTGTGTAGAAACTCTGGGCCGATCGACTTAGAACCGTAAAATTATAGGTAGTTAATGCCGACTGAGACTGTCACACTAGATGATCACTTGTTTTATTCACCAAGACGGCCACACACCTTGTTCAATGGGTGGGTCAAAGTGATTTAGTGGCCAAAATTTTCCTGAATCCCATGCTTTTCATCAATCATAACAACTTAATGCTTACCTTCCTCAAGGTGAAGAAATGCAATAATTTTTTCACTATAGTACTGCAAAATATAAGAACAAAACATCAGAAATGATGTCAGAATCGAATGATTTTGCTAGTGATGACAAGCGTATCAAAAAAAAAATAAGAGATAACGTAAAATGACTACCATTAATGAACTGACAATTTTTGCTACAAATCACTTTGGTTAATTCTTGGAAGTGAAATTTTGCATCTTCCAAGTTAAACATATGTATTTCTATCTGTGTCATTTTTCCCGTTTGTAAATTTGTTAGTAACGAATAATGGGAAATCAGTAAGTGTATTAGGTCATCTTTCTTTTTTAACTTGTTCTTATTCTCATACAGTCCAAGTTATGAAACTCGGTAGTTAGAATGGTTTTCTTTGTCTTTACGGAAATAGTTGCACTTCTATTTTAACTAACATTTATTATACAACTTTAAGTAACTCGGGTTTTAAACCTATTCATGATCTGAACTCTACATACCAACATTCCCTATCCAGCCTGGGTAGCCGTAATGCACCTCACATACGGAGAACAGAATTTGTTAAAAAGGTCGTTCAACCGGCATCGCAATGCTAGCATCCAAAACATCACAAAGGCTTACACCTGTTGACTTTAGGATTGGCTAAAGAAACGGTTTAATATTAAGTAAAGAAAGTGTCAGCCTAACAAAACATCATTCCTAGATTGAATTATTTTCATAGCTAGGTCCCAAACGAGCATTAAAAACTTGAAAGTCAAACGCCTGCAACGTCGGGCATATCAATTCCTCTATGTTGGAAATTTAAATTAATAAGGTCATGCCTAATGAAATTTGTTCTGTTTGACGGAAAATCACTTTCAAAGTGATATCTATGGCAAATCTTTATCTGATAGATTCCGCTTAGAAAACCAATTTACTTATTCACCAATAAGATGAGAGGGGCAGGGAGGTGGCGTGGGTAGGGACGCAGAGGGGATGTTTCACATTGCCAATTCATTCGCCAGCTTCCCCCATACGCTTACTAAACAAGGGTGGCGCTCTAGGACGTATGGTAACCGCAGGAAAATGACAATACATACTTGTTTATCCTGCAGAACAACAAGAGATCCCTAATTACAAGGCCCAAACTGTACTCAAATGCTGGTATCTGACTTTTCATCTGGGTAGAAGCAACTAGAGTTCTAGACTGGGACTTTTCACCTCTTCTGTTTCTGACCAGGAAAGCAAGTTGCCAAGAGGACAGTGGCTTCAATTCTGAACTTCTAAGGGCCGAATCATAGAACAGGAATAAATTCAAGATAAGCCAGACTATCCCTCAACTTAGGCTATGGTGCGCTGTGATTGGTTGAAATGCAACACCGAATTGAGGGCTTGTCTGGCTAATCTTAACTTTAATCCTGTTTCATAATTTGGCCCTTAGGCACAAGAGTGCAAATTTTAGTTCCGGCAGAATAATTGGGTCCCTCGATTTAATTTCATTTTACCATGTCTCACCTTTTAACTTCCAATTCATTCATTTCAAATGTCTTACTTCTTACGAAAGTGTGAAGAAATGCAATATTTTTTTTACAACAAGGTGGAAAGTAATATAAGGAGAGCAAAACCTATCAGAATGATGTGAGAATCAGTTTTTTCTATACCATTTGAAGCAAATTCATGGCGGTCCGCAACACGACCCATTTGATTGATTTACAATTTTTGCTAAGCAAAACACGCTTTATGAGTTAATTCATTCGGTGCTAAATATGGCAAATCATGTTATCATTATCATGATAATTATCATAATCGGTAACAGCATTATTACATTACAAATTATTGTAGTTTCAATTATGGGTAAATCAAGAAATTATTTATTCATACATAAACTGTTTGTTGTTTTAACATTGTTCTTGCATGTTCTCATACAAGATCTCCAAGTATGGAAAAACTCGGCTATACAAGTAAGATTTTCTTTGTCTTGTGAAATACATAGGTATATTGTTTAAGTATACATGTACTTATACAACATATAAATAATACATACGTTGTTAAGTAAATAGCATACATAGTCTACAATCTACATACCTAAATGTTACACTCTTCCTACACTACTAACCTATTACAGACTATGGTTATACAGGACGTTGAATCAATCTATTCGCATTGCCTCAGGCATCCAAAACATCACAAAGATAGCTCTAGTCTAGCTTGCTTGAAGTTTTAGGATGGGTATAGAAACCAGCAAAGTCCAAATGGAACAAGGCAAAGTGTCAGGTGAAGTCAAGAGACATTCATTTCCTTATGATGAATAGTTCATAGACCTAGGCCGAAACAGGATTAAAGTTAAGATAAGCCAGACTGTCCCTCAAGTTGGGCTATAGTGAGTTACGATAGGTTGACACACTGAATTGAAGGAGGGTCTGGCTTAGTTTAATTTTAATTCTAGTTTAAAAATTCGGCCTTTATAGTGATTCTATGGGCCAAGACTAGCCGGGATAGAATTCCGGCCTTTAGAAAACCAAATGAGACTTTGACCACATAGGGGAGAGTGGGGGAATGGTGCGCAGTGGGTAATGGTGCGCAGCACTATACGAGATATCATGTGCGCGCAGTTCCCCCACACTCCCTTACTCATAGGGTGGCGTCATTGTGAACGATGGTAGCCAGACAGTGGAGGAATGACTCAGCACTTCTACCACTGTCTTTACAAGGAGGCTAATAACGGACAAGGGCCCAAGCCAATGCTGGTCTACTCCCTGTTTATAGTCCCCCAGCCAGACTGCTGGTCTACTCCCTGTTTATAGTCCCCCAGCCAGACTCCCTTACTAATGGCACCTAAATCACGGCTAGAATAAGGCTGTGTAGCCGGGCATTATAACTGTTTATTACGATTACTATACAAGTGTTCCACCTCCACAGCCTCGAGGGTGCAACCAAGAAGCTAGTCGTCATCTTTTCAATGACATCTTCTACTTCCTTCTCCAAACGAGTTTTTTCTCTTCTAACAGAACAAGTTAAGGATAATGAAATAAAAGTTCTGAGCACAGTAAAAACTATTTCTTCATATCAGAATTTCCCTATGATACAGGGAAAAGTCGTTTTTTTTTGTTTCTCAGCTGTGTTAATAACTGATTAAGCACAAAAAAATGTTCTCCTTGCATTGGTCAATCGAAATGAACAAGACAACAAGATTGATATTAATTTAGAGGAAATCTTATCAAACATGGTACCATTACAATTTATCGAACAAATTCTAGAAAAAATAGATTTAACCTAGAGTGCTTGCTACAGGTTTCTTGTTCGAATCTCATCCAAAACCTTGTTTTCCTCATCAAACACCTCGGCCGAGGTGTGAAGAACGCGCTATACAAAGAAAGAGACATTTATTTTACATGATAATTGCAGACGTAAAAAATACGAAAGGAAAGGCACTTGAAAATCTTATTTGGAGTATAGGGACCTATATGTCTATTCGCAATTAGGGAGCTTGAAAGTATCTGTGGGAACTTGAAATACATCAGACTTAGGTCTTATTCGAAGTATGAAAGGGCGTAAATATATAGGTATGGTCCATTATTTTTATTGAAATTGGGGACTTACGCCATATTTCTCAATCTTTAAACACAAACAACTCAGATTGACCAGAGTCCGGATTTTTTTTACATTCAATTGTTTTCAATCAATAACAATATTACATCATGTTAAACTCGTGTTTTAGAATAGAGCATTTGTCCGATTCTAAGACACGAGTACAAGGACATTTTTTAATGGAAATCTTTTATATTTAGAGGTCAGAGTATGATGTTTTAACACTTTTAATTTTTTTTTGCCATACTTGAGACACGAACCACCGACCTCTAGGTTACTAGTCCACCACCTTATCGATCAATCTACTGAGATCGGTTGAAAAAAAAAACATTACATAAATAGATACGTACAATACCTACATACATCTATGCCTAAGCATCTACGTATGCATCCACCCAACCACACTTGCTCCAAGTCTATTACTTCTCTTTTCATAGTTTTTATGCCATAAATACGAAGCATAAAATTCTATCGCCTATTATACCTACTCAAGGTCGACCAACAGCCTATTTATACAAAATATATGCCTATATATACTACCCAGAAGTTACTACCTAGTTCCATGTCGTCTGATCCCAGTAACCACGGGAGAGACAATTAGCGGTCCTCAAAATATGTATAATGGTTTTATACTGACTGATTAAATAGAGAGGTGAGTTGATGACATGGAAAATCAGAACTAATACTTGCTGATGAGAGCAATTAAGCTCGAAACAGCTGTTATTATTATTATTATTATTAAACATTTGGATCAAGTTTTATTTACAAATAACATAGAATATACCTATACATACATAGAAATTAAAATTAACACAACAAAACTTGATCAAGGGCGGTGCTAATGCCAACGGCATTCTTTTCCGCACCACCCTTGATAAAAAAAAAAAGATAAAAGAGAGAAAAAAGAAGAAGACAAAGACAAAGAAAAAAGAAAAGAAATTATATACATAAAAAGAAGAAAAATAAAATAATGAAATATGGGTTAAAATGGGGGGGGGGGAAGGAGGGCTACACAATTATACAAAATATACAATATACAACATATATACAATATCACTGATCCAATGCAAAAATGTATTCCTTGATTTCATCTTAAATAACAGTACGACTTTCCAAGACTCTGAGTTCCTCTGGAAGCTGATTCCACAATCTGGCAGCATTTACAGTGAAACTTTTACTCATGAAGTCTGTGCGATGAAGTGGAATGTTGAGGAGGTGTTGTGAACGTGTATTGTGTGAATGAAAACTTTGCAGAGGTTGAAATGTGGAGTGTAAGTATGAAGGTGTTGTTTCTTCGTTCATGATTTTCCACAAAAGACATAATGTCTGATGCTCCAGCTGTTCAGGTATGTTCTGATATTCATGTACATCTATTCTTCTTTTTTCTGTTTATACTTCTTTTTTTTTTTTTAGTAAAAACAAAAATAATATATATTTCTTTTTAAAACATTTTAGACATATATCGCAGCACCATCTTCGCCACCCAGTCGTCTTATTTTCTTTCTTGTTCCTCTTATTCTCATACTGACAAATTTTATGATGGAAATTTGTGATTTAACTCTCAGCCATCCCATTTCCTACTCATTCTTTCCGCACTTCTCTTGATAAACTTAGGTATTCCTGTCCAATTTCTATCATACTGATTTATTTAATGAAGTACTACTTTGTTTAATTGCAACCACAGAAAGATTAGTTAGGTTTTAGTGGGTGGAAATACCACAGCGTAAGGATAAGAGATATTTGGCTGTCTTTAAAATATTTTCCCTACCATTCTGTAAACAAGTTTCAGTTGTGTTGTTGCGGAACAAGTAGTTCCCTATATCACCAACATGTTAGTTCTCTTGATAAACTTAGTATTCCTGTCCAATTTCTATTCATACTGATTTATTTAATGAAGTACTACTTTGTTTACTTGCAACCACAGAAAGATTAGTTAGGTTTTAGTGGGTGGAAATACCACAGCGTAAGGATAAGAGATATTTGGCTGTCTTTAAAATATTTTCCCTACCATTCTGTAAACAAGTTTCAGTTGTGTTGTTGCGGAACAAGTAGTTCCCTATATCACCAACATGTTAGTTTAGTACCATCTCAATTCCAACAGTAAAATTATGTGCATTTCTTCTCTTTTACAAAGAATATTTCATACTTGAAACAAAAAATTTAAAGTAGATATTCTATAGGTACCTACTTAATTTTGAAGGGTGAGTAATGGGAGGAGGGAGTGAGTGGGCTCCGTTTTTCAAACAGCTACTACTGTACCAAGTAGCCATATATTTAAAGAATAAGGAAATGAAAAATCTCGAGTCGGTATGAAGAAAAACCAGACTTCAGAACAAGAAAATAAAACGTACATTATGTACATACCTAGAGGTATGTACATAATGTGATGTACAATAGAGCTCTTGAGAAAAAAACCATTATCATGAATAGATAAATTTTATTTGATATAAAATTGAGGTAGGTTAAGTTCAGGAGTGTTCATGGGAACTAATGCAAAAATAAATATATTTAACTAAACATTGTGATATTGGCAAACTGGGTTTAGCATGTATTAGTAGCAGTTTTTTTTCTTCTGGCATACCTACAGTAGAACTAGAATTTTATACGATTTTAATTAAAACAATTTATAAAATGGCTGATTTATGTAACAATTAAAAAAATAGATAGACCAATAAGTATGTGGTCATATGTTAAACATAGTTAAGGTATACTAGGTAAATATTGTGACCCAGACACAGCATTTTGTATTATTATGTACTTTAATATGGCCTAGATGGTCCTGTATTTGTAATTAGTGACCCCGTGGTAGGTAAAAAAAACAGGACCTTACTTAACCTAAAGGACCTATGTAAGGTTAAGGTAACCTGGAGAACTTCGTATTGGTAAAAGTAGGGCTATTGGCTACGAAAGCTCTTTGTCACTGCGACCTTAGATAGATCTTTGTGACATTGGAGAACTTAGAGGACCCTATCAAAAGTATGGACTCTTAACATGGAGGTCTTTGGTTTGAGTTCCAAGAATGGATTTTCTTTAGTAAAATGAGTTTGAGACTTTGAGTAATGATAATATCATAATTGTGAGTCCGTGAACACACCTAACAAGTTGCTTGATACATGAATCAAACTTAAAAAAAAAATATAAGTAAAGGTTGTTGTACCCACAAATGTTAGTACACAGTAATAAACCAAGGGAGTTCTAGAAATTACAATACAGAACTAGTTGTATAGTTTTCATCAAATTTTCTTACCTTGGCTTGAAAATCGGCAGCTCCTGAGGCGGCTTTAGATGCATCCTTATTGATGTCTACGCCCCAGACACAGCCCTTGTGACCCTCAAATGTTCCAATCCAGTCACCAGTGTCCCCCTGCCGGAGCATTGGCTTTCCATCTGAAACAGGCCACACCCATCCCCGTGATAATGTTTTTAAAATTACTCCCTAAAAATAATAGACATTTTTGTAATACTTCTATGGACTTGAGTCTGGATTTTGCATATTGATTAGAGGAAATGTAAGATCTGACTCAATCTTGTTAATGAGAGTGTGTTTATCATTTTTCTGATAAATCTATGTATGTGCCTTACATGTGTCATTTATCACATATTTTGTGCTGTGTGAGCACTGAGAAGGCTTTTGTAAAGAAAAAGATAAATCCAGAATCCATTAAAAAGAGGCCAATTAATAATAAAAAAAATAGGTTTTTTTTCAAACTTATGCAAAACGGGTTGAAACAATTAGAGAAGAACCACATGAAATCAGTAATTCACTATTAGAATAAAATTACAAGGTTTATGTCACTTTCAACTGCATCATATCAGGACATGGGTTTTAACCTCCTTTTGCTAGAAACGCACTAACCAGATGCTTAAGACACAAGCCAGATGGGTGACCATTCAAGTCCTAAGCTTGCTGTACATTGCCTTCAGTGACAGAACAAGAACTGATTGATGTATTTGTTACAGTGGCAATATGTGTGCTTGATTTTTGTGATTATTTGAAACTTGATCAAAAAATAAATTTTTTTTTTCTGTTTAGAAAAAGGGTTCAATGCTTTCTAATTGAATGAGAGCTAGAGCCAAAATATTACAATAAAAAATATATTGTGGCCTGAGAAACATCACCACTTTAGTTATTTTTTTCAAAAAAAAAAAAAAAAAAAAAAGATAATGCAATAAAATTAATCAGTGTACATAATCTTATGGTTTCATAAAATTCCAAAGATAACTTCATAGTTTCAATTTGGTGAATACCACCCTATTGTGTCCTGTCCTGTTTATAGTGGGACTGTGACCCTGCTTTGGAACATTTTTTAAAAATGAACAAGAAGAAAACTATGGGCCCACCCACCATGTCTGGACCAATTTTTATGAAATTTTCACAAAATGATGTAGGATAAGGATTTAGCCCAGGAAACCTAAATGTTTTAATGACTTGAAATCACATTTATTATTGCAATGTTTATACCTATTTCAATTTTACATTTTATTTTACCATAAGGGTCCTATTCCTCAAAGCAACTTTGCAACTTTCATTTTCCTCAAACATTTGCAAAGTTAGAATTGCAAAGTGGAATGCCTCCTTTTTTTGATGGAAAGTTGGGGAATGATTATTTTCTTACCAAATTAAACTTTTTAACTTTCCATTACATTGCGCTATTACCTACTTCATTTATATTTATAATACCACATTAATTTTTATTGGTTAAATAATTATTATCATTTTATTTTAACAAACTAACATGTATTTAGAGGACCATAACATCTTAGACCATCTGGGAAAGAAATTGATTGGAATTACAGGTGATCCCCGTTCCAATCATTTTCTTTACCAAAAAATTGGTCTGGCTATTCAAAGAGGAAATGCTTCTTGCATCCTCGGTTCCCTTCCGGAAGGACGGTCCCTGGGACAAGTTTTTTATATTTAATAAAACTAAATAAAACATTCCTCTTCCAAAAAAAAAAAATAGAGGAAATATTATTTTACATATACCTAAGAGAAACAAATTAGAGGAAAAGGAATAAGAAATTATGATGTTCAGAAGGTATTTTGATCATGGCTGTTTTTTAACGGTTATAAAGGAAAGTTGTTTACTTTTGAGGAGTGGACACACTTCCAGTTTTACTTTACGAATTGCCTATTTTACATCCAACTGCAAAGTAAAATTGGAAATATCCTAAAAACCTTTTAGGAAAAGGAAGTCTTAAGGAATAATCATTTTATTGTACGTAAGTAAATATTAAATGTATACAACATCATATCTTATGAACTAGTTAACAAAACACAAAATCTCTCTTTATATGATTATATATTCAGGTCGTCATAGCTAAATCATTATCTGACATCTCTCTGTGAAAGTTTCTTAAAAATTGGTCCAGAAATGGCTAGTGGACCTAACTTGGATGGATAATCTACTATCAGATATCATGGTTATATCATAGCAGGTATCTCATTTCCTCTTGTAGTGAGATTGGTGCTTGTTACTAGGTCAGCTTTTCATGACTTTTATGAGATTGTCATGAGTCATTTTTGAACAAATGGAAAACTAATTTTGTTTTAAGGACTCTTTCAAAATTTAATGGTGACTGAATCTTATCCACTATTTTTTTTTTTTTTTTTTTTTTCATTTTTTTTGTTGAGAAGATGCATCTGCAAATCAAATTGCATCATAATCTGTTGAGTAGATTTGGTGTAAGAGATAAAAAGAGCTTTTTCTAGCTACATTGAAACTTGGTGTGTATGAAACATTAACACCAACCTAAATTTTAAGAGAAAATTCCTCCTGAAATATTATAATAAATGATGCAATATTTGTACGGTGACACAATGGCTCTCGTGACTTAGTAGCTCAAATATATCCAATCTAACAATTGATATAACTCTAGAATCACTTGAGCATGCCATATTATAATAAATATTATCCTGATATCTTCACAGCATGTTATCAATGGAAATGACATGCTTACTGTGTTTGGCAAAATAACATTTCACAGAGCATTCTTTTCATTTCAATATCCTTGATTCTTACCATGTCAAGAATCAATTTCAACCTGTCAGATATTTCTTGAAAGAAAATCTATAAATAAATGTGTTTGAAGTCTCTTTTGAATTCAAGTTTAAAAACTATTTCAAAATAGTTCAAGGTGATCTAGAAAATACACTGGTAAGCAATAGTATGATTTCTACTTGATTCCCAGATATATTTCTATCAAAGATGCTATTAAATGGTACCTTAATAAAGAAGATTACACTTACCTTTGCAAGCTGATATCAAAAAGTATCCACTTTCTGTAATATCACTGAATGCCAAATGAACGACTGGCCTTGTATGTCCACTACAGGTTAAGGGAATTTGTCTGATGCTGGCCATTGTATTGTACAGAAATGAATTATTTACACAACAAAATCTAGTGTTAAAAGAGTCACAAAATGATTAAAAAACGGAAGGAATTACTCTTTAAAAACTAAAAAGAACTACTTAAATTAGTGATGAAGTAATGAATGGTATAAAAAGGTTCTACAACGAACTAACGTCCTGAACCGTCTGCTGTCAGAATCATTTCTGGCAAAATCGTAATCAGAGAGATAAGGCAAAATTCAAAACAAATGATCACATATCTGGCGACTGCGCAATTTTTCGCAGATACACCGATCAAGCTAGTGGAAAGTAGAAACTCTGGTTTGTTACCGTCGTTTTACGGCAAAGCCGCGTTCCAAAACTCTTTGTTCCTTTTTTGAAAATTATTGATTTACAGCACATGAAATGAAGACGGCGTCTTGGATGCTTTTGGTCAGCAGCCTCCAGATTATGAAATGACGTAATATGGGTATACGTTCGATATACACTCCTAAAACTCCCGTCATAAATATTCATAAGTAGGTATACCAAAATTGTACAGGTAGTAATGCAGATTGTATAATTAGGGCATAATTATAATAGATGTGTATAATAATATGAGGAGTTGTCAAATGAATGTACCTACAACTCACGTTATGTCTATTGTGGGAATCTCATCCATGACAGTAAAAAAAGGCACTGACTTTGGCTTGTAATAAACGTTCTTTGTTATATAGCTCAGTGGTTAAGCACTCGCTTGCCATGCGGAAGGTCCCGGGTTCGAACCCCGCGCCGAAAAAAATTTGTATTCAAAATTTGGTTACAGTTGTTTGTAAGGGATACCTTCCGGTGCGCTCGTGTTGACCCAGTACCTAAATGGGAAGTATTGTGTCACTTCTCGCCCATCAGAGGGGAGGCATACTATGGGATGGACAGGCTACAACACAGACCACAAGCGTCTACAGTAGCTCCTGTTTCATGGCTACGAAACAAAAAAGGCTGTGAAAACATCATCTTTAAAAAAAAAAAAAAAACACAATTTTATTTGAATTTACTACAGGAGCACATGAAAATGTTCTCATTTATTTGATGTACTCATTTGATCTAAAACATGAAGATTGTTTAATATTAAATAATGAAATTTACAGACTTAATTTTAATAATTTACAGATTGAATAATCTGTTTTACACATGGTACCTACTAACTCTGCAAGTTTAGGTAAAAAGCTTACAACAGTCAGCCGTTTAATACCTATTTTTCCTAATGCAGTAAAAACAACTGCAAGGTGATAATTTTATTTTGTTATGACATAATGGCACACTACTAACACATAATATCAACAAAAAAAAGAAGAAAGGTTATTAAAGAGGCACAAAATTGCATAACTGAAATAAATATATTTTCTCAAAATCTATTTGTATTGAAAAATAATCCTTAATTACTACTTGTGTTATAATATAAGAACTCCCTAGCTTTGGAAAGAAGGGATAGATAAGTATCAAGACTTGATGGAAATTTTATGCACAAAAAATAATTAAAATTATTTGTTCATCCCAAAAGTAACAAATTTGTAACAAACAAAACAAGTCTAAAGCATTTAAGGTCAATATTTGAAACAAAATATATTTCTTCATTTATAGGATTTTTTTTCATGAGCTGATTCACAAGTTAGTCTTGCATTGGGTGTTTAAATACATGGAATGTTAAGTTTGACAAGATACAATAATAATAATATGAAGAAGAAAAAAATCACAACAAACAAAGCCTATGAAATGTTTCTCTACTGACAAATTACTGAAGACTTTATGGAAAATAGGGGAGCATGATAAAAGAAAACCAAAAATATAAATCCAAGACAAGAGAGAGTTAATTGAACTCTTGACATAAATGGACAAAACCTTGTTTCTGCACATGCACTTGAATTTTCAATTCTCATGTTTTATGTTAATTCAATTAACATTTTCCCTTAAATTGAAGAAAATAAGGTGACACTAATTTTTGAAACCAAGCTTTTTTCTGTTGATTTTGAAAACATGAAAAGTAATGTGAGACAGCTTAAACTCCAATTTCTACATTCCCCTAATTGAAATGGTGTAACATTAAATATAATGTGACACTATTTTGCTTAAACTTACTTACTAATGGTTGTTAAACACAATTTAGACTGATTCTTAAGAAAAAATAAATTGTTGGAAGCCTTCTTTAAATAATTGAAGCTTTTTATTTTTTGATCTGATTATTTTTACATCAGGTGGCATTTCATCCATGCTAACCAAAATGACCAGGAGGGCATTAGATATTATTATTACAATTTTCATGAAGTCAACATCAGCTTCCTAGTACATTGACAAATCATACAGGTAAAGAATCAATGACAGATATGTTTGAACATTACAAGTGCTGAATGAACTTCACAGAAAGTAAATAATATTAAATTAACATGACAGATAGAGGTGTATGTAGTAGACATAACATAGTGGAGATGCACTTTGAGACAGATGGGAAGGACAAAAGACAAAGAGTTTGGTAACACATCTGGGACAGACACTACTAGGCTGCAATATCTTCTGGATTAAACATACCCTAGAACATTAAGAAGAAAAATACACAATATTAGTGAGAAAATAAAACATGTTGAGATTCAAGAATAAAAGTTAATCCTGTGGTAGAAGAGAGGAAATCTTTTAGGTCCTCCCTCATGTGTTGTAATAAAATCATTACAATTTTTACTTTAACAATATTTGAACATCAGGTTATATCAATATTATTCTCAACTAGTTGGTGTTCCACAAAAGAAGCCCCAATAAATTATCACACCAACCTCTATTGGATGTATTCTATTGTGACCACCAGTTGATTCTATTTGGTTTTAATTTTCTGAGTTTAAGATAGGATTGGCATTTCACCCTCCATTTTCTCCTTAATATTGATTGCTAACCTTAGCTCTTCTCAAGATGAATCTTTGCTGGCATCATATGGGTGATCTTTGGAGGGAATCTCCAGAACAGCTGGAATGGGCTGAGTGTGAGCATCAATACAGTGACGGATCAACTCTGCCACACTTTGGTTGATAAGAATGATGTCAACATCATCCCGCTTCACAAATTTGCGGAATGCTTCTTCAATATCAGCCATGTTTGTATCTGAAATATATTTATTGAAAACAATATTTGAAGTTTAAAATTATAGTTACTTTGGAGATTATGGCTCAGTTTTTTTATATTTTTTTTTACATGGAAGAAAAATAAAGTTAGTGTAACATGAACCCAATGCTAAAGTTGTACAACAATTGAATGATTGAACAGGTAAAAAAAAAAAAAAAAAAAAAAAAGAGGAAATAAAATCAAATACACTTACTCTTATCTACAACCAGAAAATTTGACTGTCTGTGCTTATTGATTTCTCCAATTCCACCCAGTAAGAAGCCAACACAGGTGTCCTGAAAGTAAACATCTTTGATGAACTCACTATTTTAATGTGTTATTTAATTAAAAAAAAAATAATGATAAAGATTTTCTAGGATGTATGGAGGCAAAAAGATAAGGGTGTGAACACAATCAATATTGACCTTACTAAAAGAAACTGTATACGAGGGGGGACCCAAAAGTAACGGGAATTAGGTGGTGGGGGGAACACGGAGGGGGGGATCGGGTTGTCCAGTGATTCTTTTCCAAGTGGCTACTCTTCCAAGTAAGTGTGCAGAGTTCATTTGCTGTGAGTGCATTCGTTCGTCCGTGAATTTTTTTCTAGTGAAACGACTTTTTTCTCTTCGGCGAAAAAAGTGAAATGGCTTCAAAAACGGACGAAAACATTGAACAAATCAACACTCTTGTCCGTGAAGACCCTGCCGAACCATCGATCAACTTTAAGAGATGTCTGGATCGTCATGGAGTTCAATTCAGAGGATTTTAACTGAAGATTTGATCATGAAGAGGATTGCAGCCAAATTTGTTCCTCGCCTTCTCTCTGACGATCAAAATAAGGAGAGTCGCGACTTCAGGCCTGTCTGGAACTGCAAAATCAGTTGGATGAAGACCCAGATTTTTTCCTCAAGGTTATAACTGACCATGAATCATGGTGCTACGGCTATGACCCGAAATTTTTACAGCCACTCGTTGCTCTCTGCACTCAGGCATTTCATGTTGCCATTTCACGTTTTCGCCGAAATGAAAAAAGTCGTTTCACTAGAAAAAATTCTCACGGACGAACGAATGCACTCACAGCAAATGAACTTTGCACACTTACTTGGGAGAGTGGCCGCTTGGAATAGAAACATTGGAGAACCCGATCCCCCCCTCCGCGTTCCCCCCACCACTAATTCCCGTTACTTTTGGGTCCCCCTCGTATTATGTTAGACATAGACATAGTTAATAAAAATACTCTTTAATGGAAAGTACCCACTACATGAGTTTAATGCTCAAAGCAATTTCTACCACTTAACTCTCAGAGTCTCATTATTATGGGGTCATATATTATATTCAAATTTATGAGGATCCAATCCACAGTTACTAGATTGTTTATATAAAGACTGGATGTCTAGCACCATAACCAAATCAACTAACAATGCTTGATTCAAGGGTTCATGGTTCATAATATAACTAGAATTTAGATGCTTCTTACTACTAGAAAAGAGTTCTTTCACCCTCAATAATGAAATAAAAAATACTTCAGTATTGATCGTTTGGACAGGTTAAGAGCATAGATAATATGGAGTGGCTGGACTATATTTAATAAGTCTAAAAGAGTGATTCTATGATCACACCCATTAAGTTTTTAAGTTCCTCTAATCCAGAAATAAAATAGATTTCATATTACCTCATCTCCAATCACAGCCAACAGTTTTCCTTTCACAGCTGAATGTAATGCCATTTTCAGGTGTTCCTTGACAAAATTGATCAGCAAATAATATAATTTAAAAGTAATTAAACTTGGTTCGATCAATTGGGTGTTTCCTTAGTTCGAAATTTGATTTTTTATTTATCTCAATCACTGCAGCTCCTATTTGATAAGAAATTGGATGTGTGGTGAAGTTAGCCATTTCTTAGGATTCTAGATGAATTCCAACGTTGTCAATCTCACTTCAAAAAACCTCCCTAAAAAGATAACTATCAAAGGTGTGAGTAATTTGAAAAAAATATCTTTTCTTTTATTACTAACAAAAAAGAGTTTAAGAAGTCATTTAACTGAATAAAACTAGTGGTTCTGTGAACTGTAAACCTCACACAGATTCAACTATCGCATTATAAATGTTCAATCAAGCAAGAGGACATCAAGACCTTTCATTCAATACCCCTCTCAATAGGTTTTATAAAAATATCAACCGGCCCTTTCGCAATTTTTTACTACAGTGCTACCCCCTTAGCTTTCACGATCACCAAATTTTACTACTGACTTTAAATACAAACATATATTTTCAACGACTCTACAAAATTTCAAGAGCTGTTTCAATAAAAATAGAAAAATCCTTTTCAATTTTCACCATAACGGCCCCCATTTGGCCCCGAGTGGCCATGTTCAGCCCAAAAACTATAGCTAAATTTTTATTTTTTAATTTGAAACATATTCACAACTTAAGTTGTAGTTTTATTTATATTTTTTACATAGAAATCATAGTTACATAGGTAGGTACAAATTACAATTTTATTATTATGGATGTTTGTAAAAAAAAAAAAAAATATTAGTAATACAAATTTATAAGTCAGGAAACTGTAATGTATAGGTAAATTTTTAGGATCCCAATAAACATGTATATTATATTTCAACAATTTTGAACAATCCGATCGAGATTCGAGTTATCGCGGAACAGAACAGAACAGACAGACAGACAAACGAAAGCCAAATCGTCCAGCATGATTGCAGATTGCAATGATGAGAGGTTTTTGTTTGTTGTGAACGGGTCTTGAGATAGTCGTCTCCTGGTAAGAGAAAGTAGAGGGAAAATTTAATTTTCAAGCTCTAATCTGTAATCGTAATCTCTACTAGTGTGAGTGTGAGTGCCTTGGCGCCTCCAGTTCTGTCTAGTTCTGAGCGTAAAACAGGTAGTGATAAGGGGCCTGTCTTATCAATAACCGATCGTTGATTTCTAATAGTTGTTTTTTAATTATTATTTTATTAGTTCTTTGGTAGACGTGGTAATACCAAGTGACTCTCGCAGTCTCCAATGTTTTTTTGTTCCTATCAAAAATGAAGGAACACTAACTTCAAACTAAATTTCTTTTATCTTTTTATCTCCAAAGAATTTTATAAACCAAGCAAACATGATTGATAAACGAATGATCAATATTATTGTCCTGGGCATTGGGTTTATGACAGCTTTCACTGCTTTCCAGACTTGTGGAAATATTGAGGTGGGTATGTTTTAAAAGAATCAGAAACAGATTTTGTTTCACTTTGAAATTTATAGAAGTTCAGCAACATCCAGCAGGTTAGCTGTAGCTCTAAGATGGACAAACATTCAATTTTAACCCTTTAGATGTAGGATATTCCCAGCCCACAACCCAGACTGGGTGGGGTTAATTTGGAAGGCTGGTTTAAACTCCCATCTCAAATGAACTAGATGTTAGAGATACATTCAGCAAAAAAGTCACTTTCTTTCCCTAAATATACAAATTATCCATAAAAAGTAGCACTAGAAGATTTAGAAGTTAAAAAAAAAAAATATATGGTTTTTTAGAATAGTCATCTTTCATTTAACTAACTTTTTTCAATGAGGGAACAACCCCTATATTTGGCCTTTTTCTGAATTTTATTCCAGACTAGCCAAATGAGCGCTATGGTTGGGTCCAAATGCAGAAGGCCAAAAGTTTCATTATGGAATTCTTTTAATATATTTTTTTTTACAGTTACCTACAATTGTACCTTAATATTTCCATTGAAAGAAGGCATTAATTCTTCTGTCATATTTTAGAAGGGTACTTCTTTCCTTCAATTTACCTAATATTTTTTTTTGCATAGTAAAAACCAGATGTATGCCAGTACAGTAAGTTGATATACACTCAATGACAGTAAAAAGTACACAAAAATAACTATGAAACCATCACAAACATCAGTCCAGAATTGGCATTTCACATACACCTAATGAATTCTATGAAGTCCTGTCTTTTCTTGTAATAATTAATTACTTGCTGAGGCTGTTACCCCAATAATAATACTGAGTGTATGCCCTGCTTGACCAAATAGATAGTAATTATAGATAATAGTCTGAATAGCTGTGAATGCTGTGATAGTATTAAAATGAGATATTATTTTCTAGGTTGCTCAAACAATACTATTTCAGGATATAACAACTATACCTTGTAGTGATTTTTTTTTAAATTCATTTGAAATGAACATATTTTGTATTTTAGCTCAGTGGTAAGATACTTGCTTGCCATGCTAAAAGTCCTGGGTTTTACCTGAGAGCCAACAAAAATTGTATTCTAAATTGGTTACAGATTTTTGTAAGGGATACCTTCCGGTGCAATTGACCCAGCACTAAATGGAAATGTGTCACTAAATACTTCTTGTCCATCAGAGGGAAGGCATACTAAGGGATGGGTAAACTGCAACACCGACCACTAGCATCTACAGTACTTAGCTAGTGTTTCATGACTACAAACTAAAAAATCTGGTGTAAGTTACATCACACAACTTTCCTTATCCCCCAAAATGAAGTCAAATTCTGCCACTGGTGACTCAATGGTAACAGATAGCTAAAAATAAATGCCAAATTTATAATCAGCACCTCAAAATTATTGGATTTGATATGTCACAACCCCCATTTAGGATGAATAAAAATAAACTTAGTTAAAGTGGGTCCCCCAAAATACCTGTGAATTGTGGCCAAGGTCCAAAAAGTTGAAGATATCAAAAAAAAAAAAAAAATCGGAATAAACCCCTATTATTTTTTTAATCTAAGAAAATATTGTTCTCCAACTTTTTTTGTATCTTTAACCAATTTAAAGAAGTGGCGCTTGAAGCCAATATTTGCGGCTCTGCAGCCTCAGAATGCAGCCAATTTTAACCAAAAGATTCGTGGTTTGTCTGGTGGATAAAATTAATTTCCATACCAAATTTCCAGTTTCTAGCTCTTACCGTTCTCAAGATATCCTTTTCACACAGAGACAGGCTGAAAATAACTTTTTTGGTATCCTGAGGCTTGTTTGGTTCCAGAAATGTGAAAAACTGCGTAGGTCAAATTTTCGACGAATACAATACTTTCCTTATTATAGAATAAGGAAAGTAAAAAGGACGTGAAACACTCATTATTTTTCTGTCTTTTTTAACTCTGAATTACTTGAGGACACTTGTATTTTTTATTACTGTGAACAGGTCACATTATGTACAAGATTTTTCAATCCCCTATAAATATTGAGAAAGACATGTAGTGTCACTTGAGAGTGAAATGTTACCTACCTATCTATCATCTTATCACATTTAGTTTCCATGTAGAAATAAATTTAATTAATCTTAAAAGAAACAAAACCACCTATTATAGCTATGTATTTGCGAGCTTAGTGTCCCGATGCAAGATTTTGGACAGATTATAATTCGGGCTATAATTATAAATAATAAAGTTTAAATTACCATATTAGAATTTCCCTACTCAGGTTAATGTGGGTAGCTGGTACGATTCCCAGCGAATGGAGGGTAAAGTCCTAATCCCGGACGTTAAATCAAATAGAATCGTTGGCGTTAGGAAGGCAAAAAAATGTGCCAAAACCAACCAACCTTAACCATGAGGTTGAACAACGTCGACCCTGCTCAAGCGGGATAAGACAGAGTAAAAGAAGAAGAAATTACCATATTAGAAGCATCTGTAATTTTAAATAAAAAGTTTAAAGTATACCATATTAGGTAGTAAAAACATATACAGTAGAAATCGTTTATAACGACACCGTTTATAACGAACAATCGGCTATAGCAAACAAAATCTCCGGTCCCTTGGAGACTTATGGAAAATTAACATTGGTATCGTTTATAACAAACATCGGCTATTAGGAACAATATCGGCTTTAGCGAACAAATTCTCAAGTCCCGTGGCTACTTTCTATCGGTTATAACGTACAAAATTCATTTTGATGCTCTGTGAGTAAAACAGAAACATGTTTAGTTATGCAGATTTTTGTCAAGGAGTAGATGAGTGACCTGTCTAATATAGATCATTTTTTTAGGAACTTTAAAGTTAGTATTGTTTCAGATTTTGAATTAGTGGATTATGAATGTATCTACATTCATACATAATTGTACATTTTTCATGTCTTACGAAGTTCCCTTATAACGTACATTGTTCTCTATAAGCGATACATATCGGATATAGTGAACTTGTTCCTTATAGCCGATATATCGGTTATAGTGAAAATCGGCTATAAGGAACAAATCTGTCCGGTCCCTTGAAGTTCGTTACAAACGATTTCTACTGTATTAGAAACATCTTGTAGAGGTTTATATTATATTTAGATAATAATAATAATAAGAACATGTGAACGAGTGCAATAAAAATAATTTTCATAATAAATCAAATCAACAAAGTAGATAAGAAATTTGGGCGGGCATTGATATTCTTGTTTAGGAAATGCTTGTGAAATAAAATAGGTATACAGTCATACCTATCATATTTTTCTTAATTTCACTCAGATACCTGATTAGTACCTAGAGTGTCCTAGAGTGTTGTTGTAATGTTTTATAGTGATTTAGAGGCCTGAGTTCATACTCAACTATAACTACTTGTATTGATAATGTCTTATCTCAGGGACTAGTTTAGCTTTTGGGTGATGGAATAGAGCATTTCTCAGAGAAATTATTGAGTGATAACACTAATGTCAGATTGAAATACTTTCTGTAGAAACTCAATAGAAAAAGTCGGGGCAAAGTTTATCTGGGATTTGCATTACCTGATTGAAAGTGTTTTAGACCACCTGAAAAACCCCAAAAGAAAATTTCGCTCAGACATAGACTCAAATCCACAACCTTCAGAAAAGATCGTGGTAAAAAGCAGATGTGTAATAGTTATCATCTTTACCATACCATAGAGTTTGGCGATAATGTATTCGAAATTTCAGTCTCAACTGTCATTGTTACTGAATTTCGTCCCTGTCTTATACTTTCAAGAGTTTGTTATCGAGTTTCCATTGTGGAGTCATATGAAGCAACGGATTTCGATTAGCTGAGTCGCACACGGATTTAATAAAGACTTATCTATTTATTTGGTGATAAGTTCTAGACACACGTGGTCGAATTTCCATCAGCTGATCGTGTTTCCAAGTACAATGCATAGAACAACATAAAAAAATAGCTTAAAAATATATATAATATATAAATATAAATAACTCTTTATTGACAAGAATGATATTGACAAAGGGCGGGCGTGATTATTGCCTGAGGCAATCTCTGCCATCAAACCATGTAGGTATAAAAAAGGTGAAATAAGTATATGTAGGTATAAAAAAGATAAATATAAAAAAAAAAATTGGTTAGATATTTACAATTGTTTTGTAATACGGGGCGAAATTAATGCCTTGAACTTCTGCCTGGTTCCTCCTCTCAACCTCAAGGATACGCTCTTGCAAAATAATTTTTGGCGAAGTACCTATAGTAGGTACCTACCTAAACAGTTCAGCAGCTTATCGTTGATCTATCAGACTCGTAAATTAGTTCCTATAGTCGGGAAAATTTGGACCGCTTTTTGTAGAGCAGTTCAAAATAAAGTTTTATTTTGTTAATAAAAAAGGCAGATTTGGAAGATGAAGTTATACCGAATTGAGAATCTTGCCATTAAAGTCTTTAAAAATAACCAGCACGTTGAAAACATCAGTACCCATTCTGTCACTGAAGTTAACCGATGTCGAGCAAGGCTAGGACTTCGGTGGGTGACCATTCAAATTCGAATCCTCGTGATGCTGGTTACGATTTACTTTAGTGGAAGATAAACCGGTTTGACTTTTCAATACGCCCTGAGTTCTCAAACACAGAAGATTACTACATTAAAGTTGTAAAAGAAGATGGTCTCAGTAATGTTAGAGCGCGCGATTAGCATAGAGCGCGCGATTAACTCAGTGGTTAAGCACTCGCTTGCCATGCGGAAGATCGCGGGTTCGATCCCTCTTGCCGACAAAAAATTTGTATTCTTAATTTGGTTACAATTATTGTTTGTAAGGGATACCTCCCGATGCGCTCGTGTTGACCCAGCATCTAAATGGGAAGTATTGTGTCACTTCTCGCCATACTTACGCCATCAGAGGGGAGGCATACTACGGGCTGGGCAAGCCACAACACAGAGTACAAGCGTCTGTTTAATAGCTACGAAATAAAAAAGACTGTGAATCACTCATCTAAAAAGTAGCTGTGCAGGTATTACATACAAATATTATGAGTATATTTTATATTATGTATTACCTATGTTATTCTTATTTATATTCTTGTTAGGTCCTTGCATATTATAAAATATCACTAGGTAAAAGTTGTAGTCAGAAAGAGATAGGTACGCATTTATCAAAGAAGTAAACTTGCAGAACCACTTTTTAGAATTTGCAACTTGGTAATTTCTTATGTTACCTATGTGAGAGCAAGTGACGTAAGGTCTAATGTATAAGTCCTGTGTGTAATAGTGTGCAGTGTGTGTGATTGTACGTGTGGTGTGTGGGTGTGTGTGTGTGAGAGAGAGAGTGAGAGAGAGTGTGGTGTGTGTGTGTGTGTGAGACTTTTGTGTGAGAGAGAGGTGTGTGTGTGTGAGAGAGAGAGAGGTGTGTGTATGTATGTGTGTGTGTGTGTGTGTGTGTGAGAGAGAGAAAGGTGTATGTATGTGTGTGGTGTGTGTGTGTGTGTGTGTGTGTGTGTGTGTGTGTGTGTGTGTGTGTGTGAGAGAGAGAGAGACAGAGTCCAAAGTTCCAAACAGACTAGAAAAGAAAGTTCCTCTGAAGTTGAAGGACAGAAATGATTGACTATGATTATTTCTTTCTCTTTGCTACGTCATAGAGTTGTCTTGAGTTGGAGTCATTCCAAATATACTTACGAGTGTGTGCACGTTGTGTATCCACGTTATATCTCTCGAATACAGTCATCAATGCACTGGTAGTCAAGTGGTTAAGGAGCTAGTCTGGTAATCCAGGTAGCGTAGGGATCCGTTGGTTCGAATCCCACCCAGTGCATGAATTTCTCCTAATTAATTTGAGTTTGTGACCACATATCTAATAATAAGACTCTGAGGGTTAAGTGGTAGAAAATGCTTTGAGCATTAACCTCGCCTGGTGGTTACCTACTTCCACTAAAGAGTATTGTTTTTAATTTTATAGCACTATTATTATTATAGCACTCACATTTGGTAAATGTATTTATAGTTGTTTATTATTATAGCACTCACATTTGGTAAATGTATTAAATGTATTTATAATGTTAGTTCGAATCCCACCCAGTTTGAAAATTGTGTCAAGTTTACCATGTTCGATGTTCAAAAAGAAAAAAACTTCAATGCTTTCTGAAATGAAAAAAAGAACATAAAAGTATGCTTTCATCGACCAACGTTTCTAAAATGTCTATATCTCTAGATCATCGTTCTCGTCATTATACTAGATTAAATCAATAATAATAGAGGTGACAATAACAACAAAATCAGTAAATGTATAATTATATGAACGAACGATGACTTGTCCTTGCAGAAATAGCCGAGTTATTTTTTACCCCATAAGAAGTCGCAATATCATGGTTCTGCATTGGAACTCTTGGAATGTATCCAGGTTCTAATACTTCTGACCATAGATCCAGGTACTAATACTTCTGACCATAGATTATGCTGAAGAGATTGCCACAGCTGCAGTCAAGTAACAAGGTATCATAAACACAGATAAACCTCTATGTACCAGGTACCTACATACTTATTATGTATACCTTGAGGTGGTTAAAATAATGCTCGAATAAAATGGTTTCATAAATGCTGGTTTTCAAATGACAAGATACGAAACTAGTGGGAATAAAACTTTGGATTTTTACCATGTTGAACTTCAGAGATTTGTTTAGTTGTTCAATTTTTTTGAGGAGAAAATCTGCACGAGTGGTCGAGTGGTTAAGGTGCTAGTCTGGTAATCAAGGTATCGTAGGGATCCGTTGGTTCGAATCCCACACAGTACGTGAATTTTTCCTCATTAATTTGAGTTTGTAACCACATAATAATAAGACGCTGAGGGTTAGGTGGTAGAAAATTCTTTAAGCATTAACCTCGTCTGGTGGATACCTTATACTAAATATTGTTATTATTATTATAGAGACCGACCTCAGTAGCTTGATCGATAAGGCAGCGGACTTGTAACCCGGAGGTCGGTTCTTCAAGTCCCCGTTTCAGCGTAGATTTAGTAAATGGAGTTTGAGTAGTTGTGATATCACGAAAGTGATTAACACACAAATATGATACCTTTTTTAAATTTTTTTAAAAAACTTTATACCAAGAGACTGATGTGTGAGAGAAAGAGTGTTATTATTGTTATAGAGACTGTGACCACACAATAATGACACTTAACGTCTAGAATAAGGGGACTCTTTCATACTAATCAGACAGTATAAATAAGTGTCTATTATCTTTAAGTATTACTGTACTGTACCGTAGTGGTCTAGGAAAATCGATTTTGAATCAGTTTGATATAATCAAGATTAATAAAAGATACACCTAGTGTTACGGTCACTATTAAATAACATTATCTATGTACCAATGTAATATAGTGTTATTTCTATGGATATAATTAGCGTATATGATCGAGAAGAGACTTTTTTCAAGAGGCTCGGCATTTTCGCGGCCTGCTAGAACGCATTGATTTGATAGTGATATTCTCGTTTTTTTTTTTACAAAGTTTTAGAAGATTAGTATATTTTATTAAACATAAAAAACATTATTCAGGACATTATCAATTGGATGACAACCCAAAACGTTTGTTGTATTTATTTCTGTGACATGTAACAAACTTTTGCTGTTGTTGTGTCCCCCAGAAAACCGTGTTGGACAGCATTCACAAGGATGACCCTAGTTTCACCGGGGACGGTTACATCAGTTTGGCGGTCCTGTACGCAGTGTTCGCGGTGTGCAACTGGGGCGCCCCCTCCTTCATCAGTATTACGGGTCCCCGAGCCGCCATGGTCATTGGATCCGTCTGCTACGGGTGAGTGATGAAGCTAACGCAGTGGACAGACCAGAGCTGTATTTTTCTTTCTAACCAAAAAAAAAATTCCAGGTTAGGTTTTTTCCAAATATTTCCATTTTATTCCAAAGTCAACTTCACTTTCTAACCAAAGTTAACCAAACGGGAATAAAATGAACCAAACGGGAAGAAAATGAACCAAACTGGAAGCAAGAATTTTCTACTTCCATTTTGGTTAACTTTGGAAGAGGAAATTTTTCCTCTTCCAAAAGAAAAATGACTTGCTTCCAGTTTGGTTCATTTTATTCCCGTTTGGTTAACTTTGGTTAGAAAGAAAAATACGGCTCTGGGTTCGAGACCTGGTGGAAGATTTTTTTGCATAGTGCATTGACCTCTGTCGCAACTGTACAAACCTATTTCAAACAGTATACGAGTAAGTCAGGTTTAAAAGTACATAACGACTATTGTATGTATTTATTTTTTTGGCATGCGTATGGCTTTGCCATAGCACATTACCAGTGATACTGTTCATTAATAATAAATAAATTGGCAGTCCAACTATAGGTAGATGCTGTTTTTTTTCTTCTTCTTTTTACCCTCTGCATTGCTATGATTTTGCCATTTCACACAGACAATGACACTGTTCAATAGAAGCTATGGTTCAATAGAAGATGGAGCAGGAATACCCTTTTAAAAATATTGTTACATGTTTTAATAATTTTAGTAATGTTTTAAAAATAAATATATTAATTTGTTAAAAAAGTTAATGACACTGTTCATGGTTGATAAATATATTCGCAGTCTGACTAGATACTGGGAATTTTTAACACATGTTTTTATGTACATAAAATATGCAGGTACAAGCAGACTGACGGATCTGCTCCACCATTCTGTTGTAAGAAGTAAAATATAGATATGGGAATAGTGGCGCTATTTATTGATTACCAACGTAATGATCGTAATGAATAATATGAACATATCATGGAGCATTAATATAGAGTTTATAAAGTGAAGCAAACTATACCTTTGCTGATAAGAGTATTAATTACTATAGTCAGAGAGAGAAAGAAAGTAAAATTTATTTACAAACAACTGACATCATTATCGATGCTTGCCATAAGACACAGTACTCTACTTACTTGTGTTTTGAAGTAGACAATGACGATGGTTATTTTCAGGATGGTTTGTATAGGTGGTTATGAATTATGCGACAAGAACCGCGATATATACATATCACACAGGAATTAAAAAAGAAAGAATATAAATTAAAAAAAAAATTGAAATCGGAGCAAAAATATATTTTTTTAAAATACAAAAACAAACACGATGCTACCGATTTCTAATACATATTAGAAATTTATCGGAAGTAATATACTTATTCAATCGAAAGAAAAAGATAATGATTAAAACTCTGTGTAGATTAAAACTCTTTGGGTTTAACGTCCCTTTCAACATATCGAGACGTGAGTTATAACCTATATCTGTCCCGGCAGCTCAGTGGTAAAGGCGGCACTCTGTGAATCCAGAGATTCCAGAGGTCGTGTGTTCGAAACACAGCCGGGACATGACAAGTTATCCTCCTCCTATTTAGGATTTTTACCACATAGTAATATGTCTTGGGCTGCGTATTTATATTATGTATAACTATTGGGTTAGGTGGAAGAGATTGCCATAGGCAATAACCCCCGCCCTTTAGTTAGGACATATGTATATATTTTGTTTATTTTTTTTCTTCTTGTTTTTATTATTAATATTGTCAATTTTTATATTTAATTTTTACTATTATTTGTCTGTATATAAATTATGTTCTACCTACTAATAAAGAGTTTCTAAATAAATAAATAAATAAATAACTATTTTTTCTCAAAAGTCCATTTATGTTTGCCCCTCAGATTCTTCATTGCCTCGTTTCTGGCGCCCTCCAACTTCCTCCTGTACTTAGCCTCGGGGGTGGTGGGCTTTGGGGCGGCTATTCTATGGGCGGCCCAAGGAAGCTATCTCACGCTCAATTCAGATAGCTCTACCATTCAGAGGAACTCGGGACTCTTCTGGGCCATGTTCCAGGTCAGGTAAGGAGGTTTTTTTTTTCAACATAAATTTACGGTATGAAATCCTACCACACAAGAAAATTCTGATTATAGAGAGAGAGAAAAAAAAAAAAAAAAAAAAAAAAAAAAAAAAAAAATCGGTTTTCTTTGCATATTACGGAGTTCACTCTTATTATTATTATTATAATTATTATATTATGCTTTATTAGGTAAGACAAAGTAAAACATATACAGTACAATACAACGAAATTATAAAGAAAAAATAAATAGATAGAACAACGAAACAAGAACAAAAAAGAGAATAAAGCTAATGTCCTACCTAAATTGCGGGGTTATTGCCTGTGCCAATCTCTTCCACCCAACCCTTATACTTCGTGAAGAAAAATGATTAGCTGCTTCAATGTGAACAGCCACCAGTTGCGTAATTTATGAGCAAAGATAAGATATCAGGATATTCAAAGAAAAAGCCCTATCTTCGCCACCCACCAAAATTGTGATATAATAACATCAACAATTAATAACACAACGAAAAACATTTATTTATTATATATAAATCAATTTCTAACGGTTTGACTACTAAAAAAGAAAAGAAAAAAAAGGCAGGATTATTGTCATACATGTATACAAGTAATTACAAAATAAAGGTACATAAGTAGATAATATAAAAAAGAAAAACATCACAGGAAATTGTATGTCCTAACTAAAAGGCGGGTTATTGCCTATTAGAAGAACACGTACTAGATGGATTACTGTGTTGATTTTCATTCTTCTTTTAAAATTTGGATTGCTCTTTTTTGATTGATCAATACTTTTATCAATTCTAATATTGAAACCTACTCGTCAACATCACAAGTGATTTTTTTCCCCTTTTCCGTGTAACACTTAGGGTTGTATGCAGAGTCCTCACTGTAGGGATGCCTGGGTCATTTGTCCCTTCAGCTGATTTTGTTATCAGAGACGTTTGTTTAAAGCGTCTGTGCGCCTGTGCAATCAGATGTTTCTTTAATAAATAATTGTCAAGGTCGAAGTATTCCCTATAGCAAGCTCGGGACCACCACCCTACAGTGAACCCTAAAGGGATTACAAAATCGTCTCTGCATACCAGCCTTATACTTTAGTATTAAATAATATTCTATCGTTTCAGCATGTTCGCCGGTAACATATTTGTATCCCTGGTGTTCGCCGGCAAGACGCATATAGACGGCGCGAGTCGTACCCTAGTGTTTACCGTCCTCACCTCACTGTCGGGTCTGGGAGTTATTCTGCTCGTGTGTCTGCGGCCCGCTGTGCGACAGGTAAATATGGCTATCATATTTATATTTTTATCATATATGGCGGCACGTAATGCTGGCTATTCTCGACCTACCCAGTCTAGTTTGGTTTTTT
The DNA here is from genome assembly GCA_024516035.1 of Bactericera cockerelli. NCBI lineage: Eukaryota > Metazoa > Arthropoda > Insecta > Hemiptera > Triozidae > Bactericera > Bactericera cockerelli. The sequence continues at coordinate 22,648,784 of CM044961.1, read as the reverse complement.
TTATATTCAAATTAATATATTTATTTTTAAAACATTAGTAAAATTAATAAAACATGTAACAATATTTTAAAAGGTACTCCTGCTCCATCTTCGATTAAATTATAACTGCGTGGGTGGTATCTTGATCCACGAAGCCTCAAAGATACCGCTCGAATTATGGCGAATTGAATTTTTGTCTAGTTTGGTAAGTTTCCAGCGAATATAATAATAATATCGCATTATTTATACTGCCCGATTAAGACTATTAAGTCCTATTATTCCAGCAGTAAGCCCAAGACATATTATTATGTGGTACAAAATCCCAAATGGCAGGATAACTTGTCATGTCCCGGTTGGGTTTCAAACCCGCGACCTCTGGAATCTCTGGATTCACATAGTACCGCCTTTACCACTGAGCTACCGGGACATTACCACTGAGCTACCGGGACGCAACAAAATGTTGCGGAAGATTTAGAAGCAAAATGTTGCGCGCAGTTGGGATAACATTTTCTTCTTGCTCTGAATCCCCAGGATGGAGAGCTGGTGTCTCATCAGAACGCAGGACCCTTGGAAGCGTTCAAGACTTCCTTCAAGTTATTCACGTCCAAGAACATGATCCTCCTCAGCGCTATGTTCTTCTATTCCGGTAAAAATAATAATGCTCCTATTTTTTTGTTGTTGTTGATAAGTTTAAGGAAAAACTTCTCCATCTATACATCAGTTATTAGAAAGAAAAGAACATCGTAAAAGTACATAAGATACTTATTCAATAACATTATTATATAAATCTCTATTAGGAGGACAAAGTAATGTACACTATTTACAGTATAATACTAAGAAAAAATAAATAAATCATAAAATAGTTTGAAAAATATATAAATAACAAAGAAGAAAATAATACTCATGTCCTAACTAAAGGGTGGGGTTATTGCCTGCGGCAATCTCTTCCACCCAACCCTTTGATGGAATGATGGCCATAATGATAGATTTTATGTAAAATACTGTTTGGTTACAACTTGTCAGATGTTTCTTTATCTGAACGTTGTTGAATTTCAACATCATCATACGGTAGCGTCATCGTGAACCATGGTAGCCAGACAGTGGAGGAATGACTCAGCACTTCTAGCAATGTCTTTACAACGAGGCTAGTAATGGACAAGGGCCCCCAGAACCAAGGCAATGCCGGTCTTCTCCCTGTAAAGTCCCCCAGCCAGACTGCTGGTCTAGTCCCTGTTTATAGTCCCCCAGTGAGACTGCTGGTCTCATCCCTGTTTACATTAGTTGAACATTACAGGGGCTAAAAGCCCGCATCACGAGGGTTCAAATTTGAATCGTCACGGCTAATTTCTTCTTTCTCTTCCAGGTCTGGAGACTTGCTTCTACAGTGGGGTGTACGGATCCACCGTGGGATTCACACTCAAGCTGGGGGAGAACTCCAAGAGTCTGGTGGGACTGTCGGGGATATTTGTCGGGGTGGGGGAAGTCATGGGTGAGTGAAGTCACCCAGCAATACTTGAAAATACAATATACGTTGTTTATACTGCCGAGGTATAAGTTTGAATAGTTCTGATATAAAAGATAAAGATAATGTGCTAGTTATTTGTGTTATTATGTCACAATTTTAGTGGGTAGCATCGACATTACGAGAACTAATGCTTATGCATCATATCTCCAACCAACCATCATATTTCATAATTTCAATATCAATCTCGTAGTGCCGCTACTGGTCGTTGCCCACTCTACAACTACCCCAAATTGTCCTCACGAGGCTAGTGTAGGCCCCGACATCCAAAGTACAGAGCCAAAAAAATCCGGCCTCGCCGGGATTCGAACCCGGCTCACCTGGAGTGCAAGGTGACTACTTAGTAGTTGTGATTTGACGATTGTGATCAACACATATATGACAACAACTACTGCCGATATAAGACTGAAGAGAGTGAAAATACCAGGTAAAAGATTTGTGTATTTCATGGGACATTTATTTGAACATAGGTATACGTTTGAATTGTGTATACGAGGAACGAGAAGAAGATTCAAACCATGAGAGAGTTTGTTGGGGTTTGAATAGTTGATAGTAAAATAAAAAATCTGAGTAAGTAGCTCACTACTTACTAGAGGAAAGTTATTCATTAGATGGGTTAGGTACTCCTCTACTCACTTAGAGTCCAGATAAATGAAGAAGTTAAAAAACAATAAAAGAAATATTACAAAATAAAAGATATTCCCTCTCAATGAGGCACTGTACCCATCACAGCTCTGAGTTATATAGCTAGCTTGGCGACTCCCCCCCAGCAGTCGCCAGGTTGGCTTCATCAACAACATGAATTAACCCATTAAATGCCTAGCGTTGCCATATGGCAACGATGGAGGTAGTCCAAGTCTCTGAATTGTTAGTTCAATACGGTACATGTTACCACTTTAAAATATTTTAGTTCTCATTGTTGACAGTATTTGCTACCTTCTGACTTTTACTGGACAGTTCTATCAGAAATTTTGATATTTATTTTTTCAAAATGGATCAACGTTTTCAAACAGTTCAGGCGTTAACACGTTCGTTACCGAACGGCCACATGTGGATGTTTTTGTGTTTTTCTTTGGGACCGAAAACACACATGTGGTTGTTATCAAATTTTTAACGAGGGACCGGACATCCATATATGGCCTTTTGGAGGTAGGTTGTTAGTATTAGAACAGATATAGGATCGATTCTTGTACAAATACGATGCCAAATATGCAAAAAAAAAAAAAAAAAAAAAAAAAAACCTGGGGACCAAAGATGCAACAGCAACTTTACCGCCCGGTCCCTACGTAAAACTTGAAAAATTGGCTTGGTAACGCAACTTTACCGCCTGGTCCCTACGTAAAACTTGAAAAAATTGGCTTGGTAACGAACGTGTTAATGGGTTAATTATAAACTCGCCCCCAGGAGGTGCTGTGTTCGGTATCTTCAGCAAGCAGACCACGCGCTGGGGCCGGGAGCCCATCATCATACTGGGTTACCTCCTGCACATGCTCGCCTTCTTCTTCATCTTCCCACAGTAGTCACCGTGGCAGAGCGAGTTAGCGCGCTAGGCATTGCACACATGGTGACCTGGGTTCGATTCCCAGCGGGGAGGATTTTTTCTACTCTGTACTTGGATGTTCGGGGTCCACTCATACCTCGTGAGGAAAAATGAGTAGCTGCTTTAATGTGAAGCAGCGACCAGTGGCAGAATCTTAGGCAAAAAAATAATACAAGATATTGTAAATTAAAGTGGTAAAGTCCTATGATTCTGCGCTACAAACTAAAATTGTGACATAATAACACAAAGAAAAAGCATTATTATTATTATTATTATTATATTATAAGCGATTTGATGTTGCTAGATTTTAGTCTAGCTTAAATTTCGGGGCGCGGCACCTGTCGAGACTTATCCGCTTATAAACTCGCCCCCAGGAGGTGCTGTGTTCGGTATCTTCAGCAAGCAGACCACCCGTTGGGGCCGGGAGCCCATCATCATCCTGGGTTACCTCCTGCACATGCTCGCCTTCTTCTTCATCTTCCTCAACATTCCCAACGCCGCGCCCTTCGGAGACACCCAGGATGAGGCCTTTATTAAATCCAAGTAAGTCTGGCTCGGGGACCATAAACAGGGAGTAGACCAGCAGTCTGGCTGGGGGACTATAAACAGGGAGTAGAACAGCAGTCTGGCTGGGGGACTATAAACGAGGAGTATACCAGCAGTATAGCTGGGGGACTATAAACAGGGAGTAGACCAGCATTGGCTTGGTTCTGGGGCCCCTTGTCAATTATCGGCCTCCTTGTAAAGACAGTGGTAGAAGTACTGAGTCATTCCTCCACTGTCTTGCTACCATCGTTCACGATGACGCCACCCTATGATGAAGTTCAACACCCAGGATGAGGCTTTTATTAAATCCAAGTAAGTTCAACACCCAGGGAAAAACATGAAAATTCCAACTGGGCTGGGCCAACTTAATTGACCTGGCTATAGGCCTCCGTTGTGTTCGCGCACATAGATCTTCTATTAATTCCGAAAAATTTCTAATATTAGAAATCGGAAGTATTGTGTTCGTTTTTGTAAAAAAATAAATATTTTTTTTGCTCCGATTTCAATTTTTTCTAATACTACGTATTACGATTACGTCTTCTAATTCTTACCATTTCTTTTCCTTTCCAGCCAATACCTCGCGATTTTCTGCAGTTTCCTGCTAGGTCTAGGAGACTCCTGTCAGAACACTCAGATCTTCTCCATACTGGGTCTCCTGTATCCTGATGACAGTGCGCCAGTGTTCGCCCTATTCAAATTCACCCAGGTAAGAAAAAAACAGGTTTCCACCAATCGTCTAACGTAATATCTATACCTACTATATTTATTTAATTTACCAGCGCGCGATTAGATCAGTGGTTAAGCACTCGCTTGCCATGCGGAAGGTCCCGGGTTCGATCCCCCGTGCCGACAAAAAATTGTATTCTTAATTTGGTTACAATTATTTGTGAGGAATACCTTCCGGTGCGCTCGTGTTGACCCAGCACCAAAATGGGAAAATTTGTGTCACTTCTCGCGGCATACTACGGGATGGGCACTAGCTCCTGTTTCATGGCTATGAAATAAAAAAGGCTGTGAAACACTCATATTTAAAAAAGAAAATTTACAATGAATAATATGGTATTTTAACTATTCTGTTCAGTTAAAAAAGAAAATCAATTAAACAAAAACGTAGAATCTCAACACGTTACCAGCATCTAATTAATTTTAGTAACATCCAACTGCATGATTCAAAGTTTTAATGTTTAGCATCTATTGTAATGTCACCATAGTGCCCACATAATATCAATCGCACTGTTGGCTGGGTACTGACTTTTTCCTGGTGGTAATATAGTCTGATGTTATGAAAAAGACATTATTATGAAAACCAAACAGGATTAAAGTTAAAATAAGCCAAGACACCTCATGTCGGAGTTTGGACCTATCACCATGCGCGGATATAGCCCTCTTGTACTGGGGGGGCACAATCGCACAATATACCTAACTAGCGGGTTGCACCCGCCGCTTCGCAAGCCTATCACACACACACCCACCACACACACACACACACACACCACCACCACACACCACGCACCACACCCACACCACACACAAACACACCACAAACACACATCCACACAACACACACACACACACAACACACCACACAACACCACCACCAAACACACACACCCCACCACCCCACACACACACAAATGTCAATATTTTTCGTGTCACCCATCTATTTCTTGTCCTTAATGGAGCTCAAGAATGGCTCATCAGAATTTCGCGATCAAATGTCAAATGAAGACTACAACCCTTGCAAAAACATTCTCGCTTTGAGTTGATAGTTCGTCACGACATATTTCGAGAAAAATCTGGTGTAAACATCACTCGACTTTCCTTATCATATTAGGAACAAGCAGGCTGTCGCCCGCTTTGCGGGCCGAGGCATGGCCGTGAAAGCAAAAAATCCTTTTTCGCCAATGGCAGGTGTTGTAGTGGGAATTTCGAAAAATCCCGTCTTATTGCACATCTAGACTATAAGACAAAGCTACCTACCAAATTTCAGCTTCCCAGGACTTACGGTTTGGGCTGTAGAGCGATGATCAGTCAGTGGTCAGTGACTTTGACATTTATATATTAAGATAGGAACAGGACCAAAAGCCACTGGTGACTCAAAGGTAACATTTAGCTACAAATCAATGTCAAATTCGTAATCATAGGGTGAATAATAAAAAAGTTAGTACAAGCGGGTCCCCCCCAAAATACCGGTAAATTGGGGCCGGGTCCCAAAAAGTTCAAGATATCAAAAAAATGATCGGAGTGAACCCCTATTATTTTTTTAATCCGAGAAAATGTTGTTCTCTAACTTTTTTTGTATCTTTAACCAATTCAAAGAAGCGGCGCTTGTGACCAATATTTGCGGCCCTGCGGCCGATTTTAACCAAAAGTTTTGTGGTTCGTCTGGTGTATAAAATTAATTTGCATACTAAATTTCAAGTCTCTAGCTCTTAGCGTTCTCGAGATATCCTGTTTACACACACACACAGACGGACAGACAGACAGTCGCACGGACCAATGGCTGAAAACAACTTTTTTGGTATCCTGAAGCTATGATTCGCCCAGAAATGTGAAAAACTGGGTAGGTCAAATTTTCGACGAATACAATACTTTCCTTAATATAGGATAAGGAAAGTAAAAAATGTCAGCCAGGTCAAAAAACGTAAATACTTTTTGTTTACCCATCCATTTTATGTCCTTACTCATCAGGTTGAACCCTTGCTTAAAACTTTCTATTTTTGAGTTGATACGCCGCCGCCGTGGCGCCATCACGAAAAATTTTGAGAGAAAAAAATGTCATTTCGGTCGAAAAATGTGATTTTTTTGTGACACCCATCCATTTTTTGTCCTCACCCCGTGTAGCTGAACCCTAGAGATATATTCCCTGATCCAAATGGACCTATAGGTAAAATTTCAGGTTTCTCGGACAATCTGTGTGGATTTGACAACTTTATTATTTAGTTATTTCTTATTGGTCTTAGATTTGTGAATTATTTTGGCTCCCGTGCCCCCCTAGCTTATTGATATTTTTTTACGGGATTAGTCTTAGAATTGTGAATTATTTTGGCTCCCGTGCCCCCCTAGCTTATTGATATTTTTTTACGGGATTAGTCTTAGAATTGGGAATTATTTTGGGGCCCGTGCCCCCCTAACTCATTGAGATCTTTTTTTATGGGATTAGTCTTAGAATTAGGAATTATTTTGGGGCCCGTGCCCCTCTAACTCATTGAGATCTTTTTTTTACGGGATTAGTCTTAGAATTAGGAATTATTTTGGGGCCCGTGCACCTTAAACTTATTCAGATCTTTGTTTTACGGGATTAGTCTTAGAATTGGGAATTATTTTGGGGCCCGTGCCCCCTTAACTCATTGAGATCTTTTTTTTTACGGGATTAGTCTTAGAATTGGGAATTATTTTGGGGCCCGTGCACCTTAAACTTATTCAGATCTTTTTTTTACGGGATTAGTCTTAGAATTGGGAATTATTTTGGGGCCCGTGCCCCCCTAACTCTTTGAGATCTTTTTTTTTTTTCGGGATTAGGTATAATGAAATTTGAGAAACACCGCTTACCGGAAAAATCTGGGGGGGCACGTGCCCCCCGTGCCCCCCCTATATCCGCGCATGCCTATCACGGTGCTCTTCAGCCCGAGTTGAGAGATAGTCTGGCTTATGTTAACTATAATCCAGTTCTAGAATTCGGTCCTTATTCTTTTTGTACTCGTGGTTTGATAATTAATTATCATACGGTATTTCTATTTCTATTTTTTTTTCTTCGTTTTTTTTTGATAGGGGTACCAATATATTGAAATTATTTCATAAAAATCATATCTCGGCAACCTCAAACAACCATCTTCACAACCAACATCTCGAATTCTTTTCCGAGTTCCTCTGATGCTCATACTCGTAGCATTAATAATTGAAATTTCTATTTTAACTCTGAGCCATTCAAGAATCTTTCCATATGTTCTGTTCCACTTGTGGCTCAATTTTTCTCCTGTTTTCTTGATGACTGTCATTGATTTTCATCTCCTTTCTTCTCTCCACAGTCCCTGTCACTCTCTCTCAGCTTCGTCTACAGCAGTATCCTCGGCCTCTACGTTCAGCTGTCCATCCTTGCCGTGTGGGCCTCGTTTGGCACCATCTGCTTCTGTGCCGTCGAGTTAAGTAGACGGCGTGCCTCCAACGAAGGCAATCGATCTCCGCCCAATGAGATGAAAGCCCAGCAGGACTGAAGGGGGCAGGAGGGTTAGTTTTCACTGCAATGAAGGAAGCTTTGAAGATTGTAATTGCCTCGAGTTTCTTTGTACTATACACTGATTCAAACGGTGTATTTTAAGCCAGCGTCGATGGCACGTTTTCCTAGCTTATGCTAGCTTTTCCCGGCTCGAATCAGGCTGAGTGAGGTTAAATTGAGGACCTGGTTTGAGAGTTTCCGGAATGGAGGGTGAAACTCGTCGTGACATGACCATGCAGTTGAAAGCGACGTTAAAAACCGGTGTATTTAAAGACAGCGTCGATGGCACCTTGAATACACCAGTTCTCGTTCTGTGACTGAAGTTAAGAAATATCCAGCGAGGTTATGACTTGGATGGGCGACACTCTAAATTCGAACCCTCGAAATGCTGGCTTTTCCCGGACCCACTCAGGCTGGGTGAAGGTAATTCGAGTAGAATAATATTAAAATCTTGACTGCTAGTATTTATTGAATTTTCATACATATTTACATTATGTGGGTTTTTCTTCTGTCTGGTTGATAAAATAGTAAATAAAAGGCAAGTGAAAACTCCGTTAAAATTTAAAACATGCTATACAATTCACTTTACCCACTATTTGCTAATAAAATTTGCCAGCTCCTCACATTTACCGCCATGTTAATCATAGATTTTAGGTCTTTTTAAATTGGGTTCAAAAACATGGTCTAACTGTCGTGATACTCATGATGGTCTTGAAGAATTTATTGATTATTTCAATTGAGTATTATTATTTATTATGAAAACGAATTCTTTTTCGTGAAGAACTTTTTTTAATGCTCCATCTCCTCCCAATTATGTATCTAATGCCATTCTATGATAAGTTATTCTTGGAGTTCTAGTTGCTATCATCTTATTTCTAAAGTATTTACCTTATTAAGATCTTTAGAATTTTTTATTGATCTCTTCTCCTTACGAGAGGTTCCACTAAACTAAAAAAATGAAATATTTGAAAGATTTAGTTTAAATTTCATTTTAAAACAGGTAACTTATATGTAAATATTTTTTGTCCGCTTTAATCAATCAGTTGGTCACCCTAAAATTATTTCTTTTTCTTTCCGTGTAATATATTTTTACTTTCCTTATCCTATAATTTTTTAACTTCATTTTAGTTACCATAATAATTTATAATATATAATTTATACTATGCATATGTAAGTTATGAATTCATGTTCAGCTATGTTTGTTTCGTAGTCTTGAATATTTATTTTCCAGTCTTCCTTTTAATGTACTTTAATGACATATGTATTCTTTCTGAAACTGTACATTTTTATTAGAAGTCTGTATTTGGTCAATAGTATTTTAGCTTTTTGTTACGGTATTATAGCATACCGTTATGAGTGATTCTTGGAAAGTTGAAACTGGCATATATTTTTTTTACCATGAGTGTCTTCAATTTTTGATAGAGGCAGATATAGTGAGGAGAACATTACAAAATTCAAGAACACAAACAAAAACGTATGAAAATTCCATCTTTTTTTAAATCAAAAGAAACACTGAACTACTCGAATAGTCTGTATTTATTTTGATAAAAAAATACTGCTGTCATCCATTGCAAAAAATAGAAAGATTTCGAAATACAACTATCATTATTATATTCCCTCCAAATATACATTATATTATAGAATTTAAAGTGATTACAAAATGTGAATTATATTTGACCAGCAATAGTAAACTTGACTTGTCTAATAATCGTTTCTAACTATGTATTTATAATTCTTAATTTTACACTGACTGGAATCCACATCTCAAAATTCCGCTCCCGAAAAGTTATTTATTTATTTAGAAACTTTTTATTAATAGAACATATACGGACAAATAATGGTAAAAATTAAATATAAAAATTGACAGTATTAATAATATAAACAAGAAAGAAAAAAAAATAAACAAAGAGTTGTGTACGAAAGAGCCCTAGATTACCTTTATAAGCTCTTTTTTTGAGGTAATCGGGCGCACAAGAAAAAAAAATCTTTCACCACTGGCACATACACCCGGACATTGAAATTAATTAATTAATTTTATACTGAGTCAAATGTCAAAGAAGCCCTTGTACTTGTAATAGTAAGACTTTCATCATCAGTATGTTTTTGTTTTCAAATGTCTTAATACAATCAGTCTTTTATATTTTGTTAGTAAGTTGAGATTTAGTGATTTTGATTGGATGATCTTTCATTTTTATTCAACAGTGTATATTTTTGTCTACATTCCCATTAAATTTCATACTTGCTCATCATTTGTACATACATGAACTCTTATTTATCTTTAGATTTTGATAGTCAATTAGAATAGATGGACTTGATCGAAGAACGTGAAATAAAGTTATGCATGAGATGAAGAAAAAAAATACAGATTTTCATAAATTTTGTGATAGATATATACATATATTTTAAAAAAACAAACTGTGTATTAATTAGTGGTGAAATAAGATCTCCTTAAAACCCAGCGTCGCGCGTCGATGGCGCGTTGAATGCACCGGTTCTTGTAGGATCACCGAAGTTAACCAACGTCCAGCGAGGTGAAGACTTCGTGATGCTGGCATTCCGACCCAACCCAGGCTGGGTGAGGTTAATGTGGGTTGCAAGTTTGTGACTTACCTGCGAATGTAGGGTAACACCCTCGTCGTGATATGACCTTGCAGTTAAAAGTGACATTAAACCTAAATTAAAAAAAGATCTCCTAAAGATCTTCTCACATAACAAATTTAAGCATTTTGCCTAATTTCAAATCATTTCGTCCAGCTGTTTCGAAGTTCTGTTGATTATGAATGTATGTATGCAAAGGGACATGCAATTCATGAAGTTGTTTAAGGGACAAGCATACATGAGGGTTTGTTTCTTAACTCTAAATGGAATGTATTTAACACAAATATCTCACATAAAGGTAAGAAGATAGATAACATTAATGTAACATCTTTCACAGTTAAAATAATATATTTTACTAATTCTACCTATATAAACTAGATATGTCATGGCATTTTTAATATGGCGTGAAAAGCAAAACTATAGCCGAGTGACTCGAAATCACATCTTATAATTTTGGGGTTACAGATTTGAATTCCATTGGGTATTATTTTTATGATGCTTTTCTTGGTTCTTTCTATTAGGGTGCTTTGCCAAAAGGTAACACCATAAACATTCTGTCAAATATATTAACAGTGAACTTTGGAGTTCAGTTATCTAGGCCCTAGAGATCAAATCTGGAACTTCATAAATCTAGTGTGAAGTAGAGAATATAAATTTAGTACAAACAAGTATGTGGAATAAAACACTCAATTTAGTAAAGAATAGTTTGATTCTTGAATTTGTGTATGGAGGGATAGTTGTTTACCCCCTTCCCACTGAAGGGCAGTCGGGGGCCATTGTTATTCAAATGATGGCCACTCTCTACTCCATTACCCATGTTCCCGTGAGACATCTCGGAGAGAACCTGAAATAAAAAGCATACAATTAATAATAATAAGTCTGTTAAATGGATGTATATTTACAGGTTGAGTTCTGTATAAACTATTAGAAGTAAGAGATCAAACCTACTTGGGGCCAGCATTATTCAACCTCATGGTTGAGGTCGGTTGGTTGTGGCACATTTTAATGGCTGGATATCCTTCCTACAGCTGTTTTCTGTGGTAAAAAACACAAAACTTAGGTTGAAAACTTTTGAATTATTAAAATGATGTGAAGATTACAGACTAGAAAATTGATACATTATTAAACCTTACATCTATTAATTTGCACTTTTGTGAAAATAAATAATGGTTTAATTGTAGAAGTATAAGCATTGCTTTTTTGTCAATGAAATCGATGAAAGGGGAAAAAAGTTCTCACCAATTCAATTTCTTGAAACATTTGCAACCGGGCCACATCCTTGTCTTTTCTTACTAGAGTGTTGGGAAGTTTACGAATCTTGAGAACACTTTGAGGTGAATCTATGTTGAGTTCCCGACAACAGAGACTTAGTAAACTATAGTATGTGAGTTCGGAGGGCCGCTGGAGTTCTACTTCTATGAAGTCTTCATTTTCTGGATCTTGAGCAATACGGACTTTGAGTACTAATTCTGTAAGGGATATAATTAAATTATGGAAGCATGATTGTGGATCATCTTATTACAAACTACAAATTATTATAAAAGGAAAAGAGTTAATTTTTTCTCCTTCGATTTACCTATTTTTTGTATAGGTAAATCTTTTTCCAAATCTGAAATTTTTAAATGCTTTATTTAAATTGCTTGAATGGAAGCAGTATACCTATGTATATAAAGTTTTCTGACACCAAAGTTATGTTGTTTTTTTTACTACAATAGAAATAATTTACCATCAATTTGAGGGGGAGTGTTCACTGAGCTGTGATTGTTTGTGGAGGGAGGTGATGAAGTGGTCACCACATTTTGACTGCTAGTTGAGATCACAGTGCTGTTTTGTTGGGATGATCTAGTTTGACTGGGTGATGGATAAAGGTCACTAAGTCGAGGGTCAATTGGTTCATTTTTGATATAGTTGGGAACAATAGGCAGGTCAGCAGCTGTGTTGATTGTGACTCCTGGTTCCCCACCAAGCAGGATCCTTACTTCTGGCTTAGTTGCAAGCGCCAGAGGTGTTTCTTCTTTGAATGTTAGAAGTCTTTGGTCAGCCCCATGTTTCAATAGATATGCTACAATGTCTTTCTGACCGCGCTTTGCTGCCCAGTGAAGAGCAGTCCTGAAAATTTAAATTTCTCACATTATTGTGCTGTTTGTAAAAAATTTGTTCAGCCAATTATTACTAAATGTTAGGTACTTCTAAATTTCACCAAATTATTTTCAATGAAAAGTTTTTCACTTTTTGTAACCAAAAAAATAATAAAGTGTACCTATAGATGTATTTTGACTACCCCATTGCGCTAACTAATTAGACACATGTGTCAGATGATTTATCACAATTTTGGATGTATGTATAAAAAATGAGATTTTCTGAGTGGTTAAATAATAACTTACCATCCATTCATCTCATGTTGAGCATTGATGTCTATTCCTTTGGACACCAATTCACAAACTGATTCTATATCACCCAGACAAGAAGCTTCTCGAAGCTGCTCTTCCAAATACTTCATTCTGTCCATGACTATTGATTGTAGGTACGTGAACTGAAATAGATAGTCATAGAATAGCAATGAACAATTCATTCATATCATAAGAAACAGACTAACATGGGGGAAAAGAAAGAGTGTTAAGTACTCAGTTTATCTTAACCATTCCCATGACAATTATTATTGATGTGGGTATTTTTATGTGTTCTCAGTTAGAGCTGGACATTCTGAAAGCTGTGAGAGAAAAGAAAACAAGTTCTTAATGAGGGCAGTCTGATACATGTTAGGTATCTCTTGAGAGGAAGGTTCAATCCATGGAGATAGTAGTTTACCTGTTCTGTTGTATCCAATGTAGTGAATGAGGTCCTTACAGAATAAGGAAACTTAATCAGAGAAGAATCAGCCAAGTAGTATAGGTACTTGTAGGAAATTTTATTACTTTACCAGTAAGAAAATTCAAATGATGGTAATGTGTAAATCAATCATATTTTTTTTATCAGATAACATTTTATTTTTGTTTACAAACTTAAGATCGAAGGTTGATGTGAAGTTAGCCATGTATTCACACACTCCCCTATTATTTTACATTGTTGTCAAATTGTAGAAATTTGTTCGAGAGGTTTCCTGTTTCAGCCATGGTGTTGTAAACGAATTTTATTGAGGATTAACAAAAAAAAAACCGGGAACTTTCAAATGATCATGTAATTTTCTAGAAATTTATGTTAAATATTAATTTATCAGTAGTCATTTTATTTAATTTTAGATTAGAGGCTACCCAATTTAGCTGTCTATCCTGTTTCGGATTTATTATTACACAACAGTTATTTTTCTCATGAGGTTGAAAAAATCTTTTGAAAATACACCCATACAAGTCATGGATTGCAACATCTTATCAACCAATTTTTAACTGACTGTAGAACAAATCAACTGTCCAAATAGGCCTTTTAAGCTGTGATGTGTTTTTGGAAATCAGAAACCATGTAAGTATAATTATCATAAACACTAGAGGATCTAAGGACCAAATAAATAGACAAGTTCTATATCACAAGTCATTGCTAAGTGTCGGTTTTCCCTATCTTACACAGTACGCAATCCGTGACTTAGTGCCACAGAGGTATTACAAAAATGTCTATTAATTCCACCCTAAGTCTCAAGATCTACTATCAGATCTGCATTCTAGCCCAACCTGGGCTGGGTGATGGTATAAGTAGTGGCATTGTGAGTTTCCTGCAAATGGAGAGTAACACCCCCATCTTGAGATGACCTAGCCCTTGAAAGGGATGTAAAATTCTAATCAATAATAATATTGTCAGATTTGTGTTGGTGATGTTCTAGGGAGAAGGATGAAAGTACAGTATAGAATACAATACCTATCTAGTAGTCACCATGGCTGAGTGGAGTGCATTAGGCTTGCAGAGATAGTGCCCTGGGTTGGATCCTCAGCAGATTAGGATTTTTTCTGCTTTGTACTTGGATGTCAGTGGTCCATTCATATATCATGAAGAAAAATGAATAGTTATTGTATGAGTAACAAACAGTGGCAGCACTACCTGAGTATAAAGAATAATGTAAAATAATTTGGAAAAATAAAGAAGACTCTTTATATTTATTAAGTTTTTTTTTTTCAGGAATATTTCAAGGGAAGAAGCTGTCTCAAAAACAATGTTTGAAGTCTGTACAGAAGGTGATTTCAAAGCAGTTCTAAGTGCTCTGAAGTCCTACAAATCAATACAGTTACCTACTGATTTGGTAAGAAATAGCTTTGTTATTATTATTTTTGTTATAAGAAATTATCAGGTATTTTTTTCATTTACACCCTTTCATCCAATGCAGTATTCCTGGCTTATGTTGAAGAACAATCAGATAGTATATATTAAATGTGTTCTTAACTTTGTAATAGTTATTATTATTAAACAATGTCGATCAAACTTTTATTTACATTTTTTATATAGGTACAGTGAAAAGGTATAATTATGTAACAAAGCATGATCAAAGGGTGATGATAATGCCTTTGGCATTCTCTTCTGCACAATTAATATTAATAGTTGACTGGTATTTCCTGTCCATAATTTGGCTTGTCTTGTCTTTTTTAGATGAAGATATGTTAATATAGTAACAATATAACATAATAATATAGCATCAAGTAACCAAAAATGAATTAATTTTTCTTCTTTTAATGTGGTGAAACAGTTTCATGGACTTTGTATTTTTTATAAAAATGATAAATATATTAAGAATATGAAGTAAACCAGTAGTTCTGTAAAATGTAGACCTCACTCAGATTTTCAAATTAAATTGAAAATGGTATATCAACCATCAGAACAACTATAACAACCATCAGAACAACAACTTCATTGAACACTCCACTTCATGGGTTTCTAAATCCTAAATATCAACCAGCCCATTTTTGGGGTCATTTTTTTACTATAGCCCACCCCCCTTAGCTTTTACAATCACAAAATTTCACAAGTATAATAAAATCAAATCTATATATTTTTTTATTATATTTAGCCCAATTTTCATCACTACAATTTTTATATATGTGATATTCAACCCCCAAGCAGCCTAAGACAATCGTTTCGTTCTTATTTGAACTCATCAGTTAGGCATAGCTGATTATTAATTTCTTGCCGAGCCCAGGGTTTGAACCTGAGACCCATGGATCAATGGTACCACATGTTTACCATTGAGCCATGAATGCTTGGAATATCACATATATCTATTATGTTATACCTCATAGCATAGTCACTTGCGTGCACTTCACATGCTAGTTGAGGGGTCTACCACATGATGGCAGAACCAGTTACATATTCAACCCCCAAGCAGCCTAAGTACCATTGATCCATGGGTCTCAGGTTCAAACCCTGGGCTCGGCAAGAAATTAATAATCAGCTATGCCTAACTAATGAGTTCAAATAAGAATGAAACGATCGTCTTAGGCTGCTTGGGGGTTGAATATCACATATATAAAAATTGTAGTGATGAAAATTGGGCTAAATGTAAAAAAAAAATATATAAATTTGATTTGATTCGTCATTGCTACTATATGGTCCTTTAGAATTGAAAAATTCCATAAGTTGAATTGTATAATTGTGTGGCCACACACGGGACATATGTAACTGGTTCTGCCATCATGTGGTAGACCCCTCAACTAGCATGTGAAGTGCACGCAAGTGACTATGCTATGAGGTATAACATAATAGATATATGTGATATTCTCCGTCAAGTGTCATCAAGCATTCATGGCTCAATGGTAAACATGTGGTACCATTGATCCATGGGTCTCAGGTTCAAACCCTGGGCTCGGCAAGAAATTAATAATCAGCTATGCCTAACTGATGAGTTCAAATAAGAATGAAACGATCGTCTTAAGCTGCTTGGGGGTTGAATATCACATATATAAAAATTGTAGTGATGAAAATTGGGCTAAATATAATAAAAAAATATATAGATTTGATTTGATTCGTCATTGCTACTATATGGTCCTTTAGAATTGAAAAATTCCATAAGTTGAATTGTATAATAAAATATTAATTTTAAACCACTCAACAAAATTTCAAGAGCCTAGATTTAATAAATTAAATAATAAAAATCATTTTCAAATTTTACCAGAGTGGCCCCCAGGTGGCCTAATGTGGCCAGAAAACAATAGGTAAAAACAATAGGTAAAACATAAAAAGAACCAAATTTCCAAAGTATTGAAGCATTCATTTGGGTATTATCATGGAACAGACAGACAAACAAAAGCCAAGTCTTCCAGTGTTAAAAGCCAAAACCCATGTTAAAACAAATGTGATTGAACTGCACTCAGTAAGGTTATTTCACTTCTCACTGCATTTGGAAATTAATCTAAAAAATATAATATGGTAATACTTCATTTTAAATGTTGTATGTTAAGTATTAATAAACATTCCTATGGAAACTTTAAGTAAAAAAAATACTTCTTTTCTTCTGCACAGATTGGATCGAGTCCCCTACATTATGCTGCAAAGAAGAACAAATTGGACATTGCTCAACTACTTCTAAACTCAAGGTTGTGCACTCTGGTGAACAAGATGAAGAAAACCCCCCTTCATTTAGCCGCACAGGAGGGACATGTAGAGATGTGTAAACTGTTGCTAAGCCATGGTATCAATGTGAACTTACAGGATATGGTAAATAAAAGAAATTTAACTAGTAGGTGCGTTATACAGGGTGGGGCAAAAGTCTGGAAACCCCTGAATAGCTTTCGAATGGCTTCTTCTTTAAAATTACAATTTTGTAAGGTAAACCGGGCTAATAAGACCTTCTTTTAGAGTCGGGTGGATTTTTGTTACCGGCCCCCATGTCGGGGCCAGGGGGGCCAACTTCATTTTTTTAAATACGAACCCCCACCTTGCGATACATTTTTGGAAAGGTCTTTAAATAAGAAATACATTGGTGCAAATTTATTTTTTTAATATTAAATTGTTTGCAAATGGCGTCCAACTTTGTGTATGCAGTAAAGTCTGGAAACCCCTGAATATCTTTTGAAATTTAAAATTGTGTTAATTTAAAGTTGTACACGGTAAGTCGGGGTAGTTAGACCTTTCCAAAAATGTATCGCAAGGTGGGGTTTCGTATTTAAAAAAATGAAGTTGACCTCCCTGGCCCCGACATGGGGGCCAGTAAAAAAAAATCGGTCCAATTCTAATATAAGGTCTAATTACCAAGGATTACCGTACACAATTTTAAATTTACTGAGAAAGTCCTTTCGAAAGATATTCAGGGGTTTCCAGACTTTACTGCATACACAAAGTTGGACGCCATTTGCAAACAAATAATATTTAAAAAATAAAATTTGCACCAATGTATTTCTTATTTAAAGACCTTTCCAAAAATGTATCGCAAGGTGGGGGTTCGTATTTAAAAAAATGAAGTTGGCCCCCCTGGCCCCGACATGGGGGCCGGTAACAAAAATCGACCCCACTCTAAAAGAAGGTCTTATTAGCCCGGTTTACCGTACAAAATTTTAAGTTTACCGAAGAAAGCATTCGAAAGTTATTCAGGGGTTTCCAGACTTTTGCCCCACCCTGTATATTATTGAGTAAAATCTGTACAGTACCTAGTTAGAAGTGATGATTAACCTTAACAAACAATGATTTTTTTCTTCATCATTGTTTAGCCAACCTGTATCATCATGACCAACCTCCGTAGTGTGTTTGTTATGATAAGTCTATTTTTTTAATACTGTTTCCTCCAAAAAAAGAACACTTGTTGTTGGATTTTCATTTTCAACATAGGCTGGGTAAGGTTAACATGGGTAGCTCGTATAATACCCAACAATTGAGGATATTTGTTAGGAATCGACTAAGTTATATGTTGTACCTTTTCCTTATTCTATTCCTTTAAATTCAAACGCCCGCGCAATACGAACGCGCCATCGAAAACCCCTCGTGAAAGTTACATCATATGATCATGACATAATCAGCTGAGTTCCCGTAACACCAAACCAAAGAAAACCAAGAGCTCAGCAGTGATAAATCTAATCTCTAATCGGTACGTTGTACTTACCATCTCTCTATCTAACGTGTTGAAGTGAATCTGTGAATTTTATCTTGTATCCAAAACCAAAAAACCGTCGCGCTTTTCTATTGAATTTCCCTCACCCACTTGCTCTACCAACATATAACTGGTCGCGTCGAGACCGGATAAGCCTTTGAATTAAGTAGCCTTTGGGGATTTTCATTTCATTCAATTTTAGCTGTTCAATTTTAGCTCTAGCCGCGTCGCGTCGGTAGTGTTTCTTTATCTTGTGTTTGTATCTTAAAACCTTTGTGCATTGTTCTTACTTCTGGAGATCAGGTAGGATCCATCCATTTCTTTCTTTTTGTGTATTTTGCATAAAAAATCATCTATAAAAAGCTGACATTTAGTACCTACGAAGTGTCAACTTCTACCTATTACTTTGTCCTGAGGTAGCCATTTTCCAAGCCAATGGTCTAGTTGTCGATTGCTTTTACAGCCTCCATTATCGGCCGTTCCTTACCTCCCGCACCAAATTTCAAATCAAAACAAATTAGCCATTTATTTTGTAAATATTTACGTCAATTATTTTTTTTGTTTTTAAAAAACATTAGAATGGATTTTTGGATCTCTCAATGAAATATAATAAAATTTTATTGTCATAAAATAGGTACCAAGTGAATTTGAATACTGAACATATTACTATTGAACTAGTGTAGGTGTATATTGTATCGTAGGCATTGTAGGTATATTACCTGTTATCAGCTTAGAACTTTATCTCAAACCTTACGATAGGTAACCCTACGATATTCGAGTAGATAGGTACCTACTCGTTTATTTATGATTGAGGTCTCATTATTAATTTATTATTGATTTATTTTTTATTTATTTATTATTGATTTATTTTTATTATTAATTTATCATTGATTTATTTTTATTATTGATGCATTATTTATTTATTATTGATTTACTTTATTTATTTTAATATTTGAGCCTCATCAAGCTGTTAATATTTTAAACTGTCGTGTTAAGAATATTGATTTTTTTTATCCTTAATCCTAGGGTACCTAGGGATTTCAAGCTTATTACTCTTATAATCTTACTGTTTTATATCTAACCTTGGAATTTTGAGAATCTTTTTTTCTCGAATTCGTTTATCAAATAGTGTTACCTACCAAAACAGATTTTTTTTTTTCACTTCTTATCACTCACCTTTTTTTTAATTATCATCAAAACTTGTAGGTTTTCTAAACTTAGTTTATCTATCTCTTTGAAGGTACGTGAGCCCTTTGAAGAGAATCTATCTACCTATCATATATATCGTGATTTATTGTGTGTATCTTATCTACTGGTTTGCTTAACGTAGCCAATCTCAACTGTGCTTATCTATTTATCTAAAATCAGTGATTTTTTTTCTGGGACTAGTGAGTCTTAGTAAATTTGCACCTATTACCTACCTTATCTATTTATCTAAAATCAGTGATTTTTTTTCTGGGACTAGTGAGTCTTAGGAAATTTGCACCTATTACCTACCTTATCTATTTATCTAAAATCAGTGATTTTTTTTCTGGGACTAGTGAGTCTTAGTAAATTTGCACCTATTACCTACCTTATCTATTTATCTAAAATCAGTGATTTTTTTCTGGGACTAGTGAGTCTTAGTGAATTTGTACCTATTACCTAATACCCTTTTGGGTTTTTTTTCCGTTTAAAAACTTTTTTTAATTAAAAAATCAAGTTTAATAAATATATCTTATTAATTTTTTTTTAAATATTATATTGTGTAACCCGATATCTTTTGAGTGATTTATCTTAACTTTTCGATACTTCTGGTGGTGTCTTAGTGAACTTAGACATTTAAATTTTTAATTTTTTTTTATTTTATTTTTATTTTTTGATTTTTTACTGTCGATCTGCCTTGTAATCATGGCCCCAACCATTGCTGAACAACTGGATAAATATACCAAGGCTCGTGAGAGATACTTCACACGCGTCCAAGAATGTTATGATCTTGTTGGCAAAGCAGATAAGGAAGGTCTCTTCCGTGCAAGATGTACACGCCTTGATGTAACTTATGAAAATTATGAAAAAACAACGGAAGCTATAGAAAGCCTTAACGTTCATGTAGAGCCACCTGCTAAAGTAGTGGATACGGTCCAACCCATGAAAACTTTTGAAGAAATGTTTTTCAGAGTCAAGGCTAACCTTGCATTATTGGATCAGAATGCTGCTGCAGCGAATGCGGCTGCAGTCAACAACGAAGATAATAATGATAACAACGCAATCAGAAGTACGATCAAAGTGAATTTACCTACTATATCAATACCTGTGTTCAGTGGGGATATCGTTGGTTTCCCTTCCTGGAAATCTCTTTATGACGAAATTGTGCATACCTGTGAGCAACTGAGTGACATTCAGAAGTTCACTTATCTGAAACAATATCTACAGGGTCCGGCTCTAGCCACTATTGAAAATGTGTCCTTCTGTGCTCAGAATTATCCTTTGGCTTACCGTACTCTGAACGAAAAGTACAGCAAGAAGAGGATCATTGCTGCTAGTCATATGAACAAGATATTGCAGTTTCAACCTCTCACCAAGGATACCTTGTCAACTCTGTCAGCATACCTCGAAGACTTTTGCGCTACAGTTGAGTCCCTGCGTAGTCTAAATCTCCCTGATTTCCGGGAATTCGTGCTGGTTCACCATTGTCTGCGGGCGTTGGACCCGAAAACCAGAATGGAATTCGAAACTAAGAATGCAAATACAGCTTTTCCCACTTATGATGATGTTGTGAAGTTTGTCAAAGATAAACGATCCGTATTAGAAGTTTACTCAGTGGAGTCAGCTTCAACGTCCAACACATATTCCAATCTAAATAATAATGTGAATAAATCTAGACCTTCATCTAACCACAAGATGTTGGTTACCACCAATGCAGAGTCCCACGTGACTCAGTATATCAAACCTGATTCTAGTAGACCTTACGACTCTGCTAGGAAATGTTCAGGCTGTGGCAGAGTAGGTCACATGCTATCCAAGTGTGAGCAGTTCCTGAAGATGGATCCCTCTCAAAGATTTGCTGTTGTAAGGGAGGCCAAATTATGTTTTGGATGTTTTGCGTCTAATCACTCTTCAGGAGACTGTAAGTCACAGTACAAGTGTCGTTTTTGTGGAAGCGCCGCTCATAATTCGTTGCTTCATAAACAAACATCCAATAATCAACCATTTCAATCACCATCAACAAGTAGAAACAATCCGATCAGTGGCATGATGCAGTCACGTCTTCAAGCTAGTTCAAGCATTCTTCTTGGTACCGCTACTATTAGAGTGCAAGACTCGATGGGAAAC
The DNA here is from genome assembly GCA_024516035.1 of Bactericera cockerelli. NCBI lineage: Eukaryota > Metazoa > Arthropoda > Insecta > Hemiptera > Triozidae > Bactericera > Bactericera cockerelli. Next base: position 22,627,075 of record CM044961.1, on the reverse strand, counting down.
TGGATTCTTGCTCGATGTGTGATTGATCCTGGCTCACAAATATCTGCTGTGACCGAGAATTTGGCCCAAACTCTAAAGCTTCCACGAGGACGGTCAACCATTCAAATATCTGGTATTGGATCTGATCATCCAATTCAATCAAGAGGAGAAGTTGCCTGTCAAGTTTCTCCTTATTCTGTATCAAGCAATGAAACCTTATGTATTAATGCAGCTGTGTTACCGAAGATTGCTTCGGAAATACCTTCTACCATATCTTCTTCTGTGATGCAACGTTTCGCGCATCTTCAACTAGCTGATGCATCCTATCAAGATCAAAACCTCTCATCTGCTATTGACATGTTGATTGGCGCTGAATACTACGCTTACCTGATTGCGTGTGATGGACTTCATCAAAAACCTGTTTTAGGACATCCTTCTGCCATTCCTAGCAAGTTTGGTTGGCTGCTGATGGGTTCTGTGAAGGAAAGCAATGCCTCGTCTACTGCTTCTCTTCCATTGAAATTTTCGTCTCTCTTTATTTCCAGCATTGACGATCCCATCGCTTCGCAACTCCAACGATTCTGGGAGATGGAAAATGTGTCTGAATCTGTTCAGGAGAATCCTGAAGATCGTGAATGTGAGGAACATTTTGTTCAAACTCATTATCGTGACGAATCCGGTTCTTACGTGGTAAGATTGCCATTTCGTAAAAACCAATCACCCGATTTGGGTACCAATAGATCTCTCGCCTTGAATCGTCTTCTCAATGTAAAGAAACGACTTGAAAAAGACCCCAAATCCAAACAGTTGTACTTGGAAAATCTAAACGATTATATCGAAAATGGGCATATGATTCCGGCTCCAAAACCTTCTGATTATTTGCTCGTTCATCATGGGGTGTACAAGGAATCTTCTAGTACAACTAAACTTCGTGTCGTGTTTGATCCCAATGTTAAAGGTTCCAATTCAATCAGTTTGGCTCAATCACTCTTAGTTGGACCCAAACTTCAAAATGATATTGGAGATCTCCTGATTAACTTCCGCCTCAATGCAGTGGCACTGACGTGCGATATTCAGGCCATGTATCGGTCAATTTGGGTCCACAAAGCTGACCGACAGTATCAGCATATCTTATGTATGATGGGGAAAATCCAGAGGCGCAAGAATTCGAGATTACACGAGTTCTCTTTGGACTTCCATCTAGCCATATCAGGCTCAAAGAGTTCTGAAACAACTTGTCGAAGACGAGGGCGAGAAATATCCATGTGCTGCCCCTGTGGTGCTTGACGACATTTATGTCGATGATGTCGTCACTGGGGGGCGGACCATCTCTGACGTAATTAAAATTAGAGATCAACTGATCAACTTACTTCGTTGTGGAGGATTTCATGTACGGAAATTTGCATCTTCTCATCAAGCTGTCGTACATGACCTGCCACAAGAAGTGTGTGAATTACCACATAATCTTGGATCAAATGAATCCATTAAACTACTTGGAATGAAATGGAATCCCGCGAGTGACGTGTTTTTCTATACAATAACGCCACCGGACTCGGGTGAAGTAACCAAACGGAAGATTTTAAGCAGTGTTGCATCGATCTATGACCTGAATGGTTATCTCAGTCCGGTCACAATATGGATGAAAGTATTTCTCCAAAAACTGTGGTTAGACAAAGACGTATCGTGGGACTCTCCGCTTTCGCCTGAGCTAAAGAATCAATGGATTAATTTTGCTCTTGAACTTCCTTTGCTGAGTCAAGTGCAAATTCCAAGGTTCATCTTACCTTCTGAATCAGCAGATCTTGTGGGGTTTGCTGATGCATCCAGTGCAGCCTACGGAGCTGTTGTTTATCTTCGTGTCGGTGATAAAACTAACGTGCAGACGCATCTTTTGCGTGCAAAAACTAAGGTTGCGCCACTGAAGGTGCAGACCATTAACCGCCTCGAATTGTCTGCAGCAGTGTTGCTGGCAAAAGTAATCAAATCTTTACATTTCCTTTCAAAAAAAGTACGAATCAATAATATTTACCTGTTTTCTGACAGCGTTACCGTTTTATCTTGGCTCAGAACTCCGCCTCACCAACTTAAAACTTATGTGGCGAATCGTGTTTCGCAAATCTTAGAAATTTTAGAATCGCATTCAGCGCAGTGGTTGCATGTTACTACTGAACGCAACAGCGCAGATCCAGCTAGTCGCGGATTGAAACCATCCCAGCTAGTGAATAACGGATTATGGTTTCGAGGACCAGCCTTTCTTAGAACAGATCCTGAGTCCTGGCCAATTAACCCTGTGACGCTGCAGTCAAAAGACCTTCCAGAAAGGAAATCTACTGTCCTTGTGACAAAAGTTGAAGATATTAGTCAACTTCATGTATTGATCGACAAATTTTCATCTTTGGGAAAGTTAAAGCGTGTTATGGCGTATGTACTGCGTTTCATATACAATCTCAGAAATCCGTCAAATCACCTAACCGGAACTCTTTCCATCAACGAACTCAAAGAATCTATGACAGCTTGTGTGAAAATATCTCAATTGGTTCATTTCCAAGACGAGATCAAATCTGTGAAAACTGGACAAAAATGTCCGGCTGACCTGAAGAATCTGTCTCCAATCATTACCTCAACCGGGATCCTTGCTGTGGGGGGGAGATTGGCTCACGCTCCTATACCCGAATCCGCCAAACATCCAGTGCTCATCTCAAAGCATTCTCATCTGGCAACATTGTTGATCAATGATCTCCACTGTGTGACATTGCATGGGGGACCAAAGCTTATCCAATCACTCCTTCAACAACAATTTTGGATCATTGGAGCCAAAAACCTCATTCGATCTATCTTATCTAAATGTATACGTTGCATTCGAATGAAACCGACATTTCAACAACCAATCATGGGTGACTTACCTGTTTCGCGTTACACGCAGGGACGACCGTTCCTAAATGTGAGCGTGGACTATGCGGGTCCGTTCTTGTATAAAACGGGACCACGGAGAAATTCTCCTGTATCCAAGTGTTATTTCGCAGTGTTTGTCTGCATGTCGACGAAATGTGTTCACCTTGAACTAGTGAGCGATTTAACAACAGCTGCTTTCTTAGCTTGCCTTGACCGATTTGTTGGACGCCGTGGGCTTCCTACCTGTATCTATAGCGACAACGGGACTAATTTCCACGGCGCTGCTTCTCAACTAGCTGAGGTGCAATCGTTTCTCCGGCAAGCCAATAAAGATATTGAACTCTTCCTGCAACAAAAGGAAGTCAAGTGGAGCTTTCTGCCGCCATACTCACCTAATTTTGGAGGCTTGCATGAAGCAGCAGTCCGCTCAACTAAGAAACACTTGTCTCAAATTCTGAATGGACAAGCCTGGAATTTTGAAGAACTCTCCACGTTCCTTGTTCGAATTGAAGCCATTCTTAATTCGAGGCCTATCTGTGCAATCAACACAAGCCCCAATGATGGAGTGGACTACCTATCACCCGGACATTTCCTCGTTGGAGCTCCCCTGATGTCTAAACCTGAGCACGATATGATTGAAAAGCCCATCTCCCATCTGAAACGCTGGCAGCTCCTAACACACATTGTTCAATGTTTCTGGAAAAAGTGGTCCAGAGATTATTTGAATACTCTGATTCATCGTCCCAAATGGACTCAGTCTTGTGAAAACGTAAAAGTAGGCGATGTAGCTCTGATTCAAGGAGCGAACTTACCGTCTCAGATGTGGCCGCTTGGGATCGTGACCAAAGTAAACCCTGGACCTGATGGTGTCGTCAGAGTTATCACACTGAAAACTTCAAAAGGCGAAATTACTCGTCCAGTATCCAAAGTGGCAATTTTGCCATTTTCATCATAATTAATAATATTATGGTGAATATTATCTTGTGTATATAAAACATTTGTTTTTTTTTATTATGGTGTAGGATTCTTTTTATTTTTATCATTTATCATTTTATTTTTTATCCTACCAATTTGTTAGGCTGAGAGATCTAGCAAATCAATTCTTTTGTGTTATTTCATTATGATATTTGTTTGAGAACATACTTAGCTTTTACTGTGGATTATTTATGTTCCATAAACTTTAAATTTACCTCTTATCAATACCTACTGAATACAATAAGGATATATAATTATTTCTTCCCATCAAGTTTCTTCCTCGTTACTTATCTGATTTATCCTGAACAAGGAAGAAAATGCACTTAGAGAAAATCATTCTAATTTTGTGGGGGGGAATGTTAGGAATCGACTAAGTTATATGTTGTACCTTTTCCTTATTCTATTCCTTTAAATTCAAACGCCCGCGCAATACGAACGCGCCATCGAAAACCCTCGTGAAAGTTACATCATATGATCATGACATAATCAGCTGAGTTCCCGTAACACCAAACCAAAGAAAACCAAGAGCTCAGCAGTGATAAATCTAATCTCTAATCGGTACGTTGTACTTACCATCTCTCTATCTAACGTGTTGAAGTGAATCTGTGAATTTTATCTTGTATCCAAAACCAAAAAACCGTCGCGCTTTTCTATTGAATTTCCCTCACCCACTTGCTCTACCAACAATATTAAAATAGAATAAGTGGACATCCAAGAAGCCTAAACACTGAGTCTGTACGTCTGTTCAATCCTTCTACAACCAGGAGATAGGTATCTGTGCCTATCTTGCAGACACAGAATTACAAGTAAGATATTAGTTGAAATTGAAACAGTGAGGCTTGTATTATGAAACAAGATTTGTTAATCTTAGTGGACACTATCCCTTAACTTTCACCTTGACAACAACTGAATGGGTGAGTAGAAGAACCAGGAATGTCAAAAATCGACTTTTCAGGAAAGCAAAAATAAGATTATGACCATGGCAGTTGAAAGCGACGTTAAACCCCACTTAAAAAAAAAAAAAAATAATAATAATAAGATTTGTCTTATTTTTGCTTTCCTGATGCTAATGAGTTAAATAAAATTAAATTTTATATTCCTTGTTATTCGACAAGATTCTCACAACTAGGTACTAATACCGCTAGCAAAAGTGGTCAGTGATTTTGTTACATTTCTTATTTTACATCAGATTTTTTTTCCGCTTCCCCCACTTTAAAATTGAAAAAAATTATACTTTTAAGGGGTATTTCTTCTTCATATTCACAGAGATGATAGAAAATAGTACATTATTTTCTTCTTATTCTACGAAGAAAAAAAAAAAAAAAAAAAAAAAAAAATCGATTTTTGACATTCTTGGTTCTTCTACTCACCCATTCAACTGTAGAGGTCATATCGAAGCTGGGTTTTGTAGCTGTATTATACTTCTGTGGCGTAACGGAGCTGTGGCCAGTCTTTGTGAGGGAAAATCTCATTTTAGAATACCTATCCGTCAGCTGATAATATCTAAAGGTCGGCTTAGATTCACCATTCCAGCTAATCCTGTTTCATAATACGGCCCTGAGTCATTAAAATAAAATTGATTTAAACCCTCAATTAATTATTATAATTTTTAGGATCATTTTGAAGGATGATTGCCAAGTTAGATTTATTTTAAATTCTCATTTATATATTAAGATGTCTAAACATTTCAAGTAAGTTTAGTCATTGAAAAATATAAATATAACGTGAATTTTAAGAAGATTCATGATAATAGATTTGAACTGTCTATTTACTTGTTTTCAGATGGGTTTGACGGCATTGCATTGGGCTGTGACCCATGAGCACATGAATGTAGTCAGTGTCTTGATGGACCATGGTGCAGACCCAAATCTGATGGATAAGTTCGGGCGTTCACCTCTCTCCATAGCAGATGCCAACATAGCCACCATATCTATTATGACACAGGTAAAATTATATTCTCATGAGCTTTATTATAGATACACAATCATAGAAAATCGTTTTTGAATAGTATTTTTTTTTTTTTTTTTTACTTTCTATTATAGGAAGACTGTTTTTCTTCTGATAGTTTTTTTTCTAAAAGACAAAGATGAACCAAAAAATTAGCACCTCGAAATATTTCACAACATTTTCTTTTAATTATACCATCCAAACAGAGTTGGCAGCCCCTTCCTTTAACTGTGTGTGATCACTAATTCAACAGCTCAACAGATGGTTTGGTTCTGGGGGATTTTTTTCTTTCGTGTGAATAATTTTCGGATGCAACCCAAAGAAAACGCCAGTTTGGTTTTATAGTCTAATTCTTATTCTCAAATTAATGAGGAAAAATTCATGCACTGGGTTTGATCCGTTGGTTCGAATCCCACCGAGTGCAAGAATTTTTCCTCATTAATTTGAGTTTGTGACCATATAACAGTAAGACTCTGACGGTTAGGTGCTAGAAAATGCTTTGAGCATTAACCTCCCCTGGTGGTTACCTTCCACTAAAGAGTGTTATTATTATAATTCCTGTTTCTTGGAGCGTAAACCCTATATTAAACTCATTTCTTACCACAATGAAATTTTATTTTCAGCTGAGTCAGCAAAAGGAAAGCGAAATCAAACAATCAGGACCAAAGAGAAGGCGTGAGTCTTCTGAGTACAAAGATTCCAACACTAAAAGAAGAAGGACTTCCCAAGGTACTTTATTACACTGGTCTGTTTATGCAATAACTTGAAAATCCCACATTTCGTCACAGGTGATGATCCGACCCAAAAATGTATCCCCTTCTTCTTCAAACCTTGCAAAAAGTCTCTGACAGATCTCCAAACGTCTCAGCTTCTGATCTGTGGTCAAAAGGCGAGGGACCCATCTGGCACAGACTTTACGGAATCCTAGGTCCTCCGTTATTATCGTTTGACAGCTTCCATAATTTATCCCCACCTGTGCAGCGATTTCAGAGACAGTCACACGACAATCACCTTCACCAATGTCACGGAATCGCACGAATGTTCTCATCTGTAATGTATATGTATAGTGTATACCCTCGTATATCTCTATTCGAGTTTTGTCTTGATAGTTGATTTCTTGCCAGTAAAATGTATGACATTTTTTAAAAGCTCTAATATTGTAAGATTCTATATTTTTTCATTACAAAGCAAAAACCTCACAGAGGCAACTGGAGAGAGGAAAATTACTCTCTACCTATGCTGGCAATATCAAATTTTAATATTGTTGAATTATACAATGTGTTTCAGATAACATATCTGGGCTTAACTTTCTCAAGCAACATGGCATATCCTATCTACCTAAAGACGATTCCACCACTATTGCTACCGCCCTTAAGAATGGACAAACTGCTGTGCTGACCGGTAAGAATTTAGGGAGAAATTCCTAAAATACATTTTATTAAAATAATTGGACTCACAAGCTCGAGAGTAGTTTTTAATGTTTAAATCAATTCGCATTGTTCAAGTTACAATGCATCTATTAATTTAGCCATTAGAAAGTAAAAGAAAAAGTATTTAAAAAAAACACTTAAATTGAATTGGATAGAACCTTCCGTTGTTTTTAGCTGGATTGGTAAAGTGGTCTAAGGTTGGTTAACTGTGGGGCAGAGTGTATGTCTTAGCCAATAGAGGAAAATTTTGACTTATAGAATATACTCGTATATGAAAAAATATAGTATTTATAAAAAAGATATGATGTTACTCAGATAGTGTATAACGTTGTGCATTATTTTATTCTAATATGAATGAAGGAATATATGTATAATCAATTAACATTAATGCATTCATAATCAACGTAGCTCCGAAACGGCTGAACCAAATGACTCCAATTTTGGCACACTCTGCTTTTGGTATGTATGTGTTTACTAAGGATTTAAAAAAAAAAAAATCCAAATACGCCAGCCGCGGGCAAAAACCTGAACAGCCAAGAAGGTTTTTAGCTCGTGTATTGTATGTGGTGAGCTTTGTGAACTGTAGTTTTGCTTAGGCTGACTGGCGAATCGTATCTTTATTTCACATTTGATATGATGAACTTGTAAATTGACAAAACTTATAATGAATAAATCTTTTTCGATTCTTTCAGAGGCAGGCAAGCAGTTACTCAAATTGTTCAAATCTTATGATGCCCCAGATCGCGACCTACAACGACTGTCCAAAGAGATGATCTCTCAAGTCCAAGCTAAATTGAACAAAAGCAAACCCAAATCAGATCTGAGTGAACCCAATCACTCAGATGCTCCACATTGCAAAACTAGAAGCACCAAAAGTACCTTAGAGAAATCAAGTCAAATTAGTTCCACCTGTAACTTAAAAGAGTCTATGGACTTAAATCTAAGTGTGGATTCCAATCCAGAATGTAATAGAGATTTTAATAAAAAATCTCGCTTTAATTCATATCAGTATAAACATTCTGTTCCACCTTATAATATGGAACACCCAGTATCTTCTAAAAATATGTCATCTCATAAAAGCCCTTCTAACATACAACGAATCAATAGCTCCTTCACAGATCCAAAATGGGAAAAGGACATTTCAACGTTGGGTGCTAACTCAACACCTCTGGGAATTTGTAAAGAAAGCGTTCACTCTTCGTGTATTATACCTCCCAGAAATCCAACAGGTTTTAGTTTTAATTCACAATCTCAACCTACTTCTTCCCTCTTTACTAATTCACAAGAACATGTGTCTGCAGATTCCAACATTGATATAAATAAAAATTCTAGTCGTTCAACCATTAGTTTGTCGCAAAAATTGATAGAAAATCCTCAATCCTACCCCTTTGCGCATGAACTGGTACCAAAAATTTCTCCCACCAATTATGAAGCAGAATTTTTAAAATTCTGTACAGGCAAATCAAAACCTGTATCGTCAAATCCTTCAAAAACTAAAACAAACTTATCAAAACCCATGTATTCTTATCCTGTAAAAACTAGTACAGACTCTGTTTTACACACTACGAATTCTTGTCCCAGAACTTTTGTAGAAAGAACAAACCTGTCTTCGAACGAAGATCAGGCTCGATTGTATGCCATGTGTTTGGATACCATGACAAGGAAGCTATTTGTAATTCCCATCAAATCAAACGCCGAAAAAGCAGCGCGTAGGGTGCAGAAAGATAGTCCAACTTCAAGTACAATTAATGATAATTTAATATCAATTGAAAGAAACAGCTCCAAAAATTGGAAAAGATGTACTGGTGAATCTAATTTCATTCCATCTAACAAAGCTGTTATGCAAGATTCTCAAATGAAATCAGAAGTCCAGGAACCTTTGTCTGAAAATAATCTAACCAATCTAGAAATCGCCCAAACCTCAGGATCTGACAGTGTAAAGAAACCCTCGGGATATAGAGAAACGAAGCCACCAACCAAAAGCTTGAAAAAATATCCCTTGCCGAAACGGAGGGTAAAAAAAAGACTTTCAAAAGTGTACAAAAATGCACGCAGTACTATCAACAAGTCTTCCGTTCTGACTGAACAGAATATTAATAATAGTGATTCACTGGAAGATTATTCTTTCAAGTCTAGTGAAGATCTCAGTAGCCCAAATAGTCAAGTAATACCCCCAAATAGTCAATTAAATATTAATCTTATCAACACAAATGGTGAACTGTCTCCAATAAAAATTTCAAATCCTACTGTCGAAATCAATGTCGGTGGGAAAAGTCTGTTGGTTGCAAGTTCCTTAAATAAATTGTCAGTAAAAAATACATCAAATCTGTCAGGAGATAATAACTTAAATACTGATAACTATCCCAAGTCCAACATTTCAAGTAATACGAGAAATGTTACCTTTTTCAGACAAGCTAAAGCTACATCTTTTGGGAACACTTCTCTTAAAAACCCCACGAAAAGCAATATTCTTAAAGATGATGTTATTTTTTCAAAGCCTAAATCCACAAATTCTTTTGTAGATAAAAATATCCTAAATGCCACTAAAGATCTGAACTCAAATGTTATCCATCTTAAAAATCTCTTAAAAAATAAAAATATCACCAATGAAAATATCAACAACTTCACTACAACCACGAAGATATTGAATATTCCCAGTACAAATACTACCGCTTCTGAGCCTTCAAATTCTATTCTATATAATAAAGCCTTAAACCAAATTAATGATCCCAACTCTTTGAATTCTATAGGAACTATCAACTACTTAAAAAGCCCTAGAGTTATCAATAATAAAAATGATATAATTGAATGTCCTTCGAACCCTATTCTAAATGACAATACCTTAAACAGTGTTCAAGATTCTATGAACTACAAAGACCCTGTTAAAAATATAAAAATAGTGAACATTCCTGAAACTACCAGCTCATCAAATTCAACTTTGCCCAAACCAGTGAGACCAATAATACATAGAATTATACCTCGGCCTCGCGTTGCCTGTAAAACTCCAAGCACAACAATCATGCAACCTAGACTAACACCACCTCCACTTGTAAGACTTCGTTTGTTTCGGCCGTGTTCAAAAGTAGCAATACCCTTAAACAAAAATAATACTAAAGTTTTGTCCACTAGTGTTTATTCTACAGCCAATGGGAACACCATGATTTACTCACAAAAGTTACCACACCTACAAAATTCGCATGTAGTATTAGCACAAAATCCGATGCGATTGAATACTCCATCTAAAAACAAATGTCAATAGATCAATCAATTTCTCTCAAGTTCCTAATACTTCAATGGGCGAAGCTCAACAACCAACCGTGCAAGGTTCTTCCATAAATCCTGTGATGTCCTCTGAATCAGCACTAGCCACATCATCAGGGTCTTCATTCAGCTCAACCTCTGTAAAAAAAAATTCAACAACTCCCGATATCATCTATTAAAACTATTTCATCGAATGCCCTTGGAATATCATCTACTTCTAACCCAATCACTTTGTTAACAAATAAACAATATCCTTATGTATCTACTTCACTATCTTCTTTGACTACTTCGTCAAATAGCTTTGCAAGGGTATCTTGTAATTCTTTAGTCTCTACCACATCTTCAACCATACCCACCAAGGTTGCATTTGGAGTAAAAACAATGGGTCATAAGAACCCTAATAATATATCTGAGCTGAAAACTATCAGATCGCTTTCAACTATATCTCCAACTACATCTCAGATAATTCCAATAACTTCTTCAGTATCTTCAGTTTGGTCTCAGGACACACTATCTTCAAAGATTTCAGTTTTCCCAAACAACTCAACTCCACTGAGCTCACCACCTCTTACTGATACAATAGACTCCAGTTCATTGTCTTTAAGAAATCCATCAATTGTCTCATGCTCCTCATCTACTCCTGTTTTTAATCCAATCACTTCAAATGCTACATCCTTGGTTCAAGACACTTTACCCAATCTTTCTAAATTTAATACAGATCCCTCAAATTCTACACCGCTGGTACGATGTACTTCATCTAATATTCTCACTTCAAATCCACATCTCCAAAGTGTTACATCTTTGGCGCCATTCAATCTTTCCTCTTCCAACACACCCTTTTCAACATCTCTGGTACCATTCAAACGTGAAGAAATAAGCAAACCTGAGTACACTCTTGTCAGAGATTGTTCCATGAAGGGTATTCCAAATTTCGTAGTTGTCCCGGTTCCCAAAAATCCAAAACCTTCATTTGCAAAAAACCAACTCACCCCATACAGTCAAAAAACGTGCTGAATCCGAAGAAAATTCTAATAATACTTCTCAAGCGTTTAAGAATAGTACTCCTTTGCATCACAACCCTTCAAATAAATCAATCCCAAATCATCCAGCCATTGATAACCCCACCACAAAAGATTTAATTACTAACGATGATTATTTAGAAATAACTGTGATTGACATGGATGGCTTGGATAATAAACCTGATAGTGAACCAATTGTTCCAAACAAAACCACACCCAATGAACCTGAACCGGAAGCTAGGCAAATTAAAGACTTGGTGTCCTTTATCAAAATACTTGAGAAAGATTTGAAGGCTCAAAAAGACATTCATACACAAAACAAATCTCCGGTTGGTAATCATCTAGAAGGAAATAAAAAAGGTTCTCTAAATAATAGTAAATGTATCGAGTCTAAAATTAAGCAAACGATGGATGAGAGAGCTGAAGGAATCAATAAAACAGACATTAAAAACTGTAGTGTATATTTTGAGAGAAATAATACAATTCCCAAACCCAATAACGTCAACTATGTTAGCAGTAATGTTACTACTGTTAACAGAAGATATGGAAATACAACTAACGATGCCATTTTCACTAATTCTAAAATTAACACTGATTTTAACAGATCTGAGACAAAACCCGTCAATACAGCAAATTTTCATGTCATTCCTACTATTTCAAACACAAACAAGGTTAACAATGTAAGTAATAATAAAATCAATTTTAACAATATGATCGGTAATCCCTGCAATGTTAATAATACTACGTATAACATTACGCGAAACAACAGAAGTGACCAAAGCAACAGTAAATTCATTGACAATGTTAGAGATCATAGCATTTTAACCAACAACCACATCAAGAAAATGAATGACAACTTAAACACCAACAATAACGATATCATTAACAACTTCAACATCAATGACAATCTATCTAGCTCTGGCAGTAATCGGACGAATATCAATGGTAAAGTTGAAAGAAATATGCATAAACTCAACATGAACAAAAATCATTCTTGTCTCAGTTCTGAAAGAACTCTTTCACCCATCAAGAAATACCCTCTGTTGAAGCATACCAATAGTAGGAGTCCCATTTTACCTCGTCCTAGAACTGCTGACAGGGTAGTTTTTCCCCTCAGTTCTGATTCTGAATCCGAAGAGACTACCAGTCAAGATCTGATCGGCATGCTGAATAGTCTGCTGCAAGATGTTCGCCAGATGGATGACACCGGTCAGTCATCGGTGGTTTTGAACGAAATACCTGAGCCGCCCTTAGACTTGGACGAAAAAGAATGTGATGGTCAGAATGAAAACAAAGACAAAAAATATAACAGTAACTATGAGAATAGAAAGACATCTGATAGTTATCATGAAAACATCAGAGAAATTGAATATGGGAGAAACTCTCAGAATAGAAACTCACCTCATAGATATCAATACATGAAAAATAGTCAAAACAATCAATCGACTTGGAATTCGCAGACTTTAACAGAAGAATCATCGCAACATGAGCGACAAATTGTGACATATTCACCGTCTGACGACAGAAGAAAAACAAGAAGTTCCTCCCGTGATTCTCAATCAAACAGTCGCTACGATTCACCTGAACGACTTTTCGCCAAATTTCGGAAACTCACCAACAAATCCCGCATTGTTTTGGACGCAAAAACCAAGTTCAAAATCAATAACTTCATCTCGTCGCTCAAATATTTGAATGATGAGAACCCTGCTACCATGTCCGAAGATAGGCGAGATTTTCGTAAAAGGTTTGCACTCAATTTAGTCGAGAGTAAAACCGGGCAAAATGATCCGTCAATCAATATTTCACCTGAAAATTCTGATATAAACTTTTTACCGCACACTACTCAAAGTGGTTTTAAAAATACAAATCGTTTCGTTGCGTCCAAATGTGGCAGCATTTTCGATTCGACGGGTAAAAGAGTTCCTAAAATTGTTGAACTACCTGATTTATCGACAAGGAATGGTAGTTCAGTTGGTAATATGGAAAGGTCCTCCCAACCTAATTCTTCATCGTACACTATAAGTAACAATAGTTTTCAAGTGCCAAGTCCGAGTCACAGTTCTTTACTTGACAATTTCGACCCTAGTCTCTTGTTGGAAAGTCTAGGACCTGGTCCTTCATTAGAAACTTGTAATCTTCAGAAAAATGACAGTAACATCTCACTCTCAAACAGTTCCTCTGGGTCTCTCTCAACGTCCTCTGCGCCCTCCTCTAGTATGTATATTGAACCTTCTTTCTATGTATCTCAATCTTTTAATTCTACTTTATATTCATCACCATCTTCAAGATACTCTACATCTTCTAATGGTTCATCTAAACTCTGAAATGCTAACATACAATCTTCTATACCTTCTCCTAGTTTGTATTCTCATTCTTCATATACCCAAAATGTTTCTTCTCAACCAACTGATATGTCAGGAAATACGATTCATTCATCCTCAGTAACAGTTTCACCTACTGCTCCCACTTTACCAAGTATTAATTCTTCTGCTGATTTCCTAGTTTCTTCTACATATGATTCAAATATTCCACCCAATTCTTAGAATTATTCGCAAACATTTTGCATTTTACAAAAAAAAATCACTTTTTCTCAACCCATCTCCTTCTTGAGCTTGTCAACTTGTTCTTGAAACTCCTTCTCTGGATAAAAATTTCTTCCTATAATTTTGACTTGAAATTTTTATGCTTAAATTTTTAAAATTCTAGCAGAACTTTATGCAACCATACCGGCGCGTGCCTGGTTATATGAAGGACCAATTATTAGAATGTGTACTCGATAAACAAAACTTTCTCTATTTCAAATTTTCCTCCTATTCCAGATTCTTCTTTCGCAAATCCTTCTGTACAATCAGCAATTTTTTTCAATCCCTCTTCAAATTTTCCTACAAAACCTCACTTTTCTCAAAATTGTCCTCAATTAGACTCATCAACTGAACTCTTTACTCCGGAGACTTCGGTTCAAATCTTGGCCGATCTAACAATTACAGACGCTAACCGAACCCATCCATCTTTATTGAACGTTGTTCCTTCGGAACTTACAAGATCAGTGTCCCACTAAATAAGCAAAGTCCGATTACGCTTTCTTGAAAGGTTTTGTCTTCAAATTGCCTAATATAACAGATCCCACCGAAAATTAAAAAAAAACCTAAGAACTAAATTGCCATTGGCAATGTCATTAAGTCCTTACTCACTAACTGATTCATAATCAACGCTCAAAGAGCAATATTATGTAACAGCCTTTCACACTAAACGAGAATGTCTGGGCTGCGACTTAGTCGCGTGTACAAAATTTGCCTCCGTAACTTCTTTACCTTATGTTCATGTGAAAGAGCTTTTTAAAGTAGGTGGCACCTATTGTATATTTCTAAAATTACATTTTAACATCTTGCTTTGTTTCATGTACTTTCAAGTATTTATATATTGATGCTCAAACTTTTAATTAAAAACACAAACTTCTAACTTGTGATTCCACGGATTCTCAGGATCCTTACAAAACGTCTTTTGTTTTATTTTAATTCCTGCCTTCCTTTACAATTAACTACCTCTAGTAATCTCATGCAGTATTTTAGCGCTTAGGTACTGTGTTCGTGTCAACTTCCTGAATACAGAAATAATTTATTCAAAATCAATTTTCAAAATACGCGAACAAAACATCTCAGATTTTGTATTTTTCTACACAATGCCTAGTTTTACCCCTCTATCATTTCTAATCAATCCTTGTAAGTCCACACAACCATTTTCATTTCGAATGTTAGTATATCCTCTTGAATTGCTATGTTTATAATAAAACGATTACAATCGTAAAAAAAATTATTTTCTGGGGAAATGAAAAACAACTCGGGTTAACACAAGGACCTCACATTGCTTGGTGAGTTCAAGATTTATTCAACATCATGATAATGCCATAGGGGTTCTAAACATTGGTTCTAAGTTAATGGCAACTGGTGTAGTATAACCAGTGGTTGTATTGTTTATACAAGTGCTGAAACACACTTTTTCAAACAGTTTTCTAAATGAAAGGAGTTGATTATACGCCCTTTCAGACAGATCTGGGTTTCATTGAATTCAATAGTTTAACATCGCACATAACCACAAAGTGAAATTATTAAATAATGAAAATAAATAACCTTTATTAGATATAAATTTAAATGAATATCCAAAAATTAGCAGAGTGCTAAGGTCTTTTAACTGATCAAAATGTAATATCTGTTCGTATCAGTTAAGTAATTCTTCATAGAAATACTAACGGGAAAAGTGTAACACTTTGAAAAAAAGTATGAACAACACAAGTCAATAAACATCATGTTAAATTCAAATTCAGAATAAATACCTAAATTTAAGTCTATAACATTTACAACCTGTTTATATGGACCCTTCCATAGGAAGGACTTAAATAAATAGAAAATAATGGGGGTTACATCTTTATAGAACAAAGGATACATTGTTTTTAAATCAATGAGCAATTGAGAAAACGTGTTAGTTGACGTTTTCTTTTCAACGGTTACAATTAAAGCCTCAAGTATCTACAAAACGGGCACTTTTCAATTACCAATATATCAAAAGCGAGTTATGAATTTTTATTTTTTGTGATGGGAACATTTACTTGATTGACAAATATTTTTTCATCTTAAGCATAGTATTGAGATTAAAAAATTAAAATAAAATGAACTTTTTACCAAACAAAAAAGAACTTTCAATTAAAATAAAAACTTCCATATAATTAATTCAATAGACTTTTTATCTCTGAAAATGCCCCCTCTCCCAAAATCCAGTGCCATTTGTCAAAATTCAAAACCTTTCTTCTCATCTGAGTTGATGTTACTTGAATGTAAATATTTTTGTTTGGTTATAAATTTCATTATCTTCATAATTCATCACCAACCACCAAGATGAAGTTTTTTACAGAAAATTTCAAGAATCATTTCTGAGGTGACTTCAGGTATGATGAGCATTATCTTGTAGTTCTCTCGGTGTGACTTTTCCACAACAGTTGTGTTTTGTAGATACTTGTTACTGTTTTGTAGATGAGGTCTTCTTAATAGTGTCTTACCAAAAGAGGATTTCGTATTTTCTGTCATTCCGTGTTGATTGTCTTTCGTTAATATATTCGTAAACATGCACCATTTTTTTAAACAACCATTCTTTCTACCTTCAAATTACCCATCTTATAAACTTTTATATTTTAATTAATATTAAAAAAAAGTTATCATATTTGTGTTGTCACAATTACTAAAACTAGCTTTACTTTAACTTTGCTGAACTTGGGACTCGAACCACCGACCTCCGATTACTAGTCCGCCGCCTTATTGATCGATTGCAGTAGCCGTCTACTTTGATGTAATGCTTGTCACTACTTGGATGTATCTGAGACCTTTTAAAGTTAATGGGACATTCCAATTTTCTGAGGTTGAATATGTCTCATTACTACCCACGAGCATTTGCTCAGTTTTTTTTTTAAGTTTTCCTTATCAAGTTTTAATATTTTTTATTAAACATAAAACATTTCATCAAAAACTCCAGTTTTTGGAATTGCTCCCAAAAAATGAAGCTGCGTTTCCTATTTAGACTTATTTTGTGTTATCAGGATTTTTAATGAGGTGTTTTCGACAAACCTTTAAGCCTACTGCATTACGAAACTCTCATTTTGTAAGACAGATTCCTAGCGGTTCATTTTGGACTGTACATGTGATGCATTATTATAATACAAGACTAAGGGGTCTCCACACAGTGGTCAATATTACCAAACAACAGCAACAAATAATAATAATTTACAGGTTGAATTATATTCACAAAAAAACATTTTGTATTATCTTTTTAACATTTATTTTACTTAATATCTTAAGATTTGTGATATATTTTCCTTAGAGGAATGCATTTATTTTCTATGAAAACACAAATATATTCTCAAATAGAACAAAGGTTCCTGAAGCTGCACATTGAGTTAAAATTATTTTCGTATCCATATAGAATTTTATTTATTTATAGGTAAAACAAGGTGTCATCTTCTCTTTTCATCGGAAGCACTGATAATATGCTTCCAGCATTGCCTCTTTGAGTGGCAATGCTGATTTGTTGAATTAGAAATTCACTGGCCCTGGTGTTTCCAGTCCTTATAGAATCAGTGAACAAATATTCATTGTACCATCAATAACACATCCATGTTATATCTACTGTATATTGTACTGACTTTTGTAAATATTAATTTTGCTGCATTGAAATTTCAATCAAGTTCCAGTATATTTATTAATTTTAATAATAATACTGAATTTGGCACTGATAGATTACAAAAATTTCAACACGTCTAACATTTTTGGGAACAGAATTTGGCACGAGAGGTTAGGTTGACTTTGGCACCTTATTATCGGGTACGGTACAATAATTTTCAAGAGATAGTCGAGTAAGAACATAATAGTTTTCCTGGATAAAAATAGTACAGTATTATGATGTGGTCAAAATCGCAAAGGGGAGAGATAACTTCTCACGTCCTGACTGGGTTTCGAACCCACGACCTCTGGATTACCAGAACGATGCCTTGACCGCACTGAGCTACCGGACCGACTACATAATACTTGACATGTTATTCCTTATTCAAGAGAGGGAAACACTAACCATTAAGTACAACAAAGTTCTATCTCGAGGGAGACACAGCTCTGGTCGTCCTTGTAAAGCACAGCTTTGTCCCCCGGAGGGAGCTCTATTCAAATGTAGATCTCCATTTTGTTTTGCTTGCGAATGATGCGCGATTGTCCGGGCGGGATTTCTGGCAGTCCGACGTACTTGAAAGAGACCAGTACCGTCTGCTGATTGAAATTGGCTTCAAATCTGCAGGAGAGATGTGAAACACGAAAATATTAGAAAAATGTAGTCACCCTGGCCGAGTAGAGTACCTCGGATTTTTTTTTGGGGGAGTTAAGAAACAAACCCTTATGAATTGCATGTCCCTTTGCATACATACATTCATAATCAACAGAATTTCGAAACACCTGGACAGAATGATTTGAAACTAGGCAAACAGCTTAAATTTGTTATGTGAGAAAATCTAGGAGATGTTATGTGAGAAGATCTAGGAGATCTTCTTTAATTTTAGGTTTGATGTCACTTTCAACTGCATCGTCATATCACAACGGGGGTGTTACCCTCCATTCGCAGGAAACTCACAAACCTGCTACCCACATTAACCTCACGCAGCCTGGGTTGGCCCGGAATGCTAGCATCACGAAGTCTTCACTTCGCTGGACGTTGCCTAACTTCGGTGATCCTACAAGAACCGGTGCATTCAATGCGCTATCGACGCTGGCTAGCCCGGGTTTAATCCTCGTCAGCGTAGATTTTTTCCCTGCTTTGTACTTGATGTTACGGGATCCACTCATACCACGAGAGGAAAAGTGACGGTACTGCGAGAGGGAATTTATGTTGTCTGGGAAAAAGTTGTTATTATGTAATACTGAGCCACCAACTTAAATTGTGACATAATGTGTATAGATAGCGACCAGTGGTAGCATTAAGAGTAAGAAATGAAGTATTTGGACAATGGGCGATATTAGGAGTCTAGTTATGTTGTGCTAACCAGGCGTGGCCAGTGGGAAAATGTTTTGGGGGTGCTGCCACATAAACCGGACTAAACTGGGATATACAGAGTCGCTATTTTAGTGTCTAAAGAGTTTGAGTTAGTTTACCTTGCAAATCATAATAATTATGCATTAATTATTCTAGAAATGTGTGATAACTTTCATTGTGACGAGCTAGTACTTGAGAAAATCCTCTTTTTCATCTGGGGGTGCTGCAGTTCCGCAGCTCCTTAGCTCCCGCCGCACCTGGTGCTAACCACAACTGGGTTGTTGTTGTTGTTGTTGTAGCCAGCTTGGCTACAGCTGGAGGGGGTGGGTGATGGTCTCCAGCCAACTTTATTTCAAAGCTGGCTCGTCCTGAACCACATAATTTCTATGTGCGATCAACCATCATGAGGACTTGGACTTTTCTTTATAAGCCATTAAACCCTTAGGAAACTGCAAGCTAGCCTGGGTTGTAAGGGTTGGCAAGTCTGTTCTCTGTTTATAGTCCTCTAGCGGGGCACTGGTCTTCTCCCTGTTTAACGTCCCCCAGTCAGACTAACTGGGTGAACATGAGCGCACCAATAATATTACATTTGTAATGGGACGCCCTGTCTTTACTTACTCGGGAGATATGTTGACTTCGGGCGGCCGCCCCACCGCGTTCTGAATCACGAGGAACAACTTCGTGACTATCTCTATCACGTGTCCCGTCTGGAACACAAAGTCGCCTTTCCCGTGCACCTCCGAGTGGAAGAGGCAGCCCATCTGATGGTGGTGGGGGGGGTGGCCGCTGCCTGCCCCCCCTCCTCCTCCCGTGAAGGAGGAGGAGGAGGCGTCCGAGCAAGAGCTGGGGCTTGGCTGCGGGCGGGGGAGGGAGGCGGAATTGTTATTAGTGGAGGTGAAAATAATTGTTTCTTTTAATATATTTTTTTTTTTTTTTTCTTAAACATATTCACAACTTAAGTTGTAGTTTTATTTATAATTTTTACAAGGATTATATTTAATTATATTCTTAATATTTTCTTAAGAATATAATTACGAAGTTTAGGGGGGAAAAAACATGGAAAAATGTATATTTACTAACTCTCTCACCCTTCGTATATGGAAGACAGATATATCGTCCAGGTAGGGTGACAGGGTCGATAGACCTCACTCATTCCTTGACTCACCAACTCATTCACTCACTCACTTATTGATTCGTTCACTCACTCACTTATTAAGTCGTTCACTCACTGACTCATTGAGTCGTTCACTCACAAACCGCTCGTATATGGAAAATAGCTCTATCGTTCATATCTTTCTCACTAACTCATTCACTCACCGCTCGTATATGAAAAATAGCTCTATCGTTCATATCTTTCTCACTAACTCATTCACTCACCGCTCGTATATGGAAAATAGCTCTATCGTTCATATCTCACCGCTCGTATATGAAAAATAGCTCTATCGTTCATATCTATCTCACTAACTCACTCACTCACCGCTCGTATATGTAAAATAGCTCTATCGTTCATATCTTTCTCACTAACTCATTCACTCACCGCTCGTATATGGAAGACAGCTATATCGTTCAGGTAGGTTGACAGGGAAAGTCGATAGACCTCACTCATTCCTTGACTCATTAACTCATTCACTCACTCACTTATTGACTGGTTCACTCACTCAACGCTTTATATGAAAAATAGCTCTATCGTTCATATCTATCTCACTGACTCATTCACTCACCGCTCGTATATGAAAAATAGCTCTATCGTTCATATCTTTCTCACTAACTCATTCACTCACTCACTTATTGACTGGTTCACTCACTCACTCACCGCTCGTGTATGATTTTTTTTTATTTTTATTAACAAAATAAATTTTTATTTTGAACTGCTCTAAACAAAGAGTTGCCAACTGACACAGTATACAATTCAAACATTCTTGTCATTAGTTATTTAATCATTTCAGGGTAGAATGAACATTTTTAAGGATGAAATTATTTCAGTAGCATCTTTGGGGACAGCTCTTACGAGTACAAGTACATATGGCGATGGATAATGTTGAGTGTATCCCTGAGAATTGTTATGCATAATTCTTGGATCTGCTTTATCGTTCATATCTTTCTCGCTAACTCATTCACTCACCGCTCGTATATGGAAGACAGCTATATCGTCCAGGTAGGTTGACTCACTCACTCCTTGACTCATTCACTCACTCACTTATTGAGTCGTTCACTCACTCACCGCTCGTATATGGAAGACAGCTATATCGTCCAGGTAGGGAGAGAGGGAGAGCCGGTAGATCTCCGAGGCAGGCACACGGTATTTGATCTGGAGAGTCCTGTGGTCCAGGATGAGCATGGAGCTGGTGGACAGGACGAACAGGATGGGGACGAACTGGAACCAGACAGCATGTCATTGTCAATTTCTTCTACCATACAGTATGTACTAAACATGTTGGTTCAAGTTTTATTTACAAATGACATAGAATATATACATACATAGATATTAAATTAAAAAATAATAAATACTTGATCAAGGGCGTGCTAATGCCAACGCATTCTTTACAGTATGTACGAGCTTATCTAGCCATATCTTGCCGCTAGTATTTTATGTATGTAGTACCAGTACCTTGCCGCTAGAGCTTTCTATCTTTTACATTAATTATAAAATAATAATAAATATACCTTCTATGTAACATACTTGCCGCTAGAGTTTCTATCTAGTACCATACCTTGCCGCTAGAGTTTCTATCTGTACCATACCTTGCCGCTAGAGTTTCTATCTAGTACCATACCTTGCGCTAGAGTTTCTGTCTAGTACCATACCTTGCCGCTAGAGTTTCTATCTAGTACCATACCTTCCGCTAGAGTTTCTTCTAGTACCATAGCTTGCCGTCTAGAGTTTCTATCTATGTACCATAGCTTGTCGCTAGAGTTTCTATCTAGTAAACCCTACCTTGCCGCTAGAGTTTCTATCTAGTACCATACCTTACTGCTAGAGTTTCTGTCTAGTAACATACCTTGCCGCTAGAGTTTCTATCTAGTACCATAACCCTTACTGCTAGAGTTTCTGTCTAGTAACATACCTTGCCGCTAGAGTTTCTATCTAGTAACATACCTTGCCGCTAGAGTTTCTATCTAGTAACATACCTTGCCGCTAGAGTTTCTGTCTAGTAACATACCTTGCCGCTAGAGTTTCTATCTAGTACCATACCTTACTGCTAGAGTTTCTGTCTAGTAACATACCTTGCCGCTAGAGTTTCTATCTAGTAACATACCTTGCCGCTAGAGTTTCTGTCTAGTAACATACCTTGCCGCTAGAGTTTCTATCTAGTACCATACCTTACTGCTAGAGTTTCTATCTAGTAATACCTTGCCGCTAGAGTTTCTATCTAGTAACATACCTTGCCGCTAGAGTTTCTGTCTAGTAACATACCTTCCGCTAGAGTTTCTATCTAGTACCATACCTTACTGCTAGAGTTTCTGTCTAGTAACATACCTTGCCGCTAGAGTTTCTATCTAGTAACATACCTTGCCGCTAGAGTTTCTATCTAGTAACATACCTTGCCGCTAGAGTTTCTGTCTAGTAACATACCTTGCCGCTAGAGTTTCTATCTAGTACCATACCTTGCCGCTAGAGTTTCTGTCTAGTACCATACCTTGCCGCTAGAGTTTCTGTCTAGTACCATACCTTACCGCTAGAGTTTTTGTCTAGTACATACCTTACTGCTAGAGTTTTTGTCTAGTACCATACCTTACCGCTAGAGTTTCTATCTTGTACCATACCTTGCCGCTAGAGTTTCTATCTAGTACCATACCTTGCCGCTAGAGTTTCTGTCTAGTACCATACCTTGCCGCTAGAGTTTCTATCTAGTACCATACCTTGCCGCTAGAGTTTCTATCTAGTACCATACCTTACCGCTAGAGTTTCTGTCTAGTACCATACCTTACCGCTAGAGTTTCTGTCTAGTAACATACCTTGCCGCTAGAGTTTCTATATAGTACCATACCTTACCGCTAGAGTTTCTATCTAGTACCATACCTTACTGCTAGAGTTTCTGTCTAGTAACATACCTTGCCGCTAGAGTTTCTATCTAGTACATACCTTACTGCTAGAGTTTCTGTCTAGTAACATACCTTGCCGCTAGAGTTTCTATCTAGTAACATACCTTGCCGCTAGAGTTTCTGTCTAGTAACATACCTTGCCGCTAGAGTTTCTATCTAGTACCATACCTTGCCGCTAGAGTTTCTGTCTTAGTACCATACCTTGCCGCTAGAGTTTCTGTCTAGTACCATACCTTACCGCTAGAGTTTTTGTCTAGTACCATACCTTACTGCTAGAGTTTCTGTCTAGTAACATACCTTGCCGCTAGAGTTTCTATCTAGTAACATACCTTGCCGCTAGAGTTTCTGTCTAGTAACATACCTTGCCGCTAGAGTTTCTGTCTAGTACCATACCTTGCCGCTAGAGTTTCTGTCTAGTACCATACCTTACCGCTAGAGTTTTTGTCTAGTACCATACCTTACCGCTAGAGTTTCTATCTTGTACCATACCTTGCCGCTAGAGTTTCTATCTAGTACCATACCTTGCCGCTAGAGTTTCTGTCTAGTACCATACCTTGCCGCTAGAGTTTCTATCTAGTACCATACCTTGCCGCTAGAGTTTCTATCTAGTACCATACCTTACCGCTAGAGTTTCTGTCTAGTACCATACCTTACCGCTAGAGTTTCTGTCTAGTAACATACCTTACTGCTAGAGTTTCTGTCTAGTAACATACCTTGCCGCTAGAGTTTCTATCTAGTAACATACCTTGCCGCTAGAGTTTCTGTCTAGTAACATACCTTGCCGCTAGAGTTTCTGTCTAGTACCATACCTTGCCGCTAGAGTTTCTGTCTAGTACCATACCTTACCGCTAGAGTTTTTGTCTAGTACCATACCTTACCGCTAGAGTTTCTGTCTAGTAACATACCTTGCCGCTAGAGTTTCTGTCTAGTAACATACCTTGCCGACATTCGTGGCTCAGTGGTGAAGAGTAACTGACCCGGTTACTGATTGGTTACTGACCCGGAGGTTGAGGGTTCGAATCCCGGCCGGAGCGGAAATTTCCGACCGAAATTTTCCGTTTCCGGAATAGCATGGATGTACCTTGCCGCTATAGTTCCTATCTAGTACCATACCTTGCCGCTAGAGTTTCTATCTAGTAAGTACCATACTTTGCCGCTAGAGTTTCTATCTATTATTATTATTATTTAACTCTTTATTGGTCAAGTACCTACATACATTCAACAAAATAGGACATGCTAAAAAAAAAAAAAAAAAAAAATAGAATATGTAGTGAACCAAGGGCCGAGGTTAAAGCCTGTGGCTTTCTCTTCCACCGAACCCCATAGGATATAAAAAAAATAATGAAAAAAATATATGTATAATAATAAATACTTGTAAAAAAGTAGAAAGAAACAAAAGTTAACAAAAAAAAAAGAGAATACCATACCTTGCCGCTAGAGCGTGTGATCTTGTTGATCATATCCGCGAACACAACGTACTGGTCGTTGCTCTCCAGCGACATTTTCTTCCACTGCACGTTCTGTCGCAGACGCACGTAGTCGCCGACGAACGGATGAGACACACTGGCGACATAACAAGGACACAGGATTAAAAACATCTCAGCTGAAAAATAATAATCTTCAATATCTATAAAAGAAAGCTGTCTGTGTGTATGTATGTTCTTTATACAAATCCACACCGTTTGACCGAGAAACCTGAAATTTTGAACATAGGTCCGGTTGGATCAGGGAATTCTTCTAGGCTAGGTTATATCTCCCTAAGGTTAAGCTACAATGAGTAAGGATAAAAAATAGTATTAAATAAAAAATGATGCATTATGATCTTAACTTAATAGAGCGCCTTATTGATGGAAATAGTAAAATTAGGCTTCTAATAATTAACTGTCCGCCACTGATAACGGTAAAAAATGGAAGGTAAAATACCAATGAATTAGATTAATGAAATGTTTTATGTTTATTTTAAACAATGTGTAGCGCCGAATCTACAGGGTACACCAGTAGGTCCTTATGTTCAACTTTAAACCCCACTTACACGGACACCGCCCCTCTTTATGACAGAAAAGTCAAGTAAATGTGAATTTTAATATTTTTATTTGCTTATTCATATTAATGATTAAAAATTATACCATTTCATTTGAAATTCTAGAGAATTGACCAACTTTTTGAAAAAAAATACCACTTCCGGGGGTCGAACCTAGATTTCGAGGTCACCAGTAGATCGGTCATGGGCCTTTTCCTATCCTTAAAAATTCCCACGAGAAGTCACCGTGGCAGAGCGAGTTAGCGCACTGGGCATTGTACGCACGGTGACCTGGGTTCGATCCCCAGCGGGGCAGGATTTTTTCTGCTCTGTTCTTGGGTGTTCGGGGTCCACTCATACCTCGTGAGGAAAAATGAGTAGCTGCTTTAATGTGAGCAGCGACCAGTAGCGGAATTATAGACAAAAATAAGATATTAGGATATTCATGATATGGAAAAGTCCTATAATTCTGCGCTACCCACTAAAATTGTGATATAATAACACAAAGAAACATATTTATTTATTTGTTTTTTATTTAGATTCCCACGCGTTCAAAAGTTATGGGCGATGGGCGAGGACTTCTGGGACATACTGTATAGTCTTGATGTAAATAAAACTTGATCGAATTTGTATAATAATAATAATAATGTATAATAATAATAATATCGCCTTATTTATACTGCCCGATTAGGACTATTATGTCCCATTAGTCCAGCAGTAAGCCCAAGACGTATTATTATGTGGTAAAAATCCCAAATGGGAGGATAACTTGTCATGTCCCGGCTGGGTTTCGAACCCACGACCTCTGGAATCTCTGGATTCACAGAGTGCCGCCTTTACCACTGAGCTACTGGGACAGACATTTACAAGAAGGAAAAAAAAAGAGAAATGTCCTACCTAAAGGGCGGGGTTATTGCCTGTGGCAATCTCTTCCACCCAACCCTTGATCGAATTTGTATAATAATAAGTTACCTCTTGGCGTAGGCCAGCTTGCGATCGCGGAACACAATGCTCGCGGTCACCTTTTCCCGCATGCGGTTCCGTGCGGTCTGGTCGAAGCGGAGGCGGTACCGGTGACAGCGCCACTTGTGATGGAGGCGACGGAGGAGCCGCGAGGTCTCCTGGAGGCAGGGGAGTGTGGTGGGGGGACAGTGGGGGTGGGGGGCGGCGAGGGGAGAGGGGGACGGGGGCCAGTGGCGGGAGAGGGGGGAATCACAGCCGGGGGAGGCGACCAGCGCCCGCGAGAGAGAGAGAAGGAAGGTGCGTCTCTGTGTGTGTGTTGGAATGTGGTAGAGATGAGAGGGAGAGAGAGAGGGAGAGAGAGAGAGAGGAGAGAGAGGGAGAGAGAGAGAGAGAGAGAGAGAGAGAGAGAGAGAGAGAGAGGAGAGAGAGAGAGGAGAGAGAGGGAGCAAGTAAGTGAAAGAGAAGGGAAGGGTAGAAAGAGAGAGAGAGAGAGAGAGAGGTTATTATTAAGAAAAGGGCACAACAAACGATTCATCATCATAGGGTGGCGTCATCGTGAACGATGGTAGCCAGACAGTGGAGGAATGACTCAGCGCTTCTAGCACTGTCTTTACAAGGAGGCTAATAATTGACAAGGGCCCCAGAACCAAGCCAATGCTGGTCTACTCCCTATTTATAGTCCTAAACGATTAGAAAAGTTAAAACTATGAATTATACGTGGAAAAGCAACTGCATCAAGAGCCTGTTCAGTTTGTGGTTACTAAAGCATTGTAATGCTTTGATTCTGGATTATGCATATTTTCTATGGGAATAAAAATAGGAACTAACTAGATTTTTTTACTAACTTTGCCCTTATCAAACACCTCGATCGAGATACTTTACGCAGACACAATGAAGAATACATAAAAATTACCGAAAGGGTAATAGTATGAAAATAATTAGTGTATGGTATTGTCGAGGTAGGTACGAGTAAAAACAAAGATAAGTACAGTATAATATATATTTCATAGTATCCGATAATAGTGTACAAATTGTACATTCTACATACGACCTCAGTAGCTTGATTGATAAGGCGGCGGACTCGTAATCTGGAGGTCGGTGATTCGGGTCCCAAGTTAAGCAAAAATTTGGAAATGCGAGTATGAGAAGTTGTGATATCACGATTGTGATATGTTAATGCATTCAGTATATTTTAAGTATATTTGTAGTACAAATTTTGTACCATCTATAAGAGCAGGGATTCATACTTTTTTTTACATTGCACCCTGTCACACTATCTCTCTCCTTTTTGGATTAATTGATACAATATATATCATTTAAAACATCTTCTTTCTTTAGTGTGCTCAACACCGATGCAACATTTCCTCTTTGTACCGCGACTTACTTTCCATCGGATGTAATATCTTTGGATAGTTCATACTTACTTTCCATCGGATGTAATATCTTTGGATAGTTCATACTTACTTTCCATCGGATGTAATATCTTTGGATAGTTCATACTTACTTTCCATCGGATGTAATATCTTTGGATAGTTCATACTTACTTTCCATCGGATGTAATATCTTTGGATAGTTCTCACTGCCCACTCCACCAGCTTCTTCTGCTTCAGGTTCCGGTACTCTTCTTTGGCCTGGAAACAAGAGAGAGACGCGTTTTGTTAGGGCTGAAATTAAAAAAAAAAAACAAACAAACAAAAACAAGAGACCCATACTATACTGGGTCTCTTAGTGTGACAAGTCTGTGTAAAACATACAGTTTCACTTTAATATTTCTTTTCCTATGTGCTATATCTTATATGTAACTATGTAATGTAAAAGAAATGTACAATAAAACACTTTGTAGACTGTGGGTGAGAGAGGATGTACAGGGTGGTCAAAAAGTACATTTCCTATCTAAATATTTAATCATTTTTCATCAACAGGACAGAAAACATTAAAATAAATTGCAATAGACAGGAGTTTTTAAGGAGATTTTTTACGTAGGGTGTGAAAAGTTATGTCGGTCGAGTAGTCTAATCTTTTATGTCTTTTTAACAGTTTGCCTGTGTAGTTTTTTCAATCTCTATTCGAATATTGTTTATGAGCTCCTCTCATGTTTGCGGTTTATTGGTGTAGACTTTCTCCTTCAGATAGCCACACAGGAAGAAGTCAGGAACTGATGGAACATTTTCTTAAATCACAAAATGTCCGTTTTCACGTTGTGTTTTAAGTATGGTTCGGTCGTTTTCGCAAAATAATTAAAAAAAATTGATCGCTGTGAAATTGTGTAGGATTTATATAAAATCTCCCAAACCTTGTAACTTAAACCAGAAAATCAATTTTCAATAACATTAATGTATAACGAATATATGATTTTTTTTTACACAGGAAAGGTACTTTTTGACCACCCTGTATAAGGGATGAAGGTATAACGTCCTGCTTAGTTTTAGATCCTGAACACCCCCTATCGGAAAATTATACCTACGGATCGCCAGTGAGAGTAACACAAATATGGCAAACTTTATTTGTTATCACCCTTAGAGAAAAATAAACGGTGGCGCAGAACGAACCATTAAAATTATTTCTGTCCCACCCTGTAAATAGAAAACTTTTTTAAAGGAAATTAATTTGTACTCTTTACTCTCGAAATCACTGGGAATTCCTTGGGAAATGCCCCGACCAGAATTACTCATGTCAGGATGCTAAAACCAAAATAGAACCATTGGGCATGTCAGGAGCTTAGGCATTGGATCTGGGCTTCCATATAATTCTTCCACCACCGGGAAAAAGATATCTGTGCCTCTCACGGATACGGGACTTACTATAAGTAAAAAAAGAAGAAGAAAAAAAAAATGTTTTTATAATAATAATGCTTTTTCTTTGTGTTATTATGTCACAATTTTAGTGGGTAGCGCAGAATCATAGGACTTTACCACATTAATTTACAATATCTTGTATTATTTTCTTGCCTAAGATTCTGCCACTGGTCGCTGCTTCACATTAAAGCAGCTACTCATTTTTCCTCACGAGGTATGAGTGGACCCCGAACATCCAAGTACAGAGCAGAAAAAATCCTCCCCCGCTGGGAATCGAACCCAGGTCACATGTGTGCAATGCCTAGCGCGCTAACTCGCTCTGCCACAGTGACTGTCTTCACTTACTCGGGAGATATGTTGACTTACTCGGGAGAAAAAAATGTTTTTTAAACTGATGGTTATGCTGTGATTTTTAGCAACCCACCATATGGTGGGCAGCATGAATATTTGTATAAAAATAAATATTATTCTTCTTCTTCCGTATATTATCATTGAAAGAAGGTATTCTGTGTGGTACTTTGTCTTCACGATACTGAATCTACGGTTCTCCGAGCCCGAGACATCGAATTTGAGTTCTGGACAGCTGGGCTGACCTGGCCAAAACAGCTGTGGGGGATGTCTGCAGCTCAGAGAACCGAAGATTCAGTACAGCGAAGATTCAAACTAAAGAGCAGCAAGAATATAAAAAAACAACAGTCTAAAACAACACCCTCAAACTATGTTTAAAAAAAAATTGTGTTGAGTATACCGTGCCTACAGGCAACACATCATTGGGTGTGCGGTCGTTAAATATACAGGGTGGCGCAGTGCGCATGACCACATTTGAAATTGTTACCATGCTTTTAATATTTGAGATAAGATATTGAAATAAAAAGTATTTTGTAGAAAAAATGTGGAAGTTTATTTTATATGAGAGAGAGAGAGAGAGAGAGAGAGAGAGAGAGAGAGAGAGAGAGAGAGAGATAGAGAGTTTGGTTTTAAGTAGATCAAATATATACTTGATCCCAAATATAGTATACTATAATAATTATATGAATTTTATTTAGCAGATCACTCAAATAGCCCCCTAAAGGGGAGGCCTCAGATATTAATCTGATTTTGTACAAGATGCCCATATATACTATGTATTTATGTTTTGTGTATATTTAATTGTACAAATAAAGGCTACATTACATTACATTACATTTTATATGAGTCAATTCTTGACGTATGAAAGATGATGTCCGACAAATGACGTACTTGTCGACTTACATTCTTCGAGACGCTCGCTAAAGTTATGCATCACGTTCACCAACATCTCCTCAGGAATCCACGATCCATGGACAAGAGTGTCCATGGATCGTGTGCGTCAAATTTTTCCCGGTCGAGTGATTTCCCGGAATGGTGACGTGCTGTGGCCGCCACGCTCACCCGACCTCACTCCGTGTGATTTTTTTGTATGGGGATATCTAAAGGCCAAAGATTTTGTCGACGAACCTCGTACCCTTGCTGACCTGAAGGACTCTATCCGCGTGAAATCGCTCGGATTGCTGACGAAAAGTTGGTGAACGTGATGCACAACTTCAGGGAGCGTCTCGAAGAATGCGTAAATCGACAAAGACGTCATTTGTCGAATATCATCTCTCATACGTCAAGAATTGACTCATGTAAAATAAACTTCCACATTTTTTCTACAAAATACTTTTTATTTCAATATCTTAACTCAAATATTAAACGCATGGCAACAATTTCAAATGTGGTCATGCGCACTGCGCCACCCTGTATATTTATATGTATTTTAACTTAAAAAATATAGAATATCTTCTTTTAATTTCAATCCTGGGAATAGTTTTGATACGTACTATGCTGTACAGACACCACAGGTGACGTCGACCTTGGTGTGTGATGCCATAGCGACATTCCTGAACCCGACATTATTTACAGGACGCAAGGCATGCAGAAAACAAACGAAAAGCAAATGGAAGAAATAAATGATCTATTCTAGAAATCTAAACTAACGAATAGTGAGTAAAGAAGAATGTAAGACAGTAGTAAGTAAGTCAAACAACATCAGGGGATTTATATTCATAAAAAATAGTGTAGTTGAAGTGTTTCGTGTTAATTTAAGATACATTTTGAGAAAGACCAAGTTTAGAAAAAGAAAAAAATAAAGTTCAAAATGCGTACTTAAAATTGATAGTTTTTTTTCTTGAAGTTATGAACACTTTAAAATTTAAATCCCCTGAAGAACATAATATAATTATATTAATTATGTACAGGATTCAACGCTAGGCGTTGCTTCAATTCAGTTATTTGAAAAGAACTGAATTCAAGTTTAAATGATAAAAATCATTACAGCATATTGATTAGTTTTACCAAGCTAAAATGAAAGAGATACTACTAATGATTAAATATATTAAGTTGTATTTAAAGCAAACAATGAATTTCAATGAAAGAAAAAGCTCTAAAGAAGTATTATAAAAAGTAAAAGTAGTATAACCTTGTGCAGAACACGCTACAATATTTAATGCAGAATTCATTTTTTGGGGGTTTAACGTCGCTTTGAACTGCATGATCATATCACGACGGGGATCTTACCCTCCATTCGCAGGAAAAATAAATTCTAAAAGCTGGCCTTAAGAAGAAACAACAACAAAAACTATGATCGATAGAGGATGATGATAATTATTATTATTATAATTAAAACTAAATAACATGCCGTAGTTCTTTACCCTTCAACGATTCAAGCTTTCATTTTTTGAACAAATTTTGTTAATACCTTTATTTATTTTTGATTTACGTATACATATAAACAATTTAGATCAAACTTTATTTACATTTTATATACAATGAACATAATTATTACAATTTATAAAAATAATAAACAAAGGCTGAGCAAGCTTCCGAACCACCCTTGAATTTTTTTCTATGGGTAAAAAAAGGGGAGGAGAAGAATAGCTGATTCATCTATCATTGTTAGGCCCGTACGACCCGTACGTGTACTCAAGAGAAGAGTTCAAAAACTTGTGAGACAGTAAAGGCCGAATAATAATAATAATAATATCGCCTTATTTATACTGCCCGATAAGGACTATTTAAGTCCCATTATTCCAGCAGTAAGCCCAAGACATATTATTTATGTGGTAAATATCCCAAATGGAAGGATAACTTGTCATGTCCCGGCTGGGTTTCGAACCCACGACCTTTGGAACCTCTGGATTCACAGAGTGCCGCCTTTACCACTGAGCTACCGGGACAGACAATTGAATTTAAGTGGAAACTATCCCTTAACTCAGACTATAGTGCGCTGTGATTGGTTGAAACTTCGACTCGAGGGCGTGTCTGGCTCATCTTAACAGCTTTAATCCTGTTTCACAATGTAGCCCTAAAAGATTTAAATGCCAGTAGCACGGTCGCTAATGAAAGAATTCAATCACTAACTTAATGGACCATTTAATTATTTAGAAAGTTTTCAGTTCAGTTCGCAATTAAATTGATTTTCAGCACGAACGACACGTTTTTAGCCTTGTTAAATTGCTTAATATCGTGATAACTAAAATCTTTTCAATAGATTAAATTTTTGGCTTGGTTCTGGGGGCCCTTGCCAATTATTAGCCTTCTTGTAAAGACAGTGGTAGAAGTGCTCAGTCATTCCTCCACTGTCTGGCTACCATCGTTCACGATGACGCTACCCTATGATGATCGAAATTAAATTGATTTTCAGCACAAACGACAGGTTTTCAGCCTTGGTAAATTGCTTAATATCGTGATTATTAAAATCTTTTCAATAGATTAATTTTTCCCACTAGACCAATAGATTAATTTTTCCCACAATGCAACTAGACCCAAAAAAAACTATTAATTGTAGCAAATGCAAGGAAAAAAAAAGTACACAACGTGTTTCACTCACCCTCCAGCTTCGCCAGGCTGAGGCTATGATAATCTGGCTTCGTTTCCTCCTGAGGAAATCTTTCTTAATTGCTTAATATCGTGATTACTATGATATTTTCAATAGATTAAATTTTTCCACTATCGACGATGCAACTAGACCCAAAAAAACTATTAATTGTATGCAACAAATGCAAGGAAAGAAAAGAGCACACAATATGTTTCACTCACCCTCCAGCTTTAAATTGATTTTCAGCACAAACGACAGGTTTTCAGCCTTGTTAAATTGCTTAATATCGTGATTACTAAAATCTTTTCAATAGATTAATTTTTCCCACTATCGACAATGCAACTAGACCTAAAAAAACTATTAATTGTATGTAACATATTTTTTTAATAATTCTATTTTTTTATTTTATTTTTAGCATGTCCTATTTTGTTGAATGTATGTAGTTGATCAATAAAGAGTTAAATAATAATAATAACAAATGCAAGGAAAGGGAAGAGTCCACAATGTGTTTCACTCACCCTCCAGCTTCGCCAGGCCGAAGCGATGATAATCTGGCTTCGTTTCCTCCTGAGGAAATCTTTCCTCTGATGATAGCCCCGCCACACCTTCTGGATGAGAACAGCGAGGTCCTCTAGTTGTTCCCGTCGGAACTCCTCCAGCTCGAATACCTGGGGATAAACGACATGTTTTACGTCAATACTAGTAGTCTAATTGGGGGACGTTAAACAGGGAGAAGACCAGTGTCCCGCTAGAGGACTATAAACAGAGAACAGACTAGCCAACCCTTACAAGCCAGGCTAGCTTGCAGTTTCCTATGGGTTTAATGGCTTATAAAGAAAAGTACAAGTCCTCATGATGGTTGATCGCACATAGAAATATGTGGTTCAGGACGAGCCAACTTTGAAAGAAAGTAGGCTGGAGACCATCACTCATCCCTCCAGCTGTAGCCAAGCTGGCTACAACAACAACGTCAATACTAGTTTTGTTGTTGTTTCCTGAAGTAATGCCACACGGCGGTCCCAGGGCAACATATAGTAGAAACACAACCAAGAAGAGGTTTTTAGACGGTAAAAGGCTCACAGGCATTTACCTACGCTGGTGTTTGATTCAAATTTTCCTCTACTGAAAAAAAAAAGTTTTGTTGTTGTTGTAACCTTGTAATCAGCTTGACTACATGGTGATGGTCTCCAAACAACTTAAGTGGAAAAGTTGGCTCGTTCTGAAACACATATTTCATGTGCGATCAACCATTGATTGACAGATCTTGGGCTATTTCTTTATAAAGCGGCACTCTGTGTATTCAGAAGTCGCTGTTTCAAAATCCAGCCGGAACATGACAAGTTATCCTCACATTTGGGATTTTGACCACCGATACATAAATATTGATTATTTACTGGCCGGAAGAATTTCCTCTTCTCGAGTGGGTACCGAATGTCTTGTCACTCTTGGTTTAGATTTTCCACCAGTTCACTTTCCTCTTCTCTGTTAAATAAATGTAAAATAGATTGTATTCACTTTCACGTTATGCATTCGTATATTTTTAGTTACTTTCTTAGTTAGCATAACATACATATCAACCACATATTACTTGGGTTTACTGCTGCAATAATGGTACTTAATTAGAACTTAATAGTCCAAATCGGGCAGTATAAATAAGACGATATTATTATTATTGCCGACCTCCGTGGCTCAGTGGTTAAGAGCATTGGTTGCTGACCCGGAGGTTGCGGGTTCGAATCCCGGCTGGAGATTCAACAGAGTTTTTCCGTTTTCGGAATGGCATGGATGTAAAGGTAAAGTGTCCTGAAGTAATACGAAAGCAGTTCCTGGGCACAACTACCTTTTTTTTAAAAAAAAAAAAAAAAAAAAGATATTATTATTATTAACTCACGGATCGTGGACTTCGCACGAAGAGCTTGCTTCGGCCGAACGCGAACTCCCCGTGCGGGATGGGCAGCCCGTTCAGTATGGCGTGCACCACCTCGGGGGTGGACGAGTAGACCACGGGGTGGGGCCAGGTCAGCGCGTTGAGGAGCTTGTAGCGGGACACGAACTGGTCGTAGGGGAGGCGGTGGCAGAACCCTGAGCGGCGGAGGCGGACAGTTTCCAGGAGCCTGGGGGGGGGGGGGGGGAGGGGGGAAGATGAAACAAGTTAGGATAGAATAGAATAGAATAGAAATTACCTTGTTTATACTGCCGACGTGCGACTGAAAAGTCCCTTTATTCCAAAAGTCAAGTTAGGATAAACTTCGCATCAAAATTAGCGCAACAAAATCATATTATTATTTTTACTTAACATTTAGAAAAATGAATGACCTACCAAAGGGTTGGGTGGAAGAGATTGCCATAGGCAATAACACCGCCCTTTAGTTAGGACATGTGTATATATTTTGTTTATTTTTTTTTCTTTCTTGTTTGCATTATTAATATTGTCAATTTTTACATTTAATTTTTACCATTATTTGTCTGCATATATGTTCTACTAATAAAAAGTTTCGAAATTAATAAATTCACTATATTAAAAATCTCTGTACTGGAAAGTAATCACTAGAAGAGGTTGAGTGGAACAGGTCACCGCGCGTGCAATGCCTAGCGCGCTAACTCACTCGGCCACGTTGACTACACTAGCGTTCAAATAAATAGGTTGCTTACCCGAGATAATTTCACCTGGTTAGTGTACTAGCGCACGTGTCAAACACCCGGGCATGCTGCTCTACTAGTAGCTTACTTACTTACCCGAGATATTTCACCTGGTGCTGTACTAGCGCCGTGTCAAACACCCGGGCATGCTGCTCTACTAGTAGCTTACTTACTTACTTACCCGAGATATTTCACCTGGTGCTGTACTAGCGCCGTGTCATAACACCCGGGCATGCTGCTCTACTAGTAGCTTACTTACTTACTACCGAGATATTTCACCTGGTGCTGTACTAGCGCCGTGTCAAACACCCGGGCATGCTGCTCTACTAGTAGCTTACTTACTTACCCGAGATATTTCACCTGGTGCTGTACTAGCGCCGTGTCAAACACCCGGGCATGCTGCTCTACTAGTAGCTTACTTACTTACCCGAGATATTTCACCTGGTGCTGTACTAGCGCCGTGTCAAACACCCGGGCATGCTGCTCTACTAGTAGCTTACTTACTTACTTACCCGAGATATTTCACCTGGTGCTGTACTAGCGCCGTGTCAAACACCCGGGCATGCTGCTCTACTAGTAGCTTACTTACTTATACCCGAGATATTTCACTGGTGCTGTACTAGCGCCGTGTCAAACACCCGGGAGGGCATGTTGCCGTATCACCCGTAGTGAGTTTACTGGTCTTCTTCACGGAGATTTTGAACTGGGTCCTATGGTTGTGGGCTTCTTCACGAAGGGGCGTTTGGGATTACCTGGTGACAAGATAAAAGTAAAGCAACTCATTTTTCATGCCACGCTTTAGTATACAAAGACATAAGTATAAGTATATTTTATTTAGAGTGCAGTACAATACAGATGTTGGCTTTACAAAAGTTAGCCAGCACCCAATTACATAGTATACACTATAGAAGAAATAACAAGAATAAAAAAGTTAAAAAAGAAAAGATAATGATGATAATAATAATATTAAGAAAATTAATAATAAATATTATTCGACATAATCGGAGGATAGCTTTTGGCTTAAAGCTTTTGATTTTTTCTGTACTAGATATGTAATTTCTTCGTGTTATTATTTTTAAAAAATAGTGGATAACACGGCGTAATACCATCACTAGCCTGAATAACTAATGCCCCTCCTTTAATGCCGCTACTGGTCAGTATTCATACAACTAGCTACTCAATTTTCCTCACGAGTTATGAGTGAACGTACAGAGTAGGAAATATTCTGCAAATACACCGTGCATGCCTATTATGTTAAAGTACTCGACCATGGTAAAATGGGTTTCTCTGTATTACAGTGAAACAGAGACAGAGAAGAAAAAGAAAACTTTAATAATTTTCAACTGGAAGTAATGATATTTTTCGGTTCCATGTGCGGTTAGCTGAGAGGGTGGTTTTAAGTGGTTGGAAATCCCACACCCCAGGTCAGTATGAGGTAAACCTGGGTCTTTCAATGATAATACTCTTAGTGAAGGTTGAAGGTACCAGATAATAATCTTAGATAATATCAGGAGAGGTAAATGCTCAAAGCTACTACCTAAAACACTCAAGAATCTTACTATGATGTGGTCATATACTCAAATATATTAAGAAATCTTCAAGTATTGGGTGGTATTCGAACCAACGGATCCCTACGCTACCTGGATTACCAGACTAGCGCCTTAACCACTTGACTACCAATACACGGTTTTTTTTAAAATACATGACAAGTAAATGGTTCAAATATACATAACAATGACAGTTTACATAATTAATAATATTTTTAACTGAACTTATGCTAGTTTCTTTTGGCTGTCGTCATCCCACACTAAGGGCCACACCTATGAAGTATGGTCCTTGTATCGTGGGGTTATAGATTTTTTCCTCCCTTCCACAAAAAAAATCAACTGACCTTCAGAATCTGAAGTAATGTTCAAGTAACGGTTCTGGATGCACTGTCTATGAATGAGAGAGAGATAGGTTTTTTAGTGGGTGGAAATTCTGCTCCCCATGTTTACCGGGTGTCTTTAAAAAGATTTTTCCCCTATATCCCTACCTAAAAAAAAAAAAAAAAAAAAAATCAAACTGACCTTCAGGAAACAGCTGCTTGAGCAGCGGATGTTCGAGGTGTACATGGCGAGGGACAACGTCACGAGGGCAGCAGGTCCGCGTTCTTCTCGACGAAACCGCGCACGCTGTAGTTGACGGAGCCCGCGAAGTGGCGCAGTCGAAACGTGCCGGGCGGCAGCGAGTTGTCCGTGGAGCCGGGGGTGCTGAGGACGGAGCCCAGGGGGGCGGGGCTCCGGCAGCGGGGGGAGGGGCGCTCGTGGGCCAGGGCGGCGGAGTAGGCGCCCAGGCGGTGCAGGAAGCCCTCGTCCGAGCTCTCCTCGTCCAGGAGAGAGAGGATGCCTGGGGGGAGTGGGGGAAAGTAAAACTGAATAAATGTTCGGAACTCTTTGAAAATTTAGAAAATACGAAGTGTAGAGAATGACTAGAATTCCAAGGGATGCCTGGGAGGGGGGGAAAATAAACTAAAAACTCTTTAAATTAAATCGACCTTCAGTAGAGGACCTCTAAATTGAAATTTATTTAGAAAGTACGAAGCCTGTAGAGTGTAGAGGATGCCTGGAGTGGGGGAAAAATAAAACAAAATAAATAATAATAATATCGCCTAATTTATATGCCCGATAAGGACTATTAAAGTCCCATTATTCCAGCAGTAGGCCCAAGACATATTATGATGTGGTAAAAATCCAAATGGGAGGATAACTTGTCATGTCCCGGCTGGGTTTCGAACCCACGACCTCTGGAACCTGTGGATTCACAGAGTGCCGCCTTTACCACTGAGCTACCACTAATGTTCAGAACTCTTTGAAATTTAAGAAAGTACGAAGTCTGTAGAGGATGTCCAAAATTCAACAAGAGAAATCAAACAAAACTCAGAGACTCTTTGAAATTTTTCAAGCAATAAGGTCGTAAAAGAGACTCACAAATTCTTGGAAAAATTTCGGATTGAAAATAATAGAATAAATAAATGTCGGGACTAGAAGATTTAAAAGTAGAGGATGCCTGGAGTAGGGGAAAATAGAACTAAATAAATATTCAGAACTCTTTGAAATTATAGAAAGTACGAAGTCTGTAGAGGATGCCTGGGATTGGAGGAAAAATAAAACAAAGTAAATGTTCAGACCTCTTTGAAATTTTAGAAAGTACGAAGTCTGTAGAGGATGTCTGGGAGGGGGGGAAAAATAAAACAAAATAAATAATAATAATAATAATATCGCCTTATTTATACTGCCCGATAAGGACTATCAAAGTCCCATTATTCCAGCAGTAGGCTCAAGACATATTATTAGGTGGTAAAAATCCCAAATGGGAGGATAACTTGTCATGTCCCGACTGGATTTCGAACCCACGACCTCTGGAACCTGTGGATTCACAGAGTGCCGCCTTTACCACTGAGCTACCACTAATGTTCAGAACTCTTTGAAATTTAAGAAAGTACGAAGTCTGTAGAGGATGCCAAGAATTGCAACAAGAAAAATCAAACAAAACTCAGAGACTCTTTGAAATTTTTCAAGCAATAAGGTCGTAAAACGTGACTCACAAATTCTTTGGAAAAATTTCGAGTATTGAAGTTCATAAATAATTTATATGACAATAAATGACAGCACAAAGGATTTAAAAGATAGCAGTCTGGAAAAAAGCGGAAAATAGTTTTGCATCTTCCTATATTTTGTCATCGCCGATTTATAGTGATCAGTGAGTAGATTTCGCGTCAGAGAGAAATGGTGTGCCCGTCAAAGAGAAAAAGTTACTTTTAATTAGAAAATTCGACTTATTTTTTTTTCCTTTTAGGCGCTTTAACTCTGCTGGGGCAGGTCGTTCGCGCCTCTTTTGCTGTTCCATTAGGAACGATCTCATTCATTATAAGATTAGGACACTAGCACTCACCATGACTATTAGTCTCTATCACATCACAGATGGCGGCATTGTTATAGAACTCTACGTAGCACCACTCTATCTCCTCCCGTCTATACTCCTCTTATCACTATATAGATTTAACTGCTCACAGATAAGTTAGCACACACTGCGGTTTTAAGACACGTCACCATATTCTATTTACTCTCTTACATAGAATCTACATCACAATTAGTTACATGGCGGCATTGTTAAAGAACTCTACGTAGCACCACTCTATCTCCTCGCATCTATACTCCTCTTATCACTATAATAGGAGTATTAGGACACTAGCACTCACCATGACTATTAGTCTCTATCACATCACAGATGGCGGCATTGTTAAAGAACTCTACGTAGCACCACTCTATCTCCTCGCATCTATACTCCTCTTATCACTATAATAGGAGTATTAGGACACTAGCACTCACCATGACTATTAGTCTCTATCACATCACAGATGGCGGCATTGTTAAAGAACTCTACGTAGCACCACTCTATCTCCCACTATAATAGGAGTATTAGGACACTAGCACTCACCATGACTATTAGTCTCTATCACATCACAGATGGCGGCATTGTTAAAGAACTCTACGCAGCACCACTCTATCTCCTCTCGTCTATACTCCTCTTATCACTATAATAGGAGTATTAGGAACTAGCACTCACCATGACTATTAGTCTCTATCACATCACAGATGGCGGCATTGTTAAAGAACTCTACGTAGCACCACTCTATCTCCTCCCGTCTATACTCCTCTTATCACTATAATAGGAGTATTAGGACACTAGCACTCACCATGACTATTAGTCTCTATCACATCACAGATGGCGGCATTGTTAAAGAACTCTACGTAGCACCACTCTATCTCCTCCGTCTATACTCCTCTATCCTATAATGGTATTAGGAACTAGCACTCACATGACTATTAGTCCTCTATCACATCACGATGGCGGCATTGTTAAAGAACTGACGTAGCACCACTCTATCTCCTCCCGTCTATACTCCTCTCATCACTATAATGGAGTATTAGACACTTAGCACTCACCATGACTATTAGTCTCTATCACTCACAGATGGCGGCATTGTTAAAGAACTCGACGTAGCACCACTCTATCTCCTCGCGTCTATACTCCTCCTGCTCCTCCCGCAACATCACGTCGGTGAACAACTGATGCAGCTTCTCGTTGCAGAAGTTGATGATAAAACTGTTCGAAGCCATTGCACGGCCGCACTTTGCGTCGTATGCTTCGAACCCGTAGATGTCGAGAATCCCGAGTACTTTCCGCTTCCCGGATGGTTTTACCTGTGAGGAGAACGTTAATCGTGCGGGTGAAAATGGCTACATTATTTTTATCTTACGTTGTCTCATGAGTACAAAAAGACAGAAATGAACTGGAAATTGCAAATGCAAAAGAAAAAAATTAAAAAACAAAGCAAATTACTTTTGAGACTAATTGTAAGTGTTTCATATCTAACTGGAGCCAATAAAGTTGTATAAAAGAAAGATAGAGAGAGAGAGAGAGATAAAGAGCTAGTTATTTGTGTTATAATGTCACAACTATTAGTTAGTAGCGTCGACATTACGAGAACTAATGCTAATGCATCATATCTCCAACCAACCATCATATTCCATCAGTTACCAATGTTATTATTATTTTTTTATATAGTCACTAAATGTTTTATATGTTTTAATTAATCTATTTTTTTTTTATTATT
The DNA here is from genome assembly GCA_024516035.1 of Bactericera cockerelli. NCBI lineage: Eukaryota > Metazoa > Arthropoda > Insecta > Hemiptera > Triozidae > Bactericera > Bactericera cockerelli. Next base: position 22,586,017 of record CM044961.1, on the reverse strand, counting down.
ATTTTTTTTTTTTCATTGTAGTAACATGTATTTATGTTTGATTTTACACTGGGCTTGACCCGTAAATATACAATTACAAATTTATTCTAATAATGCCAGCACTGGTCATTGCCCACTCTACAACTACCCCAAATGTCCTCACGAGGCTTGGGTAGGCCCCACCATCCAAAGTACTCCAAGGAATGAATTTTCCTCGATTTTTTTTTTGGTCTTTGAAAATCTTAACAGCGCTGAAAGTGCTTAAACTGTCGTTTAAATCTCACCTTGACAGCCTTATTGATTCGATTGACAATGTAGGTGAAGAGTCGCGAGTACAGCGCCTTGCAGAGGGAGTTCCGAGTTCTTGTTGCTTCCCCAGCCGAAAGCTCGCTGACTATCAAAGTACTACCCCGATCCTCGTGCGGGTCCTCTATGAAGAGAGAGCGGGAAGTGATGGCACCCTGTAGTATAGCGCAGTCCATGGAGAGGAGATCACACACCTCGTACAGCTCTGAGGACGGAGAAGTGAATTTGTAGGAGTTTATGTATTTACGAAATATAATTAACATCAATGAGTCACCCAGTAGCAAAAATAAGCATGACAATCCAGAGAGGTAATGCTGCCAGCGTGTTGGGAGCATTGCCATCAGAAGAATTGACTTCAATGTTCTATCTGTAACTTATAATAAAATTTCTATTAACAGACCTAGATACAAACCTAGGGTGTCTTTCAATCGCTGAAGTTAAGGAACGTCCAGCGAAGTTAGGACTTGGATGAATGACTATTGAAAATCGAATCCTCGTGATGCTGGCTATTTCCGGCCCCATTCAGACTGAGTGAGATTAATTTGAGTACCTGGTTTGTGATTTTTCAGTGTGTGGAAAGTAAAACCTCCGTCATGATAGGACCATGCAGATGAAAGCGACGTTTAACCAATATAAAAAACTAGAACCCTAGTGCAAAGACAAATGCTAATCGGAGTATTAACTAGAAATCCTTTATAACTAACGGATAAATTAACTGATAATTACAGTGCTTACTGCTAATCGAGAAATTAGAGTATAATAGAAGCTTAATAGGTCAATTAATATTTGTGGGACCATTACGTTTGACTTTGCACTAGAACCTAGGACAGACCATTACATCGGACTTGGTAATAAGAGTTTGATCAGGTGTGAACGAATTGTATAAAAAAATCTGCTCACCATAATCATTAGATATCGTGCATCCCTCCGTTCCATCGATGTTGTTGCTCGGTATGAACACCAAGTTGCCGAGTTTCAGCACACTGCTCACCACCTTGAAAATGTCCAGCACCTCTTCGGACGACAGGCCGACACTTTCGAAAGACTTTCTCGTTCGGGCGAAGGCCGCTCGATCGTCGAGATGAGGGGAGGTGGCGGCGGAGAACGGGGAAGCAATGTGATTGTTGTGCACCGGTGACTTGAGAAACGCGTAGCTCTCCGGGTTGCGGTGAAGCTTGAGAAGTTCTGAAAATTCGACGAAAAGCCACAGTTACTTTTTTATATAAATAATAATAATATCGCCTTATTTATACTGCCCGATTGAGACTATTAAAGTCCCATTATTCCAGCAGTAAGCCCAAGACATATTATTATGTGGTAAAAATCCCAAATGGGAGGATAACTTGTTTTGTCCCGGCTGGGTTTCGAACCCACGACCTCTGGAATCTCTGGATTCACAGAGTGCCCCCTTTACCACTGAGCTACCGGGACAGACAACTTTGGTTGGTTTTGCTTAAGACAGGGCCTGGGGGGAATACAAACTAGTAGTATACCAGCAAAACATATACGGTGCAGCCATATCAGACCAAAAAAAAAAAAAACACAAATCATTGGCACCCTCGATAGGGTTGGCGTTATGTCGGGTCCACACTTTCGTCATGTAACGTGTAACATGTAACGTGAACTTGTTACATGTAACAAAATTCGCCAGTGTGGACAGTGAATCCTACTTATTCCAAAAATGAATAAGAAAAAGTGCTGGAACCAAACAACCTCAAACAGGAGGAAGAGGTTGCACATTACCGACCTCACGTAGGTTTGGGAGAAGAAGACGAGAGATACTCACTGAGCAAATGAATGTCAGCCCCGATCAAGAGCTGATAGAAGATATGGAAGTTTCTTTCACCCGGCACTTGCTGAGTCACACGGGACTGAAATAGAGGAGTGACACGAGTGTTAGGTTAGCAGGTGCTTAGTCAAACGAACAGTGGTTACTTCTAAATTAAATGGAAAAAGTAAAAATAAAATAAGTTATCATACTTGTGTTGATCATATTTTTTGTTTTGTTACAACTAATCCAACTCACACCACTAAATTTTTACCGAACATGGGACTCGAACCACCGAACTCTAAGTTACAAGTCCACCGCCTTATCGATCAAACTACTGAGGTCGGATCAAGCTACATAACATCAATAAAAAAATTACACGGCCCGATTATAAAACAGGATTACATTTAAAACAGACTGTCTCATGTTGGGCTATAGTGCGCTGTGATGGGTTGAAACTCCTATTTGAGGGAGGGTCTGGACTTATCTTAAATTTAATCCTGATTAATAGTTTGGCCCTTAAATTGGAAAAAAATAATGATGGTACAAATTTTATCATTTTCCTAATCATTGAACTCACAATCTCCAGCTTACAAAATGTTTCGACAATGTTTAGTCAAAATGTTTTGACAGAATTTTTTAACCAAAACATGGTTAGGTCACAATCTTCTTCCAGTTTGACTCATATTTAATACAGAATTAATAGTTACCTTTTCCAGAAGATCTTCAGTGCAGCAGAAAAAGAAAGCAAAGAGTAACTTTGGTTAATTAAATATCATATAATGCGATGTGAACTGCTTTTTTGTCAGTTTGTTTGTTTAAAAGCCTTTTGGTGACACCATCTTGGGTAGAAAGAGAATGAAAAAGATAAGAAAAATGAAAATCAGCTATGAAAAAAAAAAAAAAAAAACTTCAAGGCAATTGAATCAGCGAAAAAGACTCAAGAAAGCACTGCCAAACAGGTGGACAGCAAATGTATTGAATATCACATTTGTACACAACAAGGTAATGCTAGTTCTTCCCTCTAACATGGAAAAAGTATTTTATTTTATAAACTATTTTGTCATATATTTAAATACAAAATATTTGTGTTTATACTCACAGTTGGTAATATGGGCACCCAGCGGATCTCCCTTGTAGTCGAATTCTATGTCAACATACTTTCCCTGAAACCATGAAAGATTGTTACAATATACATCATTACACAATAAGCGATTGTAACGAAATGATTCAAATAAATAAATAATTTGTTTTCTTCTTTTCATGAACGTGTCATTAACATCTAGGTATTCTGTCATTCGAGACGGGGTTTCGTCCTCCATACACTGGAAACTCACAAATCAACTACTCTCACCCAGCCTCCCTTGGACCGGGAATAACCAGAATTATCAGGGTCGAATTTGAATGGTCATCCACCCAAGTTTTAACTTCATTAGACATTGCTTAACTTCAGTGGCAGAAAGAGAACTGGTGTATTCAACATGTCATCGACGCTGGCTGAAAGTATCATGTTAATAAAATTAACTTTTATTAAATTAATTTCTTAAATTGTGAAAAACAAATTATTTTGCGTACGTACACTTTCACAAATACAAAATTATTACACACGTATGTGTTCAGTTCAGGATTGCTATTAGTAAAAACTTTTGTAAAGTCAAATGTTTGCCAATGGATCTTATTGGAATCAAACAACTCGACTGAGGTGTGAAGAACGCCTATACAAAGAAAGAGAGCGGCAGAGTGATTTTTCTGAACAATAAACATAGAGAAAATTACAAGGCGACCGCCAGCTTTTATTTTCGTTCAACAAGTAAAACTTAAAGAGAAATAATGTTTGGGATGACACTTAGCAAGGATAAAGAAAGATAACATAAGAGGAATAAATGCAGATAAGAGTGCAGGGAAAAAGAAAGCTAGAGGGTAAAGGTGTTCTCATTTTGATATCGTTTATTTTTAGCTTTAATACTCATTCTTTTGAGTAGGCGTTCTTCTTTTTGTAACCACGAAGTGGTGTTTTTGAGGATTACACTTACAAATCGGGAAGAGTTATCGTTTTTGAGGGTCTGAGCATTTCCAAAGGCTGTAACAGGAAAACAAATTATTATTATTATTATTATTATTAAGAAAAATTCTGACGGTTCTGTAAACCGTACTGACGAACTTTCATCTAATTTAAAATAATTTATCAAGCATCTGGGCATCAAGACATTTCCATCAATAAGTACTAAAGAGTCCCTTTATTTCAGCAGATCTTTTGGTTCCTCTATTATTGTTTAAATACTCAAATAAACAAAGAATAATTCATGCAGTGGCTTGGATTCGAACCACGAATGCCTCCGCTACCTGGATTACCAGACTAGTGCCTTAGTCACTCCACCACCAATGACTATGGACACCTTCCAGTACCCTCGTGTTGACGACCCAGCACATAAATAAACCAATCAGAGTTTCTTTTTTCGCAATTGAAAGAGAGACTTGAGTATTATGAGAGTGAGAAAACTTTCTGGAACGAGACCCTGCTATTTCATGGCTACGAAATCAATTTCATGCTATTTCATGGCTACGAAATTACGCTAAACCTAGTTCGTATGTATTTTCTTTTGTAATAAAAAATACTGTGAAACACTCATCTTTTTATTTTCAATTTGCCTATGGGCGAGGGAGCTATCGTCCTTTGGGCAAAGGTCAAATTTTTATTAATTCTGTAGAAGTACGAGTACAATTTAACTTATCAACATGAAATTCAGTAAATTAGAGATATTGTTACGCGCTACGGGTTCGGGGGGATTAAAGTTTAAAACGCACTTGAATTTACTATTAAATAATTAAAATAAAAAGTCAGTTTATTATGAAAAATTATAAACCTCGAAAAGTACAATATGTCTTATAACAGTTCTACTATCACGTAACACAAAGTCTAATGCTTAAACTGACTCTTAACGCACGCTTAACTGTCTCTTATCACTTACGAATACACTCTGGAAAAACTACTGTACTATCCGCGGAAACTACTATCGCACTACAAATCACTAATATCGCGATATCGCACAATCTCGAATTCAAATCACTCGCACAGTCTCAGTATTTCAACTCCCTCCCACAACCACCGTGCTACCATTATATATCTCACATAAAAGAGCGAGAACACTCCAGCACATTCCGCTCAGAAAATTCGAGAGAAATCGAGATTCGATACCTGTAGCTCACTCTATGATTAAAAACACCGAACTAATTTCCCCTCTCAACAGCTGATTGCTCACACATTTCACAGGGGTTTTCAACTTGCTTGAACCAAAGGGGTATTCAACTTGCTTGAACCAAATCATAACACTATCCCCTCCTTAAAAATTGTTCGTCCCGAACAGTAACTTGCTAATCTTGGGACAACTCAGGTTCTAAATAGGGAGCTAATCTATCTAGATGAATAACTTTAAACTTGCCTCTAGTTCCTTTCTGAATCCTATAAACTACATCATTTATCCTAGTTATTACATGATAAGGGCCTTCCCAATTTTGCTGTAACTTGGGGCAACGACCCTTTCGTCGTTTGGGATTATACAACCATACGAGATCTCCTACCTGAAAACCTACAGAATTACATAATTGGTCATATCGAGTTTTCATTCTGTTGCTTGATAAATTCAATCTGTCACGGGTCCGGGCGTGGATCTCCTTGAGGTCTTGACGAAGGTCCGCCACATAGTCATTGGTCTCGATTCTGTCCTCGCTGGGTGAAGTTCCAAATCTAAGTTCACTGGGCAAACGAATCTCCTTGCCAAAGATGACCAGTGCAGGTGATTGGCCAGTGCTATTGTGCGTCGCAGAACGGTAGGCCATCAGGAACAGCGGTATATGCTTGTCCCACTCTCGTTGATGATCATCAACCACTTTTCGCAGGTGTTCAAGGAGCGTGCGATTAAACCGCTCGACCATTCCGTCTGACTGTGGGTGAAGAGGGGTTGTCCTAGTTTTCTTGATTCCAAGTGTGGAGCAGACTTGCTGGAAAATTTGGGATTCGAAATTTCTCCCTTGGTCTGAATGAAGTTCAAGGGGAACCCCAAATCTGCTAATCCAATGGTTGACAAGGCAGTCTGCTACAGTGGTTGCTTCTTGGTTGGGTATAGCAAATGCTTCGGGCCATTTGCTGAAATAGTCCATCACTACAAGAATGTAGCGGTTCCCATTGTTAGTTACAGGAAACGGTCCAGCAACATCTATGGCTACACGTTCAAATGGGGCCCCGACGACATACTTTTGTAATTCACCACGGCTTCGGGTACGCGGACCTTTAGATCCTGCACAACTGGAACATCGGCGAATCCAGTCTTCGACATCTTGTCTCATATCGCCGCTGCAAACACAAACTGTCGTATCTGCAAATTTTGCCATTTTCAGTTAAGAAGCGCACATAGTGGTTTGAAACTTCCTTTTTCACTTCGTATTTGTATCTCAATACCTTCTCGAAGTATTCAAGTTTTAAGGTTAGTCGTATGTGAGTTTCAAAGATTCTCAGCAAGCACAAACCACTATGTGCGCTTCTTAACTGCAATGCCAAAATTTGCAGATACGACAGTTTGTGTTTGCAGCGGCGATATGTAGCCAGTAAAATCTTTCTCGTAGCTTATCGAGAGTCTTATTTACGCCGAGGTGACCTCCGGATGCTCCTCCATGTAACTCCTTTAGATAAAACTGTCTACTCTCACTCAACGGTCCCACGCATTCTTAGCCTATACAACACATTTGCACAAGAACTAGATATAGGGATAAATAGACTGACATATATTAATACTGTACACACAATATACAAAGAGTAGCACCCCCAGCACGATTACTGATCATTAATATTATTAATTTTCTATTTTTTTTATATATTATTTTTTAAACATAGATATATATTTATATTATTTTTCCCCTTTGTAAATTTTCATGTAATTGCATCATAAATGATGCGTTTGAAAATAATAATAATAATAAAAAAAAAAAAAAAAAAACTCTTCGAGTACTTCCTTAACACGGGACTGGGGTAATATTATCTGCAGTCGACAGGATCTTCCATTGATTGACTCCCACTTCCTCTTGAGAATCCCTGACTCAAGGACTAAAGAGTCCCACTGCGTCAGATAGCTCTTGGTTACTACACTCTTGTCGGATATGTCTTTCCATTGGGGCTTCACCTCTCGCTCCTTCCAAGTGATGACGGGAGAGATATCGCTGTCTTCAAGTTGATCTTTCCGCAACTCCTCAGTGGTCCAGCCAGGGTGCGGACTAACAGTAATACGTCGCACTTGGGTGACAATCTGCTTCTCTTCCATACATGTACAGTTTTTACAGTGCCGCGCCTCTGGTGACTTAGATCGCCAGTTGAATTTTTCTTGTTCTCCCCTCGTGTAGGGGAATCGTGAGCGTGTTCTTTCAGATCGGCGGCGCTTAGTGCAATCACTTTGTAAATGACCTTTCTCGCCACAGGACCAGCACTCTAATGAATTTGAGGCTCGTTTCCTCTTCTTACAATCCCGTTGAATGTGTCCTGGAGTATTACAATTCCAACAACGGATCTCGGTGTTCACGCGCCGCTGGGTAGATGAAGAATAGTGATCAATCTCGTCTGCTACTGTCACTTGACGGATCCGCAAGGCGTTACGGGATGCTTGCTTCGCTGATTCAAAGGCGAGAGCATAAGCTAGGGCCTCCGCTGTAGTTTTCTTTCCAGCCAGGCGAACAGCTTGCTGTATCTCACGATCGGCGATGGCGTTGACGAAAGCCTCAGTAGCCACCTCACTGAGAAACTCGGGATTTCCATTAGAATAGGACAGATGAGCTAGCCTCTCAACATCTGATTGAAGTTCTTGTAGAGTCTCGCCGCTTTTCTGCATTCGGTTCCGTAGCTGGATTCGGTAGACTTGGTGCATGTGTTCATCACCAAACCGGAGCTCTATGGCACGAACCAACTCGTCATAGGTAACTTGGCTATCGGCTGGAAGCGTCTGGATGAGGTCTGCCGCGGGTTCACGGAGCGCCAACATGAGAGCAGTCGCTTTTTCGCTCGCGCCCCATAAGTTGCTTGCACACGCCGCCTCGAACTGTCTCTTAAAAATAGACCACGCCATCTTGCCATCAAATACGGGAGGTTTCATCTTAATCGGGTTAGCTCGCTCAACAGGATGGGCAGGTGACACCGTGGGGACACAGGAAACAGCCGGAACAGATGAAACAGGGAAAGCGGCAGGGGTACACGACGAAGCGACAGGGCCGAACGAAACAGGTAGGGTTATGATGCTCCTCACCTCGGCTAATTTTCTTTCGAACTCTTTGTCCCGATCTTCAATTCGATCTTCAATTCTCCTTTCCATCTCGACCACGCTGTTGCCTAATTGAGAGACATCCTGCTTGATTTTGTCCACTTCCGACTGAAACATATCCATCTTAGACTCTAAGCTGGTCTGTAAATCAAGAACACGGCTATTAGTCTTTTCGTTAGCAGCCTCAATTTGCTCAGTTACCGAATTTATTTGCTGAGCGGTCTGTATATTTAGAGTCTTAATGGTCTGGGTCAGACTAGCAAACATCATGGCTAAATTATTACTGTCTGAATTTTCGTTACTTTCGTCTTCAGGCTTACCTTCATCTGTGCCATCCGGCACATCAAATGTTACCTCTGATATGTCTATGGCCTCTTGACTTAAGGCCGCAGCTAACCGTGAACTGAGGTCTGACTTGTTTCCAGAAGTCGATAGCCCTCGGCTCCTTAGCTGGGCTGAAAGCTCTTTGCAGGTCAACTCGCTGAAATTCTTTACTGGCATTGCGAAAGAAACACTTCACATGCAAAATAACGATGTAAAAATAAATGAAATAAAATAACCGATACGAACGCGCGGAAAACCGGAAAGTAGAACTTAAATGAATAATAATAATTATAATAACACTGATAAAATAAAACTTTAATCGTCACTTCTGACACCACTGTTACGCGCTACGGGTTCGGGGGGATTAAAGTTTAAAACGCACTTGAATTTACTATTAAATAATTAAAATAAAAAGTAAGTTTATTATGAAAAATTATAAACCTCGAAAAGTACAATATGTCTTATAACAGTTCTACTATCACGTAACACAAAGTCTAATGCTTAAACTGACTCTTAACGCACGCTTAACTGTCTCTTATCACTTACGAATACACTCTGGAAAAACTACTGTACTATCCGCGGAAACTACTATCGCACTACAAATCACTAATATCGCGATATCGCACAATCTCGAATTCAAATCACTCGCACAGTCTCAGTATTTCAACTCCCTCCCACAACCACCGTGCTACCATTATATATCTCACATAAAAGAGCGAGAACACTCCAGCACATTCCGCTCAGAAAATTCGAGAGAAATCGAGATTCGATACCTGTAGCTCACTCTATGATTAAAAACACCGAACTAATTTCCCCTCTCAACAGCTGATTGCTCACACATTTCACAGGGGTTTTCAACTTGCTTGAACCAAAGGGGTATTCAACTTGCTTGAACCAAATCATAACAATATTATTTCCATTTCTTGTTTTCTATTATCTTTACTTTCTAATTGTTATTTTATTTACTTTGTATTTATACTCAAATAAATAAAGAGGTGCTTTGTTAAACTGTTGGCATAATAGGACTACCTGTCTTGCGCTGACAGTCTAAATAAAGCACTACTTATACTTTATTTATTTATTTTACACTTTATTAGGTAATAGGACATTTATATACAATACAAATAATTACAAATGAAAATACAATATATAATATAATAGAAGAAAAAATTAAGAAAAAATAAATAAATATATACATAATATATGTCCTAACTAAAGGGCGGGGTTATTGCCTTAGGCAATCTCTTCCGCCCAACCCTTCTACTTATACTCACCTTCAAGCAGCGGGCCCATGTGCCTGAGTTTCTCTCGCACCAGGCTGAGCTGTGGCTCGTGCCCCGGTGTGGCACTGGCTATGAAGTGGACCAGCATGGCGGCGGCGTGTGTCTTGCCGGAGCCCGTCTCGCCCGACACGATGATGCACTGGTCCTCGCTGCGGTCTCGGAGCCAGCGGTACGCCGCCCCCGCCATCGCGAAGCTGGGGAGGTTTAATAATAATAATTCCGTGTCCGTGAGATAGGTATTGATATTTAAATCACGGTGGTGAGAGGATTATATCGCCGCTAGAAAGTCAAAGAGCCGTAAGTGAGAAAAAACGAAAATCGGTACTATCACACAGGCATACTGCTCTTGAAAGATACTCTTGGTAGCACGAACAGGCGTATGTGATTTCTAAACTCTTTTGAAGATATTGATTTTTTTATGTTTGAGCGTATGTGATATTTGCGGGGAAAGTTGCAGCACACACAGGCTTAAGTGCGCTCCTGAAAACTTTGATAAAATCACTTACGCCTCTTTTGACTTTCTAGCGGCGATATGGACGCCCAGATCCAATGTCTAGGCTCCTTTCATGTCCATTGATTCTATTTGGTTTTAACGTCCTGACTTGAGGTAGACAGGACGGGGGTTTTACGCTCCATTCGCTGGGAATCGTACCAGCTACCCACATTAACCTCACCCAGCCTGGGTAGGGCCGGAATCGCCAGCCTCACATGTTAGGAGGGAACAGAATTTTCTGTGCGAAAAGTCTGCTCCAACCGTGAATCGAACTCAGGATCTCTGGACTACGGGCAGTAGTCACAACCGTTACGCCACGGAGGCTGGCGTAGCTGGGGAGGTGACACCGAGTGAGGAATGAGAGGTCACATAGGGAAGGTTAACACAATAGTTAAAATAGCCGACCTCCGTGGCTCAGTGGTTAAGAGCATTGGTTGCTGACCCGGAGGTTGCGGGTTCGAATCCTGGCCGGAGCGGAAAATTTTAACCGAGTGGTATATTTTGTATGTGGTACGTCCTGAAGTGATGTACAACGGTCTCACCAATTCAAATTATGACAGTAGATTCTAGACAGGATTCGAATGACTTAGGTCTCCTTTACCTAATAAGTAGGTCATATTTACATTTCGATTTACAATACAATTGACTCTGTTTATCCTGCAAGAATGAGACTAAAGAGTCCCTTACTCTCACAGATTTACATGGGTCCGATTTATGGTTGTCAATTTAAAGGGTACACCGACAGTCAGTCTGAGGGTTCTACTCACATGTGCGGCGGCAGTTGGAAAGGGCCGCGGGTGCGGTACGCTCTCGCTAGCTCGGCGGAGTAGATCGGCAGCGGTTGGAACGGGTTGACGGAGACCAACACGTTGCCGATGTAGGTGTAGATGTGGTCGCGGGAGTAGCGGAGGTGCAGGTTGGATATGAACGAGTCCTCGGAGAGAGGGTCGAGCAGGACACAGTCCCAGGCCCCGGCTGCGGGGGGGTCAGTTTCCAGGGGCGGCTCCATGGGTACACCCGCGCCTGATGAGGGATCCTGGAAGTAATGGTAATGCTAATTTTGCTCTGGCTGGGGGACTATAAACAGGGAGTAGACCAGCAGTCTGGCTGGGGGACTATAAACAGGGAGTAGACCAGCATTGGCTCGGTTCTGGGGGCCCGTGTCAATTATTAGCCTCCTTGTAAAGACAGTGGTAGAAGTGCTGAGTCATTCCTCCACTGTCTGGCTACCATCGTTCACGATGACGCCACCCTATGATGATGAATTTTGCTCAAGAGACTTACATTTACGAAGAGTCTATATATATTATTATTATTATTATAGTATGCTTTATTAGGAGGACAGAGTACAATGTTAATAGTATAAAATTAAGAAAAAACAAACAAATGACAAAATAAATAAGTAAAAAGAAATAACACTAATGTCCTACCTAAAGGGCGGGGTTATTGCCTGTGGCAATCTCTTCCACCCAACCCTTAATATATAAACATTTAATAAAACAGGAAAGAGTTTAAAAAAAAGGTAGGGGCAGTTTTGTTTTCGTTATTTACCAGTTTACCACTATTAATGTTTCCTCTGGGTTGAAGTTATGAAAAGTCATGTGATGAATTGAAATTGTCCTAGTTAATTTGAGATAAGATGGAAGTAAAAGAAAATATACTTCACTTGTTAATGTAACAACTAGTAACTACCATCTACGGCCTACCATATTCAATTCAATTATTCTTCTTTTTAATCGAACTAGGATACAAAAAGGAAGTTTCCACTGGCGGCATAAGAATTTCAAGATTGACAGAAGAAGCCGAATACAACAAAATTTGAGAATGCTCTAAGAGTAGAGTGAGAGTAAAAGCTGTAATTTTTTAAACGCTGATGTTTTTATAAAGCCCTGGCGATAAACATTCTCATTTACTAGTCATTAATCAAAATGGCAAAAAAGTCCCTGCATGGTTTCAGAACTTTAGAATAGTCATATTTCATCAATCTTACAATGATATGGTTCAATGGGTTTTCGATGGGGTAGGTACCGGAGTTTTTTCGGCATGAGCTTTCCGCTCAAGTTCCTAACTTCAAGTAGAGTCAGTAGAGGCATATTCACATACAGGCAGTTTTCATTACCATACCTAATTTGGCAGAAGGGTCTTCATATTATTATGTCCAGTAAAATTGTACATGCTCAATTAAAAAAGGAAAATTCTTTTTATCTAGTTTGCAGACTCTGGTCGTTTTTCGTTTAATCTGGTATCTTTTAATAAAAAGTGGCCGATTGCCATACTTTCTATAACCTATAGGTTATATTTCTATTTCTATGACCTATAGGTTAAAGAAAGGTAAAAGGCAATGCAGGTACGATTAAAATTATTACGTTTGGTCCTGTGTGTATTTCTCAAGAAATATTAATTACAAGTGTACTTCCCGCCCCAGATGAACTATGTCCTCTGCCCTTCTTCAGTATGTCCCAGGTTCCAGCCCCTCTCTCCCTTCTTTCACACTCTCTCTCTCTCTTTCTCTCTCTCTCTCTCTCTCTCTCTCTCTCTCTCTCTCTCTCTCTCTCTCTCTCTCTCTCTCTCTCTCTCTCTCTCTCTCTCTCTCTCTCTCCCTCCCAAACAGATTAATGAGAACTTTTCATCAGTTCTACCTCTTAGAGGAAGGCGAAGGGGTTTTCCCGATCTAGTTTTATCTCACTGTCATCTTCTGTGCCAAGGAACGTGAAAGTAATAATAACATTTGTTTATTTAGTATTTAATAAGTTGAGAACTAATAACATAATTATATGGAGTAGACCACCGACCTCAGTAGCTTGATCGATAAGGCGGAGGACTTGTACCCTGGACGTCGGTGTTTCAAATCCCAAGTTCAGCAAAGATTTAGTAAAGCGAGTTTGAGAAGTTGTGACATCACGAAAGTGATTAACACAAATATGATAACTTTAAACTTTAACTTTATATGCAGTAGACCCCGCGGCCGAGTGGAGTAGACCACTAATCTTGCACAGACGGATATCTGATCGATCCCCACCAGTATAGAATTTTTTCAGCTCTGTACTTGGATGATCAGGGTCCACTAATAACTTGCGAGGAAAAATGAGTGGCTCTTTGTAGGTATAGCGAGCAGTGGTGGCATTAGGAGAAGGAATATGGTATTTGGGCAAATGAAATGAGATTTAAAGTATCATAAGACTGAGCTACTCACTAAAGTTGTGATATAATAACACAAGGAATTCACATACATACACAATTACACATATTTGAAACTCATCACAAGATAATGTGAGGATCAATTTTAAAATCTGATCCATCTCCAGTACCTACAGTAGTGTTTCAATCATTACAGGAAATGAGTTTTAAGGGGTTCATTCTGGTTCATTTTTCAATGCAAACTTTTTTTGTTTAAGGAACACATAGTTCTTTAAAAACAAAAAGATTTTCGGGAGAGCTTGAGCTCAGAGAGTTGAGAGTGTGTACTTGGGCCATACTTTTGGAACATGTGTGCAATTGTGCATTGAAGAGCATACAAACTCATTCATATGTGTGCACATATCTACCAGTCCACCCCTCAACTATAAGTGAAGGGAGAGAGTATGTACATTCTCAATCACACATCTATGGCTTCTTTTATACTACAGGATACAGAAAAAGAAAGAAGATGTCATTGGATTCCTTTATAAAATATTCATAATGCACCTCATGTAAGTAAAATAAAATTTAACATAAAGGTTGGTCATTGAGTTGAAAAAATATATGATAGTTTAAGTAGGTACCTAATATTTAATTCAACTATAGTTAAATTTAAATTTATAAGTTATCTAACCATATTTTTAATTTTTAAAATGAACTGTCCAATGGAAAAAAGTGCAAAATTCATGTGACACACTGTCACAATATACTTTTCTTTCTTATTCAAGTATATAGTTATGATGTTCATGTCCACACATTTATAATCATAGGTACATACTTGATTCAAACAAGAATAAAGGAACCTACAGCAAGGTGTCCAAAGAATTGGGTCTCATATTATTCTTCTTTTGTATTTCAGCTAGACTTTTTTCTCTCTCTCTCTCTCTCTCTCTCTCTCTCTCTCCTCACTCACTCACTCACTCACTCACTCACTCACTCACTCACTCACTCACTCACTCACTCACTCACTCACTCACTCACTCACTCATCTCACTGTCTTACTCACTCACTGTCTCACTCTCTCACACATTAAACAAAACCTACCTACATTAAAAAAATGTTATCTATGAGTTTTTAAATGCAAATTCAATATTCTAGGCTTAATATATCTGCAAGAAAGTAGAAGGTACTCAGTAGCCTTTTATCAGCATAATAATTATACTAGGAATAAAAAAGTTCAACACAGAACACAAGAAAATGTAAAAGTTTGATAAGCTGGAAAAGAAGTAGGTATATTGCAGTAGGTACCTACTAGATATACCTACATAGGTTTTAAAAAGGCTGGCAAATATCCAACAATGTATTTGCTCACTGCATCTTTTTAATAACTATTTTTCTCTTAGTTACTTAAATCTTAGTTTCCACTTTTTTCCCCATAAGGCAGAAGAAACAATATCTCCAGAATTTTTTCAAATAAAACATTATCTAGCAGCTCATGTGTAAAAAATACTGCATATAGAGACAGCTCTGTTGACAATGATTGAATAAATATTATAGATATACCCAATATGGATTTAATATCAAAATAATAATAATAATAATAACATGAGGTATAAACTTGTGAGGCTGAAGTAATAATACAGAAATGTTACTTTTTTCCTAAAAGTGAGCAATGTGAGCATACTAGAATATGATTGGGATTATTGTTTGTGTACCTAATGATGTATCATCTCTATTTTTCTGTGGAAATGTTTGATTACCCACTTTCTTACTTATTGTTGAACTGAAATGTGGGTATCTATTTATGTATTTTTGTTACAAAAAAATCTAGATATTGATGGAATACATTGAAGACAATATACAATATTTTTCAACAATTTATTTTAATAAAAATGCCTAGGTATGCTAAAAAATTGGATTTATACAGTAGGTAAGTGTTAATATATAGACATTAGAATTATTTTGGATAATTCAAACAACAACAAAAAATCTGTTAAGTGGAAGGTAACCACTTTGCAAGGTTATTGCTCAAAGGATTTTCTACCACTTAACCCTCAGAGTCTTGTTATTATGTGGTAACATAGGTCACATGAAAAATAAATCCAAGTATTCAATGGGATACATGGATCCATGTGCTGGCTTGATTACATTACAAGTCCAGTGCTTTTACCACATGGACTACCAATGTTTGGTAATCACATCAGGTCACTCATAATTATATGTCAAGACCATTTGTCAAATAAAATAAAAATAAACATCCCTACATGTTACTGTAAATTTCTATTAGAAATTGGAGGTATTGTTTTTGTTTCTGTAAAAAAAAAATATTTTTTTGCTCTGATTTCTCCAATTTTTTTTCATATTTCTGGACGTTTCATACCCTCCTGAGCAACTTTTATTTTGAGTGGTCACCCTTCAATTCAATTGTTGACAGAACTTTTTGACAAAAAATATGTTCCCTCCAAACACATGAGACTAACGTT
The DNA here is from genome assembly GCA_024516035.1 of Bactericera cockerelli. Taxonomy (NCBI): domain Eukaryota; kingdom Metazoa; phylum Arthropoda; class Insecta; order Hemiptera; family Triozidae; genus Bactericera; species Bactericera cockerelli. The sequence continues at coordinate 22,569,965 of CM044961.1, read as the reverse complement.
TCTGGCCCAACCCAGGCTGGGAGAGATTGATGTAGGTAGTTGATACAATTCTCAGTAAATGGAGAGTAAAACCTCATCCTGAATAACTCAAATTAGGATATTATAGCCAAATAGAATCAACTGGATACAATAGATCTCATTAGGTCACAGTAACCTCAGAGGATACAGAATCTATGTACATATAAAACATAGAACTTATTTCACAATTATAGATCATAGTTATGTATGTATGTATTGTTTTATTTGTGGTGAAGCACAAGGCCTCTTCACAATTTTTGTGGGTAGCGCAGCATTACTAAGAGCCTCCTTTACATTTCGAATTATTCTATGACATTAATTTCTTTTTTACTCTGGTAATGCCGCCACTGGTCGTTACTCATACAAGTAACTACTCATTTTTCCTCACGAGGTATGAGTGGACCCCGAACATCCAAGTACAGAGCAGAAAAATTCCTGCCCCGCTGGGGATCAACCCAGGTCACCGTGCGTGCAATGCCTAGTGCGCTAACTCACTCTGCCACGGTGACTTAGATCATAGTTATATTGTTGCTAATATATTGATCCATGTGAATAGGTATACTTACCTGTACTAGGTGCACAGAACAGGTGCTCTTGATATATCTAGACTGCTCAGCTGATTATGGAATGTTCTGTGATAAAATAATGTATGACTCTCACTCTCTCTTTTACCCTCACATTCTCCTTAATATCACTCTCCCCCCTTCCCTTCTCCTCTCTTTCTCTCTCTCTTTCTCTCTCTCCAATCTGTTGTAAGATTGGTAAGGACGTAGCTGTTGCCATCATATCTTTTAAAACTAATTTTATACATAAGTATTAACATACCTATTTTTAATTTTTTGACTCTTGTTCAATGCTTAGCTTTTTTATCAAAATTAATTAGAATAATTAGACTATTTCATATTTTACATACCTACATCTACATTTTAAGATTTACATATATACATTATTTAGTTGTAAGTTAGTCAGTAAGTAGAATAAGAAACATTGTAAACACCGAAAGGTAAAAATACAATAAAAACATTATTATTATTTGATTTCTAAATTCAATACATTTTACATTCAAATGATTTAACCTTCATGTAAAAGCAAAATAAGTCTGAAGAAATCACATGATTTTGGAGATAGTTTGAATTTTGAAGAAGATAAAATTTGTAAAACAAGAGTGAAATGTGAAAAACCCAAGTATTGCCTTTTTAACATTCTGAACAATTGTGTGATAGTTCCATAGATATACCACTGTCTGAAAAAAAGATCTCAAGCTTGCACAAGAGATGCATTTTTTCATTGTGCACTGAAGTGAATCAAAATGAGTGCCACTTCTATTATTTACACGAAGTAAATTAAGGTTTGTTCTCGGTTCCCTTCCAGAAGGACGGTCCCTGGGACAAGTTTTTTATATTTAAGAAAAATAAATAAAACATTCCTCTTCCAAAAAAAAAAAAAAAAAATATTGACCATGTCTCCCATATCTCACCTGATGTAGAGTTCAACGGCCAAGATGTTATCAGAAGAAGAATCCCAGTTGCACATGATGTGAAGATAGTTCATTGAGGATCATGATAAAATTTACAAGGATGAAGAGGGAAATACACAAAAACTCCTGTAGCTAATACCTGAGACAAATTCTTACCACAAAAAATATTTACATGCTTAATAAACACAAAACGGTATTCAATTGGGTGAAAAATAATACTCAAAATACCTTAAAAAATGATTATTGAGAATAAAATTAAGCTCAGTTCTGACTTCACAAATTGGAAACTGACACAGAAACTTTACTGAAAAACCTGAATATATCAAGCTCATCACTCATAGTAAAACACTTCTTTCAGTTCATGTATACACTTCAATTTTAATTAGTTAATTACTAGTTTTTTTAAACCACTAATGCCTACATAGGTGAAATGTGAATTTTTAATTGATTCCAATGGAGAGTTAAATATTACAAGTATCAAAATAACTTGATAACAAATACATTCATCAAGGATTTAAAGGACCTGTATCATTATTATACAGAACTACTTACAACACAAAAGTTATGTAGAAAGTAATAGGTAGCTAGTCACTAAAAAAGTTTTTCTCAAGTCTTCACCTTTTGAAATTAATCAACTTTTCATCTTTTATCAAATCACACACAATCAGTAGTCCACTCCATTTTCCGATTTTCCTTTCAATTTTCCATTATCAATTTTTTTGTCTTTAAATTTCTTGAGTTTTTTAACAACGTTCCATTGTGCACAATGGATGTAAACAAAATATTTGGTATTTTGAAAGATATCCAATCCGTGTTCCGTGTTTTTATGGTTTATTCAAAGTAATGAGTAACAAAACCCATGGGGTTTTGTTACTTTGAGAATAAGGAATGAGTAACAAAACCCCCATGGAAATCAACCTTCAGGTTCTTAAGGTCTCTATTAGAATTCTGAACCTACATCTATTCAAACAATCTATACAGGGCCTCCATAAAGTCTCACCCAGGCCTGGGTTTCTCAAAAACGACTCAAAATATCAAAAAACGCAAAAACCCGTATTCCTTTATTTTTAGGGGGATTAATTTTCAGCCAAATTTTTTTGCCTATACGGCCCCAGTCAGGCTGGGCGTGGACCAACTTTAAAATCTTAAATAGAATGGTATGTCTTGTGGCATATATTGTTTTAAAGGTCTTATTGAGAGACGTTCATGACAACAAATTTCAGTGAGCTACGACTTACCATTCTCGAGATACAGGGTCGGACGTCCTGCGTAATATCCATATATTTTGACCTATAACTCGTTAACCGTAAATTATGGAGAACATTTTTCTCGTTAATAATAACTCCTTATGGCAAGACCTTTCGAACAAGTTATAACTCGACACACTCTGTTGATGTTAGTTTCTGGTCGGTTTCGTCAGCCAGCCTGACGAACAGTCGAAAAAAAAATTAACGAAAAAACAAATCAAATTTTAACTCCATAATTTACGGTTAACGAGTTATAGGTCAAAATATATGGATATTACGCAGGACGTCTGACCCTGTATCTTGAGAACGGTAAGTTGTAGCGTTCCCCTAAGTTAGTTCGGTAAGTTGCCCTAAAAATAAAGGAATACGGGTTTTTGCGTTTTTTGATATTTTAAGTCGTTTTCGAGAAACCCAGGCCTGGGTGAGACTTTATGGATGCCCTGTATATGTATAATAAATGCGAAAGTTAACTCTCAGTCACTCACTCATTCATCTCGATTTCTCAACATTGGTAAGTCCTAAGAGGCTGAATTTGGCATGTAAGTCACTTTTAGGTCTTAGATGCGCACTAAGAAAAGATTTTGAAATATTCTCACTTTGAAATATTCTCACGCGGGGGAAAAGGAGCGAGTCCTAGAAATTGGTGGGCGACACAAAAAAATTTACGTTTTTTGACCTAAATGACATTTTTTCTCGAGATTTGACAAATTTGGTCCGTGCCCAGTGCGACTGGAGCATTGTAGGCAATTTTTTACTAAAACTTAATCCTCCAAAAAATTAAGGATTACGAGATTTTGCGTTTTTCTATGTTTTCAACCGTTCTTGAGATACGGGAGATGGGGTCTGACATTATGGACACTGGACAACCTGTATAAAAAAACATTTACTTGATATTTCCAATAAGTTGGAGTAAAAGAAATATATTGACAACCATATTATAAGAAGGATAAACCCTATACTAACATCAAAGTAAGAAAACCGGACTGTATACGTATTATGTACAGTCCGTTTCCGTTCTTACGGATTTTACTTTCGATAACAGAAAAAATTCCGTTAAATTTGAAATCAGTCAATGAAATCCAACACAAAATTAAACAAAATTAAAATAGCAAACTTACATTTAAAAATTTAAATTTGAATTTTGAAAAATGGTAGTGTGTTTTTAATCAAAATTGATTTAAAATTAAAGCCAAGATTACGAAATATAATACATATTGGTACTGATTTTCGAGACTTTCCTTATCTGTGACAGTTGCACATTTGTGTAAGTATTCATGTGAATAATATGTGCTACCATGGTAGAAAGAATGTGAGGGGAGATAAGAAGGATGAGTAATTGATAAGACTTGTGCTACCCACTTGCAGTGTTAGTAGATCTACAGCTCATGAAGAAGAAAAAAAATCTGTCTTGCTTACTACTTGTCATATTCCCTAGTGTAGAACGATGACTCAGAAACCTAATGTGGTTATTCTTGGAGGTAAGCTTATTTGTAAGAAGAACCCTTTGTACAATAATTTCCTTCAGATTACTATATACCTACTTTCATGAGAACAAAACTCATCATTTTTTCAATAAATGGAATACCTTCATTTTTAAGAACAGTTTTGACATCAACTGATTTCACAGTCTCTGTTTGGATTTTGAGGTACACTCAACCTGAGTACAGCATAATTTGTGAGCTGACCAAAGAATGGATTTAGTTATGATATAATATTTTATTGACTTATTTTTGTACATGGTTTCACCTGACACTTTGATTGACTATTGTAGGTACCTCCTTATTCTAATTCAAGCTACAAAGTAAAGGGAATTTCAACCCAACAAATAAAGCTAGTGTTCTTCTTAAAAAATTGTTTGTAGGTAAAATTCAAACATCATTAATCTATTTAAAATGTAAAAACTTATGTATTTTACATTTGCAAGAAAATTCTACATGTCTGCCCCAACAAACTACTGTTTCAGGTTGTGGATTTATTGGTAGAAATCTTGTTGAGTACTTGATTGAAAATGAATTGGTCTCCAAGCTGAGAGTTGTAGACAAAGTTTCCCCAGAGCTTGCTTGGTAAATGAAAAGCATAAGAAGTTGTTCAAGCACCCACTGGTAGAATATACCAGTGGAAATCTTATTCATCCTTGTAAGTAAATATCAAAGTAATTTTTTTTTCCTCATATCTTATGTATCTTAAATCATCACCCAGTAGAAATAAATAATATTATTTAGGTATAGTCTTTTTAGTTTATACATGATTACTTTTTTGATTTAAATTACAAGAACTTAATTCCTGAAAGTGAAATTGCTTCAGAGAAATAATAGTAAGAGATGCAAATAATTCATAAACCTGGAAGAAGAGGATAAAGAAAAATATATATTTTATCTATTCCAAGCAGTATAAAAAGAAAAGCCATAATTCCTTGTGTGTTCATCTGTCCCACAAAAATTTGGACACAGGTGACTCAAACCACAAATTTTGATGTAAAAGCTAATGACTCATTGTAGGAATTTTTCAGCAACTTGTGACCTCATCTTTCTGAACAGTGCTGAGACACAAAACATCACCTGGGAGTATGTGGTCAACTGTGCCTCGGAAACTAGACCCGGGCTAGCTGAAGAGATCTACAGAGAAGGCATTTATAAACTAAGTGTGAACTGTGCTACTGCTGCAGCAAGATATGGTATTCTCAAGTATGTGGAGATCTCGTCTGGTGAAATATGTGCAAGCCATAAGGTAAAGATCCTGATATCTTCCTTTACCATTTAGGTCCTTTTCCATTTTTTTTTTTTTTTTTTAAAACTGCATGCACTGTTGAACATAATGTAAGCTTCTATGAAGTTACCATTTTCATATGTATTTAATATTGAATTGAGTGAAATTTTAAAAATTATATCATTAAAAAAGACCTCAGTTGAACTTTTGACTTTTAATGATTATACTACTGTTTTTAACTTGGAAGAAGCAAAGATTTTCTGTGAAACAGAAAGAACTTAATTTTTGAAGCTATTGAACTAAACTTTCATGTTATCTATTTTCTGAGTCATTGAGACAATTAGAGCACCCTATCAATATTATTATGAATATATTTAATATTTATCTCCTCACTTATTTCTTTTGCATCATCAGGGCTGGTATCATTCTCATATAATGAAAAGAAGAAAAAAAAAACATGTTCAACTAAACAATTGAGCCATGTTCACTTATGATACTGTGTTTTAGATAGTATGTTTTTAAAATTCCTTACTGCAAAGTAATATAACTAATGAAAAATCTATCAATTTTTTTATTCATGCTACATAAAAAGAAAGTGTTGTAGTATGTATGTTTTAGTTTATTTCCTAGTACCAGTCCTGACTTATAGAAAATTCATTGCTAGGATTAACTCTCTCTTTTTAGATAACAAAATTTACTCAACACAAATTCACAAAATTTACTCAGCACATAATTCACTGAACAATAGCATCCATGTACCTTATTGTGCCTACTTACATAGGTACTATGTTAATTTACTTGGCATTTAAACATTATATTCATCAAATTCATTACGTTTTGCTTTGTTCTGTCTACCTTGGCCTACACATTCCCATGTAAAGTTATGTACAAGGCTAATTAGATAAGAATGTATTTTGTAGCAGCCATTGCCAGTCAATAAGTAATTAGGGTGTTGTTGTAACGGCAGAGTAAATGAGGTCTCTCGCCGCGATTTCACCAGCGCGGCATGTATTTATTACAATAAAATAAATATCTGAATGGTATTCAATGTTAGAAAACTGTTGAATAAGAGTTTCGACTCACTGATTCGTGATACTCGCTTGTCATGCCAGAACTGATAAAAAAAAATTGTACTTAAAAAATATTAAGAGCATTGGTTACTGACCCGCAGGTTGCGGGTTCGAATCCCGGCCGGAGCGGAAATTTTCCGTTTCCGAAATGGCATGGATGTAAAGGTAAAGTGTCCTGAGGTAATGCGAAAGCGGTTTCAGGGGCACAATTACCTTTTTTTTTAATCAAAAATTGATTTCAGTTTGGATTCAAAATAAATATCTGAATGGTATTCAATACCTGCCGGTGTGCTCGTGTTTAATGGGAAGTATTTTGTCACTACGGGATGGGCAAGCTACAACACTGACCAGAAGCGTCTACAGTAGTTGCTGTTTCATAATTATTTTTTTTTTAGGTGAATATACCTTAAGGACTTTATTTTAAAAATAACACAACATAATAAATAAAATACATAACATGTACATTAAAATTATAAGTAAAATATTTCATCAAGCGCTCTAGTGCTTGGTATAGTGTCCCTCACACACTTTTAATATAATTAACATTATATTAAAAGCTTAAAATTATATCTGGAGACTCGCATCATCACAATCCTAGCCTACCAGCTACCTGAGCTGATAATAAAACTGACACATAAAGCCTGAAGTATCCATTCTTCACTTCTGTACCAGGATTAGTCAGTTCATACCAGATTTGTATCGAAAAGGTTCTCGGAACCGTTGTGAACTATTGGAAATTCTATAGATTAACTAGCGGGCTGTCGCCCGCTTTGCGGGCCAAGGCATGGCCGTGAAAGCAAAAAATCCTTTTTCGCCAATGGCAGGTGTTGTAGTGGGAATTTCGAAAAATCCCGTCTTATTGCACATCTAGACTATAAGACAAAGCTACCTACCAAATTTCAGATTCCTAGGACTTACGGTTTGGGCTGTAGAGCGATGATCAGTCAGTCAGTGGTCAGTCAGTGACTTTGACATTTATATATTAAGAAGATATAGATTTTATAAGTTAAAAAACAGTTTTCCTATTATTGTACTAATCATAATCATGATATCACTACCACTCAAACACTTTTTAATAATCCTCAGTAGTTTAATCGATAAGGCACGGGACTTGTAACCTGGAGGTCGGTGGTTCAAGTCCCGGTTTCAGCGTAGATTTAGTAAAGCGAGTTTGATTAGTTGTGATATCGCAAAAGTGATAAACACAAATAAGATAACTTACTAATTTTTTTATCGTACTCGAGACTCAAACCACCGACCTCCAGTTCTTCTATAAATTCGTTTAAGCCTCCGTGTGCTTGGCAATTCCTCTTTATTGTTCACACTGTAAAATTTCTTTGAATAGTTGAAGTAGAGGTATTTACCTCAACTTGAGCAAACGAGAAAGTGGTTTACGACTATATCTCACCATCCCCTTTGGCCGAATATTAACTCATCTTCGTCAATCCATCATCGTTCAGGTTTGACGCTACCCAATTATCTTAGGGAGGTCGGTTGTTTGAGTCCCTAGTATGTCAAATATTTGGTACAAGGCTAGTTTCAGTAATCGTGATCAACACAAATATGATACTCTCGTATCTTAACTGATCTTTGTCACTGGTAGTCAAGTGTTTAACGCGCTAGTCTGGTAATCCAGTAAGCGTAGGGATCCGTTAGTTCGAATCCCACCCAGTGCATGAATTTTTCCTCATTAATTTGAGTTTGTGACCACGTAATAATAAGACTCTGACGGTTAGCTGGTAGAAAATGATTAGAGCATTAACCTCGCCTGGTGGCTACCTTCCACTAAAGGGTGTTATTCTTATTATTATCTTTTTCAGACTATCTGTTCTTTTTCAGACTATCTGTAAAGAATCGGACACGCCACAGCCCGGGTCCCTGATAGCAAAGTACAAGTACCAAGTGGAGAAGGCACTCAGTGAGATTCCCGGCCTGAACTTCACCATCGTGCGACCCGCCATGGTTTACGGCAAGAGTGATAGGCACAACTTGGGTGAGCGAATAAAATCAAAATTGAAGTAGCATTCAGTCCGGGTAGCTCAGTTGTCAAGACGTCACATTGGTCTGGTAATCCTAGATTCGAAACCCAGCGGGGACATGACAAAAGTTATCCTCCAATTTGTGATTTTGACCACGTAATAATATGTTTTGAGATTGCTGCTGGAATAATGGGTCTTATTAATCCTAGTTGGGTAGTATAAATAAGGGGAAATATTATAATCATTATATATTTTATTCTATTTTTTATATCTTCATTGTTTTGTATTATTTTTACAGTCCTATGTTTGTATCAGTTTTATGTTTTTCTTGACCGTCTCGTATTTTCAGTTTACCAAACACGGTCATACCTGGATATAAGAGAACAATTTCCAGGCCCAATTTATCTTTCTATAAGGGAAAATAAACTCTTTATGAGAGAAACCTGGATATAAGAGGAAAAAATTCAGGTCCCTTGAGTTCTCTTATATCTAGGTTTGACTGTATTGTATTATTTGTAATTGTATATTTACGGGTCAAGTCCAGTTTAAAATAAAACATAAATACATATGAGTACAATTAAAAAAACATGGATAAAGTAAAACATATAAAACAATAAGTGACTAGATAATAATAAACATTGGTAACAGGTAATAATTCTACTATCACATATTGTTTGCCGCACGCATCATTTGGTTGATGGGGGCATAAATTAATTATTATAATTTAAGTCACGTAAAATTTATTAGTTTCATCACGTAAATCTTGTTACATACATTATTGAGTGCCATTACTGACCAATTCCTAATAATTTAATTTATTCTCCTTGTGTGAATCCATTGTAAGAACTGACCTACATTTGAAATCCAAGCGAGTTGTTTTATTTCCAATATACTGGCAGCGGTTATCTCTAGAGTTGAGTTTCTGGATGGGGTACTATTCTTATAACCAGCCTAGTGAGCTGACGGATATCTCAGGATTAAAATGTTTCACATTCCCGGTATTCGTCTGTCTCAAGAACCCAGTGGTCAAGGCGTCTGACTGGTAATACAGAGGTCGCGGGTTCGAAACCCACCCATGACATGACAAGTTATCCTTCCATTTGGGGATATTGACCTCATAATAATACATATTGGGCTTACTGCTGGAACAATGGGACTTATTAGTCCAAATCAGGCAGTATACATAAGGCGATATTATTATTATATTCAAAGTCTTTTAGCCTCATGATAAATTCGTTTTATACATCCGGCGCTATTTAAAGTTCAAAGAAATGAAAAAGCTGTTTTCTGGAGGTCATGGGCCCACGCTGTCTGCTAGTACCAATATACAATTATACATACAGTACTTGGCTACAGCCAGGGGGAGTGATTGTCTCCAGTCAACTTTAGTTGGCTCGTCTTGAATTACATATTCTTATGTGCAATACTGACACCTATCACAGCGCACAATATTTCCTATTAAGGAGGGGCCTTCCTGATCCTCGTTCTAATCTCATTTTATTATTTGGGCCTTATTCCCAGCCCCGCGTCTCGTGATGTGTGCTATCTATCAACATCTAGGAGAATCTCTGCAGCTCTTCGGAAGCAAATCCCTACCCCTGAACACCGTGCATGTTACTGACCTGAGCCGTGCTATCTGGTAACTATTTTCTGTACACTGGATGTTTTTTACTAACAATGTTCTTTGTATGTTCCTCCATCCTCGAAAGGACCATCTGCTGGTGTTTGACTCAATCCACCATTGAGTATCTATCTGAAATGTATGTTATGGTTTTACATTACTGTTTGGAGAGCAGAGGGCTCGTTCAGCCCGATAGAAAAGATTAAATATTCTCACTGAATAAATTAGGGGTGTGCCCTAGGTTTTTTTTTTCATTTAGTCCCTTGAAGAAGCATGGAAAAGTGAGATACGGATACTTGTAGCTTGCACAATTCTTTCTTCCATAAAACATACTAACCTTTTATTATTATTATTATAACCTGAGTAGCTTGATCGATAAGGCGGCCGACTCGTAATCTGGAGGTTGGTGGTTCGAAGCCCCAGTTTGTAAAATAGTTATCTGTTGAGTTTGATTGATTTTATTGTGATATCAATCACTTTTGTGATTAACACAAATATGATAACTTTTTATTTGTTTGAGACCGTAACTTTTTTTTAATTTTGTTCATTCTTGTCCCGGTAGCTCAGTGGTAAAGGCGGCACTCTGTGAATCCAGAGATTCCAGAAGTCGTGGGTTCGAAACCCAGCCGGGACATGACAAGTTATCCTCCCATTTGGGATTTTTACCACATAATAATGTGTCTTGAGCTTACTGCTGGAATAATGGGACTTTAATTGTCCTATTTGGGAAGTATAAATAAGGCGATATTATTATAGTTTATTTATTATTCCCTACTGCCAAGGCACATACATACAGAATGACCAGCGGCAGAATAATAGAATTAAGAAGTACATAATATGTAGTAGACGATACCACCAACAAAACCAAGGAGAGCCTGCTAATGTGATACTACTGTGTGCTCTGTTCAATGTGAACATATAACTAGATGAAAGGCCTGGCGATGTCACTGTTGCAGTAAACTTTATTGTATTGATTTTTGTTTTTGCCCTATCTTCTTTTGGTGGAAAATACCATGCAGGTTAAATTCATCTTATGTGGGGATGTCGGGATTTCGACCTTGAAAAATACCTTTTCTTAATGGCTATCCGCAGAGGCAACCGAAAGAAATAATCATTGCTTCAAGTACTGATTTTTATGGTAAGTAAAGCTTATTTAACTTTGCTCGCGACTGACAAGTCCCATTACACTAAACCAGTTTTACTTTTCTTTTCTCGAGAAACAAAAACTGTTCTTGTATTGTGATTATACAGGACCTTTAAAAAATTGTGCAAGAGAGTATCCCTGTTGGCCAAAATACTTTGTACTAGAAGAATTGGAGATATGAGCAAAAATCATTTCATTTGCAAATCATTTCTTCTCGGAATACAGACTAAGAGAGGCCGTATACAAGAGTATTTCATTAAAAATACACAAACAGAGGCCCACATACTGGGCACTTGGACCTAAATGACACAGTACTAGCATTTTTTTTTTTTTTTTTTTTTTTTTTTTTTTTTTTTTCTTGCTCGTGTTTTCCTTTCTTTCTTTTATTCTTCTTCTTTATGTTGTTTTTATTAATGGTGAGTTAGTTTATTATTTTTTTTGGAGAGCCCACGTATTTACGATTTGTGAATTAATATTCATCAACAAGTTAATCTTTGGTTTTAAATGTAAAATATGCGTGCAGCATTGAATTTATTCAGAGCTGAACTTTATAAAATTTGGAGAGCAATAAAATAATAAACCTGAATTCCTAACACAAAGTTCTAAAAAATATCATCTACCCAGGATGATTTGCGTGCTATTCTGATGTGTAGCCTTCAATACAAATATGCCTTTATAAAATAGCAATATGAATAAACAAGCGATGTGTATATGTATAATACAGCTTGATCTAATAATATGCAGCAGTAGAGAGATAAGAGGGGTTTGATATAAACATATTCTTCAGTATTGTTGACCCAGCTAGGGATAAACAGAGATGTAATGTAGTATAAAAAAATGAGAGCTCTTTATAGTACTTTGTGAAAGGATTTTTTGACCCTGCCAAAAGATAACATTTTTATAGTGATAAGACTGATAAGCATTTCCGAGCCGGAACAGAGAGGTTGTGCATTCAATGCTACCAATTTTTCATGTAATATTCGTCTACTATTGTGTAGTCTGCACCGGTAGCTCAGTGGTCAAGGCATCGGTCTGTTAATCCAGAGGTCGTGAGTTCGAAACCCAGCCGGGTCATGAAACATTACTTCCTATTTTTGGTTTCGACCACACAATAATACGTCTTTAGCTCTGTAATAATGGAACTCATTAATCTACCTGTGCAGTATAAATAATGCAATATTGTTATTAGTTATTAGTCTGTAACATACATATGTATAAGACATAAGAGAATAACAGTTCCCTTTTTCCATTTCTTCAATCAACCGACCTTTGGTTGTTGAACATTTTACATTTCGTTCAATCTACTGACAAAAATAGAACTCGAAGAATTTTCTATGAACTCCTAACCTAAAGCCAAGTATGCAATATGCGATAATGTTTAAATGAATCGGACTAGTCAAAGGCAATTTTCAAGGAAATACTCGCAGTGCTCCTAACTTGGAAGTATACAGTAACAGTAATTTGTCGCTTTAAAAATAATATGTACTTTTTAATTCTATTATTTTGCGTTGTTGTAGCGGCAAAAGCTATGCCGAGGATGGTGTGATGGTCTCTAACCGAGTTAATAAATAATAGCTCAGATGGAGTATGGTTCCTTTGCAATTAATTTAAGAATTTTTGGAGCATTGTCCAGCTATTCTCAGCGCGTCCGGGCCCACATGTTATATGTGAATTATTTGCAGGACCAAACCATCGTGAGGACTTTCGGCTTTTTTCCTGCATAAGACCATTGAAACCCTTTTACTGCGTCAGCTAGCTAGGCTGATTAGGTTTTTTTTTTAGTTTAAAGATGAGTGTTTCACAGCCTTTTTTTATTTCGTAGCCATGAAACAGGAGCTACTGTAGACGCTTGTGATTTGTGTTGTAGCCTGCACATCCCGTAGTATGCCTCCCCTCTGATGGGCGAGAAGTGACATAATACTTCCCATCTAGGTGCTGGGTCAACACGAGCGCACCGGAAGGTATCCCTTACGAACAAATGTAGCTAAATTTTGAATACAAATTTTTGTCGGCTCGGGGATTCGAACCCGGGACCTTCTGCAAGGCAAGCGATTGCTTAACCACTGAGCTATTCGTGGTTTGTTTCAGTTAGTCGGCTCTTACGACAAGGGGAACAGCCCGTGGTCAACATACTTCGTGTTATGCTTATATGCACAATATACGTTTGTAGTTTGGCTACTTCATATCCTCTCTTCAATTTCGATGCTTTCACAGATAGACTTGGAAGATCTAGTGGAGGAAATCAATGAAAAACACCTCGCTCCCTGGATACAGCTGTGCAGGAAGCACAACATCGACAACACACCGCTCACTCCATATATTGTTCCAGAAATGTTGAATCTCAAGCCCGTTCATCTGGATGGCAGTAAGCTACGAGAGAGTGGTTTTCAATACCAAGTACCCACCCTCTGTCGAGATAGACTTGAAGAGGTATTCATCAATTACACTTGTTTTTTAAGAAGGAAAAAATGCATGAAGTTTAAAGAAACAAGGTAGTGGCCAGTTATATTTTAAGAAATCGTGCTTCGGACATTTTGAAGACGATTTTTTTTGTTAGACGAATTTGTTGTGTATTTCAACTCACTGTGACTTTACCGCAGTACACACTGCAAAGTAACTTGCAATTTAGTGCAATAAAAAGTTGAGACAAATGGTGCTATTAATGCGACAAAATCAATTTGAGCACACAATTAGCTCAGTGGTAATATATCTTAGCTCGCCTTCAGCCTTCAGAACTCCAAAATATAGTCCAGTTTAAACATTAAGAATGAGCTCCATCATCTACAATCTACAGTGTGTCTAAGCTTCAATATTTTCTTCATTTCAGATACTCAACGACTACAAAGAGATGGGACTGTTTCCAGGCGAAATCGTTACCAAACTTTAACTATATCCAATTATACAACAACTATGACATTCCGGTAACCAAATTTTTCTGTTAAAAATATACCCCAACAGAGATGTGGACTCAAACCCTTTCAATCACCATGTGTTTCACTAAGAGTTATGGCAGGATGGAGGGACCTGTTTCAAAATTTGTGTTAGCATTATACTTTTTATGTGATTTTGTCCTCAGTTATTTTCTACTTATACATATATCACTTTCTAGTAAAAAAAAAGTCTAATGGGACATTATTTTTTATGAACTCTCCAGCCAAAAGTTTCTTGAAACGTTTAATTTTTTATATCAAGTATTATATTACGAAATATTTTCTAAAGATATTTTTAACTTTGTAAATGATCTTTTTTCTTATCTAATCGTTGAATATTTACCAGCCTACTGGGCAAAGGAGTCTAGTAAAGTTATAGTTATTTCATTTTATTAGGTCACACCATTTATTTTATTCTGCTCATTTGGAAATATGTGAATGGAACTTGAGCTCGTTAGTTGATGAATTTATTACATGTTTGCCACTGTTTATCTGAGCAACCCGAAAATACTAAAAACATATCCCAAATAGGCTTGCTACTTGTGAAGGTTCATTCCTGTGCCCTTCCAAAAATTCCAGCAGTTTTAATAATTTTATTAGAGATAATTGTAAAATTTGGTTCAATATCTGTCTATGGGACCAAAACATGTTTTTATGTTATACTTAAAAATAACCATTATCAATTATATACTTAAATTGTGTTTTCTATTTTAATCTATTTAAAATAATTTATAAGTTAGAATATGCTTAGTGCAACGTTGCATGGATTGTTTGATATCATTTTCTTTCTAAATCTAGTCAATTAAATATAAGATTTGGTATTCACTATTTGGCATACAGTTTACTTCCAAGTTTATCTAAATTTATATCTTCTTTTTTCTACTCAACAAATTTATAAAAAATACATTTAATTAGGTTCTGTGAATTTTGTGTACGAAAATTTTTCACGCGTCTTTTTTGTAATTGCTTGTCATTAAAAATGAATAGAGTATACACTTTCAAGTTATCCTATGATTAGCAGACACAAGGAATTCCTTGATACTTACCTGTCGCAAATTGATAATGAAAAAGAAAAAGAATCACAGAGCAAAATATCTCAAAGTCAATTGTGAGCTCATTTCGTTGATTTCAACTTCCCGAAAAGATTTAAAATGAATTTTACTGATTATTGTGTGCAATAAATTTAAACATAATTACATAGTTAATTGCAATATAAATATACCTAATCATTGTGAACCTATATACCTATTTTTTATTCTCTCTGTCAATGAAAAAAATGCTTATAAAATAAAGATCGAATTTTCTCTGTGAATGCATATTCACGGATGTATGTCGTTGTAAGCGAGAATGTCTTGCGATATTCGCAGACATGTCCGTTCATTCGAGGAAATCTCAATATAAATTGTGGTATTCGTGATCATGTCACTGTATTCAGTATGAGTATTCCGAGTAAATTATCGCACTAGGCATTGCACGCATGGTGACCTGAGTTCAATCCCCAGCGGGTCAGGAATTTTTCTGCTCTGTACTAGGATGTTCGGGGCCCACTCATACCTCGTGAGGGAAAAAAAATACCCGAGGCATGACCCTATATTTATTTTTCCTAACCCTACTCTACACAATGAGGGATTGTCGTACATATCGTTTAGGGCCTGAATTCTCGGCGCCACCGATCGCGAACATCGTGACCTATCTGTGCATAGCGCGAAATACCTATCAGCGTTCACTTCCGAGTAGGAAATAAAACGAAAATCCACGAAGAGTTATGCGGGATAACCGCAATGTATTTGCCAATATGTACGTCAATAATGTTCTATCACTACTTACAGAGTAAAAGCTCTTTAGATCTATGTAATTTAAGATTTATGCATAGTAAACATAATTGAGGTAGCATAGGGCCGTTGGTTCGAATACCATCACCCAGTACATGAATTTTTCCTCATTAAGTTGAGTAGGTATGTGTCCACATTATAATAAGACTCTGAGGGTTAGGTGGTAGAAAATGCTTTGAGCACTAACCTCGCCTGGTGGTTACCTACAACTAAAGAGTGTTATTATTATTATAATAAACATTCGCGAACACCGCAAGGTATTCGAGGATATCATAGTATTTACGGAAATGAGGTTCTTCCGGTTCTTGAAATATTTAGTCCATTAAGTAAGAAGAAGAGACTCATAATTATATCAGCATAATATTTCAATAAGCATTTTAATTACCACTTGTAGATTGTAGATAAGTATCATTCTCGTTTTGTTTTCTTGGCGTTGCAAAAACAGCGTTTTGTACTTTTGTTTCAAAACATACTTTAGTCGTATTTTTCTTTCTAACTAAAAAAAAATTCCTGGTTAGGTTTTTTCCAAATATTTCCATTTTATTCCAAGGTCATTCGTGAAAGAAAAATGCGTTTGGTTACTTCTAAAGATAAACAATAGACTTAACCTATAATAGAACTGGAGGCAAGAATTATCTACTTCCACTATGGTTAACTTTGGAAGTGGAAATTTTTCCTCTTCCAAAAGAAAAATGACTTGCTTCCAGTTTGGTTCATTTTATTCCCGTTTGGTTAACTTTGGTTAGAAAGAAAAATACGGCATTTGTACTTTTCAAAACATATTCCCGCTATTTTTATAGACGATGGCTGTACTCACAAATGTGCTGCTATTGGTTGTGTTAAGCGTAACTGTGTTCACAAATGTTAAACAAATCTAAAATTTGAATTTTGAAATCTGATAAAAAGTCGTTATTTCTTTTGGTGACTGATAACGTTGTTATACTGATAACAGTTTTAAAATTATTCAATAATGTGTTCAAATACTACAAAGACTTATTTGAATGTTTTTCTACAGCTTCTTAAAGCTGTAGACTATCCAATGCTGAACTCATTTGATGATGAGACCTTGGGCAGACTATTTCAAAACATAGATGACCAAGATAAACAGAACTTATTTAAATGGATTGTCACACAGTTTGATACTGGACTTGAGAGTTATGTGCTGTCAGATGGTAGGTGTCCATAATTCTTTTTTTTTTATTTTTTTTTTTAAGTGGGGTTTAACGTCGCTTTCAACTGCCATGGTCATATCACGACGGGGGTTTTACCCGCCATTCGCAGGAAACTCACAAACCTGCTACTCACATTGACCTCACCCAGCCTGAGTGGGGCCGGGAAAAGCCAGCGTCACGAGAATTAGAATTTGAATGGTCACCCATCCAAGTCTTAACCTCGCTGGATGTCGCTTAACTTCGGTGTTCTGAAGGGAACCGGTGTATTCAACATGCCATCGACGCTGGCTTGTGTCCATAATTCTTAGCCTAGGATTATAGCACATTGTGAATAAGTACACACCATATCATTAGTGGTATTGAAGTTGAGAAAATGTCCAGTGAGGTTCCATCTCAGATGGTTGATGTATCAAATTCCAAAGCTCCTGTTGCTGGCTGGTAATTCCCTGCCCAAACCAGGCTGGGTGAGGTTAATTGAGGTAATAGGTTTTGTAAATTTTCCTCCAAATGACCTTATATGTTGAGACATTAAATAGTACCAATTTTAGTATGATAATAATATAATAAAAAAAACCTATGCAATGTAACCATGTCTTAGATATTTAGATTATTATCAAGGGTTATGTTATTTTTTACTTACCTACTTATTAGCTGGTTAAGTAGCAGGCCTTGAAGTCTCAAAACTTCTCATAAGCATCCGATCCATGTTGGCCTGTCCTTTGCAGCTATCCCTTCTCTTTTAGTTCCAATATATATTTCATATATTTTTATGAAATTACTTTTGCTATTTTCAGAAAAGTTGAGATATCTGCTGCACAGAACTGGGCTCATTGATTCAAAGATTGTATGTGCTGATTTTCTGAGTGGCCTATTGACCCATGAGGAACAACTAGACATCTGGAAAAATATTTTGATGGTTGTCTACTATCATAACAAGAAAGATCTAGAAATTAATTCAGAACAGATAGTAGAAAACAAAGACCCAAACAAATCTGAAAGTACATCACCAAAGTCTGAGGTAAATTTTAATTCATTATGGTTGTCTACTATCATAACAAGAAAGATCTGGAAATTAAATCTGAACAGATAGTGGAAAACAAAGACTCAAACAAATATGAAAGTACATCACCAAAGTCTGATTTAAATTTTAATTCATTATGGAAACATATTTCTATATCTTGAACTAGAATCCCTATGAGTCCAAAATTTTGTCTTGCAACATTGCAAAATATTTTGTCCCAAAATTAGGAGTCAGTGGGATTAGATCTCATTTGATTTTAAAGGAAAAGTGGGGCATGAAATGAGGCATATCAAGACAAAATGTTGGACTCTGTGGTATTTCAGCCTTAGTAGGCACCTGACATTGTTTATTGATTAATGATATAAACTTGGCCAATGTATTACATTTTAAAGTTCCAAGCATGATATTTTTTTTTGATGGATCAAGCCCAATTTTTGTATACAGCATTATTAAAAGTCTCCATTACTATGGTAATGGTGTTATGCCATCACTTCTTATTCCTCATACAAACAACTTCTCATTTTTCCTCATGAGTGGATCTCAGACATCCTTGTTACAAAGTGGAAATTTTTCTGGGTTGCATGTATACAATCCTAAATACCCTAAAGTGCTACACCACTTTGATGACAATGACTTTTAAAGTAATAATAATACTAATAATTATGACTATTTTGATAGAAATACTTTCAGATATTTTGATTGATAGTCTCTTATATTATTAATATTTTATTTATTTTTAAATCAAAATTCAGATTTCGGTTATGATTATCCAATATTTTCCATTTTGTTTTCTCAACTTTCTTTAACTTGAGAATGAATAAAATTATTTCAGAGGATTAATCTTCTACCTCCTGAATATCAGAAAGACTTTGAAGAGCAAACCAGAGGCAACTTCAGTGAATACATTGAAACTATGAAGATCAAATTGTTGTCAAAAGAAATTCCTAATTTTGCACAGGACAAGGAATGTGATGCTAAAACTGATACTGCTAGTATGGAAGATACTATCAAAAAGGTAGTTAATTAAAAAGATTGATGAAATTGTTAAAAAAAAATATAAACATGAAAACCTAAAAAGAAATGTTCAAAATAAATCCATCATTATTTGTTGCTCAAAAGTAGTGCACCATAGCTCGTTCTCTCATTTAGCTTTTTTTCTTGTGACTTAAAAGTTATATAACTTCTCTTATAATTTGAAAAAAAAATCATGTTTTCAGTTAAATTAAAAGAAATTTGTATAGAGATTTATTCGTAATATCTGAACCTAGTAGAGATGAATTCCAGCAAGGAGATTATTTTTATTTTTTTGTCACAGCTATTTTAAAAGTTTAGCACTTTTAATATAGCTCTAAAAATCCTTACTAACAAAATTTGTCATCTCTTTTCTTGAGTCCTTGTAAATCTGTATTATGTTTTCTCAAGAAAATTCATACCTAATTAAAAACTTAAAGAATAATAGATATCTATTTTTTACACTTATTAGAGATCATTTGAGAAAATGAAAATAATTCTTGGCTCATTTAAATATATTTTAAAATTATAATGTTACAATTATTTATTTACCCTTCAAAAATTGATTCCTTTAATTTTCAGGTTTTAGATTTGAAAACTTCTCCTGTCTCCTCCAATATCAATGATCCCTGCTCATTAGACTTTGAAGTTATGTCACAATTTTGTTCTGACTATGTGAAATATGTAAAGCCTCATGTGGGTCAAGTCTTAGATGAATCTAGTAATCAGAATGTGATAAAGCTAAACCACTTTGGAGAATTTCTTCAGGAGTTTGCATTTATTAAAAAGGTAAATAATTCTGGACTATCAACTTACTATCTGGCTAACAAAATGTGAATCCATATTTTTCACTATTTATGCTGTTTCTATGATACTCTTAGATTTACTTTTATTTACTTTAAAATTAAATTGGCTAACGAGTTCTATTTTTGGATCCAATCTTGCCATATGCTCCTTTGAATAATTTCTAACTGAAAATTATCATCAAAATAACAAACTGGAATACTTCAACGTTTGAAAGTAAGGCATAGTATAATTTCTTCAATATGTCACATTGTTCATTGTTCTTTATTATTATTTTTTTGAATCATTGTTCTTTAAAAAGAGATTTAATTTAAAAAATATCAGAACATATTTTAATTTTTCTTTGCAGGTGCTTGAATCATTCAAAGTGTTTGCCACCTATCAAGACATAATTTCGGATCAAGTGAATTCCTAGCAAAATTGTTTCTTCCACTTGAATTTTTCATCACACAACAATATTTTATGTAGGTATGTGAATATCACAGGTATTGTTCATTTTAGGTACTCATTAATTCTGCAATGTTATGATTACAATGGTTTAAAAGCTACCTTCAACACTAAAAATCACAAAAGATGATGTGAAATATATAATTTCACTTGCATTAAAGTTGAATAAAGCACAAGCTTCCTCCGTGTGAAAATATTTTTACTATACAAATATATCTGTTTTCAAGCTACCTCAGAAATTCAATCAATTCTTTGTCTGTGTTGGGTCCCTCAATCCCACACAATACATATTGGACACTCAGTGATATTTTTTGGTATACGATGTGAGGTATTTTTATTTTCAATAATGTATTTCGTCAGACGAAACAAATTTCTTGTGTTGTTTTTAAGATTTTAAGAAAGGATGACTAGTCACCGTTGCCGAGTGAGTTAGCGCGCTAAGCATTGCACGCATGGTGACATGGGTTCGATCCCCAGCAGGGCCGGAATTTTTTGATCTGTACTTGGATATCCAGGGTCCACTCATATCTTGTGAGGAAAAATGAGTAGTTACTTGTATCAGTAGCGACCAGTGGCGGCATTACCAGAGTAAAAAGAAATTAATGTAATAAAATTCGAAAAGTAAATTAGGCTCTTAGTAATGCTGCGCTACCCACAAAAAATGTGAAGGCCTTGTGTTTAACCACACATAAAATGATACATACATTCATACAAGATTTTAAGGATGTCTTCAGGCTAGAGTCACCCTAGTCACAAAAAAGATTGGAAATCAACAGATAATTGGCAAAGTAGCTTGCGTTGAAAAAAAAATCTGATGATTTATTCAGCACAGAGAAAATGAAACTTGGCAACAATGGTCTCTAAACTTGTATTTTACGTATTATAGAAAATATCTCCTCCTCGATTTTATTCGAGTATATTTAAATATTATTATTTCCGTGTCTCTTCATCAAGACTAACTAGGGCTCTTTCTCGGCTTCATCTCGAAATCAAGAAATGAGCCAAGGCTTGGATTTGAACCCCAGCTCTGGGAGCTCCAGTCTGCTGGTCAGCCTCTTCTGCGTTCATGATCAAAAAGAAAATGGTCTCTTCCTAGAACCCTAGTAAAAACTAAGTTATCATATTTATGTTAATCCCAATCGTGATATCACAATTTTACAGGAAATAGGATCATTCATTTTTTAAATGTCGAGACCAATAACCAAATAAAATAGAAATAAAAATACTCTTGGTAAAAAAAAAATACTAAATGTTTTGGGACTATATCCACCGACCTTCAGGCTACGAGTCCGCTGCCTTATCAATCGAGCTACTGAGGTCGATCCCTAGTCCCTGGATTGCAAGTCTGCTGGTCTATCAAGCTCATGTGATAGTACTCTCTGGATTCTGGATATGGTTTGATAGAAAGCGAGTTTGTGAGCTCACAGGGATAGAATCCAGCCGTTAAAGCAATACTAAATATAGTTTTGTCATCGATCTTATCATGATGTGAAACCACATATCCTGACATCGACCTGTAGACTCTTGATTGCAAATCCGCTGAAAACCCAAATTCTCGACGTCGAACCGGAGTTTCTTGATTGCAAGTCTTGTCTATTGACCTCATGTGATCCCAAATAAACTCGTCATATTTGTGTAAATCACAATCGTAATATCACAATTACTCAAACTCGCATAACTAAGCTCAACTTGGGACTGGAACCACCGACCTCCAGATGACAAGTTCGCCGCTCTTTCGATTGAGCTGCTGAAGTCGGTTGATCCCAAATAGTTGCGCTATCAATCTTGTCATAATTGTCGCACCCCGTAATTGCAAATCCGCTTCTCGATCTCTTGAATGCGAGCTCAGAAGATAGTCTCGCTATCCACCTTGTCATGATGAATCTCGCTCAGAGTATCCACGGAGTTCCTGACGTCGTAGAAGTCTGAAAGCAGGGACAGAAGAGTCGGTGGTGTAGAGGTATAGAGTTTTACGGTTCAAAATTTGACGTGGATTATATTTAAGACTCAAGTTTAGATAGGAAGGAAGAAGGAATTTATTTTATTATTATTATTATCTGACCTGGTTGCAGGGTTTTCAGTGAAACACTTACAATTAACACTGCGACCTAATTAGATCTATTGTAACCAGTTGATTCTATTCGATTTTAACGTCATAATTTGAGATAGATAATCAGGACGGGGGTTTTACCCTCCATTCGCTGGGAATCGTACCAGCTACCCACATCAACCTCATCCAGCTTGGGTAGGGCCGGAAATGCTAGCTTCACGTGTTTGGAGGGGACAGAATTTTCTTCGCAAAGTCTGCCCCAACCAGGAGTCGAACTCGAGACTTCTGGACTATAGGCAGTAGTTACTGTCGGGCGGAGTACTGGTCTTGGCTTGTCTTGAACCACATGTGGGATCAACCATTGTGAGTATTGAGCTTTTTCTTGGTGGTTTATTGACCCCTTGGAAAACTGCAAGCTAGCCGTTTTGGGTAGTCTGTTAAATGTTTATAGTCCTCTAGCGAGACACTGGTCTCCTCCCTGTTCAGATAGTGATGGTTGTCTCAATATTGTCTCATGTTCAGAAAACTCACCTTTTTTTTAAATGATATTTATTTACAGGGGATTTTTTTAAATTTTTTATTTATTTATTTAGTAACAGGATAACACAAAGATATTTTTCCTAAGCTAAAGCTTCTAAGGGATACTTAACAATCAGAGTCCTTGCTCCTAAACTTACCTTTGTGAATAGCGGACACAAAGTCCTGGTAGGTGGAGTAGACGTGTATGCGTGCATTGTGATCAGCGCCGACGAAAGCTGTCTGCACTGACTTGATGGCGTTGATGACTACCAGCTGGTACTTCTTGTGGAGGAGATCTTGGGCCAGAGACACCACACCCTGGGAATGTTTTCGTAGAGGTTATGTTTGTCCCGGTAGCTCAGTGGTAAATGCGGCACTCTGTGAATCCAGAGATTCCAGAGGTCGCGGGTTCGAAACTCAGCCGGGACATGACAAGTTATCCTCCCATTTGGGATTTTTACTGCATAATAATACGTCTTGGGCTTACTGCTGGAATAATGCGACCTTATAGTCGTAATCGGGCAGTCTAAATCAGGCGATATTATTATTATGTTATGACTTTGGGTTTAACGTCCTTTTCAATTGCTAAGATGATATTGAGACGGAGGTTTTACCCTCCACTCGCTGGAAACTTACCAACCAGCAATTGCCTCGCAAATCGCAAAGCAGATCTGAATGTAATGCTATGTGCGGTTCCCATGTTTTTGGTGTAAAAAAAAAAAAAAAGATCTGAATCCACTCTTAAAATTATAATAATATCAATGAGTCCTATCGTCAATTTTCATTACACGTCCTGTTTTGGTATTATTTGTTAAAATACAGCACCATAAGTATTAAAATATTGATGATATAAAAAAAATCACGTTAAAAAAATGTCAAACAAAGTTTTTGTTCTATGAAGGCAGATTTCTTTTTAAATAAACTTTTGTTCATGAATAGGACTGATAATACCTGTTAAAATAATACTTTGTAGGGGAAGGCATAACCACTAGGTTAATGCTCAAATCATTTTCTACTATCTAACCCTTTTTTTATTAATAATAAATAGTAAGATTCTAACCCTCAGAATCTTATTATTTTGTGGTCACATACTCAATTAAACTAGAAAAAAATCGAGCATTGGATGGGATCCGATCTATGGATGCGCTAGGTTATTGCTATCATACATGTGTTAATCACTTTTGCGATGTCACAACTACTCAAACTCGCTTTACTAAATCTTTGCTGAAACCGGGACTTGAACCTCCGACCTCCAGGTTACAAGTTCGCCGCCTTATCGATCAAGCTACTGAGGTTGGTATAAACGAGGAAAAAATGGAGCATTGGATAGGTAGGATCCGATCCACGGATGCGCTAGATTGTTTGCATTACAAGCCTAGCGCATCAACCACCAGTGCTAGGTTCTAACTGACCTCAGTATCTTGATCGATAAGCTACTAATTTTTCCATACGAGGTACGAATACCGAAAATTTCCGAAAAAAAACACAACCAAAAACTTAAACTCCACTGAGATTCGAACCTAGGTTATCATGCGTGCAATGCTAATGCGTTCCACCATTCGAGCACGATTCCTAGTAATAAAAGGAATAATATTATATTATAATAAAACATTATATTATCTCATCCATTTATAGGTATTATTTAATGTATTTAATTTGAAGAAAACATCAATGTATTAAATGCTAAAGAAGTTATTGTTGCCGAGTGGTGTGGCGCACTAGGCTTTCACCTGAGTTCGATTCTTAAAAGGGCGGGAATTTCCTTGCGCTTTATTTGAATGACCAGGGTCTACTTATACCTCGTGAGTTGTGAGGAGAAATGAGCTGCTGTAATGTCAGCAGTGACCAGTGGCGGAGTTATGGGCAAAATAGATACTAGGACATTAATTATACGGAAAAGTCATAGAATTCTGCGCTACCCACTGAAATTTTGACATAATAATACAAAGAAATACATTTATTTATTATTGAATACAATAAAGTGATGAAAAATTGTTTGTAACGAAATTTATGGTGTAATAATTATATTGGCTCACTATAAAAAATCCTCGAATTTTCAAGTTCAAGTTCGAAAAACTCCCACAAGTGCAATAAAACTGCAAAATTTTCTTTTTAGATATAATAGCAAACACTTCAAAGTATTAGAAAAAGTTACCAAAACTGCTTGATCAAGGTATATTCTCTAACTTTTTTTCCATTGTTTCGAAAAAAAATCGTTCACTTAAGACAGAAGAGGGTCAAGTTGAACGTCCCGAAAAACACACTTAAAATAATAAATTAGAAAAACAAATTACACATACGTTATGCCGATGTCCTCCTCATTAAATATAAACCATCACTATTATCAATAAATAATTGATAGACCTAAAATTTCATTCATTTCAAATCAGAAATGAAAGCAGCTGTATGTTGTGACGTAAGCTTGACAAGTCACGTGACTTCAAGCATCTACTGTACTTACCCAAGATGAGTTATCAAAATATTTCTTTTTGGGTTTTATCACACATTCTCTTCTGAAATACATTACTTAAAAAAATAATTAGATTAAGCCTCTTTTTTTCGAGGGTTTTGCGCAACTTTTGAAGGCAAATACCCCACTGTGCGGCGCCCCGTGTAATCTGGAGGTCGGTGGTTCGAGACCCAATTTCGATTGAAAAAATTAGCAGCGCGAGTTTGAGTATTTGTTACGAAAGTGGTTAACTCAAATGTAGGGCGCTAGGGAAGAACGACCTGAATTCCGTAAGACGGAATCTGAGGAAAATCAAGTTTGATTACGGTATAATTGTCAGTTATTGCAGGGGATTATGGCTGTAGGTAGTAATACTTGCAGCCTCATCTCCAGTGTAGACAAGTAGATATATATGTTAAAAAAAAATCCCTAGCAGGACGGATGTTCTTGTGCTTATTTCAATGGACTCAAGCACTCCAGTCACTCTTGTCATTTTTATTCCAGTTCCAGTACTTCCACAATGCTACTAGATGGCGCCTGAAACTCGTTTTGTTGAAAAAGTGAACTAAAGTCTTTTTTTCCCAGTGCCCTTATTTATTTAGAAACTCTTTATTAGTAGAACATATAGACAGACAAATAATGGTAAAAATTAAATATAAAAATTGACAATATTAATAATATAAACAAGAAGAAAAAAAAATAAACAAAATATTTATACATATGTCCTAACTAAAGGGCGGGGTTATTGCCTATGGCAATCTCTTCCACCCAACCCTTAAAGTTTTTAATATGATAACTTTTTCTAACCTTGGCGGCCGTGTAGTCAGTCTTGTTGATGTGGGCGCAGTTGATGATGATGAAGACGTCGCCGCCCAGGCGCGGGGGCGGGGGGCGCCTCAACACTTGGGCCTTATTCGTCTCCTCGTACACCCGGGACAGCACCACAGAGCGCAGGTAGTCCACAGTGGGGAACAGGAGACCCCCGCTCGGCTCGAACAGCCAGAACTCGAAACCCATGTCGGTCTAGAAGCAGAGAGACAATGTCTTGGTTAGGACGATATACAATACAATACTCTGTTTATCCTGCAAGATTGAGACTAGTTAGTTATCATATTTGTGTTAATCACTTTCGTGATATCACAACTACTCAAACTCACTATACTAAATCTACGCTGAAACTGGGACTTGAACCACCGACCTCCAGGTTACAAGTCCGCTGCCTTATCGATCAAGCTACTGAGGTCGGTTGGGTTAGGACGATATGTAATGTAATGTAGCCTTTATTTGTACAAATAAATTTACACACAACATAAATACATAGTATAGCCAGAACTCGAAACCCATGTCGGTCTAGAAGCAAAGAAACAATTTTATCTTCATTTTTTTTTTATTTTTTTTTGGGAAGTCTACGAAGAAGTTTTTTTTATTTTTATTAAATATAAAAAAAAACTTGTCCCAGGGACCGTCCTTCCGGAAGGGAACCGAGGATGCAAGAAGCATTTCCTCTTTTTTTTAAAAAAAAAAAAAAAAAAAAAAAGATGAGTGTTTCACAGCCTTTTTTTATTTCGTAGCCATGAAACAGGAGCTACTGTAGACGCTTGTGGTCTGTGTTGTAGCCTGCCCATCCCGTAGTATGCCTCTCCTCTGATGGGCGCGAAGTGACACAATACTTCCCAATTAGGTTCTGGGTCAACACGAGCGCACCGGAAGCTATCCCTTACAAACAACTGTAACCAAATTAAGAATACAAATTTTTGTCGGCACGGGGGATCGAACCCGGGACCTTCCGCATGGCAAGTGAGTGCTTAACCACTGAGTTATTCGCGCGCTGTAATGTAATGTCTTGGTTAGGACGATGTGCAATACAATACTCTGTTTATCCTGCAAGATTGAGACTAAAGAGTCCCTTTACTCTCACAGTCTAAACAAAGTCTCATTTATTGATGACTAATTGGGTCATCAATAAATGCATGGATAAAAAGGACGATAGGAATGACGATTTTACTATGAACTGACGAATTTCATTTATGATTGCCTTGTAAATGTTCATCAGAAATGGTATTACTGAATGAAACGAGCTGCATTCGAATTGAGCCCCGTGCAGCTGGGATCTTACTAAGTGCAACATTTTGTTTCGAAGCGTTTCGCAAGATTTCTTCTGGAATGTTGAATGAGAAATGTTGCAAAGCGTTGCGAAGCAATGTTTTAGTCAATGAGATTCGATCTCATTTGATTCTAAATTTCTAGAGGCAGAGCGGAGCATAATTATCACCCCTAAACGTTCATATCGAGCACTAAAGTTCACCTAGCCTTAACCGATAGCAAAACTTATTTTATTTATTTAGAAACTCTTTATTAGTAGAACATAATTATATACAGACAAATAATGGTAAAAATTAAGTATAAAAATTGACAATATTAATAATATAAACAAGAAAAAAATAAACAAAATACATACATATGTCCTAACTAAAGGGCGGGGTTATTGCCTTTGGCAATCTCTTCCACCCAACCCTTGATGTAAATCTCACCGTTTTCTTGTCGAAATGAACGGTGGGTCGCGCGCTGAAATGCAGCAGGTTGAAAATGTCGAGACAGATGCCGCACAGGAGTCCAATCTCGATTCCAATCAGCAGACACGAGGCGAATGTTACGACCAGTGTGATGAAGTTCCTTTCTGGAAAATGTGGATAAAAAATTGTGTAGAGTACACAGAACTCAAGTTCAGCCTCGATTAGAAACACGGAATAGGTGATACATACGAGTATTATGTTAAAAAAATAATAGAATGTATAAGGTACTGGTTGCTTTGGTGATTTCGATACACGGGGTCCCTCGTGAGCTATTCTTTTTTCTATTTTATCTGATAACCGTCTCTTTTGATACCGACCTTGATCGATAATACGGCGGACTGGTGACTTGGTAAAAAATTAGCAGTGTGAGTTTGAGCAATTGTGACATCACGAAAGTGATTAACACAAATATGATAACGCCTCTTTTGATGGTCATTTGAGTTCTAGATTTTGCTGGAAATCTACAACTACAAAAATTGGCCTCGCCAGCGTCGATGGCGCGTTGAATGCACCGGTTCTCGTAGGATCACCGAAGTTAAGCAACGTCCAGTGAGGTGAAGACTTCGTGATGCTAACATTCCGGCCGCAACCCAGGCTGAGTTAGGTTAATGTGGGTAGCAGGTTTGTGAGTTTCCTGCGAATGGAAGATAACACCTCCGTCGTGATATGACCATGCAGTTGAAAGCGACGTTTAAAAAAAAAACATTTTCCTCCAACTAGCCTGGGTTGGCCCAATAACAGACAGTATGACGAGGGTTGAGAAGTCATACCCACAAACCTTTAACCTTGCCGGGCGTTGCTTAACATGAGTGATTATAGATTACTTACTGTTGGTTCTCCACAGCACTGCCAAGATCTCTATCTCCACCAGCGTTAGCACAGCACACACTAGCACCGCGGCCAGGCTGGCTTGAGGTATGTACTGGAGGTATGGCGTGAGGAGACTCAATGAGAGGAGCACAATAATGCCTGGAGTAGAAACATTGAAATTCATATTGTAAAAGTGACCTAGGTAGCTTGATCGTATCTGTGGATCGAATCCGAATATTAAGAAACATCTTCTCGTAATGTCACAATTAATCTAAAAAAAAAAAAAAAAAAAAAACTTAAAGTAACTTAGAATCACTCACGAAACAAAGTTCACATCAATTGTGAACATTAGTGTGAGTGATAATTATTTTACCTTACTTGGACATTTTCTCTTGTTTTTCTTTTACATGCACCTATTATGTTTTTCTTTTTTATATCTCAACTCGTAAAAATGTATACCTAGTATAAGATACTTACTGTACAAATAAATAAAGATGCTTGGATTTTTCCTAATTTTAGATTTTTCCTCATTATTTGAGTATGTGACCACATAATAAGAAGACGCTTAGGGTTAGGTCGTAGAAAATGCTTTGAGCATTAAAATCACCTGGTGGTTACCTTACACTAAAGAATATTATTATTACAAGTAACAAAAACTCACACGTGTAGAGTCCACCCAAAGTGGTCTTGACACCACTAGCATTGTTGACAGCACTCCGGCTGAAGGAGCTAGCCACGGGCATGGCATTGATCAGAGAGCCGGCCAAGTTTCCCATACCCAGGGCTATCATCTCTTGACTAGCGTCAACGATTCTGCCCTCCGCTGGAAAACATACGGAGTCATATTTTGAGATGAGATTAATAACATACGGATTCATATTTTGAGATAAGATTAATAGTAAATCTAATGATGGCAAATTAAATCAGATCCTATGTAGTAGCATTGTCCACCACAGCAGCGTTGATTAATTTGAGCCCTAATAAACATAAATTAATATGTGAGGCTAAAATAAAACTGAAAAAGTACATATGAGTATGAGATTTATTTAGACTGTCAGCGCAAGACATGAAGTCCAATTATCATTATGCCAACAGTTTTTTACCCTTTAAAAAAAAGGCCCCATATAAAAAAAAAATACCCCCTTATTTATACCCCCGATAGGACTTTTAAAGTCCTTTTATTCAGTGTCCCCCCAAGGACTTTTAAAATGTGTAAAAAAAAATGGGAGGAAAAATTTGTCATGTCCGGTGGGGTTTCAAACCCCCCCCTTTGGGGAACCCCGGGGGGTTAAAGGGGGCCCCCTTTACCTGAGCTAGGGGGGACAGATACCCCCTAATGCTAAAAAAAAATGTAAAGGAAAGAGTTATTTTTTTTTTTTAGATGTCAGGAAAAAATGTAGCCATATGAAATTTTTTTTTAAAAAACTTAAAAAAGGTAACAAGTATACTTAAGAAGGTTAGCGATGGCGACATTAGCCCCCCCCCACGAGCCCCCGGGGAATATTGTTTTTGAGGTGGTAACAAAAAAGGAACCCGTGGGTGCCATTACGTGGTGGGGAAGGGGGGGGGGTAAAGGGGGGAAAAACCCCGGGCCCCGATGTTACGGGGAATAAAAATTTGGGGGGGTGCGGTTGAGCTAGGGGGGGGTTTAAAATTTAAAAAAGAAATCGAGATCAAAAGTTCGGTTTGAGCATAGTTTCTATAAAAAAAACACGTAATATTAAAAGGGGGAGGTATAAAAAAATTATATTTATTTTTAAATTTTAAATTTAAAAATGTTTTTTAATAAATAGACGATTAATCAGTTTTGGGTTGAAGAGATTCCCAAAAGGAAAATCCCCCCCTTTAGTTAGGAATATATTTGTATTTTTTTTTTTCTCTTTTTTATTTCTTTATTGAAATTTTTAATTTTTTAAAATTATTGTGTTGTAAAAAATTCCCCCCAATTGTTTAAAGTGTAAATAAAAAAAAAAAATTATTTGCTACGGGGGAAAAAGGGGGGCCCGGAAAAGGGGTATATAAGAGAGTTTTTTTTTGCGTGCTGGGAATTGCCCCGGAAAATGCGTGATTAGTGTGCTGCCCCAAACGCCCCGGTGACTTAGAGGAGGAAGTTTAAAACCCCCATTCCCCCAAAAAAGGAAAGGGCCCCCCCCTTAGGGTGAAAAGGGGGGAGGAATGTTAATCACTCACGACAAAGAAAAAGGGGCCCCCTTATAAAAGATAAGGAGGGGGAAAAGTCTAAAATATAGCCAAAAACAAAGGGGATTTTCCCAGGGGGGACAAAAAGAGGAGGATTTTTCCAAAATTCCCCCCAAAACCCAAAAGGGCCCCTTTATGGGTGATATAGAGGGAAAAAGTCAAATATCCCCCCCCAAAAAAAGGGCACCCCCATGAGTGATATGAGGAAAAACCCCACTCATCACCCCCAAAAAAAAGGGGCCCCCCTCTATGGGGGGGATACCAGAGCAGGAATTTTTTATATCCCCCCCAAAAAAAAGGGCCCCTTTCCCATGAGTGATTAGGGGCCCGGGAATTTTAAAACCCCTCACCGTCCCAAAAAAAAAGGGGCCCCCCCTTTGGGGGGACTTAGAGGTGGATTTTTTTCTCATCACGAAAAAAAAGGGCCCCCTTTAAAAAGGGTGATATAGAGGTGGGGGAAAGTCTTAATCATACGCCAAAAAAAAGGGAAACCCCCCAAAGGGATACAGAGGCAGGATGTCTACTTATACCGAAAAAAAGGGACCCCCCCTTTGGGGGGACTCCCCGAGGCAGGTTTGCCCCAATCATCACGACCAAAGCAAAGGGCCCCTCTTGAGTGCTAATAGGATTTTTTCCCCACATCATCACGAAAAGAAAAGGGCCCCCTTTATGTTTGAAAAAAGGGGAGGAATGAAAATATCACCGACCAAGAAAAGGGGGCCCCACCCCCCTATGGGTGGAATAGGTACTCACCGCCAAGAAAAAGGGCCCCTTTTATGGGTGTGTCCAGGACTTTCTAATAGCGGCGCCTCAAATAAAGGGGTTTTGGCCCCTGGTTTTGAACCGAGGGGGGGCTTGAGGTCCCGGGAGGTTAAATTGGGGTGGTTTCTCGTCCCCCCCTTTATGTTTTGGATTTTTTGGGAAAATTTAAAAAATTCAAATTATAAACCCCTTATATTTTGGAGTTTTGGAAAAAAAAAATAAACCCAAAATTAAAAAACCCCTTTTATTTGGAGTTTTGAAACATCAAAAAAATTAAAAAAAAAAAAATTTTTAGTTTTTTTAAAATTTTTTTTTTTTAAAAAAAAATTTACGGAGAAATTCCCCCCATACAAGTACAATTTTGTTTTGTAAATAAAAAAAAACAAAGAAAGTAAAAAAAGTCTAAAAATACAAAAAAAAAAAAAAAAAGAAATGGCAAAAGAGGAGCTTTAATGAGAGACCCATTTTGTACCTATTTTTTTATTGCTCTGTGGGGTACTTGTAATCCCGGGGGCATTGGTTCTGGTAGAAAGGGAAGGGAAAAAAATTTTTTTGGGGTGAGTTTGAGTATTTTTTTAGAAATTTTTGATTAACACAAAAAACCAAATGTATGTTTATTAAAAAAACCCTTTTGAAAAAGGGGATAATAATTTATTTTTTTCATTTATTTGTTTATTTTTTTATGTATTTTTGTTACCTCAAATTGGTTTTTTTTTTAATAAGAAAAAAAGTATAATTAAAAAAAATCTTGAAAAAAAAAATTTTAAAAAATAATCATGAGGTTTTGGGGGATCACTTTTTGTAGAAAAAATTATTTTGGGAAAAAATTTAAAAGGGGAAAATAATTTGGATTTATTAAAAAAATTTGTCCTTTTGACCCTTTTTTTTGTGAAAAAAACCCCCTTCAACCCCCAAAGTTTTTTTTGGGAAAAAAGACCGGGTTTAAAATTCCCCAAATTTTGAAATTATTTTTCAAATTATATTGCGCTTTGGGCCTACACATTTTTTAACAAGGGTGATAAAAAAGGTACATCAAGATTTTAAAGGGGGTTTGGGGCATTTTTTTTAAAAAAAAATGATTTAAAAAATTTTAAGAAGAACTTTTGTTGTATTTTCGATGGGGTTTGGCACCCGGTTTTTTTGGGTTTTTTTAGATTGGAAATAGGTACTGTAATCAAAAAAAGTTGTCAAAAAAAAACCACCCTTTGTTTTTGGGCATTTTCAGGAGGGTTTTTGTAATAAAATGAATGCAGAACCAATTTTTTGTTTTTAAAAAAAAAAACCGAATAAAAGAGTGGAACAAAATTTTGTTGTGATTTTTCTTTTTGGAATTTAAAAAAAATTGGTTTTTTTTTTTAAAAAAAAAAAATAATGAATTTTCACTTGTGGTTCTTCAGACAGTTTAAATTTTGGGGTTTACACCTTATTCAAATTTCCCTTTGAGGGAGAGCAGGGGAATAAACAAACCCCGTGTCGGGGTCATGTACTGGGTGTTCTAATGTTCCGATACAGTTGCACGAAAATGCCCCCCAAAAGGGTTTTCGGTTTGAATTGATCCCCGGAAGTATTGATTTGGGGGGGGACCCAGGATTGCAGTGGTAAATTTGAAGCCGAGCCCCCCGGGAGGGGGGGACAAAACCTACACAAAACTGAGGGGTTTAAAGGGGAAAAAAAACCAAAATTTTTAAAAAAAGTTGGATCAAGTTTTTTTTAAAAAAAAAAGAAAAAAATTTTACTAATAGTAAAAAATTTTTGGAAAAAAAAAATTTTTAAGGGGGTGCAAAACCCCAAAGGCATTTTTCCCCAATGTTATTAGCTACGATTAGTCGTGGAAAGTGGTTTGCGTGCGGGGGCCCCGGGGTTTAAAACCCCGGTGACAGTTTTAAAATTTTTAAATTTTTTTTTTAAAACCCTGTTTTTTTTTTTTTTTTAAATTTAAAAAAAGGTACTAAAGTATTTCTTAGAGGAAGATTTCCCAAAAAGGGAAAATCATTTTTTTTGGTTCCCCCATGTTTTAAATTTTTTTTTTTTTGGGATTTTACTTTTTTAGTTTCGTTTTTGGTGTTGTGATTCAAATTTGGTTACTTTTTTGCAAGGAAATTTTTTGGAGTTTTTTCTCCCAACATAAAAAGAGGTATGTCCAAAATCTATTTTGATGATTTTTCCCCCAAAAAATCAAAATAAAAAAAATAATGACAGCATATTGATGGGTTTGTATCATTTTTATTACGGGGAAGGGTTTTGGAGTCATTGGGAATTTCCCGGTTTTTCCCCCAAGGTTTTTGTTTTTTTTTTTAAAATTTGAAAAAAAAAAATTTTTGTGATTTTTTTGGAGTTTACAAGTTTAAAAACCCGTTTTACAATTTAAAAAATTTTTTTTTCAAAAAAAAAAGTACTAATTTAAAAAAATGGGAAAAATTTTAAAAAATCAAATGAAAGTTACCCCTTTTTTGTTTTAATTTTTTTGGGGAAAGGGTTTGGTGGAATTTTTTTGGGGTTAATTTAAAAAAGTATAGCAGTATCGATAAAAAAAAATTTGAAAAATTGAAAAAATGTACATGAATATAAAAACCATGGGGGACAGCTTTTTCCGAGCTTTTTGCTTCATCAGGGGGGAAATAGTTCTAAAAAAGTATGGTAAAATTATTTTGAAAAAAAAAGATTTTTTTTGCGAAAAAATTTAGTAAAATTTTGGAAAACGTTTGAAAAAAATTTCAAAAGTATGAGTTCGGAAAAAAAAAAACCCAAGGGAAAAAGGTTCAGTTACCCCCTTTTAAAAAAGGGTCAGGTAAAAAAGAGGGGGGAAATTTTTTTTGGGGCCCCCTGTATAAATGCCCCTAATTTTACAATGAATTGATCAGTAGTTGATAACCCGATGGGGGCGTAACATGGATTTTGTTGTTTGTTGGGACCCCTTGTGTTTTTTGGGGAAAAAATGCCTTGAAGTATTCTTTTATCATCCCCCCATAGGGGGGGTTTAAAATATTGTTGTTGCCCCGGTTTAGCTCAGTGGAAAAGGGGGGGGCTTGGAACAGGGGTTCCCCGGGTCGGGGTTAAACCCCCGCCGGGGCTTTAAAAAGTTTTCCTATTGGGGATTTTTCCAATAATAATATGTTTGGTTATGGGAAAAATGGGGCTTTAATTTTCCTATTCGGGCATTTTAAAAAAAAAGGCGATATTATTATTATTTTATTAAAAGGGGAAAACCCCGCTAGGGGCCCCCAGGTCAGTGGAGGGGCCCCGTGGGAAAAGGGTTGGAAGGCCACAGGGGCCAGTGGTTTTGGGTGTGGTGAGTTGGAGCCCCCTGTGGGGGGGGGGGGCCCAAGGGCAGCTGTTTGGGGGTCCCCGGGGAAGATGTCCCTGAGCCAGAATAGGGGGGTGAGGCCTTTGGAAGAGGTAAAAAGGGGGTTCAATTAGTTTTGAAAAACATTTTTTTTTTTATTTTTCATTTATTAATACCGACCCCCGTAGCTTGATCGATAAGGCACGGATTGAACAGGAGGTCGGTGGTAAGTTTGGTTTTAGCTAGATTTAGTTTAAAAAAGTTTTAGTAGTTGTGAATCACATTGTGTTTAAAAAATTTAAAAATTTTAAACCCTTTTTTTAAAAGGGGAAAAATTTTATACAAAACCCCAAAAAATTCAATTAAAAAAACAATATAATAAAGAAAAAAAAAAAAGAAAAATAAAAAAATATTACATAAAATAAAATTTGTTAAAGGAATGATTTAATTTAAATTTTAATTTTGGGGGAGCCTTTGATTTTTTGGGGTTAAAAAAATTTTTTCGTTATTTCATGATAAAAAAAAGTCTTGTTACAAATTATGTATGATTTGGGGATCCCCGCTAAAAATTACTTTTGGGGGGGTTTTGGGGCCGGAGGGAGGCGTAAAGGGTTTTGGGCCCCCGGGGGGGGGGGGAGGCCACGGTGACCCCGGCCGGAAAAATTTAACGGCCGGTTTCATTTAGGTGTGGGCAGCGAGGTCGGAACTTTCTTGCAAGAAGCTTGGTGGTTTGTTTGTAGAGAGCGCTGGACTTTTTGAATCACCTGCAAAGAACAAATTCCCTTTTTTTTGGTACAAAAATTTGGGTTTTTTCATTTAAAAAGTAGACGATTAATCACCGAAACTTTATAGATAAGGGCCCGGGTCGGTCGTGGCAAATAAACGCAGTTCCCTTTTTTTTAAAGAAGTTAAAAGGGAAAAAAAAAGGTGTTTGGGTTTTGGGGAAAAGGGGCCCCCCCAAAAATGAAACCCCCCTTTAGGTTGTGGGGCCCAACTAAGGGGGATGAAATTAATGGGGTGTGGTTTGTTGTTTTCAGCCTTTTGGGGGTAATTAAAATAGGAGGGTTTGTTGATGGAGGATATTCAGAATAACCTGCTGATGAGAGCAAAAACAGTCGAAACAGTTTCCGGTAATTTTGATATTTTTAAATTTACAATTTTTCGTTTTCTGTTTTATGATAGAAAAACTTCGTTCGATATGACAGAACCCGAAGTAAGGAACGTATAAAAAAAGAAACCCCCCTTGTTTTTTTAATAAAAAGGCGAGTGGCCCGTCAAAACCCGGATAAAAAAAAAAGTATTCCCGGATTTTGATATGGGATGCCAAACCTTTTTCAATTTTTTTTTTTTCAATGTTTGTAAGGGGTATGTTGTTAGGGAAAAAAAACAAAAGAGTGAAAAGACATTAACTAAAATTACGTTTAAAGGAAGCAATTTTTGGGGGGGTTCCCCTAGAAATGCCCCTAATATGTTTTTTTTATTCAAACTTTGACTCCCTGGGTTTTTGTTGTGGTTGAATCCAAAACATAAATTCAAATTTGAACAGAAGAGGAGCGGTTGGGCAAATTTAGCTTCCTCGGTTTGTTTGATTCTTTCAACCCTCCCTTAATTAGGATTTTTTCTTCCTTTTAAATTTGGATCCTATTATAAATGGTGTTTTGGTTTTATTAATTTTTTAGGTAATAATTATGCCCTATTTTTTTTTATTTGTTATGAATTATATTAGAAAACCAAATAATTTTTGGTTTAGTTTTTTTTAAAAAAAAATGGATTTTAAAGGTGATGAAATTTTTTAAAGAAACCCGTTTAATAAATTTACAAATATACTTTCTATTTGTCTTTCTCTTAAGGGGGACCCCTTGAATCCGAATTTAGGTCGGGGT
>CM044961.1:22458457-22532858 GCA_024516035.1 Bactericera cockerelli | reverse complement strand
CTTCTTTGAATGTTAGAAGTCTTTGGTCAGCCCCATGTTTCAATAGATATGCTACAATATCTTTCTGACCACGCTTTGCTGCCCAGTGAAGAGCAGTCCTGAAAATTTAAATTTCTCACATTATTGTGCTGTTTGTAAAAAATTTGTTCAACCAATTATTACTAATAGCCAATTTTATCATCCAAGATTCACCCCGGATTCGCTCGAACTCCGGATTGGCTCGACGAATCGGGTTTTATCATCTCCAATCTCTGATTCGCAGGTGATTCAGAGCACTCAATTTGAGGAAGTAACCTTGATTCACAAATCAGTGATTCGAGGACCGATTGGCCTCCCAAAGAGAAAAAAATATTGAAAATACTATAGAATTTCTTCTTTGGAATTTTTAAATCGTAAACAAAGATAAAATGTTTATCTTTTTCAAAATTCAAATACTTGTTTATCTTCATGACATCTTTATTCTTTTTCCCATTATTTAATTATCCTTGTCCTTGTTCTTCATAAACCTGTCATCTTATCCTGATGTGCTAAGTTTATAAAAGTTTTGTAATAAAGACTGAAATAAATTTGAATTATTCCTAAAAAAATACTTGAAAATTTTTCAAACTGGCCATTATCACGCGATTGCTATTAAAATTAATTAATTAATACTTATTTTTGTGATATTACATCTTAACCAAAAGGCGGAGAAACGATTTGTGAGTAGTCACCATTGCCCAATGATTTAGCGCTAGGCATTGCACGCATGGTGACCTTGGTTCGATCCCCAGCGGGGCAGGAATTTTTCTGCTCTGTGCCTCACCTGTGCTTTTTCTGCTTGTGCTTCACCACAATTTGAATTTCTAAGTCTATATGATATTTCCTGAAAACGAGCTAATCCCAGGTAGATAAAAGCTCATTCGGGAACATTCTGAATTTGTCCGAATCTCAGTTCCTACAAGATTTAGGGCGGAATTAATAGACAACATCAATAACTTAAGTCGTTGGTAAGTGTCGGTTTTCCCTATCTTACACAGTACGCAATCCGTGACTTAGCGCCACAGAGGTATTACAAAAACGTCTATTAATTCCGCCCTTAGACTTTAAAACACATGTACTAAAACTTCTTGGTGACTCTGGGTATGAGTGCAGGTCCTATATCATCTCTCCACACCAGTATGTACAAACTCCTGCTGAAAACCTCGCTGGCTGAAAGTACATGCAATGCATGGGAACTATGTTTTCCGTAACCTTACACTCTGCCAGGCTGTCTCTTTCTTTGTACTGGCGTTCTTCACACCTCGGCCGAGGTGTTTGATAATATTTAGAATTCTTAAACAGCTAGGTATGAGAACTATAATTATAATTCTAGTACACAACATTAATGAAAACGTGATGGAAATACAGTGGACATAGGGCAGAACAATTCTGCCCTGCTGGGAATAAAACCGAGATCACCATCTGTCCCAATATCTTATTTTGACCATAATTCCATCCCTGATAGTCACATTGAAACAGCATTCTTACTCATAAGGTAATTTATTATATCTTGCCCTAGTGAGAATTGAACCCAAGTCACACAAAATGATAAATGATCAATATGAAATGACCATGTGGACGACACAAAAAGAACGTTCAAAATGCTTTCAGAAATGTTAACATTCAAAATGTAAAAAGTTAACAAAACAACATCGCAATTTCCGAAAAATCAGAGGCTTTGTTGAGGTTTTCGTGTAATTGCGATGTTGCCGTAACGCCAATCATGATTCGCGAACTCGAGCTTGAATTTTCGTGATAAAACCCGATTGGTGGATTCGCGAACCCTCGAGATTCGAGGGTGGTTGCCGAATCAGTGATTGGTGGAGTTGTGATAAACTCGGCTATAAATGTTAGGTACTTCTAAATTTCACCAAATTATTTTCAATGAAAAGTTTTTCACTTTTTGAAACCAAAAAAATAATAATGTGTACCTATAGATGTATTTTGACTACCCCATTGCGCTAACTAATTAGACACATGTGTCAGATGATTTATCACAATTTTGGATGTATGTATAAAAAATGAGATTTTCTGAGTGGTTAAATAATAACTTACCATCCATTCATCTCATGTTGAGCATTGATGTCTATTCCTTTGGACACCAATTCACAAACTGATTCTATATCACCCAGACAAGAAGCTTCTCGAAGCTGCTCTTCCAAGTACTTCATTCTGTCCATGACTATTGATTGTAGGTACGTGAACTGAAATAGATAGTCATAGAATACCAATGAACAATTCAGTCTTATCATAAGAAACAGACTAACATGGGGGAAAAGAAAGAGTGTTAAGTACACTGTTTATCTTAACCATTCCCATGACAATTATTGATGTGGGTATTTTTACGTGTTCTCAGTTAGAGCTGGACATTCTGAAAGCTGTGAGAAAAAAGAAAACAAGTTCTTAATGAGGGCAGTCTGATACATGTTAGGTATCTCTTGATAGAGGAAGGTTCAATCCATGGAGATAGTAGTTTACCTGTTCTGTTGTATCCAATGTAGTGAATGAGGTCCTTACAGAATAAGGAAACTTAATCAGAGAAAAATCAACCAAGTAGTACAGGTACTTGTAGGAAATTTTACCAGTAAAAGCAGATTCAAATGATTGTAATGTGTAAATCAATTATATTTTTTTTTTTTTATCAGATAAGATATTAATTTTTGTTTACAAACTTAAGATCGAAGGTTGATGTGAAGTTAGCCATGCATTAACACACTCCCCTATTATTTTACATTGTTGTCAAATTGTAGAAATTTTTTGAGAGGTTTCCTGTATCAGTAATGGTGTTGTAAACGAATTTTATTGAGGATTAACAAAACAAACCGGGAACTTTCAAATGTTCATGTAATTTTCTAGAAATTTATGTTAAATAATAATTTATCAGTAATCATTTTATTTAATTTTAGATTAGAAGCTACCCAATTTAGCTGTCTATCCTATTTCGGATTTATTATTACTCAACAGTTATTTCTCTCGTGAGGTTGAAAAAATCTTTTGAAAATACACCCATACAAGTCATGGATTGCAACATCTTATCAACCAATTTTTAACTGACTGTAGAACAAATCAACTGTCCAAATAGGGCATTAAAACTGTGATGTGTTTTTGGAAATCAGAAACCATGTAAGTATAACTATCGCAAACACTTGAGGATCTAAGGGCCAAATAAATAGACAAATTCTATATCACAAGTTATTGCTAAGTGTCGGTTTTCCCTATCTTACACAGTACGCAATCCGTGACTTAGCGCCACAGAGGTATTACCAAAACTTCTATTAATTCCACCCTAAGGGCAGAATTAATAGACATTTTTGTAATACCTCTGTGGCACTAAGTCACGGATTGCATACTGTGTAAGATAGGGAAAACTGACACTTACCAATGACTTAAGTTATTGATGTTGTCTATTAATTCCGCCTTAAGTCTCAAGATCTGTTATCAGATCTGCATTCTAGCCCAAACTGGGCTGGATGATGGTAGAAGTAGTGGAGTTGTGAGTTTCCTGCAAATGGAGAGTAACACCCCCCCCATCTTCAGATGACCTAGCCATTGAAAGGGATGTGAAATTCCAATCAATAATAATATTGTCAGATTTGTGTTGGTGAGGTTCTAGGGAGAAGTACAGTATAGAATACAATACCTAGTAGTCACCATGGCTGAGTGGAGTTCATTAGGCTTGCAGAGATAGTGCCCTGGGTTTGATCCCCAGCAGAGTAGGATTTTTTCTGCTTTGTACTTGGATGTCAGGGGTCCATTCATATATCATGAGGAAAAATGAATAGTTATTGTATGAGTAACAAACAGTGGCAGCATTACCTGAGTACCTATAAAGAATAATGTAAAATAATTTGGAAAAATAAAGAAGGCTCTTTATTTTTATTAAGTTTTTTTTTCAGGAATATTTCAAGGGAAGAAGCTGTCTCAAAAACAATGTTTGAAGTCTGTACAGAAGGTGATTTCAAAGCAGTTCTAAGTGCTCTGAAGTCCTTTAAATCAATACAGTTACCTACTGATTTGGTAAGAAATAGCTTTTTTATTATTATTTTTGTTATAAGAAATTATCAGGTATTTTTCATCCAATGCAGTATTCCTGGCTTATGTTGAAGAACAATCAGATAGTATAGGTATATTAAATGTGTTCCTAACTTTGTAATAGTTATTATTATCAAGCAATTTTGATCAAACATTATTTACATTTTTTATATAGGTACAGTGAAAAGGTATAATTATGTATTAGTAAACAAAGCATGATCAAGGATGATGATAATGCCTTTGGCATTCTCTTCTGCACAATTAATATTAATAGTTGACTGGTCTCTCCTGTCTACAATATCAATACAAAATAATATTCTTCGGCTTGTCTTGTCTTTTTTAGATGAATATATGTTAATATAGTAACAATATAACATAATAATATAGCATCAAGTAACCAAAAATGAATTATTTTTTCTTCTTTTAATGTGATAAAACAGTTTCATGGACTTTGTATTTTTTGTAAAGTTGATAAATAATATGAATATCAAGTAAACCAGTAGTTCTGTAAAATGTAGACCTCACTCAGATTTTCAAATTAAATTGAAAATGGTATATCAACCATCAGAGCAACTATAACAACCATCAGAACAACAATTTCATTGAACACCCCACTTCATGGGTTTCTAAATTCTAAATATCAACCAGCCCATTTTTGGGGTCATTTTTTTACTACAGCCCGCCATCTTAGCTTTTACAATCACAAAATTTCACAAGTATAATAAAATATTTATAGAACTCCAATGAACATAAAAAGAACCAAATTTCCAAAGTTTTGAATCATCTATTTGGGTGTTATCATGGAACAGACAATCAAACAAAAGTCAAGTCTTTCAGTGTTAAAAGCCAA
This sequence comes from Bactericera cockerelli, assembly GCA_024516035.1. Lineage (NCBI taxonomy): Eukaryota > Metazoa > Arthropoda > Insecta > Hemiptera > Triozidae > Bactericera > Bactericera cockerelli. Next base: position 22,527,958 of record CM044961.1, on the reverse strand, counting down.
AACCCATGTTAAAACAGATGTGATTGAACTGCACTCAGTGAGGTTATTTCACTCTTCATTGTATTTGGAAATTAATCTAAAAAATATAATATGGTAATACTTCATTTTAAATGTTGTATGTTAAGTATTAATAAACATTCCTATGGAAACTTTAAGTAAAAAAAATACTTCTTTTCTTCTGCACAGATTGGATCGAGTCCCCTACATTATGCTGCAAAGAAGAACAAATTGGACATTGCTCAACTACTTCTAAACTCAAGGTTGTGCACTCTGGTGAACAAGATGAAGAAAACCCCCCTTCATTTAGCCGCCCAGGAGGGACATGTAGATATGTGTAAACTGTTGCTAAGCCATGGTATCAATGTGAACTTACAGGATATGGTAAATTAAAGAAATTTAACTAGTAGGTGCGTTATATATAATTGAGTAAAATCTGTACAGTACCTAGTTAGAAGTGATGATTAACCTTAACAAACAATGATTGTTTTTCTTCATCATTGTTTAGCATGACCAACCTCCGTAGTGTATTTGTTATGATAAATCTATTTTTTTAATACTGTTTCCTCCAAAAAAAGATCACTTGTTGTTGCATTTTCATATTCAACATAGGCTGGGTAAGGTTAACATGGGTAGCTCGTATAGTACCCAACAATTCAGGATATTAAAATTAAAATAGAATCAGTGGACATCCAAGAAACCTAAACACTGAGTCTGTACGTCTGTTCAATCCTTCTACAACCAGGAGATAGGTATTTGTGCCTATCTTATAGACACAGAATTACAAGTAAGATATTAGTTGAAATTGAAACAGTGAGGCCCGTATTATGAAACAGGATTTGTTAATCTTAGTGGACACTATCCCTTAACTTTCACCTTGACAACAACTGTAGAGGTCATATCGAAACTGGGCTTTGTAGCTGTATAATACTTCTGTGGTGTAACGGAGCTGTGGCCAGGCTTTGTGAGGGAAAATCTCATTTTAGAATACCTATCCGTCAGCTGATAATATCTAAAGGTCGGCTTAGATTCACCATTCCAGCTAATCCTGTTTCATAATACGGCCCTGAGTCATTAAAATAAAATTGATTTAAACCCTCAATTAATTATTATAATTTTTAGGATCATTTTGAAGGATGATTGCCAAGTTAGATTTATTTTAAATTCTCATTCATATATTAACACTTAGACGACCGGCATGGTTTTTCGTGAATTCTCTTGTGGGACCGGCGATAATACGGCTCTCCGACATTGTGTACCACCGGTGGTACACCCGGTCCATTCCGTACGAACGTGCGTGTACCACCGGTGGTACACCCGGTCGTCTAAGTGTTAAGATGTCTAAACATTTCAAGTAAGTTTAGTCATTGAAAAATATAAATATAACGTGAATTTTAAGAAGATTCATGATAGTAGATTTGAACTGTCTATTCACTTGTTTTCAGATGGGTTTGACGGCATTGCATTGGGCTGTGACCCATGAGCACATGAATGTAGTCAGTGTCTTGATGGACCATGGTGCAGACCCAAATCTGATGGATAAGTTCGGGCGTTCACCCCTCTCCATAGCAGATGCCAACATAGCCACCATATCTATTATGACACAGGTAAAATTATATTCTCATGAGTTTTATTATAGATACACAATCATAGAAAATCGTTTTTGAATAGTACTTTTTTTTTTTTTTTACTTTCTATTACAGGAAGACTGTTTTTCTTCTGATAGGTTTTTTCTAAAAGACAAAGATGAACCAAACATTAGTACCTCGAAATATTTCACAACATTTTCTTTTAATTATACCATCCAAACAGAGTTGGCAGCCCCTTCCTTTAACTGTGTGTGATCACTAATTCAACAGCTCAACAGATGGTTTGGTTCTGGGGGATTTTTTTCTTTCGTGTGAATAATCTTCGGATGCAACCCAAAGAAAACGCCAGTTTGATTTTATAGTCTAATTCTTATTCTTATTCTCAAATCAATGAATTTTTCCTCATTAATTTGAGTTTGTGACCATATAATAGTAAGACTCTGACGGTTAGGTGCTAGAAAATGCTTTGAGCATTAACCTCCCCTGGTGGTTACCTTCCGCTAAAGAGTGTTATTATTATAATTCCTGTTTCTTGGAGCGTAAACTCGATATTAAACTCATTTCTTACCACAATGAAATTTTATTTTCAGCTGAGTCAGCAAAAGGAAAGCGAAATCAAACAATCAGGACCAAAGAGAAGGCGTGAGTCTTCTGAGTACAAAGATTCCAACACTAAAAGAAGAAGGACTTCCCAAGGTACTTTATTACACTGGTCTGTTTATGCAATAACTTGAAAATCCCACATTTCGTCACAGGTGATGATCCGACCCAAAAATGCATCCCCTTCTTCTTCAAACCTTGCAAAAAGTCTCTGACAGACCTCCAAACGTCTCAGCTTCTGATCTGTGGTCAAAAGGCGAGGGACCCATCTGGCACAGACTTTACGGAATCCTAGGTCCTCCGTGATTATCGTTTGACAGCTTCCATAACTTATCCCCACCTGTGCAGCGATTTCAGAGACAGCCACACGACAATCACCTTCACCAATGTCACAGAATCGCACGAATGTTCTCATCTGTAATGTATATGTAATCCTCGTATATCTCTATTCGAGTTTTGTCTTGATAGTTGATTTCTTGCCAGTAAAATGTATGACATTTTTTAAAAGCTCTAATATTGTAAGATTCTATATTTTTTCATTACAAAGCAAAAACTTCACAGAGGCAACTGGAGAGAGGAAAATTACTCTCTACCTATGCTGGCAATATCAAATTTTAATATTGTTGAATTATACAATGTGTTTCAGATAACATATCTGGGCTAAACTTTCTCAAGCAACATGGCATATCCTATCTACCTAAAGACGATTCCACCACTATTGCTACCGCCCTTAAGAATGGACAAACTGCTGTGCTGACCGGTAAGAATTTGAGGAGAAATTCCTAAAATACATTTTATTAAAATAATTGGACTCACAAGCTCGAGAGTAGTTTTTAATGTTTAAATCAATTCGCATTGTTCAAGTTACAATGCATCTATTAATTTAGCCATTAGAAAGTAAAAGAAAAAGTATTTAAAAAAAACACTTAAATTGAATTGGATAGAACCTTCCGTTGTTTTTAGCTGGATTGGTAAAGTGGTCTAAGGTTGGTTAACTGTGGGGCAGAGTGTATGTCTTAGCCAATAGAGGAAAATTTTGACTTACAGAATATACTTGTATATGAAAAAATATAGTATTTATAAAAAAGATATGATGTTACTCAGATAGTGTATAACGTTGTGCATTATTTTATTCTAATATGAATGAAGGAATATACAGGGTCTTCATAAAGTCTCACCCAGGCCTAGGTTTCTCGGAAACGACTCAGAATATCAAAAAACGCAAAAACCCGTACTCCTTTATATTTAGGGGGATTGATTTTCAACAAAAAAAATTTTGCCTACACGGCCCCAGTCAGGCTGGGCATGGACCAACTTTAAAATCTTAAATAGAATGGTATGTCTTGTGGCATATTGTTTTAAAGGTCTTATTGAGAGAAGTTCATTACAATAAATTTCAGTGTGCTACGACTTACCGTTCTCGAGATACAGGGTCGGACGTCCTGCGTAATATCCATATATTTTGACCTATTACTCGTTAACCGTAAATTATGGAGAAAATTTTTCTTGTTAATAATAACTCCTTATGGCAAGAACTTTCGAACAAGTTAAAACTTGATTTGTTTTTTCGTTAAATTTTTTTCGACTGTTCGTCCGGCTGGCTGACGAAACCGACCAGAAACTAACATCAACAGAGTATGTCGAGTTATAACTTGTTCGAAAGGTCTTGTCATAAGGAGTTATTATTAACAAGAAAAATTTTCTCCATAAGAAAAAATTAATATATGGATATTACGCAGGACGTCCGACCCTGTATCTCGAGAACGGTAAGTTGTAGCACACTGAAATTTATTGTAATGAACTTCTTTCAATAAGACCTTTAAAACAATATGCCACAAGACATACCATTCTATTTAAGATTTTAAAGTTGGTCCATGCCCAGCCTAACTGGGGCCGTGTAGGCAAAATTTTTTTTGCTGAAAATCAATCCCCTTAAATATAAAGGAATACGGGTTTTTGCGTTTTTTGATATTCTGAGTCGTTTTCAAGAAACCTAGGCCTGGGTGAGACTTTATGAAGACCCTGTATAATCAATTAACATTAATGCATTCATAATCAACGTAGCTCCGAAACGGCTGAACCAAATGACTCCAATTTTGGCACACTCTGCTTTTGGTATGTATGTGTTTACTAAGGATTAAAAAAAAAAAATCCAAATACGCCAGCCGCGGGCAAAAACCTGAACAGCCAAGAAGGTTTTTAGCTAGTGTATTGTATGTGGTGAGCTTTGTGAACTGTAGTTTTGCTTAGGCTGACTGGCGAATCGTATCTTTATTTCACATTTGATATGATGAACTTGTAAATTGACAAAACTTATAATGAATCAATCTTTTTCGATTCTTTCAGAGGCAGGCAAGCAGTTACTCAAATTGTTCAAATCTTATGATGCCCCAGATCGCGACCTACAACGACTGTCCAAAGAGATGATCTCTCAAGTCCAAGCTAAATTGAACAAAAGCAAACCCAAATCAGATCTGAGTGAACCCAATCACTCAGATGCTCCACATTGCAAAACTAGAAGCACCAAAAGTACCTTAGAGAAATCAAGTCAAATTAGTTCCACCTGTAACTTAAAAGAGTCTATGGACTTAAATCTAAGTGTGGATTCCAATCCAGAATGTAATAGAGATTTTAATAAAAAATCTCGCTTTAATTCATATCAGTATAAAAATTCTGTTCCACCTTATAATATGGAACACCCAGTATCTTCTAAAAATATGTCATCTCATAAAAGCCCTTCTAACATACAACGAATCAATAGCTCCTTCACAGATCCAAAATGGGAAAAGGACATTTCAACGTTGGGTGCTAACTCAACACCTCTGGGAATTTGTAAAGAAAGCGTTCACTCTTCGTGTATTATACCTCCCAGAAATCCAACGGGTTTTAGTTTTAATTCACAATCTCAACCTACTTCTTCCCTCTTTACTAATTCACAAGAACATGTGTCTGCAGATTCCAACATTGATATAAATAAAAATTCTAGTCGTTCAACCATTAGTTTGTCGCAAAAATTGATAGAAAATCCTCAATCCTACCCCTTTTCGCCTGAACTGGTACCAAAAATTTCTCCCACCAATTATGAAGCAGAATTTTTAAAATTCTGTACAGGCAAATCAAAACCTGTATCGTCAAATCCTTCAAAAACTAAAACAAACTTATCAAAACCCATGTATTCTTATCCTGTAAAAACTAGTACAGACTCTGTTTTACACACTACGAATTCTTGTCCCAGAACTTTTGTAGAAAGAACAAACCTGTCTTCGAACGAAGATCAGGCTCGATTGTATGCCATGTGTTTGGATACCATGACAAGGAAGCTATTTGTGATTCCCATCAAACCAAACGCCGAAAAAGCAGCGCGTAGGGTGCAGAAAGATAGTCCAACTTCAAGTACAATTAATGATAATTCAATATCAATTGAAAGAAAACAGCTCCAAAAATTGGAAAAGATGTACTGGTGAATCTAATTTCATTCCATCTAACAAAGCTGTTATGCAAGATTCTCAAATGAAATCAGAAGTCCAGGAAACTTTGTCTGATAATAATCTAATCAATGTAGGAATCGCTCAAATTTCAGGATCTGACAGTGTAAAGAAACCCTCGGGATATAGAGAAACGAAGCCACCAACCAAAAGCTTCAAAAAATATCCCTTGCCAAAACGGAGGATAAAAAAACGACTTTCAAAAGTGTACAAAAATGCACAAAGTACTATCAACAAGTCTTCCGTTCTGACTGAACAGAATATTAATAATACTGATTCACTGGAAGATTATTCTTTCAATTCTAGTGAAGAACTCAGTAGCCCAAATAGTCAAGTAATACCCTCAAATAGTCAATTAAATATTAATCTTATTAACACAAATGGTGAACTGTCTCCAACAAAAATTTCAAAACCTACTGTCGAAATCAATGTCGGTGGGAAAAGTCTGTTGGTTGCAAGTTCCTTAAATAAATTGAATGTGTCGGTAAAAAGTACATCAAATCTGTCAGGAGATAATAACTTAAATACTGATAACTATCCGAAGTCCAACATTTCAAGTAATACTAGAAATGCTACTTTTTTCAGTCCAGCTAAAGATACATCTTTTGGGAACACTTCTCTTAAAAACCCCACGAAAAGCAATATTCTTAAAGATCATGTTATTTTTTCAAATCCTAAATACACAAATTCTTTTGTAGATAAAAATATCCTAAATGCCACTAAAGATCTGAACTCAAATGTTATCCATCTTAAAAATCTCCTAAAAAATAAAAATATCACAAATGAAAATATCAATAACTTCACTACAACCACAAAGATATTGAATATTCCCAGTACAAATACTACTGCTTCTGAACCTTCAAATCCTATTCTAAATAATAAAGCCTTAAACCAAATTAATGATCCCAACTCTATGAATTCTGTTGGAACAATCAACTACTTAAAAAGCCCTAGAGTTATCAATAATAACAATGATATAAGTGAATGTCCTTCGAATCCTATTCTAAATGACAATACCTTAAACAGTGTTCAAGATCCTATGAACTACAAAGACCCTGTTAAAATTATAAAAATCTTGAACATTCCTGAAACTACCAGCTCATCAAATTCAACTTTGCCCAAACCAGTGAGACCAATAATACATAGAATTATACCTCGGCCTCGCGTTGCCTGTAAAACTCCAAGCACAACACTCATGCAACCTAGACTAACACCACCTCCACTTGTAAGACTTCGTTTGTTTCGGCCGTGTTCAAAAGTAGCAATACCCTTAAACAAAAACAATACTAAGGTTTTGTCCACTAATGTTTATTCTACAGCCAATGGGAACACCAAGATTTACTCACAAAAGTTACCACACCTACAAAATTCGCATGTAGTATTAGCACAAAATCCGATGCGATTGAATACTCCATCTCAAACAAATGTCAATAGATCAATCAATTTCTCTCAAGTTCCTAATACTTCAATGGGCGAAGCTCAACAACCAACCGTGCAAGGTTCTTCCATACATCCTGTGATGTCCTCTGAATCAGTACTAGCCACATCATCAGGGTCTTCATTCAGCTCAACCTCTGTAGAAAAAAATTCAACAACTCCCAATATCATCTATTAAAATTATTTCATCTAATGCCCTTGGAATATCATCATCTACTTCAACCCAATCACTTTGTTAGCTAATAAACAATATCCTTATATATCTACTTCACTATCTTCTTTGACTACTTCGTCAAAAGCTTTGCAAGGGTATCTTGTAATCCTTTAGTCTCTACCACATCTTCAACCATACCCACCAAGGTTGCATTTGGAGTAAAAACAATGGGTCATAAGAACCCTAATAATATATCTCAGCTGAAAACTATCAGATCGCTTTCAACTATATCTCCAACTACATCTCAGAGAATTCCAATAACTTCTTCAGTATCTTCAGTTTGGTCTCAGGACACACTATCTTCAAAGATGTCAGTTTTCCCAAACAACTCAACTCCATTGAGCTCACCACCTCTTACGGATACAATAGACTCCGTTCATTGTCTTTAAGAAATCCATCAATTGTCTCATGCTCCTCATCTACTCCTGTTTTTAATCCAATCCCTTCAAATGCTACATCCTTGGTTCAAGACACTTTACCCAATCTTTCTAAATTTAATACAGATCCCTCAAATTCTACACCGCTGGTACGATGTACTTCATCTAATATTCTCACTTCAAATCCACGTCTCCAAAGTATTACATCTTTGGCGCCATTCAATCTTTCCTCTTCCAACACACCCTTTTCAACATCTCTGGTACCATTCAAACGTGAAGAAACCAGCAAACCTGAGTACACTCTTGTCAGAGATTGTTCCATGAAGGGTATTCCAAATTTCGTAGTTGTCCCGGTTCCCAAAAATCCAAAACCTTCATTTGCAAAAACCAACTCACCCCATACAGTCAAAAAAAGTGCTGAATCCGAAGAAAATTCTAATAATACTTCTCAAGCGTTTAAGAATAGTACTCCTTTACATCACAACCCTTCAAATAAATCAATCCCAAATCATCCAGCCATTGATAACCCCACCACAAAAGATTTAATTACTAACGATGATTATTTAGAGATAACTGTGATTGACATGGATGGCTTGGATAATAAACCTGATAGTGAACCAATTGTTCCAAACAAAACCACACCCAATAAACCTGAACCGGAAGCTAGGCAAATTAAAGACTTGGTGTCCTTTATCAAAATACTTGAGAAAGATTTGAAGGCTCAAAAAGACATTCATACACAAAACAAATCTCCGGTTGGTAATCATCTAGAAGGAAATAAAAAAGATTCTCTAAATAATAGTAAATGTATCGAGTCTAAAATTAAGCAAACGATGGCTGAGAGAGCTGAAGGAATCAATAAAACAGACATTAAAAACTGTAGTGTATATTCTGAGAGAAATAATACAATTCCCAAACCCAATAACGTCAACTATGTTAGCAGTAATGTTACTACTGTTAACAGAAGATATGGAAATACAACTAACGATGCCATTTTCACTAATTCTAAAATTAACACTGATTTTAACAGATCTGATACAAAACCCGTCAATACAGCAAATTTTCATGTCATTCCTACTATTTCAAACACAAACAAGGTTAACAATGTAAGTAATAATAAAATCAATTTTAACAATATGATCGGTAATCCCTGCAATGTTAATAATACTACGTATAACATTACGCGAAACAACAGAAGTGACCAAAGCAACAGTAAATTCATTGACAATGTTAGAGATCATAGCATTTTAACCAACAACCACATCAAGAAAATGAATGACAACTTAAACACCAACAATAACGATATCATTAACAACTTCAACATCAATGACAATCTATCTAGCTCTGGCAGTAATCGGACGAATATCAATGGTAAAGTTGAAAGAAATATGCATAAACTCAACATGAACAAAAATCATTCTTGTCTCAGTTCTGAAAGAACTCTTTCACCCATCAAGAAATACCCTCTGTTGAAGCATACCAATAGTAGGAGTCCCATTTTACCTCGTCCTAGAACTGCTGACAGGGTAGTTTTTCCCCTCAGTTCTGATTCTGAATCCGAAGAGACTACCAGTCAAGATCTGATCGGCATGCTGAATAGTCTGCTGCAAGATGTTCGCCAGATGGATGACACCGGTCAGTCATCGGTGGTTTTGAACGAAATACCTGAGCCGCCCTTAGACTTGGACGAAAAAGAATGTGATGGTCAGAATGAAAACAAAGACAAAAAATATAACAGTAACTATGAGAATAGAAAGACATCTGATAGTTATCATGAAAACATCAGAGAAATTGAATATGGGAGAAACTCTCAGAATAGAAACTCACCTCATAGATATCAATACATGAAAAATAGTCAAAACAATCAATCGACTTGGAATTCGCAGACTTTAACAGAAGAATCATCGCAACATGAGCGACAAATTGTGACATATTCACCGTCTGACGACACAAGAAAAACAAGAAGTTCCTCCCGTGATTCTCAATCAAACAGTCGCTACGATTCACCTGAACGACTTTTCGCCAAATTTCGGAAACTCACCAACAAATCCCGCATTGTTTTGGACGCAAAAACCAAGTTCAAAATCAATAACTTCATCTCGTCGCTCAAATATTTGAATGATGAGAACCCTGCTACCATGTCCGAAGATAGGCGAGATTTTCGTAAAAGGTTTGCACTCAATTTAGTCGAGAGTAAAACCGGGGAAAATGATCCGTCAATGTTTACAGATAAGTACACCCAGCGCGGTATCAATATTTCACCTGAAAATTCTGATATAAACTTTTTACCGCACACTACTCAAAGTGGTTTTAAAAATACAAATCGTTTCGTTGCGTCCAAATGTGGCAGCGTTTTCGATTCGACGGGTAAAAGAGTTCCTAAAATTGTTGAACTACCTGATTTTTCGACAAGGAATGGTAGTTCAGTTGGTAATATGGAAAGGTCCTCCCAACCTAACTCTTCATCGTACACTATAAGTAACAATAGTTTTCAAGTGCCAAGTCCGAGTCACAGTTCTTTACTTGACAATTTCGACCCTAGTCTCTTGTTGGAAAGTCTAGGACCTGGTCCTTCATTAGAAACTTGTAATCTTCAGAAAAATGACAGTAACATCTCACTCTCAAACAGTTCCTCTGGGTCTCTCTCAACGTCCTCTGCGCCCTCCTCTAGTATGTATATTGAACCTTCTTTCTATGTATCTCAATCTTTTAATTCTACATTATATTCATCACCATCTTCAAGATACTCTACATCTTCTAATGGTTCATCTAAACTCTCAAATGCTAACATACAATCTTCTATACCTTCTCCTAGTTTGTATTCTCATTCTTCATATACCCAAAATGTTTCTTCTCAACCAACTGATATGTCAGGAAATACGATTCATTCATCCTCAGTAACAGTTTCACCTACTGCTCCCACTTTACCAAGTATTAATTCTTCTGCTGATTTCCTAGTTTCTTCTACATATGATTCAAATATTCCACCCAATTCTTAGAATTATTCGCAAAATGTGTACGCGCGTGCCTGGCTATATGAAGGACCAATTCTTAGAGTGTGTGTGTACTCGATAAACAAAACTTTCTCTATTTCAAATTTTCCTCCTATTAGTATTCCAGATTCTTCTTTTGCAAATCCTTCTGTACAATCAGCAATTTTTTTTAATCTCTCTTCAAATTTTCCTACAAAACCTCCCTTTTCTCAACATTGTCCTCAATTAGACTCATCAACTGAACTCTTTACTCCGGAGACTTCGGTTCAAATCTTGGCCGATCTAACAATTACAGACGCTAACCGAACCCATCCATCTTTATTGAACGTTGTTCCTTCGGAACTTACAAGATCAGTGCCCCACTAAATAAGCAAAGTCCGATTACGCTTTCTTGAAAGGTTTTGTCTTCAAATTGCCTAATATAACAGATCCCACCGAAAATTAAAAAAAAAACCTAAGAACTAAATTGCCATTGGCAATGTCATTAAGTCCTTACTCACTAACTGATTCATAATCAACGCTCAAAGAGCAATATTATGTAACAGCCTTTCACACTAAACGAGAATGTCTGGGCTGCGACTTAGTCGCGTGTACAAAATTTGCCTCCGTAACTTCTTTACCTTATGTTCATGTGAAAGAGCTTTTTAAAGTAGGTGACACCTATTGTATATTTCTAAAATTACATTTTAACATCTTGCTTTGTTTCATGTACTTTCAAGTATTTATATATTGATGCTCAAACTTTTAATTAAAAACACAAACTTCTAACTTGTGATTCCACGGATTCTCAGGATCCTTACAAAACGTCTTTTGTTTTATTTTAATTCCTGCCTTCCTTTACAATTAACTACCTCTAGTAATCTCATGCAGTATTTTAGCGCTTAGGTACTGTGTTCGTGTCAACTTCCTGAATACAGAAATAATTTATTCAAAATCAATTTTCAAAATACGCGAACAAAACATCTCAGATTTTGTATTTTTCTACACAATGCCTAGTTTTACCCCTCTATCATTTCTAATCAATCCTTGTAAGTCCACACAACCATTTTCATTTCGAATGTTAGTATATCCTCTTGAATTGCTATGTTTATAATAAAACGATTACAATCGTAAAAATAATTATTTTCTGGGGAAATGAAAAACAACTCGGGTTAACACAAGGACCTCACATTGCTTGGTGAGTTCAAGATTTATTCAACATCATGATAATGCCATAGGGGTTCTAAACATTGGTTCTAAGTTAATGGCAACTGGTGTAGTATAACCAGTGGTTGTATTGTTTATACAAGTGCTGAAACACACTTTTTCAAACAGTTTTCTAAATGAAAGGAGTTGATTATACGCCCTTTCAGACAGATCTGGGTTTTCATTGAATTCAATAGTTTAACATCGCACATAACCACAAAGTGAAATTATTAAATAATGAAAATAAATAACCTTTATTAGATATAAATTTAAATGAATATCCAAAAATTAGCAGTGTGCTAAGGTCTTTTAACTGATCAAAATGTAATATCTGTTCGTATCAGTTAAGTAATTCTTCATAGAAATACTAACGGGAAAAGTGTAACACTTTGAAAAAAAGTATGAACAACACAAGTCAATAAACATCATGTTAAATTCAAATTCAGAATAAATACCTAAATTTAAGTCTATAACATTTACAACCTGTTTATATGGACCCTTCCATAGGAAGGACTTAAATAAATAGAAAATAGTGGGGGTTACATCTTTATAGAACAAAGGATACATTGTGTTTAAATCAATGAGCAATTGAGAAAACGTGTTAGTTGACGTTTTCTTTTCAACGGTTACAATTAAAGCCTCAAGTATCTACAAAACGGGCACTTTTCAATTACCAATATATCAAAAGCGAGTTATGAATTTTTATTTTTTGTGATGGGAACATTTACTTGATTGACAAATATTTTTTCATCCATAGTATTGAGATTAAAAAATTAAAATAAAATGAACTTTTTACCAAACAAAAAAGAACTTTCAATTAAAATAAAAACTTCCATATAATTAATTCAATAGACTTTTTATCTCTGAAAATGCCCCCTCTCCCAAAATCCAGTGCCATTTGTCAAAATTCAAAACCTTTCTTCTCATCTGAGTTGATGTTACTTGAATGTAAATATTTTTGTTTGGTTATAAATTTCATTATCTTCATAATTCATCACCAACCACCAAGATGAAGTTTTTTACAGAAAATTTCAAGAATCATTTCTGAGGTGACTTCAGGTATGATGAGCATTATCTTGTAGTTCTCTCGGTGTGACTTTTCCACAACAGTTGTGTTTTGTAGATACTTGTTACTGTTTTGTAGATGAGGTCTTCTTAATAGTGTCTTACCAAAAGAGAATTTCGTATTTTCTGTCATTCCGTGTTGATTGTCTTTCGTTAATATATTCGTAAAACATCCACCATTTTTTTAAACAACCATTCTTTCTACCTTCAAATTACCCATCTTATAAACTTTCCCTATAGATATATTTTAATTAATATTAAAAAAAAGTTATCATATTTGTGTTGTCACAATTACTCAAACTAGCTTTACTTTAACTTTGCTGAACTTGGGACTCGAACCACCGACCTCCGGTTACTAGTCCGCCGCCTTATTGATCGATTGCAGTAGCCGTCTACTTTGATGTAATGCTTGTCACTAGTTGGATGTATCTGAGACCTTTTAAAGTTAATGGGACATTCCAATTATCTGAGGTCGAATAGGTCTCATTACTACCCACGAGTATTTGCTCAATATTCCTATACAGACTTTTTTTAAAAAGTTTTCCTTATCAAGTTTTAATATTTATTAAACATAAAACATTTCATCAAAAACTTCAGTTTTTGGAATTTCTCCCAAAAATGAAGCTGCGTTTCCTATTTAGACTTGTTTCCTATATCGTAGACTTATTTTGTGGTATCGGGATTTTTAATGAGGTGCTTTCGACAAACCTTTAAGCCTACTGCATTACGAAACTCTCATTTGGTAAGACAGATTCCTAGCGGTTCATTTTGGACTGTACATGTGATGCATTATTATAATACAAGACTAAGGGGTCTCCACACAGTGGTCAATATTACCAAACAACAGCAACAAATAATAATAATAATTTACAGGTTGAATTTTATTCACAGAAAACATTTTGAAATTTTAACATTTATTTGACTTAATTTAGCTTAAGATTTGTGATATATTTTCCTTAGAGGAATGCATTTATTTTCTATGAAAACACAAATATATTCTCAAATAGGACAAAGGTTCCTTAAGCTCCACATTGAGTTAAAATTATTTTCATATCCTTGTAGAATTTTATTTATTTATAGGTAAAACAAGGTGTCATCTTCTCTTTTCATCGGAAGCACTGATAATATGCTTCCAGCATTGTCTCTTTGAGTGGCAATGCTGATTTGTTGAATTAGAAATTCACTGGCCCTGGTGTTTCCAGTCCTTATAGAATCAGTGTAAAAATATTCATTTTACCATTAATGACACATCCATGTTTCTACTGTATATTGTACTGACTATTGTAAATATTAATTTTGCTGTATTGAAATTTCAATCAAGTTCCAGTAAATTTATTAATTTTAATAATAATACTGAATTTGGCACTGATAGGTTACAAAAATTTCAACACGTCTAACGTTTTTGGGAACAGAATTTGGCACGAGAGGTTAGGTTGACTTTGGCACTTTATCGGGTACGGTACAATAATTTTCAAAAGATAGTCGAGTAAGAACATAATAGTTTTCTTGAATAACAATAGTACAGTATTATTATGTGGTCAAAATCCCAAAGGGGAGAGATAACTTCTCACGTCCTGGCTGGGTTTCGAACCCACGACCTCTGGATTACCCGAACGATGCCTTGACCGTACTGAGCTACCGGACCAACAACATAATACTTGACATATTACTCTTTATTCAGAGGGGGAAACACTAACCATATTAAGTACAACAAAGTTCTATCTCGAGGGAGACACAGCTCTGGTCGTCCTTGTAAAACACAGCGTTGTCCCCCGGAGGGAGCTCTATTCAAATGTAGATCTCCATTTTGTTTTGCTTGCGAATGATGCGCGATTGTCCGGGCGGGATTTCTGGCAGTCCGACGTATTTGAAAGAGACAAGTACCGTCTGCTGATTGAAATTGGCTTCAAATCTGCAGGAGAGATGTGGAACACGAAAATATTAGAAAAATGTAGTCACCCTACCCGAGTAGAGTACCTCGGGGGTTTTTTTTGGGGGGGGGGGTTTTAACGTCGCTTTCAACCGCATGGTTATATCACAACGGGGGTGTTACCCTCCATTCGCAGGAAACTCACAAACCTGCTACCCACATTAACCTCACGCAGCCTGGGTTGGCCCGGAATGCCAGCATCACGAAGTCTTCACTTCGCTGGACGTTGCCTAACTTCGGTGATCCTA
Organism: Bactericera cockerelli; assembly: GCA_024516035.1. NCBI lineage: Eukaryota > Metazoa > Arthropoda > Insecta > Hemiptera > Triozidae > Bactericera > Bactericera cockerelli. The sequence continues at coordinate 22,512,838 of CM044961.1, read as the reverse complement.
CAAGAACCGGTGCATTCAATGCGCCATTGACGCTGGCAAGCCTGGGTTTGATCCTCGTCAGCGTAGATTTTTTCCCTGCTTTGTACTTGATGTTACGGGGTCCACTCATACCACGTGAGGAAAAGTGACGGTACTACGAGAAGGAATTAATGTTGTCTGGGAAAAAGTTGTGATTAAGAAAGTAATGCTGAGCCACTAACTAAAGTTGTGATATAATATGTATAGATAGCGACCAGTAGTAGCATTACCAGTGAAGTATTTGGGCAAAGGACGTTATTAATAGTCTCGTTATGCTGTGCTAACCAGGCGTGGTCGGTGGGAAAATGTTTTGGGGGTGCTGCCACATAAACCGGACTAAACGGGGATATATAGAGTCGCTATTTTAGTATTTAAGTATCTAAAGAGTTTGAGTTAGTTTACCTTGCAAATCATAATAATTATGCATTCATTATTCTAGAAATGTGTGATAACTTTCATTGTGTACGTGCTAGTACTTGAGAAAATCCTCTCTTTTTCATCTGGGGGTGGGTGCTGCAGTTCCGCACCTCCTTAGCACCCGCCGCACCTGGTGCTAACCACAACTGGGTCAACATGAGCGCACCAGTAACATTACATTTGTAAAGGGACGCCCTGTCTTTACTTAATAATAATAATAATTGCTTTTTCTTTGTGTTATTATGTCACAATTTTAGTGGGTAGCGCAGAATAATAGGACTTTACCACTTTGATTTATTTACAATATCTTGTATTATTTTTTTGCCCATGATTCTACTTCACATTAAAGAAGCTACTCATTTTTCCTCACGAGGTATAAGTGGACCCCGAACATCCAAGTACAGAGCAGACAAAAATCCTCCCCTGCTGGGAATCGAACGCAGGTTACCATGCGTGCAATGCCTAGCGCGCTAACTCACTCTGCCACAGTGACTGTCTTTACTTACTCGGGAGATATGTTGACTTACTCGGGAGATATGTTGACTTACTCGGGAGATAGGTTGACTTACTCGGGAGATATCTTTACTTACTCGGGAGATATGTTGACTTACTCGGGAGATATGTTGACTTACTCGGGAGATATCTTTACTTACTCGGGAGATATGTTGACTTACTCGGGAGATATGTTGACTTACTCGGGAGATATCTTTACTTACTCGGGAGATATGTTGACTTACTCGGGAGATATGTTGACTTACTCGGGAGATATCTTTACTTACTCGGGAGATATGTTGACTTACTCGGGAGATATCTTTACTTACTCGGGATATATGTTGACTTACTCGGGAGATATGTTGACTTACTCGGGACATATGTTGACTTACTCGGGAGATATGTTGACGTACTCGCGAGATATGTTGACTTACTCGGGAGATATGTTTACTTACTCGGGAGATATGTTGACTCATTTTTCACTTACTCGGGAGATATGTTGACTCATTCTTCACTTACTCGGGAGATATGTTGACTCATTCTTCACTTACTCGGGAGATATGTTGACTCATTCTTCACTTACTCGGGAGATATGTTGACTCATTCTTCACTTACTCGGGAGATATGTTGACTCATTCTTCACTTACTCGGGAGATATGTTGACTCATTCTTCACTTACTCGGGAGATATGTTGACTCATTCTTCACTTACTCGGGAGATATGTTGACTCATTCTTTACTTACTCGGGAGATATGTTGACTCATTCTTTACTTACTCGGGAGATATGTTGACTCATTCTTTACTTACTCGGGAGATATGTTGACTCATTCTTTACTTACTCGGGAGATATGTTGACTCATTCTTTACTTACTCGGGAGATATGTTGACTTCGGGCGGCCGCCCCACCGCGTTCTGAATCACGAGGAACAACTTCGTGACTATCTCTATCACGTGACCCGTCTGGAACACAAAGTCGCCCTTCCCGTGCACCTCCGAGTGGAAGAGGCAGCCCATCTGATGGTGGTGAGGGGGGTGGCCGCTGCCTGCCCCCCCTCCTCCCCCCGTGAAGGAGGAGGAGGAGGCGTCCGAGCAAGAGCTGGGGCTCGGCTGCAGGCGGGGGGGGGGGGAGGCGGAATTGTTATTAATGGAGGTGAAAATAATTGTTTCTTTATTTTAATTTTTTTTTATTTAAACATATTCACAACTTGAGTTGTAGTTTTATTTATAATTTTTACGAGGATTATATTTAATTATATTCTTAATATTTTCTTAAGAATATAATTGGGAAGTTTAGGGGGGAAAATGTACATTTACTAACTCCCTCACCCTTCGTATATGGAAGACAGCTATATCGTCCAGGTAGGGTGACAGGGAGAGTCGGTAGACCTCACTCATTCCTTGACTCACTCACTCACTTATTGAGTCGTTCACTCACTGACCGCTCGTATATGTTAAATAGCTCTATCGTTCATATCTTTCTCACTAACTCATTCACTCACCGCTCGTATATGGAAAATAGCTCTATCGCTCATATCTTTCTCACTAACTCATTCACTCACCGCTCGTATATGGAAAATAGCTCTATCGCTCATATCTTTCTCACTAACTCATTCACTCACCGCTCGTATAGGGAAGACAGCTCTATCGTTCATATCTTTCTCACTAACTCACTCACTCACCGCTCGTATATGGAAGACAGCTATATTTTTTTTTTTTTTTTTTTTTTAACATAATCTTACGAGTATACAGCACTCATTATACAAAATAACATTAAATTTAATTACTACTAAACTAAACTTACTACTAAATTAAACTAAGGAAGATCAAACAGATATATTATTATACTTTTAAGTCAAAAGGAAGATCTAACTCTAAAATCCTATCGGTTGTATCTGAGAAGATGTCCACGCCCCCATCACTGGCAATATTCCATAGGTATTTACAGCGATGTAATGCTGAGTATTTATCAGTATTTGTCTTGAAAGTAGAAATCTTGAACAGTGTATTTTGTCGTGTTTGTCGAATAGGCACTCTTATTGACACCTGACTCAGGAGATCAGGGCAGAATATGTTGGAATTAATTAATTTATGAAGGAAGATGAGATCATTAATCTGCCTCCTGATCTCAAGGGTCAAGATGTCATGAGTGGATTCGATCTCACTATAGTCATGGTTAGGTATTATTTTGTGAGTTTTAAAAGCTACGACTCTCAAAAATTTGTGTTGTACTGTTTCTAGACTTCTACTATGGCATTTATAAAACGGCGTCCATACAACAGAGCAATATTCCATCACTGATCTGACGTAAGCAAAGTATAGAGTTTTCAAAGTGGCCACGTCCGAGAAGTCCTGAGTATTTCTGTACAGAAATCCAAGCATTTTAAGAGCTTTGGATCTGATATCTTGGATGTGCGATACAAATCTCAAGTCCTTCTCAAACGTGACCCCTAGATCCCTCACTCGCTCACGTCTGGTCAGTGCCTTTCCATTGATGTTGTAGGATGCTAAAATTGGCGATCGAATTCTATGAAATGTTAGTACATGGCATTTGCTGATGTTTAATTCCATGTAGTTCATGGAACACCAGTGATAAAGGCGTGACAATACTCCTTGGATACTATCCAGCTCGTCCTGACCCCGAACCTTCAATGCAAACTTCAGGTCGTCTGCAAACATCCAGTAATTGATATTGCTGGGGAAAATTTGTCCTATATCGTTTATAAATAGCGAAAATAAAAGGCCCGACAAATGGCCACCCTGTATACAACCTGAAAGTACAGGAAAAGGGTCGGATTTTGTAGTACCCACTTTAACTACTTGACTACGTCCTGATAAAAAGTTCCGAATCCACTCCAACAGGCATCCCGATATTCCCAAGGCGGATAGTTTAGACACCAGGATATTGTGGTTAACTTTGTCGTACGCCTTGGAAAAGTCGGAATAGATACAATCTACCTGACTGCCTGTTTCTAATGCTTGACTGACATAATTACTAAATGATAAAAGGTTAGTCATGGTAGATCTCTGTGGCATGAATCCGTATTGATTATCTATTATCAGTGGATTAATACTATCTTTAATTTGGTTGTATACAAGTTTTTCTAAAAGTTTAGGAATGATAGACATGATGGAAACAGGACGATAATTTTTAATATCATTCTTAGGGCCTGATTTATGTATAGGAGTTATGATGGCTGTTTTCCATCTCTCTGGAAACAGACCTGTTTGAAGTGAGCGGTTGAATAAGTAGGTCAGGGGTCCGGCGAGGTAAGTGGCACATTTCTTAAAATAGATGGGAGGGATCTCATCCGCTCCACCCGGGGCTCTCTCTTTCAGTTTTATTAATGAAGAAAAAATATCTTTCTCATTGAGATTTAAATTCTCAAGTTGAGTAAATCTATCATATGAAAACTTTGGTGGAATAACAAGTTCTCCTGAATATACCGATGCAAAATTTTGAGCAAAAAAATTTGCGATTTCATGATCATCAGAGGTTGAAGTGTTATCGAGGTGCATTACGGAAGGAAATCCTTTGATGACTTTTTTATCTGACATAAAAGACCAAAAACGTTTAGGATCTTCTCGAAGCATTGCTTCGGTTTCTTTACAGTGTTCTCTATAAAGTGAGTGCGTAAGGATGTTACACTGTTTTCTTAATCCCGCAAAGATTAAATAATCAGATCTCTTTTTTAAAAATTTATATGTAATATGAGCTTTTTTCTTTTCAATTATCATGCTCTTGAGTTCATTATTGAACCATTTAGGAAATTTAAAATTGCCATAAGTAATTTCAGGGACATAGAGTGATATTGAATTATTGATTATTTTGTAAAATCGGTCTACAGATTGATTAAGATTAAGATCTACATTTTTTAATTCTTTTTCCCATTCTATGTTTCTTAAATACTCGCATATTTGCTCAAAACTGGCTTTCTTAAAATTAAGGGTTTTTCTTTTAGGTTCTTCTTGTGTATTTTGTTTTTGGTCTTTATGTAAGTAGAGCTGAAGAGAGAGAGGTGGGTGGTTTGGATTTTCAGAAGTAATGTGTTGATCGCTGGAAGAAATTTTTATCGAGTCCAAGTTACTAAAGATTAAATCTAGAATTCTGTTATTTTGATTTCTAATATTATTCATCTGATGCAAATTGTAACATTTTGTGAAATCCAGTATAGTTTCGGCCTGTGGTGTCAGGCTTTGCTCATCATATATAAGAGCCTTTTTTTTGTTATGCTCTATAGAGGACCATGTAACTGATGGTAGATTGAAATCTCCAGATATTAGGAGGCTTGTGTTTTTCTTTTCTTTTTGAATAGTTGACTCGATAAAAGAAACCAGAGTATTATATGTATCTAAATTACTTTGTGGTTGTATGTACGATACATTTATTAAAATAGGTTTCCCGCACAACCAAATTTTTATGAATAGAGATTCAAACTTATTCTTATTATCTGAACACAAAAAACACGATTTTATATGTTGCCTACAAAGGATCAAAACACCACCGCCGCGATCTTCCACTCGGTTGTCGTAATCCCTATCACATCTATAGATAACAAAGCCATGAAGTCCCAATTCAGAATCGAGAATATTATCAGATAGCCAAGATTCAGAAATTATAATGACGTCATTATCACTGGTCAGAGCCCCTACCATAAATTCTTTAATTTTGCCTCGGATACTTTGGGCATTCTGGTAGTAAATTTTAACATGATGATTGGTGCTCTGATCTGTGGTAAGTACTATCAGGTTTCTATGATTTGGCCTAGTTTTTGAAAATTTGAAACTTTTGGTCTATTAAATCCTGGTGTAATGCATGTAATGGGACTAAGAGATATTGCGCTAAGATCGGGATTCTCTATGTTATATTTATATGGGTGGTGCTTAGTGGTCGGTAAGACCGTTGAGTTACATGCATGAGCTATCGTGTAGTATTTGGATGTTGGACCATTGTTGATTAATTTGTGTATGTGATTAGATAGGCTAGGAGTGCTGAAAGTTGACTCCGCGTGTTGATTGTCTGGTTCCGAATTATGTTGTGTTGTGTGGTTTGATGGACCAGGTGTTAGCTCTGGGAATAATTGTGTATAATTAGTGAAGAGAGCAGTATGGTCAGAGTTCCTCTGGTTTTCAGGGTTGTCTCTGCATAGTTGAAATGATTCCCTAGGTTCATCAAAACTTATCAGATCATAATTACCCACTTTATTATCATAGATACCAAGATTATTTTTTATTTGTTTAGGATACGCTTCATGGCTTGTTTTAAGATTGAAAACGGCATTTTTCAATTTAGAGCAAAGTTTAGTTTTCCCTTCTTTGTTTAAATGTAACCCATCAGTTGCATAGTTATTTCGCTTCAAACATTTATTTGGGTCAAAAAAGGAAATATTATTAGAAATTGACATTGATAATACGTAATGCTTGATTTTTGTGTTAAGTTTGCTTATGTGAAAATTAAGTTTTCTATTGCTATATCTATAAGGGACACCCAAAATACAAATTGATTGACAGTGTTGAAATTTATTTATCAGGTCATATAGTCCCTTTTTGATGATATCCCAATGTGTTGATGCCACATCGTTAGTTCCGCACATAATGATGACATAATCTTGAGCGGTTGGTGTGATTAGGTTAGAAGATTTGTTGTGAACTTGGGCCACTTCATGATAGCCAGCTCCTGGCTGGAAGGATGACTGCACCGTACAGCTGCTGGGGAGGAGAGGTGAGAGCTTCTCACGCAATCCTCTCACGTGGCTGTCACCAATCATATAACACGTGAATTTGTTGTTATTCACATGGGTATTGACCGTTGGAAAACAGTTGTTCTTGGGTTGAGAAATATTGTTTTTGATTATTATATTCTCTAAATTTTTAATTCTTGAATTAAAAGATTCAATTTCATGTGTTTTTTTCATTAGCTCGTTTTTCATATGAACCAATTCATACTCGTCAGTTTGCGTACCTACACTTGTAAATTTATTTACTTGTACCAGGTGTCGAATAGGGCTATTGCGATTCGATTTAACCGTTTCAAGTTCAGATGTTACTTCTTGGACCTTCTGAATAAGGGTTTGCTGTTGTTCCTCCATCACCTTGATTTTCTCTTCAACGACTGAAATCGTACTTAATTCACAATCCGAGGGGTGTGTGTTGTTAATGGGTTTAGTAACATGTTTATTTGAGTTAGCCTTGATTACTTGTGAATTTTTTTTTTTTTTTTTTTTTTTTATTGGGGTTTAACGTCGCTTTCAACTGCCATGGTCATATCACGACGGGGGTTTTACCCTCCATTCGCAGGAAACTCACAAACCTGCTACTCACATTGACCTCACCCAGCCTGAGTGGGGCCGGGAAAAGCCAGCGTCACGAGAATTAGAATTTGAATGGTCACCCATCCAAGTCTTAACCTCGCTGGATGTCGCTTAACTTCGGTGTTCTGAAGGGAACCGGTGTATTCAACATGCCATCGACGCTGGCTTACTTGTGAATTGGTTTTCGTATTACATTGTAATGATGAGGGGTCAGAGGAGGTTGAACTTTTAGAACGAGAGGCGGCTGCGTTACAGTTAGAAACTGGTGTGGGTTTATTTGAAACAATTAATCTAGCACTATTCACTCGATTTGCTGTAGCTTTATTTCGTAGATTATACATGGTTAAATGGTCGTAGTTAAGTTCACACTCAGTATATTATGCACGAGCCAAGATACATTAGAGATAAGAATCAATATTTTTCCTTATCACAGTTATTGTCATTATTAAACTGTTGTTATTATGAGAGCAGTATCATGCAACAGAAGTTGTTATTATCACAAGAATATAGTGAAATATTTGATAACTTCAAAATTTACGCAGATATTACAATTAATTTTTAAAATTTAACTCTCGCGATACGTTAAGAGGTAAAAATTAACAAATTTATATGAAAAAAATGATGTATTTTTCATTTGTTAAGGTTAAAACACCGGGTTAAAACATAGAACACAAAGACTAGAAAAAAATATTTTAAAATATACATAAATTAAACACGAATAGTAGGAGTTGTCACTGTCACAGTAATTTGATTTTATTACAATAAAAGAGAGAAAAAAAAAAAAAAAAAAAAAATTGAAATTCTGATGTTCTCTATTTCCCAGACAAAACAAATAGCCACCACCTATAGCTTGTAAAAATACAGTTGCATTTTTGTATTCAACGTTTCATAGGTGGAGAAAATAACCTGGTTCCCAATTAATTACAGACTGTAAAATTGACATTATCAGTGACACTTCATTCGTCTGTCACTGTTAATGTCAATTTTACAGTTACCAGAGCAGCCAGAAAGATAAAATGACCAAGCAGTGGTTCTTAACATTTTTTGCATCGCGGCACACTTGGCTTGAATAAATCAAAGATATTGTGGACTTAGCCGCAGACAAAATTTTGAAGATGTTTATAAAAAGAAAGAGATTTTGTATTGAACCCAACTAATAATGTGGGCTTTTTTTATCTTTATAAATTTTATAGCACATCAGAATTATAGGATGGGAATCACTGTGCTTAATACTTTATTAAGTAGTCAATGTGGCCGAGTGGAGTAGGCTAGCAAGCAGGGTGACCTGGGTTCGATTCCCGGCAGCGCAGAAATTTTCTGCTTGGATGTCCGGGGTCCACTCATACCTCATGAGGAATAAGCGACCTCACTAGAGACGAGGTTCTGTTTTAACTTGGGTACTGGACGATTTGGCTTTCGTTTGTCTGTCTGTTTGTCCGGGGTTAAGTGGCAGAGAATGCCTAAGGCATTAACTTCGCCCCGGGTTACAAAACAATTGTAATTAATATTGATCTTTATTATTATTATTATTATTATTTCTGTACATATTTCTAAGTTTTTTTTAAATTATTGTTTTCCTTGTTGATGATTGTTTTGTAAAAATAAATAAAGTGTAAATAAATAAATAAAATAAATAAAAAATTAAGCGATAGCACCCGACCGGATTCTTAAAAATTGTTATTAGTATGTATACATGTTCATTTTGGGGTCTTAGAATTTTACCTATTGTTTCTAGGCCGGCTAGGAAAGAACACTCGACCGCAGCGCAGGCTCCTACCTAGTAGAGGCAGACCTCATCTCAACCAGGAAAAGTCTATCCTATTTGGTAGAATACCGGAATACCTCGATACTGGGCAAGCTAAAGACGACTCTAGACGGGAACCTCAATTATCCATCACTATACTTCCATTCGTCACACCAGAAAGCCTTAAGTCTGGACGACAGTCCACAACTTCGGCTATGCCTTTGATGACTTTTTGAAATAGTGTGATCGGTTGAGGGGGAGGGGGGTCGACAAAAGTCAGATTTTGCCCATCTCTTACCGTTTCGGCTGTAGAAACATTTTACGGCTGAACCTTCGACTCTCACCCGAAATACGGGCAAATGTCACTCGAGTTGACATTACTTACTTGAAAATTAGGGACAGGTTCTAAAAAGCTCGAGATATACAGAGTGTCCCAACTGTCCCACCAAAGTTGGACACCTCAAATTACCCGGCCCATGAAAGAGTTTTTGAAAAATAAAAAATTCAAGGGTACATAATTATGTTTTAATCATGCGGTTTCAGTCATGAATTTTTTTTATACAGGGTGTAACAGACTAAATGTAAAATCTCTTAAGGGGTGGTAGTATAGATCATTTCCAACCATTAATGTTCTATAACACTTTTGATTTAACTCAGTGGTTCTAGAGATATTATTTTTTTGAATTATTTTTACAAGTCCCCTGCCGCTCGACAAAGAATGGCATCTAACTCCGTAAATACAGCAGATGAAGCAATAGATTTAACTTTTTCCATAAGATAACAATATTTCACTATTATTTAGACTAGATTTATTCTTAAAAAGTGCACACGTACTGAAAAAAATCGGCAGCAGCGGAAAATTTATCGCGAACATGAAATCCACCTGAAACTTCAGCCGCCATTTTCTCAAAATACTGCCCTCATAAAGTATTGGTTTCATTTATGTAAAAACTTGCTTGAAGTCTTATCTTTCAGAAAATATGACACACTTGATATAAACATTTCATTTTTTATTGAAACCAAGAGAAATAAAAAAAAAGTCAGTCAGTACTACTAACTGTACCTACTAGGCTACCATCCTACTTTTACCTAGGGAACTAATTTTTTTCTTCAATTTGACAAATTATGGTTGCCATTTATTTTCCAACGGCCCAAAAGTTTGCCTCAGTAGACTCTTAACTTGGAGGTCACTGGTTCGAGTCTCAAGTGTGGCAAATTAGTATGTACGTATCCATGTATGATACTTTTAGCTGTGGTGCTTCAGAAATCAATATTAATCGTAATTGTTCATTTGTTCATAAGGGGAAATGGTCTCAATGATAAAATGGTTTGAATGAAATGAAACATAACAATGTACCTACATAGTTAACACCCACAGGTAAAGGTGGTACGGTAAATACTGAACATTCATAAGTTGGTACCTACATAGAGGTACAAATTATTATGTTAGTAGGTACCGAATTTTAATAAAACACATGGAATACTAAAATATTAAGGTCAATTAGTAGTCACCGTGGCAGAGTGAGTTAGCGTGCTAGGCGTTGCACGCATGGTGACCTGGGTTCGATCCCCAGCGGGACAGGAGTTTTTCTGCTCTGTACTTGGATGTTCGGGGTCCACTCATACCTCGTGAGGAAAAATGAGTAGTTACTTGTATGAGTAACGACCAGTGGCGGCATTACCAGAGTAAAAAGATATTAATGTAATAGAATAATTCGAAAAGTAAAGGAGGCTCTTAGTAATGCTGCGCTACCCACAAAAAATGTGAAGAGGCCTTGTGCTTCACCACAAATAAAACCATACATACATACTAAAATATTAAGGTCAATTAATCACGATCGTGGTGTCACAATAGCTCAAACTCGTCTTACTAAATATTTGCCATACTTGAGACTCGAACCAGTGACCTCCAAGTTAAGAGTCCGCAGCCTTATCAATGAATCGACTGAGGCTAACTTTTTGGGCCGTTGGAAAGTAAATGACAACCATAATTTGTCAAATTGAAGAAAAAAATTAGTTCCCTAGGTAAAAGTAGGATGGTAGCCTAGTAGGTACAGTTAGTAGTACTAACTGACTTTTTTTTTAGTTTCTCTTGGTTCCAATAAAAAATGAAATGTTTATATCAAGTGTGTCATATTTTCTGAAAGATAAGACTTCAAGCAAGTTTTTACATAAATGAAACCAATACTTTATGAGGGCAGTATTTTGAGAAAATGGCGGCTGAAGTTTCAGGTGGATTTCATGTTCGCGATAAATTTTCCGCTGCTGCCGATTTTTTTCAGTACGTGTGCACTTTTTAAGAATAAATCTAGTCTAAATAATAGTGAAATATTGTTATCTTATGGAAAAAGTTAAATCTATTGCTTCATCTACTGTATTTACGGAGTTCGATGCCAGTCTTTGTCGAGCGGCAGGGGACTTGTAAAAATAATTCAAAAAAATAATATCTCGAGAACCACTGAGTTAAATCAAAAGTGTTATGGAACGTTAATGGTTGGAAATGATTTGTACTACCACCTCTTAAGAGATTTTACATTTAGTCTGTTACACCCTGTATACAGGGTGGTTCGAAAGTCGAAAATTGAGGCGTCAACTTTCGATTTTTAAATGAATCGACCTGAATTTTATTTGATAATTTAACTTCTAAATGGTTTCTGAGTACTTTTTTAAACTAAAATTTTACATACAGGGTAGGTTTTTTGAACATTTTACTTCCGAAAAACTTCTAATATTAGAAATCGGAAGTATTGTGTTACTTTTTGTAAAAAAAAAATTTTTTTTGCTCCGATTTCAATTTTTTTTCATATTTCTGGACGTTTCTTAACCCCCTGAGCAACTTTGGTTTTGTGTCCGTCTGTCGATCCGTCGGTCTGTTAAAAATATTCCTTGTAACGCGCAAATCTCAGAAACTACTGAACGGATTTTGATGAAATTTTGCACACATATAGGAGACGTTCTGTAGATGGTCCCATTTTAAATTAATCAAATTCGTACTAGCGGTTCTGGGTGAAAGAGACCATGCGCCTGACCACTAACTTTTTACTTAAACGCTTATATCTCGTGAACGGTACACCCGATTTTGAGGAAATTTTGTATGTATAGGTATGCATAATAATTTTTATTTTACATAGACTATTTATATTTATTTTTTAATTAACTCTGATATTTAAGAAAATCCGAAATTTTGGACAAAAAAGTCAAAAAATAAGGACCACGACTTGCCGATACAGAATTTTTTGTGGAATCTAGAATGTAGAAAAAACGGTATTATACCATTAACACAAATTTGAAGAAAATCGGTTAAGTGGTTTGGAGGTACAAGTGATTTAGTATAAAATCTCAAAATTGGCACGTGGTCGTGTATACAATGTGAAACAATCACGAGGAAGTATTGTGTCCATAATTGGCAGTGTTTTTTTTCTAAATCTCGAATAACGATTTCGTTTAATTTTTTCGATAACAAGAATAGAAAGTGTTTGTGTAATGAAAACACGCATTTTCAATAGGCAGCAAAAATTTTCATACAGGGTGTAAAATAATTTTATATGTTTTTTTTTTTAACCGAGTTTATTTTACAAAAACTCTTTCAGGGTCCGAGTAATTTGTGGTGTCCATCTTTGGTGGGACACCCTGTATATACATATATCTATTTATAAAATGCTTGAAGGTAACCTCTGTCATTTTTTTACTTTCCTTATCTTATAATAATAATTTAAATAAATGTGTAATAAAAGACCAGAATTATAGGACTTTTTCGTATCCGGTATAATCCTTATCTTATTTCTGCTTATAATTTCGCCTCTCTACGCTGCTCATATTAAAGCAGCTACTCATGTTTCCTCGCGAGGTATGAGAGAACCCCGGACATGCAAGTACAGACCCGAAAAAATCCTGCCCTGCTGGAGATCGAACCCAGGTCACCGTGCACGCAAGCCAAGAGCGGTAACCCACTGGACAACCGTGACCACCCTTATCTTACAGAAACGACAATTTTTGCATATTTGTAGACTTCTTTTAGGAAGAGGATGTAAAGAAAAGACCCAATAATGGAAAGAAAAGACCCAATTTACCCGTCTTTCAAAAATTATTCCACGAAATCAATTCAAAACCAAAACCACTTTAATATGCTCTAAATTTCTAATGGGTTATTCATTTTCTCTCATTCTCTTTCTCAGGGTCGGACTTAAGTCCTGTAGCCCTAGCGTCAAGGGTACGTTGAATAAACCTGTTCTCGTTTTGTCTCTAAAGTTGAGCAACGTGCAGCGAGGTTAGGACATGGGTGAGTGACCATTGAATTTAGAACAATTGGCTATTCCCGACCTCACTGAAGCTGGGTGAAGTTAATTTGCATCGCTGGTTTGTGAGTTTCGAGCGAATGGAGGGTGAACCCCCGTGTGATATGACCATGCAGCTGAAAGCCATATTAAACACAATTAAAAAAAAGAGATCCTAAAATTAAGCAAATGAAGTTAAAAAAAAGTCCAAGACTTGGATAAGTCACCATTCGAATTCAAATGCTCGTGTTGCTGACTATTCCCGCCCCACAGTAGTCACCTTGGCCGAGTTAGTTAGCGCGCTAGTCATTGGACGCACGGTGATCTGGGTTCAATCCCCAGCGGAGCAGGATTTTAGCTGCTTTAATGTTAGCAACGACCAGTGGCAGGATTATAGGCAAAAATAAGATATTGGGTTATTAAAGATATGGAAAAGTCCTATAATTCTGCGCTACCCACTAAAATTGTGATTTAATAACATAAAGAAGCACATTATTATTATTCCCGCCCCACTCACACTGTGTGAGGTTTATTTGAATAGCTGTTTGTGAGTACCCCTTTATAAGTGCCGCACGCGACAGAAATGAATAATATTAATTTTATTTATTTTAACTGGGGTTTAATATCTATAATTTTGGGGTTCCATATCTGTAAGGTCGTTGCTCACATTAAAGAAGCTACTTATTTTTCCTTACGAGGTATGAGTGGAAAAAATCTTGTCCTGCGGTGATCGAACTCAGGTCACCGTGTGTGCAAGTCTAGTGCGTTACCCACTCGGCCTCGGTGACTAATGTATCCATCTCGATTATATTAAACCCTTAAAATTAGTTAAATAATTAATAAAATAAACATGTTACAGGTCTTGTTAAGCTTTTGCGATATTTACTTTTAAAGGAATTTTTGCCAGCGTCGATGGCATGTTGAATACACCGGTTCCCTTCAGAACACCGAAGTTAAGCGACATCCAGCGAGGTTAAGACTTGGATGGGTGACCATTCAAATTCTAATTCTCGTGACGCTGGCTTTTCCCGGCCCCACTCAGGCTGGGTGAGGTCAATGTGAGTAGCAGGTTTGTGAGTTTCCTGCGAATGGAGGGTAAAACCCCCGTCGTGATATGACCATGGCAGTTGAAAGCGACGTTAAAACCCCACTTAAAAAAAAAAAAAAAGGAATTTTTAAAAATATCGTGGGATATTTTACTAGAGATTTGGGAAAAATCCCGTATGTCTACTTCCCCTACATCCATTGTCTATACAATGAAGTTTTTTTCGATTAATCGGTTATGCTGTGCGTTCATTATGCTGTACGAAATTGTGCTGTGTAACCGTTGTGTTGAATGTGATTGTGTTGTACGAACACGATTTTTCAAATGTGAATTCGATTATCGATATTTTATGCTGAAAGACCATTATGCTGTGCGAACTTGTGTTGTATGACGCCGCACCGTCTCCTGCGTAAGAGAAAGTAGAGGGAAAATTTAATTTTCAAGCTCTAATCTGTAATCGTAATCTCTACTAGTGTGAGTGTGAGTGCCTTGGCGCCTCCAGTTCTGTCTAGTTCTGAGCGTTAACAGGTAGTGATAAGGGGCCTGTCTTATCAATAACCGATCGTTGATTTCTAATAGTTGTTTTTTAATTATTATTTTATTAGTTCTTTGGTAGACGTGGTAATACCAAGTGTCTCTCGCAGTCTCCAATGTTTTTTTGTTCCTATCAAAAATGAAGGAACACTAACTTCAAACTAAATTTCTTTTATCTTTTTATCTCCAAAGAATTTTATAAACCAAGCAAACATGATTGATAAACGAATGATCAATATTATTGTCCTGGGCATTGGGTTTATGACAGCTTTCACTGCTTTCCAGACTTGTGGAAATATTGAGGTGGGTATGTTTTAAAAGAATCAGAAACAGATTTTGTTTCACTTTGAAATTTATAGAAGTTCAGCAACATCCAGCAGGTTAGCTGTAGCTCTAAGATGGACAAACATTCAAATTTTAACCCTTTAGATGTAGGATATTCCCAGCCCACAACCCAGACTGGGTGGGGTTAATTTGGAAGGCTGGTTTAAACTCCCATCTCAAATGAACTAGATGTTAGAGATACATTCAGCAAAAAAGTCACTTTCTTTCCCTAAATATACAAATTATCCATAAAAGTAGCACTAGAAGATTTAGAAGTTAAAAAAAAAATATATGGTTTTTTAGAATAGTCATCTTTTATTTAACTAACTTTTTTCAATGAGGGAACAACCCCTATATTTGGCCTTTTTCTGAATTTTATTCCAGACTAGCCAAATAGAGCGCTATGGTTGGGTCCAAATGCAGAAGGCCAAAAGTTTCATTATGGAATTCTTTTAATATATTTTTTTTACAGTTACCTACAATTGTACCTTAATATTTCCATTGAAAGAAGGCATTAATTCTTCTGTCATATTTTAGAAGGGTAGGTACTTCTTTCCTTCAATTTACCTAATATTTTTTTTTTGCATAGTAAAAACCAGATGTATGCCAGTACAGTAAGTTGATATACACTCAATGACAGTAAAAAGTACACAAAAATAACTATGAAACCATCACAAACATCAGTCCAGAATTGGCATTTCACATACACCTAATGCATTCTATGAAGTCCTGTCTTTTCTTGTAATAATATAATTACTTGCTAGAGGCTGTTACCCCAATAATAATACTGAGTGTATGCCCTGCTTGACCAAATAGATAGTAATTATAGATAATAGTCTGGAATAGCTGTGAATGCTGTGATAGTATTAAAATGAGATATTATTTTCTAGGTTGCTCAAACAATACTATTTCAGGATATAACAACTATACCTTGTAGTGATTTTTTTTTTTAATTCATTTGAAATGAACATAATTTTGTATTTTAGATCAGTGGTAAGATACTTGCTTGCCATGCTAAAAGTCCTGGGTTTTACCTGAGAGCCAACAAAAATTGTATTCTAAATTTGGTTACAGATTTTTGTAAGGAATACCTTCCGGTGCAATTGACCCAGCACCTAAATGGAAATGTGTCACTAAATACTTCTTGTCCATCAGAGGGAAGGCATACTAAGGGATGGGTAAACTGCAACACCGACCACTAGCATCTACAGTACTTAGCTAGTGTTTCATGACTACAAACTAAAAAATCTGGTGTAAGTTACATCACACAACTTTCCTTATCCCCCAAAATGAAGTCAAATTCTGCCACTGGTGACTCAATGGTAACAGATAGCTAAAAATAAATGCCAAATTTATAATCAGCACCTCAAAATTATTTAATTTGATATGTCACAACTCCCATTTAGGATGAATAAAAATAAAGTTAGTTAAAGTGGGTCCCCCCAAAATACCTGTGAATTGCGGCCAAGGTCCAAAAAGTTGAAGATATCAAAACAAAAAAAAAAATCGGAATAAACCCCTATTATTTTTTTAATCTAAGAAAATATTGTTCTCCAACTTTTTTTGTATCTTTAACCAATTTAAAGAAGTGGCGCTTGCGGCCAATATTTGCGGCCCTGCGGCCTCAGAATGCGGCCAATTTTAACTAAAAGATTCGTGGTTTGTCTGGTGGATAAAATTAATTTCCATACCAAATTTCCAGTTTCTAGCTCTTACCGTTCTCGAGATATCCTTTTCACACAGAGACAGGCTGAAAATAACTTTTTTGGTATACTGAGGCTTGTTTGGTTCCAGAAATGTGAAAAACTGGGTAGGTCAAATTTTCGACGAATACAATACTTTCCTTATTATAGAATAAGGAAAGTAAAAAACGGAAAGACGGTGTTTCACGTCCTCATTATTTTTCTGTCTTTTTTAACTCTGAATTACTTGAGGACACTTGTATTTTTTATTACTTTGAACAGGTCACATTATGTACAAGATTTTTCAATCCCCTATAAATATTGAGAAAGACATGTAGTGTCACTTGAGAGTGAAATGTTACCTACCTATCTATCATCTTATCACATTTAGTTTCCATGTAGAAATAAATTTAATTAATCTTAAAAGAAACAAAACCACCTAATATAGCTATGTATTTGCGACCTTAGTGTCCCGATCCAAGATTTTGGACAGATCATAATTCGGGCTATAATTATAAATAATAAAGTTTAAATTACCATATTAGAATTTCCCTACCCAGGTTAATGTGGGTAGCTGGTACGATTCCCAGCGAATGGAGGATAAAGTCCTAATCCCGGACGTTAAATCAAATAGAATCGTTGGCGTTAGGAAGGCAAAAAAATGTGCCAAAACCAACCAACCTTAACCATGAGGTTGAACAACGTCGACCCTGCTCAAGCGGGATAAGACAGAGTAAAAGAAGAAGAAATTACCATATTAGAAGCATCTGTAATTTTAAATAATAAAGTTTAAAGTATACCATATTAGGTAGTAAAAACATATTAGAAACATCTTGTAGAGGTTTATATTATATTTAGAAAATAATAATAAGAACATGTGAACGAGTGCAATAAAAATAATTTTCATAATAAATCAAATCAACAAAGTAGATAAGAAATTTGGGCGGGCATTGATATTCTTGTTTAGGAAATGCTTGTGAAATAAAATAGGTATACAGTCATACCTATCATATTTTTCTTAATTTCACTCAGGTACCTGATTAGTACCTAGAGTGTCCTAGAGTGTTGTTGTAATGTTTTATAGTGATTTAGAGGCCTGAGTTCATACTCAACTATAACTACTTGTATTGATAATGTCTTATCTCAGGGACTAGTTTAGCTTTTGGATGATGGAATAGAGCATTTCTCAGAGAAATTATTGAGTGATAACACTAATGTCAGATTGAAATACTTTCTGTAGAAAGTCAATAGAAAAAGTCGGGGCAAAGTTTATCTGGGATTTGCATTACCTGATTGAAAGTGTTTTAGACCACCTGAAAACCCCCAAAAGAACATTTCGCTCAGACATAGACTCAAACCCACAACCTTCAGAAAAGATCGTGGGAAAAAGCAGATGTGTAATAGTTATCATCTTTACCATACCATAGAGTTTGGCGATAATGTATTCGAAATTTCAGTCTCAACTGTCATTGTTACTGAATTTCGTTTATTTTTTCAAGAGTCTTATTCTTTCAAGAGTTTGTTATCGAGTTTCCATTGTGGAGTCATATGAAGCAACGGATTTCGATTAGCTGAGCTGCACACGGATTTAATAAAGACAGACTTATCTATTTATTTGGTGATAAGTTTGAGACACACGTGGTCGAATCTCCATCAGCTGATCGTGTTTCCAAGTACAATGCATGCAAAGAACAACATAAAAAAACAGCTTAAAAATATATATAATAATAATAACTCTTTATTGACAAAGGGCGTGATTATTGCCTGAGGCAATCTCTGCCATCAAACCCATCATATAGGTATAAAAAAGCTCAAATATATGTAGGTATAAAAAAGATAAATATAACAAAATTGGTTACAGATTTACAATTGTTTTGTAATACGGGGCGAAATTAATGCCTTAAACTTCTGCATGGTTCCTCCTCTCAACCTCAAGGATACGCTCTTGCAAAATAATTTTTGGCGAAGTATTTATAGGAGGTACCTACCTAAACAGTTCAGCAGTTTATCGTTGAGCTATCAAACTCGTGAATTAGTTATAAATGGACATTATGTACATAAAATAATTATTTTAACAAAGAAAAAAAAATAGAAACAATGTATACAATAAAAATGAAAAAGAATAGAAAATATCTAAAAACATATGTCCTAACTAAAGGGCGGGTTTATTGCCTATGGCAATCTCTTCCACCCAACCCTTTAGGATTTAGTTCCTATAGTCTGGAAAATTTGGACCGCTTTTTGTAGAGCAGTTCAAAATAAAGTTTTTTTTTGTTATTAAAAAAGGCAGATTTGGAAGATGAAGTTTTACCGTATTGAGAATCCTGTCAGTAAAGTCTTTAAAAATATCCAGCACGTTGAATACATATCAGTAACCGTTCTGTCACTGAAGTTAACCGATGTCGAGCAAGGCTAGGACTTCGGTGGGTGACCATTCAAATCCGAATCCTCGTGATGCTGGTTAAATTTTTTCGTGTACCACTAATGGCCAAATTTATTGAAATTCATTAAAAGTAATGCTCCCAACACGCTGGCAGCATTACCTCTCTAGATTGTCATGCTTATTTTTGCAGTTAAGATTTAGTTTAGTGGAAGATACACCGGTTCGACTTTTCAATACGCCCCGAGTTCTCAAACACAGAAGATTACTACATAAAAGTTGTGAAAGAACATGGTCTCAGTAAAGTTAGAGTGCGCGATTAGCATAGAGCGCGCGATTAGCTCAGTGGTTAAGCACTCGCTTGCCATGCGGAAGGTCCCGGGTTCGATCCCTCTTGCCGACAAAAAAATTGTATTCTTAATTTGGTTACAATTATTGTTTGTAAGGGATACCTCCCGATGCGCTCGTGTTGACCCAGCATCTAAATGGGAAGTATTGTGTCACTTCTCGCCCATCAGAGGGGAGGCATACTACGGGCTGGGCAAGCCACAACACAGACCACAAGCGTCTGTTTTATAGCTACGAAATAAAAAAGACTGTGAAACACTCATCTTAAAAAAAGTAGCTGTGTAGGTATTACATACAAATATTATGAGTATATTTTATATTATGTATTACCTATGTTCTTATGTATATTCTTGCTAGGTCCTTGCATATTATAAAATATCACTAGGTAAAAGTTGTAGTCAGAAAGAGATAGGTACGCATTTATCAAAGAAGTAAACTTGCAGAACCACTTTTTAGAATTTGCAACTTGGTAATTTCTTATGTTACTTATGTGAGAGCAAGTGACGTAAGGTCTAATGTATAAGTCCTGTGTGTAATAGTGTGCAGTGTGTGTGATTGTACGTGTGGTGTGTGGGTGTGTGTGTGAGAGAGAGTGAGAGAGAGGTGTGTGTGTGTGAGTCTTGTGTGTGAGAGAGAGGTGTGTGTGTGTGAGAGAAGGTGTGTGTGTGTGAGAGAGAGGTGTGTGTATGTATGTGTGTGTGTGTGAGAGAGAGAGAAAGGTGTATGTATGTGTGTGTGTGTGTGTGCGTGCGTGCGTGTGTGTGTGTGTGTGTGTGTGTGTGTGTGTGTGTGTGTGTGTGTGTGTGTGTGTGTGTGTGTGAGAGAGAGAGAGAGACAGAGTCCAAAGTTCCAAACAGACTAGAAAAGAAAGTTCCTCTGAAGTTGAAGGACAGAAATGATTGACTATGATTATTTCTTTCTCTTTGCTACGTGATAGAGTTGTCTTGAGTCGGAGTCATTCCAAATATACTTACGAGTGTGTGCACGTTGTGTATCCACGTTATATCTCTCGAATACAGTCATCAATGCACTGGTAGTCAAGTGGTTAAGGAGCTAGTCTGGTAATCCAGGTAGCGTAGGGATCCGTTAGTTCGAATCCCACCCAGTTTGAAAATTGTGTCAAGTTTACCATGTTCGATGTTCAAAAAGAAAAAAACTTCAATGCATTCTGAAATGAAAAAAAGAACATAAAAGTATGCTTTCATCGACCAACCTTTCTAAAATGTCTATATCTCTAGATCATCGTTCTCGTCATTATACTAGATTAAATCAATAATAATAGAGGTGACAATAATAACAAAATCAGTAAATGTATAAATATGAACGAACGATGACTTGTCCTTGCAGAAATAGCCGAGTTATTTTTTACCCCATAAGAAGTCGCAATACCATGGTTCTGCATTGGAACTCTTGGAATGTATCCAGGTTCTAATACTTCTGACCATAGATCCAGCTACTAATACTTCTGACCATAGATTATGCTGAAGAGATTGCCACAGCTGCAGTCAAGTAACAAGGTATCATAAACACAGATATACCTCTGTATACCAGGTACCTACATACTTATTATGTATACCTTGAGGTGGTTAAAATAATGCTAGAATAAAATGGTTTCATAAATGCTGGTTTTCAAATGACAAGATACGAAACTAGTGGGGATAAAACTTTGGATTTTTACCATGATGAACTTCAGAGATTTGTTAATTTGTTCTAAATTATTGAGGAGGAAATCTGCATGGGTGGTCGAGTGGTTAAGGCGATCGTCTGGTAATCTAGGTAGCGTAGGGATCCGTTGGTTCGAATCCCAGTACATGAATATTTACCCTCATTTAGTAGAGACTGGTAGTCAAGTTATTAACGCGCTAGTCTGATAATCCAGGTAGTGTGGGGATCCATTAGTTCGAATCCCACACAGTGCATGAATTTTCCTCATTAATTTGAGTTTGTGACCACATAATAATAAGACGCTGAGGGTTAGGTGGTAGAAAATGCTTTAAGCATTAACCTCGTCTGGTGGATACATTAAACTAAAGATAGTTATTTTTTTACTATAGAGACTGACCTCAGTAGCTTGATCGATAAGGCAGCGGACTTGTAACCTGGAGGTCGGTTCTTCAAGTCCCCGTTTCAGCATAGATTTAGTAAATGGAGTTTGAGTAGTTGTGATATCACGAAAGTGATTAACACAAATATGATAACTTTTTTTTAACTCTTTAGCTTTATAGAGACTGTGTGAGATTAAGAGTGTTATCATTATTATTATAGAGACTGTGAGCCCATAATAATGACACTTAACGTCTAGAATAAGGGGACTCTTTCATACTAATCAGACAGTATAAATAAGTGTCTATTATTATTTTTATTATTATTACTGTAGTGTACCTAAGTGGTGTAGGAAAATCGATTTTGAATCAGTTTAATATAATCAAGAAGATACACCTAGTGTTACGGTCACTATTAAACAACATTATCAATGTACCAATGTACCCTAGTGTTATTTCTGTGTATATAAATAGCGTATATATAAAACAGAAAAAAGGACTACCTACCTACCTACCTATGTTTGTTTGTTTGTCCGGAGTTGTTTAGCCAAAACGGTAAGAGATAGCGAAAAATGTCTCAGAATTGACCCCCCCAAAACCATTATCGCTTTGTCCAGAAAAATTATAAAAAGTTCAAAAAGGCATTGCTGTCCAGCAGTACGGCCATGCCTTAGTAAATTTGAAATATAGTCCCGTTGCAAAGCACGGGCAAACGGCTAGTAGCGTATATGATCGATTAGAGACTTTTTTCCAGAAGCTCGGTACTTCCGCGGCCTGCTAGATCGCATTGATTAGATAGCGATATTCTCGTTTGTTGTATTTATTTCTGTGACATGTAAAAAACTTTTGTGGCAAGGACTTCGATTGTTATAGATCTCTCTTTAAATAAATGTTCACTACAAAAAAAAAAAAAAAAAAATGCTGTTGTTGTGTCCCCCAGAAAACCGTGTTGGACAGCATTCACAAGGATGACCCTAGTTTCACCGGGGACGGTTACATCAGTTTGGCGGTTCTGTACGCAGTGTTCGCGGTGTGCAACTGGGGCGCCCCCTCCTTCATCAGTATTACGGGTCCCCGAGCCGCCATGGTCATTGGATCCGTCTGCTACGGGTGAGTGATGAAGCTTTTTTTTTTTACGAGGGGAAAAAAATTCCAAGGAAACAGTGTACCCGATACGCAAATAGCAAACAAAACCGAACCCAAGAACAAGGACCACGGAGTATAAACACATAGTGATATGTATCTACACCCCCAAGTCCCAGCTATCGGGAAAGGCCTTACCAACTATGAGATCGGGAGAATGGGATTTGGCGAACCCACTAAAAACAACCCCTCGTTGAACCAAGGTAGAAAATCTGGGAACTATAATATTGTATGTACGAATTTCTTTGTGGTGAAGCACAAGGCCTCTTCACAATTTTTGTGGGTAGCGCAGCATTACTAAGAGCCTCCTTTACATTTCGAATTATTCTACTACATTAATTTCTTTTTACTCTGGTAATGCCGCCACTGGTCGTTACTCATACAAGTAACTACTCATTTTTCCTCACGAGGTATGAGTGGACCCCGAACATCCAAGTACAGAGCAGAAAAAATCCTCCCCCGCTGGGAATCGAACCCAGGTCACCATGTGTGCAATGCCTAGCGCGCTAACTCGCTCTGCCACAGTGACTACTCTGGGAACTATAATATTGCATCCAGATATGAAACTAACGCAGCGGATAGACCTGGGTTCGAGACCTGGTGGAAGATTTTTTTGCATAGTGCATTGACCTCTGTCGCAACTGTACAAACCTATTTCAAACAGTATACGAGTAAATCAGGTTTAGTAGATAATCAGGTTTAAAAAAGGTACCGAAAAAGTAGAATCTAATAATAATGAAATCATTTTCAGAAACAAAAGTAATAAATCAGGTTTAGTAGTATGCAGCTACTATTGTATTTATTTATTTTTTAGCATTCGTATGGTTTTGCCATAGCACATTGCCAGTGATACTGTTCATTAATAATAAATAAATTGGCAGTCTAACTATAGGTAGATGCTGTTTTTTTATTCGTTTTTTCCCTCTGCATTGCTATGGTTTGCCATTTCAAACAGACAGTGACATTGTTCATGGTTGATAAATATATTCGCAGTCTGACTAGATACTGGGAATTTTTAACACATGTTTTTATGTACATAAAATATGCAGGTACAAGCAGACTGACGGATCTGCTCCACCATTCTGTTGTAAGAAGTAAAATATAATTGTGGAAAGAGCTGCGTAATTTATTGATTACCAACGTAATGAATAATAATGAACATATTATGGAGCATTAATAGAGTTTATAAAGTCAAGCAACTATATACCTTTTCTGATAAGAGTATTAATAAATTACTAGTCATATATGCATATCACCCAGGAATTTAAAAATAAGAATATAATAAAAAAAAATGAAATCAGAGCAAAAAAATAATTTTTTTTACAAAAACACACACAATACTACCGATTTCTAATATTAGAAATTTATCGGAAGTAATATACTTATCCAATCGAAAGAAAAAGATAATGATTAAAACTCTGTGTAGATTAAAACTCTTTGGGATCAACGTCCCTTTCAACTGCTGTAAGGTCATATCGAGACGTGAGTTATAAATATCTGTCCCGGTAGCTCAGTGGTCAAGGCGGCACTCTGTGAATCCAGAGATTCCAGAGGTCGTGTGTTCGAAACACAGCCGGTAGGTACATGACAAGTTATCCTCCTCCCATTTAGGATTTTTACCACATAGTAATATGTCTTGGGCTTACTGCTGGAATAATGGGACTTTAGTAGTCTTAATCGGGCATTATAAATAATGCGTATTTATATTATGTATAACTATTGGGTTGGGTGGAAGAGATTGCCATAGGCAATAACCCCCGTCCTTTAGTTAGGACATATTTATGTATATATTTTTGTTTATTTTTTTTCTTCTTGTTTTTATTATTAATATTGTCAATTTTTATATTTAATTTTTACTATTATTTGTCTGTATATAAATTATGTTCTACCTACTAATAAAGAGTTTCTAAATAAATAAATAAACAACTATTTTTTCTCAAAAGTCCATTTATGTTTGCCCCTCAGATTCTTCATTGCCTCGTTTCTGGCGCCCTCCAACTTCCTCCTGTACTTAGCCTCGGGGGTGGTGGGCTTTGGGGCGGCTATTCTATGGGCGGCCCAAGGAAGCTATCTCACGCTCAATTCAGACAGCTCTACCATTCAGAGGAACTCAGGACTCTTCTGGGCCATGTTCCAGGTCAGGTAAGGAGGTTTTTTTTTTCAACATAAATTTACGGTATAAAATCCCACCACCATGCAAGAAAATTCTGATTATAGAAAAAAAAAAAAAAAAAAAAAAAAAATCGGCTTCTTTGCATGTTACGGAGTCCACTCATATTCTTATTCTTATTATATTATGCTTTATTAGGTAAGACGTAAGACAAAGTAAAATATATACACTATACAGTACAATACAACGAAATTATAAAGAAAAAATAAATAGATAGAACAATGAAACAAAAACAAAAAAGAGAATAAAGCTAATGTCCTACCTAAAGGGTGGGGTTATTGCCTGTGGCGATCTCTTCCACCCAACCCTTATACATATACTTCCACCCAACCCTTATATACTTCGTGAAGAAAAATGATTAGCTGCTTCAATGTGAACAGCGACCAGTGGTGTAATTTATAAGCAAAGATAAGAATATAAGATATTAGGATATTCAAGGAAAAAAGTCCTATCTTCGCCACCCACTGAAATTGTGATATAATAACATTCATAATTAATAACACAACGAAAAACATTTATTTATTATTTATAAATCAATTTCTAACGGTTTGACAGGTGCGTGAAGATAGCACCCGACATTGAAGCTAGAATTTTGTACCACCTACCATAATAATGTACTAATTATGTACTGTTAGGAACAACAAACCCCGAATTTTGTACTCCAACCGTAACCCCAGGAGAGCGGTTGAAACATGTCGGGTGCTAACTTCACGCTAGCACCCGACATTGAAGCTAGAATTTTGTACCACCTACCATAATAATGTACTAATTATGTACTGTTAGGAACAACAAACCCCGAATTTTGTACTCCAACCGTAACCCCAGGAGAGAGGTTGGAACATGTCGGGTGCTAACTTCACGATTTTAACCGATGGAGCTAGAATATTGTACCGCATACCAAAATAATCTCTGAATTATGTACTCCCAGGAACAACAAACCCCGAATTTTGTACTCCAACCGTAACGCCAGGAGAGAGGTTTTAACATCGAAAAACCCACCCCCCGCCTCGCCTATTGAAACGCAAATCACATACAGAACTACATGGAACCCCGCGCCTCACCTCTTCCATTGCATCGCAGCGATGGGAGCAGAAGTGTGGGGGGACTTCACGTTGTCGGTGCACGTATTAAACCATAGGTTCTCAAACAGTGGTACTCGGGACAATTTCAGGTGCACAAAATTGTACCTACTACCCTTTGTTACCATTTAGGTACATGTGCGAATTTGGCTTTTCTCAAATGATGTATTTGAAAAACAAGTATAGGAGTAAGTTAGATGTGTCCTCTGACATTCGCGTTAAAATAAGTAACATTTAGCCTGATATTGATGCAATTGTTTCGGAGAAGAGTAGATAATCTCACAGAATGTAGATAGGGTAGACCTTTCCATTTTTTTTTCGTCGCAGATAACTCAGATGCAGGCGTTGCTGACGAAGATAAACAATCGTTTATTGATGTGACGTTTATAAGCTCACATTACTTTGGTAGGTATGTACCTACCTTATTTTTTAACGTCAGCTTCTTTATGGAATTGTGTTAAGTATGATATTTTGTAATAAGTAATAAGTTATCATATTTGTGCTATTCACTTTCGTGATGTCACAACTACTCAAACTCGCTTTACTCAATCTATGCTGAAACCGGGACTTGAACCACCGACCTCCGGGTTACAAGTCCGCCGCCTTATCGGTAATAACATAATGTCATAGGTACTCTGTATACCTATTACTGTTTACTTTTATAATAAATCATAAATCGCTTCTGAAATTTTCAATTTTATATTTTCCTTTTTCCTAACAAACGGAACACTGTGAACACAGATTTTCCAAACGTCGTGGGTTCGAATCCAAGTGAGGACATGACAAGATACCTTCTGTTTGGAATTCTTATTACATGATCGTGACTTGCTGCTGGGAAAATGAGACTTTAATAGTCCTAATTCGGCAGTATAAACAAGCCGATATTATTATTATTATTATTTATATAATTACATACTATGATTTAGTAGTAGTCAAGGTGGCAGAGTGAGTTGGCACGCTAGGCATTGCACGCACGGTAACCTGGGTTCGATCCCCAGCGAGGTAGGATTTTTCTGCTCTGTACTTAGATGTTCGGGGTCCACTCATATATACCTCGTGAGGAAAAATGAGTAGCTCTTTTGATGTGAAACAGCGACCAGTGGTGGAATTATAGGCAAAAATTGTACAAGATATTGTATATTAAGGTGGTATAGTCCTATAATTCAGCGCTACCCACCAAGTTGTGACGTATAATATATTTCAGGAACATTAAACTCCAAATTGCCAGCGTGGCGTCGCTGGCGCGTTGAATGCACCAGTTCTCTCAGGATCACCGAGGTTAAGCAACGTTTAGCGAGGTAAACGTTGTTTAACGTTGCTTAACACATTAATCTCACCCAACCCAGGCTGGGAGAGAGAGGGAGAGAGAGAGGGAGAGAGAGAGAGAGAGAGAGAAAGAGAAAGAGAAAGAGAAAGATTGATTGATAATTTTCATATATTTTTTACAATAAATTAATCTTAGACTAGCACCTAAGCTAATAAAATAACTTCTGAAATGGTAAGCTCTCTTCTACTATACTTACATAGATCTGAAGTTTAAAAAATGACATAATTATTAATTGCAATGAAGATATGAGTATAAAATAAGGTATGTATGTATAAGTATATAATAAGGCAAGTTTGTATTTTCAATTTCTATTTTTTAATTTATTTTACTATTTTATGACAGCCTCCGTGGCTCGCACAGTCTACGATCTGGGTTCGAATCCCAGCGGAATTCAAGTTTTTAGCTCTAAACCCCGATTGTTTTAACGCCCCAAAATGAGCAGCGACCAGTGGCGAAACCATGGGCAAAGCAAAGTATTAACACAAAATAACCTATTTACATGTTTTGCTCTTGAATTAATTTTATTTTCAGTTCTTATTTAACTATGGACATATTTTTTTCATATAAAAATCGCTACAATATCTGTTTAACAGTTTAGGTATACAATAACTAAGTAGCCTCTCTCCGTACTGAGTACGTACAATCGAACTTATGAATTCCTTATTACTAATGGGGTAAACTGTGGTCTTAATTTTTCTAAATTCTGGATTTTTAAAATTGTTTGTTATATTTATGAACTTGGCTAATGACTGGGGTTGTAAGAACTTCTCGCTGTGATCTTTGAACAGGTACTTGAGAATTTTTTTCTGTATCTTGCTTAGTGGCTCCAGGACATACTGTGGGGAGTATGAGTATAATGTCACACCATAGCGAAGGATAGACTCCACCAGAGCATGATACAGAAGAGAGAAGAAGAGAGAGCATGATACAGAGAGAGAGAAGAGAAAGATAGAAGAGAGAGAGAGAGAAAGAGAAATAGAGATAGAAAGAGAGAAGAGAGAGAGAGAGAGAAGAGAGAGAGAGAGAGAGAGAGAGAGAGAGAAATAGTGATAGAAAGAGAGAAGAGAGAAAGAGAAAGAAAGATAGAAAGAGATAAGAGAGATAGAGACAGAAAGAGAGATAGAAAGAGAGATAGAAAGAGAGAAGAGAGAGAGAGAGAAAGAGAAATAGAGATAGAAAGAGAGATGAGAGTGAGAGAGAGAAAGAGATATAGAAAGAGAGAGAGAGAGAAGATAGGGATAGAGAGAAAGAGAGATTGAATTGAATTGAATTGAATGTATTTCTTTATTATACAATAAGTTTAGTTACATACAATAATCTCCTAAGCTAATATATAACTTGTGAGGAGATGTCTCTTCTCTTAATGCTTGCAAAATAAATGTAAAAAACTTGACCAATTAATCATCTCGTGACCATTTTTGATATCTATTATCATTATAATTATAATATCCTGTCCCGGCAGCTCAGTGGCAAAGGCGGCACTCTGCGAATCCAGAGACTCCAGAGGTCGCGGGTTCGAAACCCAGCCGGGACACGACAATTCTTACTCCCATTTGGATTTCCACCACACAATAATACGTCTTGACTCACTGCTTTAATAATGGGACTCAAAAGTCCCAATCGGGCACCATAAATAAGGCGATATTATTATTATTATTTACTTAATTATAATTTTCTATCTACTATGCCTTCTATTTAATGTGATATGAATAATATACATATGTAGGTACTATTTTCGCATTATACTATCTCTTATTTTATGCCTGAGTCTTATTTTATTGTTTTCTTCTAAAAAACCTTGACAGTAAGTGTTGAGTAAACGAGGTATACGTTTTTTGCACACGAAGTGTATTTTTGGGGGATACAATATACAACACTGACTAGACAATGACTTAACTCAAACTGCCCAACAAACAAAGACACGAATACAAATTAAATGTATCTTCCTGTGGTTAAATTAGCAGGAAGATAACAACATGATCACAGAAAACACACAGGATGATAACAAAAAAAAGTCAAAAACAGGGAGGCGGATAAGTCAAAAACAGGAACCGCTCCCCCAAATAAAGCTAGATAAACCTTATCTAGCAACCGTAAAGTTGCAATTATTACTATTTGCTACAGAGGACTTTACCACTTTAATATACAATATCTTGTACGATTTTTTTGCCTATAATTACGCCACCAGACGCTGTTTCACATCAAAAGAGCTACACATTTTTCCTCACGAGGTAATATAATATATGTATATGAGTGGACCCCGAACATCTAAGTACAGAGGAGAAAAATCCTACCTCGCTGGGGATCGAACCCAGGTCACCGTGCGTATTGGCCTAGCGCGCTAACTCACTCTGCCACCTTGACTACTACTTAATCATAGCATGTAATTATATAAATAATAATAATAATATCGGCTTGTTTATACTGCCGAATTAGAACTATTAAAGTCTCATTTTCCCAGCAGCAAGCCAAGATCATGTGATAAGAATTCCAAACAGGAGGTATTTGTCATGTCCTCACTTGGATTCGAACCCACGACGTTTGGAAAATCTGAGTTCACAGTGTTCCGTTTGTTAGGAAAAAGGAAAATATAAAATTGAAAATTTCAGAAGCGATTTATGATTTATTATAAAAGTAAACAGTAATAGGTATACAGAGTACCTATGACATTATGTTATTACCGATAAGGCGGCGGACTTGTAACCCGGAGGTCGGTGGTTCAAGTCCCGGTTTCAGCATAGATTGAGTAAAGCGAGTTTGAGTAGTTGTGACATCACGAAAGTGAATAGCACAAATATGATAACTTATTACATAATATCGTACTTAACACAGTTCCACAAAGAAGCTGAAGGTAAAAAATAAGGTAGGTACATATCTACCAAAGAAATGTGAGCGTAATATAAACGTCACATCAATAAACGATTGTTTATCTTCGTCAGCAACGCCTGCATCTGAATTATCTGCGACGAAAAAAAATGGAAAGGTCTGCCTATCTAAATTCTGTGAGATTACATTTATTATATACCTACTCTTCTCAGAAACAATTGCATCAATATCAGGCTGAATGTTACTTTATTAGCTATCAACATACTTGTGTTAATCACTTTCGTGATGTCATAACTACTCAAACTCGCTTTACTAAATCTACGCTGAAACCGGGACTTGAACCACCGACCTCCAGGTAACAAGTCCGCCGCCCTATCGATTAAACTACTGAGGTCGGTCTAATCAGGTTGAATGTTACTCATTTTAACGCGAATGTCAGAGGACACTTCTAACTAACTCCTATATTTGTGTTTTACAAATACAACATGAAAAGCCAGATTCGCACATATAATTATGTGGTAACAAAGGGTAGTAGGGCTTTTATTATTTTTTTTGTGGAGACTTGATATTGATTTTCATCAACTTAACTACTAAGTGTTAAACATATATTATCTTTCACGTAGTCACTGTGGCAGAGCGAGTTAGCGCGCTAGGCATTGCACACATGGTGACCTGGGTTCGATTCCCAGCGGGGGAGGATTTTTCTGCTCTGTACTTGGATGTTCGGGTAAACTCATACCTCGTGAGGAAAAATGAGTACCTGCTTTGATGTGAAGCAGCGACCAGTGGCACAATCATAGGCAAAAAAAATAATACAAGATATTGTAAATTAAAGTGGTAAAGTCCTATGATTCTGCGCTACCCACTAAAATTGTGACATAATAACACAAAGAAAAAGCATTATTATATTATATTATATATATTATCTTTCACGGTCTTTGTGTACGGTCAAAATTTTATCATATTTTGTGTACAACTGAAAATGGCTTCCCGTACCATCTGAAACTGCCCCGAGTACCACCGTTTGAGAACCTATGGTTTAATACGTGCACCGACAACGTGAAGTCCCCCCACACTTCTGCTCCCATCGCTGCGATGCAATGGAAGAGGTGAGGCGCGGGGTTCCATGTAGTTCTGTATGTGATTTGCGTTTCAATAGGCGAGGCGGGGGGTGGGTTTTTCGATGTTAAAACCTCTCTCCTGGCGTTACGGTTGGAGTACAAAATTCGGGGTTTGTTGTTCCTGGGAGTACATAATTCAGAGATTATTTTGGTATGCGGTACAATATTCTAGCTCCATCGGTTAAAATCGTGAAGTTAGCACCCGACATGTTCCAACCTCTCTCCTGGGGTTACGGTTGGAGTACAAAATTCGGGGTTTGTTGTTCCTAACAGTACATAATTAGTACATTATTATGGTAGGTGGTACAAAATTCTAGCTTCAATGTCGGGTGCTAGCGTGAAGTTAGCACCCGACATGTTTCAACCGCTCTCCTGGGGTTACGGTTGGAGTACAAAATTCGGGGTTTGTTGTTCCTAACAGTACATAATTAGTACATTATTATGGTAGGTGGTACAAAATTCTAGCTTCAATGTCGGGTGCTATCTTCACGGACCTCGGTTTGACTACTAAAAAAGAAAAAAAAGGCAGAATTATTATTATTATAGTATGCTTTATTAGGTAGGACAAAAATGTATACAGTAAAATACAATGAAATTATAAAGAAAAATTAAATAGATTGAGCAAAGAAATAAGAATGAAAAAGAGAAAGAAGCTAAAATCCTTCCTAAAGGGCGGGGTTATTGCCTGTGGCAATCTCTTCCACCCAACCCTTTTGTATACATGTATGATTATTATCATACATGTATTATCATACATGTATAAAAATAATTTACAAAATAAAGGTACATAGGTAGATAATAATAAAAAAGAAAAACACCACAGGAAAATATATGTCCTAACTAAAAGGCGGGTTATTGCCTATTAGAAGAACATGTACTAGATGGATTACCGTGTTGATTTCCATTCTTCTTTTAAAGTTCGAATTGCTCTTTTTACTTTCCTTATCTTATAATAAGGAAAGTATTGTATTCGTCGAAAATTTGACCTACCCAGTTTTTCACATTTCTGGACGAATCATGGCCTCAGGATACCAAAAAAGTTGTTTTCAGCCATTGGTCCGTGCGTCTGTCTGTCTGTCTGTCTGTCTGTCTGTCTGTAAACAGGATATCTCAAGAACGGTAAAAGCTAGAAACTTGAAATTTGGTACACAAATTAATTTTATACACCAGACGAACCACGAAACTTTTGGTTGAAATCGGCCGCATTCTGCGGCCACAGGGCCGCAAATGCTAGCCGCAAGCGCCGCTTCTTTAAATTGGTTAAAGATACAAAATTTTTTAGAGAACAACATTTTCTTAGATTAAAAAAATAATAGGGGTCTATTCTGATCATTTTTTTGATATCTTGAACTTTTTGGAACTCGGCCCCAATTTACCGGTATTTGGGGGGACCCGCTTTGACTAACTTTTTTATTATTCATCCTACATAGGGGTTGTGACATATCAAATTCAATGATTTTGAAGTGCTGATTACGAATTTGGCATTGGTTTTTAGTTATCTGTTACCGTTGAGTCACCAGTGGCGGAATTCGACTCTTTTTTGGGGGATAAGGAAAGTCGTGTGATGTTTACACCAGATTTTTTGATTGATAAATACTTTAATCAATTCTAATATTGAAACCTACTCGTCAACATCACATGTGATTTTTTGCCCCTTTTCAGCGTAACACTTAGGGCGGAATTAATAGACGTTTTTGTAATACCTTTGTGGTGCTAAGTCACGGATTGCGTACCTACTGTGTAAGATAGGGAAAACCGACACTTACAAACGACTTAAGTTATTGATGTTGTCTATTAATTCCGACCTTATACTTAAGTATTAAATTGGTGACCTGGGTTCGATTCCCAGCGGAGGAGGATTTTTTCTGCTCTGTACTAGGTTGTTCGGGGTCCACTCATACCTCGTGAGGAAAAATGAGTAGCTGCTTTGATGTGAAGCAGCGACCAGTGGCAGAATCATAGGCAAGAAAATAATACAAGATATTTAAATTAAAATGGTAAAGTCCTATGATTCTGCGCTACCCACTAAAGTTGTGACATAATAACACAAAGAAAAAGCATTATTATTATTATATTATTATATACTTAAGTATTAAATTATATTCTATCGTTTCAGCATGTTCGCCGGTAACATATTTGTGTCCCTGGTGTTCGCCGGCAAGACGCATATAGACGGCGCGAGTCGTACCCTAGTGTTTACCGTCCTCACCTCACTGTCGGGTCTGGGAGTTATTCTGCTCGTGTGTCTGCGGCCCGCTGTGCGACAGGTAAATATGGCTATCATTTATTTTTATCATATATGGCGGCACGTAATGCTGGCTATTCTTGACCTGCCCGATTAAGACTATTAAGTCCTATTATTCCAGCAGTAAGCCCAAGACATATTATTATGTGGTACAAAATCCCAAATGGGAGGATAACTTGTCATGTCCCGGTTGGGTTTCGAACCCGCGACCTCTGGGAATCTCTGGATTCACAGAGTGCCACCTTTACCACTGAGCTACCGGGACATTACCACTGAGCTACCGGGACGCAACAAAATGTTGCGCAAGATTTAGAAGCAAAATGTTGCGCACAGTTGGGATAACATTTTCTTCTTGCTCTGAATCCCCAGGATGGAGAGCTGGTGTCTCATCAGAACGCAGGACCCTTGGAAGCGTTCAAGACTTCCTTCAAGTTATTCACGTCCAAAAACATGATCCTCCTCAGTGCTATGTTCTTCTATTCCGGTAAAAATAATAATGCTCCTATTTTTTTTTTTTTGTTGATAAGTTCAAGGAAAAATTTCTTTATATATACGTCAGTTATTAGAAAGAAAAGAACATCGTAAAAGTACATAAGATACTTATTCAATAACATTATCATATAAATCTTTATTAGGAGGACAAAGTAATGTACACTATTTATAGTATAATATTAAGAAAAAATAAATAAATCATAAAATAGTTTGAAAAATATATAAATAACAAAGAAGAAAATAATACCCGTGTCCTAACTAAAGGGTGGGGTTATTGCCTGCGGCTATCTCTTCCATTCAACCCTTTGATGGAATGATTGGCATAATGATAGATTCTGTTTATACTGATTAAAATAGAGAGTTTAGTTGATGACATGGACATTCAGAACTATTACCTGCTGATGAGAGCAAATAAGCTCGAAACAGCTGTCCAGGTATGTTCTAATATTCATGTACATCTAGTACAACTTCTCACTTTTCTGTTTATACTGATACTGATTTATACTGATGTAAAATACTGTTTGGTTACAACTTCTCAGATGTTCCTAAACGTTGTTTATAAGATGTTTCTAAGATCAACTTCTCAGATGTTTCTAAACGTTGTTGAATTTCAACATTACAGGGGCTAAAAGCCCGCATCACAAGTGTTCAAAATTTGAATCGTCACAGCTAATTTCTTCTTTCTCTTCCAGGTCTGGAGACTTGCTTCTACAGTGGGGTGTACGGATCCACCGTGGGATTCACACTCAAGCTGGGGGAGAACTCCAAGAGTCTGGTGGGACTGTCGGGGATATTTGTCGGGGTGGGGGAAGTCATGGGTGAGTGAATTCACCTTTTCTTTTGTTTTGTTTTTTTTTTTTTTTTTTTTTTTTTTTTTTTTTTTTAGACCATAAAGTTTGAATGAAGCAGCACCTATCGATATACGATTTTATCTGCCAGTCCACCTCGATAATTTTTATTTTCTTTTTTTCATCTTGTGTATGATAGGTACCAAAATTTTAAAAAATGGACCCTAAGTGAATTCACCCAGCATACTTAGAGAATGTAAGTTAAAAAATAGAATATAGGTAAGTTCTTTATACTGCCAAGCAAGGTAAACTGACTTCAGAAGATTGATCGATAAGATGGTGGACTTGTAATGTGAAAGTCGGTGGTCAAGTCCCAAGTTAAGCATAAATTTAGTTAAAAAAGTTTGAGTAGTTGTAATATAAAAGATAAATATAAAGAGCTAGTTATTTGCGTTATAATATAAAATGTGTTTCTTTGTGTTATGATATCACAATTTTAGTGGGTAGCACAGAATTTAAGGACTTTTCTGTACCTTTAATATCCCAATATCTTATTTCTGTCAATAATTCCGCCACTGATCGCTGCTAACATTAGAGCAGCTACACGTTTTTCCTCACGAGGTATGAGTGGACCCCGAACACCTAAGTACAGAGCAGAAAAATCCTGTCCGGTTGGGGATCGAACCCTTCAACAACAACATGTATTAAATATGTTCACACAAAAAGTAAGTTTTTTTTAAGTTATCATATTTGTGTTAATCACTTTCGTGATATCACAACTACTCAAACTCGCTTTACTAAATCTACGCTGAAACCGGGACTTGAACCACCGACCTCCAAGTTACAAGTCCGCCGCCTTATCGATCAAGCTACTGAGGTCACACAAAAAGTATTAACCTATTAACCCCTAGCGTTGCCATATAGCAATGATGGAGACAGTCCAAGTTTCTGAATTGTTAGTTCAATACGGTACATGTTACCACTTTATAACATTATAGTTCTCATTGTTCACAATTTATTGCTACCTTTTGAATTTTACTAGACAGTTCTATCAGTTGTTCTCTCAGAAATTTTGATATTTATTTTTTCAAAATGGATCAACGTTTTCGAACAGTCCAGGCGTTAATAGGTTAATTATGTTCACACAAGAAGTATTAATTGGAGGGGTGAGAAACATAGTGGTGTAGGTCCAAAAAAATTAAAAATGGGTTCATGTTAAAAACTAACTCCCCAGGCCGAGTTCTTTTATAAGCGATAATATCGCTTATAAAATGGGTACTTACTCCAGTATTTTTCTGAAAAGAACTCGGCCTGGGGAGTTAGTTTTTAACATGAACCCATTTTTAATTTTTTTGGACTTACACCACTATGTTTCTCACCCCTCCAATTATAAACTCGCCCCCAGGAGGTGCTGTGTTCGGTATCTTCAGCAAGCAGACCACGCGCTGGGGCCGGGAGCCCATCATCATCCTGGGTTACCTCCTGCACATGCTCGCCTTCTTCTTCATCTTCCTCAACATTCCCAACGCCGCGCCCTTCGGAGACACCCAGGATGAGGCCTTTATTAAATCCAAGTAAGTCTGGCTGGGGGACTATAAACAGGGAGTAGACCAGCAGTCTGGCTGGGGGACTATAAATAGGGAGTACACCAGCAGTCTGGCTGGGGGACTATAAACAGGGAGTACACCAGCAATCTGGCTGGGGGACTATAAACGAGGAGTATACCAGCAGTCTAGCTGGGGGACTATAAATAGGGAGTAGACCAGCACTGGCTTGGTTCTGGGGGCCCTTGTCAATTATTAGCCTCCTTGTAAAGACAGTGTTAGAAGTGCTGAGTCATTCCTCCACTGTCTGGCTACCATCGTTCACGATGACGCCACCCTATGATGAAGTTCAACACCCAGGATGAGGCCTTTATTAAATCCAAGTAAGTTTTTAGAATTATGTGTGGAGAATATAGTGGATAAAATGTTAGAAAGTGAGAATAAGTGGTTGAGGATAGAGAGCTTAATAAGACAGATTATGAGAGAGAAAGCTAGAGATGAGAGATTGAGAAATCAGAACAGTCGGGCCCTTGACGTTATCCCAAGGTGAGCCCAAAAGTCAGTGTTTTTTTTTTTTTTTTTTTTAAGTGGGGTTTAACGTCGCTTTCAACTGCCATGGTCATATCACGACGGGGGTTTTACCCTCCATTCGCAGGAAACTCACAAACCTGCTACTCACATTGACCTCACCCAGCCTGAGTGGGGCCGGGAAAAGCCAGCGTCACGAGAATTAGAATTTGAATGGTCACCCATCCAAGTCTTAACCTCGCTGGATGTCGCTTAACTTCGGTGTTCTGAAGGGAACCGGTGTATTCAACATGCCATCGACGCTGGCTAAAGTCAGTGTATCTGAAGTAATGTTCACGTAACGGTTCCGGATGCACTGTCTATAAATGAGAGAGATAGGTTTTTTAGTGGGTGGAAATCCCACTCCCCATGTTTTCCGGGTGTCTTTAAAAGATTTTTCCCCTATCTCTTTCTCAGAAAAAAAGTAAGTTCAACACCCAGTATGAAGTCTTTATTAAATCCAAGTAAGTTCAACACCCAGGATGAGGCCTTTATTAAATCCAAGTAAGTTCAACACCCAGGATGAGGCCTTTATTAAATCCAAGTAAGTTCAACACCGAGGATGAGGCCTTTATTAAATCCAAGTAAGTTCAACCCTGAGAAAGATAAGAATATATATTTATTAATTAATAGACGTTTTTGTAATAACTCTGTGGCGCTAAGTCACGGATTGCGTACTATGTAAGATAGGGAAAACCAATACTTAGCAATGACTTGTGATATAGAATTTGTCTATTAATTTCGCCCTAAATCATTAAAAATTCAGAGAGGGCATCGCTGGTGGGAAAAGAGCCCTTAATGCTTCCAGCGGAACCCAGTTATTATTATTATACAATTCCTTTTATTAGATACAAAAGGACATTATGTACATACAAATAACAAACAGTAGTATAAATTATGGATGGTCATTTCTTTTAAGCAAAAAACGGCATAACTCTGCCTCGTTTATCCGAGCTCAAACATATTATCACTCAAGAACCGCCTTGACGACCGGCATCTTTTGGTACCACTTCCACCCCCCAATCTCAATTCTAAAACCCCCCCCCCCTAGGGTGTTTTATGGTACATAAGCAAAGAACTCGTTATAAGTCGGGCTCGTTATGCGAGAACATCAACATATGTTACTCAAAAGAGTGTTTCGATGAGTTCGTTCTTTTGCCCCCCATGTCCAGGGTTTCGATTCCCAACACAAGCGCAGTATGTCGTAATCAATATATACGTGTGTAATGTTCAAATTCTTTCGGTCGAATTGAAACCAACAACAACAAAGTTAAAGGTAGAGTAAATTCAATAATCTTGATGGAATCGAAACCCGAGGACAGAACCTTCAGAGTCCAGACTGAGTGCAGCGTTACCAAGGTCACAAACAGCGAAGCTTCGATTCGTATGCTAATGAGGTGAGAGACGATTTGAATTTGCCTCAGTAATATGCCCGGTGAACACTAGACGTTCAGTTCATTCACACTGTGCAACCCAGACTATGAGGACGCTCATTAAGTATTCATACTGGTGGATGATTTATACTGGGTGTAGGGTTTATTATTTTTATTTTTTAATTATATTAGTCCAGACTTGAGTGCACGTAACGCAAGGTCACAGACTGCGATGCTTTCGATTCCCAGTATGCTAATGAGGTGAGAGAACGTTGATGCTCATTAATATGCGTGAACCTAGACGTTCGAGTTCATTCACATTGTGCAACCAGAAACTATTTTTGAAGCTTGGATTTAATGAGGAGAAAGGATAAACAACGACACTCATTATATTGCCAGCAGGTGATTACAATTGGAGGGAACCACATTCTTGTCGGGTTTGTGTTTCGATGGTTGCACATAATGATTCCCAAAGCAGTCAGGAAATTTACGGAATATTTATTACCATTAAAAAATGTGAAACAATTACATACCATTGGATGTTTGAATTTCAAGACAATCATCATAGGTTAAATTCAATTGTCTCGCTTTCGAGTCCCATCCATGTACATCAAAATGTGATTGCGAGAAGAGTAATATTTTGGAAAAGCAATCACATTCTTATGAGATACATTGCAAACTCGCGAGCTGCCAGTAGTAGCTGGGTACATTTTGTTTGAAGCAAGTTTTGGAGTTAATGAGGATATCCGTTTGGTGATTAGTATTATAAAAATGACACCAGTGAACTCAAGTGTAAATTTTACTGACCTCTTGTACGTTCGCGTAACTTTGTTCGCGTTTTTTTTTTTTTTTTTCGCTGTGTAATATTTTTTTTCTGTAAAAAAAATAAAATGGTGTGCAAAAATGAAGTGTCCAATGTCAAAAACAAGAAATAAACCTATTCATATAATGATTGGCTTACACATCCAATGGCATGACATGCGTCGCTCTTCCAAAGCCATATATCAGTAAAACAAAAAAAGAAACCCACCATCAAGTCAAGTAATGATAGTAATACCGTCACTGAAGCGACCTATAATTTTGTACCCGTAGAGAAAATGAAGAAATGTTCCTGGGAAGAGTTTTTGTTTTGAAATGCCAAACTTGGAGCAGGCAGCCTCAACCAACAAGTAATAGTAGTTGTAACGTTAAAAGAAAGTGTTTCCCTACAAAGAGCCTAACTAGAAAGGATATTAATAGTGTCCCTATGTGCAGAAACAAACAGTTAGTTATGAAGCAACCATTCCATAAACTAATTTTGGTGAAGTGGAGCTTCACCACGTCATAAGACGAGCCTCAGAAAATGACATCAAAAACAAGAACAACCCTGAAGAGAGGAAACAAAAATGAAATTGAAAGTCAATACTGAAAAAGAAGTGAAGAAATTTATGAAGGAGAATTTTCCTCCGCCAGTCTCATGTTCCGAAGTTAGTATCCTATTTTGTAGAAAAAAAAAAAAACGTTGATAAGTATCCACCCACATCAGTAAGAATAAATATTTTGTACCCACACGAGTGCTAATAACACTTTTTTGGCACAAAATTCTTTTGCAGAAATACAAAGCAAACAATGATAAAGTGTGAGCATATAAAGTTTCTGTGGACGAATTGAAACAAAACAAAAACAGGACAATGAAGATTTTATAATTCTAAATATGTACTAAAAAAAGCGTTTCGATGATACATTGTTGAGGCCGGAGAAAAAGAACAAAAGATGAATGAGGACGTGAACAAAGTGGAAAGAAGATTTTTTCCAGCAGGAACATGAGTTGGATAACAAGTTCTCACTCTTATAGAAATAAAAAATACAGTAGATTCAACACTATAAACAAAATCAGCTTGGTGACTGCTTCTTGAGAAGAGATCTCAATACTTTGGACAATAAAGGCTCTCTACCAACACTTTTCTACTATTACAAAAAAAATCACAGTCCGATTTCATAGAGATTGTGAGTGAAAGAGAGAAAAAATTGATAACTGGCAGTAAACAAAAGTTAACTTCATTGTTGTCACTCAAGAACCAGTTTTCAAAAGAAAGTTAGGAAGAAAAACTAAAAATACAAGCGAACTTTACAAATATGTTTTTACTCAGAATTTAAAATAATTTCCTTCTGAAAGATCTAACAAAAAGAAATTTTTACAACAATTTGCGTTCCAATTTACTTCGTCAGAATAAATACCGGACAAGATACTGGCAGCATTTCTATCAAGTTGGAATGAAGGAGTAATTACGGATGACGTTTCTAGAAAAAGTTGTAACTCAACTTTAGCAAAGAATATTGGAGACATTGGGATGTGGAAATAATCTCTATAAAAGAACAAATTTAATATCTCCAATAAACATTTGAAAACTAAAATCAAGTTGAATATACTTGACGATCTCAAAACTGACCTTTAGTTTAAAAATTAGAAAATCTGATATTTGAACCCTCTCTTGTATGAAAAAATTGGAGCCTCTTGTAAAATCAAAAACAAAAAACACCGAAGAAAATAGGAGAAGTTGAAGAAAAGCACCCGACTTCCCGTTCCAGTAGAATAATGCAAAACGTGGATTTGGTTTTGGAGCTACATCGTCCTGCCTAGAAAATTCCTTCCCCAACCGCAGACCTCCTACTTCGCAATGTTCATGATCTTTTCCAAGCGGAATCATGTGGAAATAATTCCCATATGCCTAATAAAAATAATGGTTATAAATACATACTTACCTGCATCAACTGCTTTCTCCAAGTACGCTTAATTGTGCACCGCTGAAAAACAAAACAAGGGCAGAAGTTGCCACAGATGGAAAAATATGTTCTAGAAAAGTTGAAGCCCAATATATACCAACCCCACTTGCAAACCGGATGCTGGCAAAGATTATTTGGTCATCCATTTCCGCAAACTAAGCAAAAATATAAACATTAACCACTATAGTACAATTTTTTCCCCCATGAAACTGCTATATAAGAGCGGTTTAATCCGAACTTTGACGGGGGCAGACTAA
This sequence comes from Bactericera cockerelli, assembly GCA_024516035.1. Taxonomy (NCBI): domain Eukaryota; kingdom Metazoa; phylum Arthropoda; class Insecta; order Hemiptera; family Triozidae; genus Bactericera; species Bactericera cockerelli. Next base: position 22,471,535 of record CM044961.1, on the reverse strand, counting down.
AATGTGGATAGAATTAACTTGCTTGGCTCATCAGATGGTTGAACATTTTGCAACTCTTGTGTCTACCAACACAATCTACAATGCCAACCCAAACATCGCTCCTATTGTATGGCCCCCCCCAAGATGTAAACCTTAAAAATCAAAGTCTCGTAGCGCTACGATTGAATAACACAAGCAAGTTCCCTAGATAGATTCTAGACTATAAATTCAAAATAGGTGATCTAGTACGAATTTCCAAAGGTGAAACATTTGTTTCAAAAGGATAAGAAGCCACTGGAGTTATGAAGTTATTTCGAGTGGTTAAGTTGGTAATACTTTTCCCAGGTATACACATCTAGAGAAATTTACATGGAAAACCCAATACGGCGGTTGTTTCTATCGTATGAACAGGAGCTACTCAAGACCCCACACCCAGATGTTTAATCTCACAGAAAAAATTCTACAAACGTACAGGTGATAAAGTTTTAGTAAAATATTTAGGTTTTGGCCTGAGGAAAATCAATGATTCCTACCTCTTACCTACTTTCAGAAATAGAAAATAAATAAAACATCAACGTATGTTATTTTAAATTAATTAAGTTGTTTATTAAAATAAAATAAGAAAAATACAGAGTAAAAAAATGTTTGTTATTATTTATATCTATATAACAAATAAACTATGGTTACACATTAAACAAATAGGATACAAAATAAAAATATAGGGTTTATACATTAAACAAAAATTATTTACAGTAAAACAACCATCATCATTACAGATATACTTCTAAAATAAGGATTATGTTACAATATGAGGTGCTAGTCCGGGTAAAGAATTGTTTCTAAACTATCACTACTTAGAGCGTAAATTAAAAAACTTTACAAGGTAGACCAGTACAAATCTCTTTGGCTTGTAAAAAGAAGTAAAGCATAAATCGTGAAATTTTTTTAATCGATCATTAGTCAAGGTTCATGTAATGTTTTTCAATAACTCACAAAACCAATGTTCATGACGATTACATTTAAACTTGATACTGGAGGAGAGGGTTTTGCAAAGATAAATTAACTTTCAAAGATTTCTAATTTCGGACAGTCTAAAATTTTCAATGTTGTAACAGGTTTTTCTAGACAAAATAGAATTCAAATATCTCTCTCCTTTTCAGTCCTTTTAACAATGACTTCAGTTGCGTTAGAAAGCAGATGATTGACTGATATTCACTACTTATCAACTCTATATAACCAACATCCCACTCCTGTGGGTGAAAATTTAATGTAAACTTAGCAGCTTCTCGTCGACGAGTAAATTTAACTTTAGAAATTCAAAGGGTGGGTTTGAAACCCAAAATGTTGCACAAAGTCTTTGTCAAAAAGTTACAACATGAAAAACACTTCAACAATAACTTCTTTCTCGCATTAACCACGAAAAAACTGAATGTCAGCGATAAACGTATTTTCCATTATTATCGAGGAAAAAAACAACTACAACAAAAAAATGGTAAAAAATATTGATGTTAATGGTTTGAGTGAGCAATGCAAGGAATAACCAATTATGTGCATATATTTATACAGTTTTATAATCCAAACTCTTTTTTATTCCAAATCCATTGCGGAAGACCTCCATTCTCTACCTTGTAGTGGACCATAGGGTAGGGTAATTAATTTTATCGATCGATGAAGAACACGTTTTATCCAGCGAAATTATTCCAAACAAGTTTGTTCGTGGCTTCACAGTTGTTGAGACATTGATTTTTGAAACTATGTTGTAAAAGATATGTAAAGTTGTATGGTTTTCATGCATACATCTTTCAAAATCTTCAAACATAATTTCACGTTCTGTGATATGTTTTTATCACCCTTTGGCTTTCTAACAATTTTTAACCTCATGAACTTGGATACGAATAGTGTTTACTCGCTATGCCCCACAAATTTTTCAAAATTTTGCCACCAATTCATCTTTGAACTTTTCCGATACCTTTTTATTTTTGAAGAAAAACAACCGGTTGATTCGCCGGGTATGCACATAGTATCTAAATGTTCTTGAAAGTTCGAAAAGTCCTCGTAGAAATCAGATGTAAAAATTTGATAAAAAAATGAATCGAGGTGTCCCATATAAGTAACCTTACAATTATCAGGACAAACCTTGGCTGTACAATACATAATGAAATTGATACATCAAGGTTTACTGAGGACGAGGACCGCAAACTCCTGCAAAAATTGCTTTGTTAAAATTGAATTTGGCTTCTTCTTCAATGTAAACAAAACAAGATTTATCTTTCAGTATTTTAAAGGTCAATGAAAAATGACTTGAAATACGTTTTTCCTAGCTAGTTTTCCATTTGTTTTCTAGCTGTAACATTAATCCTCTTACCGCACACCTCAATGGAGCTTTCCATACAAAGCGTGTTTGGGCTAATTTAAAGAAGTTCCTTTGGGCAAAGGCAATTGGTTGCCATTTTCCTGTGCTCAGTATTACGATTAATGTACGGAGCTAGATAATTCCTCTGAGTGAATTTTTATTCGTCTATGTATTTTGATTAGTTTAAGTCCATGCTCCAAAGCCTGCTTCAAACGATAGAGAATGAACAATGTAATTTTGTTTATTTTCTAAAAGTTGTTAAGAAGTTTAATGAGCGTTGGATGATGGAGATTTCTTACTCGTCACAGAGGAAAGGTAAATTTGAGTGTAAATCATGAATTTTTCTTTTGGATATTTCCACGATCTACCTCGAAAATATAACCCTACAATCATCTTGGTGGAAGTAAAAATTTAAAAATGATGTTATCGATTTCTTGTTGATTCAAACCACTTGAAAATCTTTCAAAGGAAGATTCTGAATCATGCAGTAAACCGTACAGAATTATTAGCAATCTAGGTAGTTGAGATTAGGAAGAATTTTTCAGATGAAATAAACTCACTTCCCATATAGTTATTATTTGCCTCTGCGTACTTTTGAATCATTGGCAAAATACCTCCCCGAATTGCTTGCTCGAAAAACAGTACAGGTCCATAGTCTACTAAAAGTCTATTTTCGACTTTTGTATTATTTAAGCTTAGCATCCAAGGTTAAAACCCGGCAAGTAGTAGTACCACCAGATCTCAACGGTATATGTCAAGGGAATGGGACCGGAAGGAATTCAAAAATATCTGCCAATAATAAACATATACATCGGTTTTCAGATAACTTTCACGAATATTCTTTCAAGTTTTTGACACTTGAAATGTTCCACACTTTCTGAAGCGTGATTAATAATCTTCCTGAGTAACCGAACTATTATGTTAAAGAGGATAAAAATTCATCAAGAGGGGGTAACGTCTTAGTGTCTAACAATTTACTATAAGCTATCGAGATAGTCGTAACAAAAAAAATTCCCTTCCTAGTCAATAATTCAAAATCAATGTCCGATTGAAATGTTTCCTTGATGATAAAAGTTTTTCGTCTTGGGCTATGTTTTTACTTAATTTGTCTAGGCTACCCGACAAAACCGAAATGAATCAATGAATCGAAACACTGAGGATTGTCGGTAACCTTCTTTGAAAAAAGGAAAACTATTTATTTCCGTTGAATTTGGGGAATTATATCTATTTTTTTATCATCATAATTTAATCCTTTATAAATAAATGACCTATCATAGCCTGAGAAATTGTGGGGCTACCAACAGGGGACAAATGTTTCATTCTTAAATGTTTAAAATTACATTTATTACAAGAACTTTCGAAGGCTCCCATCAACCCATAATGAATAGTGACCCTCACTTTTTCAAAGTGCCGTAAAAGTTCTTTTACAATGTTTCACACTCTTTGGTTTTCGTGAAAAACGTCTCCAATCATCGGGTGAAAGGTTGAGTGGAACATGTGACTTGTAAATTCATCTATTTGCTTTACATCACAATTCAACAATCTTGTAAAAAGTTATCACTCTACAACAGCTTCAATTTTCCCATCTTTAGCGTGTATGTAACAACTGTTGGTATTTGGTCCAATCACATCGTAGAAAAAGAAAAAGGCACATGTTGTTGAGTGGTTAAAGTTTATAGTTGAGGGATGATGGTCACAAGAGCTAACTTTTTTTCAAATACACTCAAAATCTGTGTAAATCACGAAAGGAATTTTTTGTTCGTACTGGAAAAATGTTCAAACTTGAAATGTTTTCACCTTGTTTTGGCATATAAGCAATACAAGGAGTTTTGTTTACCACACAATTTTCCTAGTGCTCCAAGCAATCTTGTTTCATTAACAAAATGCGGTAAAACACATTTTTGCAGAAAATCGAGTATTATAAGCAGTATGTTTTGGAGTGAAATCTGGTAATGAATCAACTGAAGTTTTTTAATGAGAAGAATAATGATGTATTCCTGATTCATTACAAGTTAAAAACAATAAATCATGTGAATTGACTTTTCCTCCTACAAACTTTGAGAATGAAAACTGTCTCTTCTTCATTTCGACTTCTTCCGCCACCAAGAATATTGAGGGATAAGAAAGAATTAATTTCACAAAACAAAGTACTCTGTCTTTAAGCTTGTATTATCTTGTATAACACCAGCGAAATTTTAAAGTTTGAATCATTTCAATACATGAATGATACATTTCTTAAAACTACCAAGTCCCTGCTCAAAGGTATTGTAAATGTTTTCTTCTGCGTAGATAATGAATGACAACTGTCGAGGTGAACGTAGTCTGCTGTCTCTCACATTGATAGCTCGTGAAAATGTTTTTCAACGAGGAAGAGAAGATAGACAATTTTACATACATTATATTTTTGTTTTACACCCATTTTTTTTCTCAAAATGATGTCTGGTAATGTATGACGCATTAATCATTAAAATTATTTATATATACAAAGTGGACACAGTATCATCATCATTAATTCTAAGCAAAAGTAATCAATTTGAAACTCTGCATATTATCAATTCTGGAAATGGGCAAACATGTACTGCTATCACCCATCAGCCACCCAGATAGTTACCTTCGAATATGTCCCAGCTCGTCAATTTTAACTGGCCATGACAAACCCCGGACCAATTGTATTTACGAGTCCAAATCTGTATAGCCTTTTCTTATATTTACGTTTTGACCAATGGGAAAATAAACATAACCAACATTGAATATTTAAAAGCAATAGTTGTCATTATTTTGACATTAAATACAGTTTTTCGTTATTCTCAAGAAAATCCGGGGTCTCAATAAAGATTCCACAGCGAATCATGTTGATATTTGCAAGAAGGAGAGCAATAATTCCACCGATAGACTCCATGGGTCCACCCGCTCGTCCTTCTCAATTCAAAATCAGCATCTTCCGATAGTAACCTATCTACAGTTTCTACAGCCTCCTGCCATACATTAGCAAAGTCTTCACTTTGACACACTATAAGATTTTTTTGGTTTTAAATGAGGCTATTTTAATCTCATCTTCTTTGGTGATTTGTTTGAAAAAAACAAAGTATTTAGCTGAAAAATTTGGAAAACTCCTGATAATTTCTCAAAAATATCATCTTTCAACTCCTCACTTTTGTCTTTTACAAACTCTTGAAGAAATTGATATTTGAATTTTTATAGGTGTAATTTTTAACAAAATATAAACTCTCATTCTTTCTCCATAGGCAGTCTCTACTACTGTAAACATTGTCCAGGATAGCTGTTGAAAGTGTTTTCTTTGATGCTGTAACAGAGTTTATCATGTCCCTTTTTGTGAGCATCACTTGTAAAACTATAAATGTTATTACATATATTACACAGGGGCTATGCGTACTCTGGGAATATCCATATTGAACCTAAGAAATAAAAAAGAAGGTGAAGAATTACAGTAGAGAGAATAAGATTCTTTTTATTAAAAAATAATATCCAATACCAATAAAATTACTAATTGAGTTATATTTAAACAATATTAAATGATATATTATTTACACTCAATCGTAAATCTGACAAACATTCCAATTATATTCTTTTTCTTACCAAATGTAGAATATTCAAATTAGGAAGTTCAATTTTTTTTATTTGATTTGAAAATATAAATTTTTTAAATAAATTGGATGAATTTATTGACAAAATAGGTTTATTGTCTCAACATATTTTTCCCGAAACATTGTCACAATTATACATTCATGCCCTTCAAGTGTAATTATTATTATAAATCCATTATTTTATTTTTGTATTTTCAATGGAATTAATGTTTTGGTAGAATCAAATTCAAGAATATCCTGCACATTTTTTAAAACAAAGCATCTTTTTTTTCTGTTTGTCTTAGTTTTATTATTTCAATTTTCATAAAAACGTAATTCCCTATCAATTTAATTTTCTATGATTAATTCAATATTATGTTTTTAAATAATAAAACAAAGTTCCACATAGAATGAAGTTTCTTCAAGGAATCCATTTGTAAAAATAATTTGAATGAATTGAGTGGATATTGAATAAAAAGAAACAAAAAAAAAAGAAAAAAATCAATAGGTAAAAGAAACAGTTATGTAAATTTTTTCAACTCATTCCATTTTCTTTTTGAATACATGATGGCTAATTAATTCGTCTCTTTGCAAGTCCTCCATTATCTCCCCCCCCCCCTCAGAAGTTATCCTTTAGCTTAGGTGATTATATATGTTTTATTATTAATTTGGTACAAAATAAAGTAACCAATATTCCATTCAATTCAAAAAAATTATATCACACAAGATATCATCACAATCTTTTGGAAAATAATTGTGCATGTGTTGTAAACACAATAAACAATGTATATTTTCACTAATATGAGGGAATAAGAGATTCTGCAAAAGAATATATTCGCATAGTTGACAAGCTCGCCTTGAACACATTTTGGACTATAGTCTAGAACAAATTCCAGCACAGAACGCCTCAATATTTACTATATCGATTATCAAAAAAAATTTAAAAATATCTTCTTGTATATTTAGAAAGGTACTTGAAATTGTTTAAGTGTTTCTTTAATCTTATTTTTATAACCTTTTTCGGTCATAAAGTATCAATTACAGATTAAAAATGTCGATCCTGCATGTTTTTTCATGCACATCCTCCATAGATTAAATAAAAAAGGTCTTCATGTTGTTGAAAGAGTGATGACTTATCCTGTTTTAATGATAGATGAATATAAGATTTGTATATACATTAAATAAAAAATCTATAACATAGACCATTAAATAAAGAAATTTGAGTGCTGTGAAGATATTGAATGGTGGACACGATACAACAATCACTTCCTATTGTTGATTAGTCTAGGTCGTTCTTGTTTCCATCACAGCATCCAAAAGAGTCCACGTCACTTTGACAATTGCGCGCTTAATAGTCGGTCCAAGAGCGGAATCTGGCAAAAAAACATATCCTTCTGCTGCTTCTGTTTACATCCACACGGATTACGGTTATGAAAATGTTAACATTTACTCGAAAACATTCAACAAACTAAGTAATAGATTTCTGGAGAAGTGCTGAAAGGAAATCCAAAGAAGTTGAATACAAAGTGTTTAAAAACAATGAAGAAGTGATCTCCCACCATGTGAAACAAAGAAAAATAGTGGTTTTTGTAATGGATGACATGCGTTTTTGAAAAAACACAATAATATAACAATATTTTTTCTCAAGGTCGACATTTTTAGTAGATACCATTTCTCTTGGCCAAAAACCTACTCAAGTAACGGTAAAAAAATTAATTCGGGATAATGCAAACTTCCTATGTATTTTTCCACAAGACCACTAAACCTTGTAACATATTTAATTTCGATCACCGTTTCAGATTTACCTTTCGAAAAGTTTAAAAGCTATGTCAGTATTGTTGGAAAGAAAAACATGGTTTCCTTGTGTTGGACAAAAGAATCAGATACCGACGCATCGTTGGGTTTGATAAATAATTTTCGTAGAATATAACCCTGTGCACTTAACAATTGAGGTTACAATTAGACTTGAGTCTTTCGAAAGAACTAAGTGAGGCTTAAAATTTTAGCGAAAAAAATTAGTGACGCGCAGAAAGACATACGAGAGACAACGTTTATCCCTAAAAAATTGGACAAGATGAAAAAACAGGCAATAATTAGTGACTTTTTGAAGCCAGTGGTTGAACCATTAACAAAACTTGTATCAACTAAAAATAAAAAAGTTGATTCTTGAGGAAAAGGGAAGAAAAACAATCAGCACACAGTTGGTTTCCATCAAACAGAACCACAACAGCTTCCCCTGAGACGTTTTTAACCTTCCCTTTTGAAAAAATTTGAGTGTCCGTCTGGAAGAACGGCTGCACGGAACACCTGAAACAGAATATCAAGTCCACTAAAAGCTGGAAAACTTTGAGTCAACTGTTCAACAACGCCCGAAACAAAATAAACCAAGTAGTCCCCCCCATTGAATATATAGAAAATTTTATTGCAGAAACAATACAATCAAACGTCCTTTCCTAGTCCAGGCTACTCGTCGTCGTGTCTCCATACAGAGAAAAACGTTTCATAGTATTCCATGCCAAACTCACCACAACCATCAGCTGTTGCTTTACAAAGGGAAAATTATTGGAACGTAGAAGAGAATAGTCATCATCACTTCTACCACCATTTGAAAGCAACATCGAGTGAGTGGAAAGAAAGATTGAACCTAAAAACCTCCTTAATTTGATCGGTATTTACAACGGATACAATCCAAGGAATTCCGATTGAAATTGACAAAGCAACATGGTATAAAATCAAAGCACAGAAAATATTACCTTGGAAAGAAAGAAATTCTATTTTCCAAAATACCCAGTCGAACATTTTAACTATCGATGGTAAAGTATAATCCAGTCACCCATGGACTTATGGAACTTTTGTTTCTCAAACAACCAAATTCAGGAATATATAAGCACATTGATGAACGTAAACTATAAAAACATTATAGAGAATAAAACCAAAAACCAGCTGGATCCTATAACAACAAAAGTAATGCAATAGGAAAAGGAATGATGGTAGAAGTATTCAAGTTAAGGAACATGTATATTTTCGACAATGCCTAATGGAATTGAATTCAGAGGCTTTTACTTTTGAAAAGATCACAAGCCGCTGAAATTATACTTGCTCATACAATGTAATCCTTTCTATAGAAGAAGAATTGAGGGAAGCTAATAAATTAACTAAATAAAAATACTAACCTACAACCCAGTATAAAACATCCAACCCATATGAATACTAATGAGCGTCCCTCATAGGTCTGGTTGCACAGTGTGAATGAACTCGAACGTCAAGGTTCATCGGCATATTATGAGCACCAACGTCTCTCACCCATTAGCATACTGGAATCGAAGCATGCGCAGTCTGTGACCTTGGTTACGCTGCAACTCAAGTCCTGGACTCTGAAGGTTCTGTCCTCGGTTCGATTCCCATCAAGAGCATTGGAATTTACTCTACCTTTAACTTTGTTGTTGTGTTTCAACAATTCGAACGAAGATGAACATTACACACGTATGATATTGATTACGACATACTGGCGCTGTGAATGGGAATTCGAGACCCTGGACATGGGGCAAAAAGATAGAACCTCATCGAAACACATCTTTTTTGTGTATCATAGTTGAGTCTCGCATAAACGAGCCCGACTTTAACGAGTTCTTTGCTAATGTACATAAAACACCCTAGGGGGGGGGGTAGAATTGAGATAGGGGGGGAAGTGGTATCCCAAAAAGATTGCCGTCGTCAAGGCGATCTTTTGAGTATATATGTTGAGCCCTCGATAAACGAGGCCCGAGTATGACGTTATTTTCGCTTGCTTAAAAGAAATGACCATCCCTTATTTATACTACAACACAGTGAAAAAAAAGAAGAAAAAAAACAATATATACAATAAATAATGAAAAAGAATAGAGAAATATTTGAAAGCAAATGTCCTAGGAACTAAAGGGCGGGTTAGTGCTCCGGAATCTCTTCCCACCCAACCATGAAAAAGTAGAACCATGCGAACTCGGTTTGTGGGTCAATTATTTGCAGAATCCTCACTTCTCCAAACTTGTAGTAAAATAATATTTTTAATTCTCAAGAGTTGTCCTTACGTCCTTCTCGATTTTTCCTAATACCTACCGTCTTAGTAGGCGACCACAAACGAGGACCCTGGGGATATACGCACAACCCTCGACCCCAGACCCTGGTTACCTACAGCTTACATAGTACATTTTTCCGGCATTCCGTTGTGGCCGCTTACATTTAATAACCATGGTTAGATTATTTTACGTGTAACGGCTCTACCAGAACCCCAGGGTATAGGCCCCTCCGTTGTGTCAACGCACGTAGGTCTTCTTTTTTTTTCTAATGCCCGGGTCCACACTAAGCGAAACATTTGGATTTGCTAACAATGTATTCAAACAAGTCGTAAAAAAATTTTCTAATGCCGGGTATACACTGCTAACAATGTTCGCGAGCAAAAAGTGCGGATAACAATGTCCGCGAACAATGTAGCTAACATGTTCGCTTAGTGTGGGGACCCCGCATAATACAACGTATAAAGTCTCTTCTTACTCTTAACATTTACACATTGCCTTTCTACCAATACCATCGCGATTTTCTGCAGTTTCCTGCTAGGTCTGAGACACCTGTCAGAACACTCAGATCTTCTCCCATTACTGGGCTCTCCTGTATCCCTGATACGGTTGCGCCAGTGTTCGCCCTATTCAATTCACCCAGGTAAGAAAAAAACAGTATCCCACCAATCGTCTAACGTAAATATCTTTACTTCATATTTATATAATATACCAGCCGCGCGATTAGATCAGTGGTTAAAGGAGCTCGCTTGCCATGCGGAAAGTCCCGGTTTCGATCCCCCGTTCCGACAAAAATGTGGTATCCTTAATTTGGTTTTACAATTGTTTGTAAGGGATACCTTCCCGGTGTGCTCGTGTTGACCCATCCACCAAAATGGAAAGATTTGGTGTCACTTCTCGCGCATACTACGGGATGGGCATTAGCTCCTGTTTCATGGCCTATAAAATAAAAAAGGCCTTGAAGCACTCATCTTTAAAAAAGAAAATGTACAATGAATAGGTATTTTCAACTATTCCTGTTCATTTAAAAAAGAAAAACAATTTAAAAACATAGATTCTCACTCGTTACCAGCATCTAATTAATTTTAAAGTAACATTCCTACTGCATGATTTAATAGTATTAATGTTTAGCATCACTGTATGGCACCAAAGTAGCCCACATAATTATCAATCGCGCACTGTTTGGCTGGGTACTGAACTTTTTTTTCCTGGTGATAATATAGTCTGATGTTATGAAAAAGACAATATTATGAAAACCAAACAGGATTAAAGTTAAAATGACCCAAAGACCCCCCTTTTGTCGGAGTTTGGACCTATCACGGTGCTCTACAGCCCGAGTTGAGAAAATAGTCTGGCTTATTTTTAACTATAACCAGTTCTAGAATTGGGTTTCCTTATTTTTTTTGTACTCGTAGTTTAATAAAAAACGCCCATACGGTTTTTTCTTTTTTTTTTTTTTTTTTTTTCCATAGGGGTACCAAATATTGAGTTATTTCAAAAAATCATATCTGGGAAAACCTCAAAAAACCCGCCCTTCCCACCCCCAAACCATCTCGAATTTTTTTCCCCGAGTTCCTCTGATCTCATACTCGTAGCATTAATAAATTGAAATTTCTATTTTAAAATCTGAGCCATTTAAGAATTTTTTCCATATATGTTTTTGTTCCACTTGTGGCCCCAAAATTTTTTTCCTGTTTTCTTGATGGGCTGTCATTGATTTTCCCTTATTTTTCCTTTCTCCCAGTCCCGTCACTCTCTCTCAGCTTCCCCTCTAACAGCAGTATCCCCGGCTTACGTTAAATGCCATCCTTGCCGGGGGGCTTTGTTTGGCAATTGCTTTTGTTTCCGTCGGTTAATAACGGGTGCCCCCAACGAAGGCAATCGATCCCGCCCAATGAATGAAAGCCCGCAGGACTGGGAAAGGGGGGGGAGGGAGTTTTTCAAAACCCAAAGAAGGAAACTTTTTAAATTTTTAATTCCCAGTTTTTTTGTATAATTTTCACTGTTTTAAAGGTGTATTTTAAGCCAGCGTTCCCAAGGCACCGGGGTTTTCCCAGCTTATTAGCCCTTTTCCCCCGGGTCGAATAGGGGTGAGGTTAAATTGGTATGGGTTTAGAGTTTCCCCCTTTGGGGGGTGAAACCGTCGTGACATGACCGGCAGTTTGAAAACGACGTTAAAAACCGGTGTATTTAAAACAGCGTCGATGGCCCCCTTGAATACACCAGTTTTTCGTTTGTGACTGAAGTTAAGAAATATCCCGCGAAAATTATAAATTGGGTGGGCGACACTCTTAAAATTTAACCCTGAAATGCGGTTTTCCCCCGGGCCCAATTAGGCTGGGTAAGGAAAATTTGAAAGAAATATTAAAATTTGACTGCTAGTTTTTTTTGAAATTTTTTTATACATATTTACATTATGTGGTTTTTCTTTTGTCCCGAGTTGATAAAAAAAGTAAATAAAAAAGGGAATGAAGATCCCCTTAAAATTTTAAAAAAAGCTTACAATTCATTTACCCCCCATTTGTTTTAAAAAAACTTGCCAGTCCTACATTTCCCCCCAGTTAAAAAGATTTTAGGTCTTTTTAAATTGGGTTCAAAAAAACAAAGTCCCCCCTGTCCCTGATTTTCTTTATGTCTTCAAAATTTATTGTTAAATTTTAATTTAGTATTTGGGATTTTTATGAAAAAAAGGGTTCCCTTTTCGTGAAGAACTTTTCTTAAAGTCCTTTTCCTTTCCTCTCCCCCCAATTTTATCTTTAAGCCATCTATGTAAGTTATTCTTGGAGTTCTAGTTGTATACTTATTTTTAAAGTATTTCCTTTTTAAAATTTTAGAATTTTTTATTTTTCTCTTCTCCTTTCGGAGGGTTTCCCCAAAAATAAAAAAAAGAAAAAAATTTGAAAGATTTGTTTAATTTCATTTTAAAACAGGTAACTTATATGTAAATATTTTTTTTTCCGCTTTAATCAATCAGTTGGTCACCCTAAAATTTTTTCTTTTTCTTTCGTGTTTAATAAATTTTTTTCTTTCCTTTTTCCTATAATTTTTTAATTCATTTTTTTACCCTAATAATTTATAATATATAATTTATACTATGCATTGTAAGTTAT
>CM044961.1:22365619-22451754 GCA_024516035.1 Bactericera cockerelli | reverse complement strand
ACTTCCTCAATAGGTGTCTTCAAAAACTAAAATGCTCTTTTAGGTGTATTCAAACAATAACCGACCTTATTAGCCCGATCGATAAGGCGGCGGACTCGTAATAAGGCGGCAGCGGCCTGCAGAATCATGGTTCGAGTCCCAAGTACAGACAAGATTTAGTGAGGCGAGTTTGAGTGTAATTATGATACGATGATTGTGATTAACACAAATATTATGAGAACTAACTATCAAGGTTGGCTGTATGGAACGGCCTTGCCGACCAATGCCTAAAAACCATCAAAATGTTTTACAATATTAATAATAATAATAATATCGCTTTATTTATACTGCCCGATTAAGACTATTAAATCCCATTATTCCAGCAGTAAGCCCAAGACGTATTATTAAGTGGTAAAAATCCCTAATGGGAGGATAACATGTCATGTCCCGACTGGGTTTCGAAACCCCGACCTCTGGATTACCAGACCTTTACACTGAGCTACCGGTACAGACAATATGTGTCTAGACTGTCTAGGTATACATAATATGTGGTGGAATGTGACTTATTTTTGAGGGATAATGTCTGGTAAGTTGTGCATGTGATGTTCACACCAGATCATTTTCAACTCATGTGTGTAAACATGACACGAAAAGTTCAATAGACTCGAAATGTGTACGTGTTATTTCATCATTGTTGCGTGCGTTATTATATCCATGTTTGAGTTGGCAATCCTCATCATTCGAGTAGTGAGAAGCAGTTTTTCTAGCCTCACAGTCAGTGGATTCGTGTAATAATGCAGAAACTTTCCATTTTTTTGCTAGCTTTTACAGCTTTCTGCATGATAGCAGGTAAGTTTTGTTCGTAAATTGTGTTACCAAAACTTTTATGCAATATCAAACGACCATTTTGAATTTCTTTATCATATAAAATAGTAATGTAATGGGCTGACATTTTTGATTGTCTATTTCCAGCACCAAAACTATTTGTTGTAATGTGAAATAGAAATTTGGTATTCATTGGGTAACAGTTCAAAGATGAAATAAATTTTGCATGCAATCTCTAGGCCCTTATTTGTTGAAAAAAAAAAAAAAAAAAAAAATGTTTCACACATTAATCTGTAGCCCGTATTGAATTGCGAAAATAAAAACCTCACGTGTTAATTATTACCGAGTTCAGTAGCTTGATCGATCGAAAATGAGATGGGCACACATTTGAGATTTATGTATAGCGACAGTAATGGACACGTCATCATATATTATATTTCAGTAGGAACACAGAGTATATAGGAATTCCAACAGTTATTTTTGTGAAAATCTCAAGAATATGCGGAAAATTTTAGGTATGCATTGAGCGGTATCCCCCAACCAATAGTTCCTAATGCAAATTGGACTAACAACTATTTAATGTTTAAACACTTGACCTTTTTTTTTTACAGTTGATGGCACAAACAAAAGGCAAGCAGATACGAACCCCGAAGCAGATAAGTAAGTGTCATCGAAACCAAGTTTTATTTAAGGATTATTGTTTAAAGAGATGTTGATATGGAAAAGCCCATCTTATACTTTCTATGTATTTATATGAATCCCCTCTTATGGGTGATATAAATCACAATTGGCTGAATTGGCGCATTTTCAAAGGTGCCTAGGTGTTGGGTCAACACAAGCGCAACGGAAAATATCTATAAAATATATTTTGCAATGATTTTACGATTAATTTCAATTTAAGATTAGGTGTTGTTCAAAGTATTTTTTAAAGATTAAGGGCGAAAGCAATAGACATTTTTGTAATACAGTGCCGCTAAGTCACGTATTGCGTACTATGTAAGAATTGTAAGATAGGGAAAACCTACGCTCAGCAATAACTTAAGTTATAGAATTTGTCTATTAATTCCACCCTAAAATTTTATTATACCGTTAAGTATATGTCAATTGTGTCATAAATGTGTCCCAAAAAGGTGAAGAATATTTTTTTGTTCTAAGTTTTGTTCAAAGTCTTCATTCATGATTTGTTTTAAGAATATCTTTTCATGTATAGCATAAATCTACCTGATTTGAATTGAATACATATTGCGTCTAGCATAATGATTGAGTCCATCCAAGTGTCCTTCTATCGTCCGTATAAAGGCACTTGTATCATTTGTATTGCTGCTACTGATGTTTTAAAAATATATTGCTTTTTAATTAATATTTTTTGAAATGGCCTTATTTTTATTAAAGAGTAATTTGAAACGTATAATTATGACCAAAATATAGTTAAAATATCTATTTGGGGTTTAAATAAAAACTATTCTTTTCTCCTACAGACAGACGAGCTCAAGCAGTGGCGCTCCTAGTAAAGAATTTTCCCAGCGGATGAGTCTTCTGAGCCAAACCGATGCTGCTGCAAATTTACAGTTGTATTTTAGCAAGAAAAACCCTCCAAAGAAAAGGAAACACACTAAAAAACCAGCTCCAATTAAAAATAATAACACAGAGACAACTATCAGTTCAGGAAGTAGCAACCCCAGTAACGAATTCACCATGACACAGACCGATCGTGCAGAAGAAAGCTACCCTGACGAATCCTACAGAGAGAATGAACTTCCAGTGTCACCAAATTTCCAGAAATTTCTCGATGAAATTTCAAAGGAAAATTTTCCAATTTCCAAAGAACATGAATTTTTAGACAAAAGCTACGCTGACGAAACCTACAGAGAGAATGAAATCCCAGGGACTTCGAATTTCCAGAAATTTCTAGATGAATTTTCAAATGAAAATTTTCAAATTTCCGAAGAACGTGAATTTCCAGAAACAAGCTACGCTGATGAATCCTACAGAGAGAATGAGTTCCCAGGGACAGCTGCACAGCGCAACGAATGGTTAAACGAAATGGATAAAGAATTAGCAGCACTTTTACAGGAATATCCTGCCCCTCTTCCTCCTGCTCCTGCTCCAATTGATGTGGAGTCCTATAAAATTCCTCAGTCTGATCCTGTAGACGACCTACAAGAACATCTCTTTGGTCAACTTCCTGAAAACAGCTTCAAATTGCCTCCTGTTAAGTTGTCTGAATCGGACCTAAAATCTTTTCATTCTAGAGTTTATACTACGTCTGACAATGCTACCAATCAGTAATCTTCTTATTATAATGTTGATTATGCTGTTCTGTTTATGATTTCTATAGTATGTCAAAAGCGTCAGTTGATAATTGATCTTATAGAACTGAATTATCGAGGGAGAGAAAATCAAGTCTAGAAAAAATCTAAAATCATGTAATAAAAAATTATATTGAAAATAAATTAATTAATACATTATTTTCATTTTCAATTTATCAAACACCTCGGCCGAGGTGTGAAGAACGTACAAAGAAAGAGATATATTCTACAGGATATACATTACAGGCAGACAAAATTTCCAGGAAAAACCTGCAGCGCATGGTTAAGGACCATCAATGAAGATAACATGCATGCTAGATGAACAATACTTCTGATGAAAATACTTTAGAAATTTATCGGAAGTAATATACTATACTTTAACAATGTTATTAAAATAATTTATGCTAAACTAATAATAATAATAATACTCTTTAGTGGAAGGTGGTAACCATCAGGCGAGGTTAATGCTCAAAGCATTTTCTACCACTTAACCCTCAGAGTCTTATTATTATGTGGTCACAAACTCAAATGAATGAGGAAAAAATCATGAACTCGGTGGGATTTGAACAAACGGATCCCTACGCTACCTGGATTACCTGACTAGTGCGTTAACCACTTGACTACCAGTACTAACGTAAACTTGCTCCTATTCCTCCTACTACTCTCATTGTATGTCTCAATTCTGATCAAGAACTCATCCATGTCACTCAAATCCTCAATTTTTTAATGTTGTTGGTCCTTTTTTTCCACAAGTTGGAGACCATTTCGTCCAATAACTCCTCAGTTAACACGGGCAGAGGATTCAACACACCATCTTCTGCCTGTGTCAAGTGACCAGGAAGCTGAGGAAGAGAATATGTCTGGTATGAACCTCCTTATGTAGCTGGTCCTCCATCATAACCTCCTTGAGTAACTGATTCTCATCGGTAGGTTACAGATCTTCCGCAGTCTTCTTCTTTCACTATGCCTTTTCCCAAATTTAATTTGAATCGGCAGTTATTTTAAGAGCATTAAACAAAATGCCAGTGAAATCCTTACCGTGTTTTCACTTTCTTTTATCTATAAAATGAGCAATAAAAGTTAATCATTAGAAGAAGGAGTGTAAAAAAATAACCAGTAGAGTAAGTAATAAAGTTGAGATCAATGTCACGTATGCGAATTCCGAGAAAACAGAGAGTGCAAGTATTACCTACTTCAAGACTATGTCAACTGTCAAATCAGTTAAATCTTAAACTGGAAAAATACTAATCCCACAAGTATTCCATTCCAACTACTTTCTATGGTCTAACTTAACAATCACCTGTGCCCATTGGCTTTCTAATAATTATAGACATGAGAAAAAAAGAAATGAAAGCAGTTGTAAACAAAACATGTACTTAAAATGTATTGATGTTCATAATGTACATTGCATGTACCTATACTTAACAGTAGTTCTTATTATCGAATAGGCATGTTTACTTGTTTAGCCTCCGTGATAAAACGGTTGTGACTACTGCTCATGTTCCATTGGTTCGATCCCAGGTTGGGCAGGATTTTTTGACGAAAAATTCTGTTCCCTGCCAACATGTAGGGCTGGCATTTCTAACCCAAGACAGGCTGGCTGAGGTAAATGTTGGTAGCTGGTACAATTCCCTGCGAATGGAGAGTAAATCCCTTGTCTCGAATAACCCAGATGTTCAAGAGAACTCGATTTTTTTAACAATTATTTCTGATTTATAAAGTAGTAGTTGAGGTAAGTAAAAGTTACTATTTGTTCAAGAACACGTGTTGTATTGGTATTCAGGGTAAGTCTGTTCTGTCCGCGAAGAAATAATCAACAAAATTACACTCCAAATACCTCGAGTGACATTCACCTGGAAACATACGTGACTGATGTGACGTGTAAGAGAAATCAAAATCAATAAATCAGTCTAAAAGGCCAATAAATCAGTCTAAGAAATGCATTTCGACTCATTTATCCATTAATCACATTTTTAATGTTCCTCAAGTTCTTTTATTCGACGACTGACCCACCTGATGGATCTCAGAAATTGTAATTTGACATAGGTCTGATTGTTGTGACATGCAGCTGGCGATGTTTTCTTCAGTAAATCATTTCACAGACTCACAAATTCGAAGAATTTTTTAAAGAAGATCGATCTAAATTTTGAAAGAAATACACAGCTATAAACATTTATTTATTCATTCAATCAATCATCGTGACCTTCTTTTTCTTCGTCTTTCTTACCGGGAAAGAAAGAATTCTTTCCCGGTAAACCGAAACTGTCAGGGTCCGAAATCTGTTAATTACCATAAAGTATAGGTAATGGCAGGTAGGTATACTTATACATGACTACAGGCTGATCGAATAGGTCCTATTGGTTGGTCCAGCATCTAAAGGAGATGGGTTTTTTCTCTAATCCTATCTATGTATTTATGGACCTGGGAATCTAGCAAGCTTCCATACAGACAGACGAACTATGTACATATTTGCGCAAATATGCTATCGAACTTGGCAAATTTGTAGATATACAATTATACATACATATACATAGCTAGCGCATACCATACACAGGGGATCTGTTCTACGAACATCATTCTTTGCGCAAACGGCTTGCTTGAAATGTCTACCAATTGTTATTATTATTGAATACTTTATTAATATAGGACATTTATATACAGACAAGTAATGACAAACCTACTTTCAAATAAAGGTATTTAATTTAGGTATGATACTATGATAGATAGCAATTGCTTCAGCACTGAATTTTTTTAAAATCTAGGGGGAAAAATAAACTCAATCTTTTTTCTTCACTGATGAATATTACTTCCGATATCACCTCTTTCTTTTATGTTCCTGAACAGGATATGCCTACTCGAATTCAATTAAAAGAGTTGACACAAGATGACACATCCTCTGAAGAAATGTCATGCAAGGACTCAACATTATTTGATGTGACATCCCGCTTCCATTTTTAAAAGAGAAACAGGAGTTTCTTTTTGTCTCCATCCTTTGCGCGAAAGTTAATAAAACAGGGTGACACGAGAAAGCGCTGGTCACAGAAAAAGCCAATCCGTTGCAAATTTATCCGGGTCACTGAAGAAATATGAATCAATGAAATAATAATTCAAAAGGCATCTTTTTTTTTCTTCTTTTTTTTTAAAAAGTTAAGTGGGCCCCGGAACCGCTTTTGCATTACTTCAAGGCACTTTACCTTTAAATCCATGCCATTCCGGAAACGGAAAACTTCGGTCAGAAATTTCCGCTCCGGCCGGGATTTGAACCCGCAACCTCCGGGTCAGTAACCAATGCTCTTAACCACTGAGCCACGGAGGTCGGCCTAAGACATCTTAGGAAAAGGCTATTGGGTGTAGTGTATGGTCACCTCCTCGAGGTAAGTTAATACATACAGAGGATCGCTCAATGAACTGATGACAAAATGGGCATGAAAATCTACGAAAGAGAATGAGTTTCATACCATTTCATAATTGGAAATCGTGACTGAATCAATTACTTATAAAAAGAAACAATACTTCATCTTTTACCCATAAAATGTTCGGAAGAAATAAAAAATAATAAAACTCATCAAGAGATAACAATCATCTTTGAGTAAGCAGTAATAAAATTAAGCTTCCTGCCTACTTGAGATGAACTTTGGACTTTTTAGATCCAGATCCTGATAAAGCTCAATCCAATATCCATTAAAAACTTTTTTTAAGAGCTATGGAATAAAAACAGAAAAAATACGGAGAGGTCAAAGTACTCTAACGATAAGATTGAAAAGCCTTATGAAATTTTAGGGAAAACTTCATAATTATCATGAGTCTTGAGCTTTTTCTCGAAGAATTTCTCGAAGAACTTCACACAATCACTTTGAGCTTCTCAATCACTTAAAAGAAAGAAAATAGTCGAAGTAATAATTCGACAGATGATTAGAGATACCTAATACCTACCCAGCAAGAGATTTTATTTTAATATTCGATCCAAATCAAGGCACAGGAGCTACGGTCTGATGTTGGCCTAGTTGAGAGACAAGACCCGAATAAATCTCTATTATAAAATCAGATAGGTTTGGGAAAAGGCAAAGTAAAAGAAGAAGATAAAATGAGATGAGAAACAGGGAACAAGAACAAAAATGAAAATAAGACGATTGGGTTGCGAAGATATAGTGCTGAAATGTTGATTTTAATGTACATAAATTTGATTTTTACTGACAAAAAAGGTGGTCAGGAGGTTATGAATCGTCCAGAAATACGAAAAAAAAAAAAAAAAAACGGGGCAAATTTTTTTTTAATTTTTTTGCTCCGATTTTTTTGCAAAAACGAACACAATAATTCCGTTTTCTAATATTAGAAATTAATCGGAAGTAAACTCATTTCAACACAGCCAACATTAATATCATGATGATCTGACAAGTTTCATTTTCTTATAGACCCTGTAAAGTTATAGACATAATATATACGCATACATAAACGGCTATAACACTACTATAACACATCTATAATACTACTATAATGGTGATGGTAACAATGTGACCATTTAAGATTGGCTAGGCCATTAGAGATTTGCATCTTACGACCCGTGACCCCTGGACAGCCACCTCAGTGATTCACCTCTTCAGTGTAGTGAGACTCAAGTTGAGGACATTTTTTTTTAAACAGAAAATCTAAGATTGGAATTAATAGAACTTTTCGTAATACTATAAACAGGGAGTAGACCAGCAGTCTGGCTGGGGGACTATAAACAGGGAGTAGACCAGCATTGGCTTGGTTCTGGGGGCCGTTGTCAATTATTAGCCTCCTTGTAAAGACAGTGGTAGAAGTGCAGAGACATTCCTCCACTGTCTGGCTAACATCGTTCACGATGACGCCACCCTATGATGATGTCGACCAAAGTCTAAATGTTGCGTATTGTCTTATATGAGGAAAATCAGTGCTAAGTTAAGAACATGACTTAAGAACTCAATTTCATCTATTAATTTCGCCCTTGGATTTTTATGATCCACCCGAAATGGGTGATGAAAAAAAAAAAAACATGATAGAATAATCCCAGACGAGCATATGGATGGATCAGGGTGCATGTGGATGGACCTGAGATTAAGGCATGTGCTAATTTTAGGAATTAAAAGTGTTTATTTTTTATTTATGCTAACAAAAAATTCTGTGACGGATGATTCAGGTAATTGTAGGTAAAAAAAAAATTAATTTTACTATAAGTACATTTCTAGTGTTTAAAGTTTCCAAAAGTTTGTATGTCGGAATCGATATACTAAAATATTCCACAAGCCAAAATTTCGAACATTTTAAAAAAAAGTTTGTTCTTCTTCGTCTTGCAAAGAATAAGTATGTAAAGTCGTGGAATTTTATCGCAAATTTCTGCGGTTTCCCGCCAAAACATTTGGCTGTCAGGTTTTTTGGTTGAGAGCCGACATAATTCAAATACTGGGCTGAATTCTGGTTCTCAAAGTAGGTCAGATCGTCTTTTCTTAAAAACAATAATGGAGGTGGCTAATGATAATAATAATAGACTGGTCGTGATTGATGATCGCAATTCGATCTCCAAAAAACATCTAATCGTTCAACTAAACGTTTAAAATCTTTGCTGTACAAAAAAAACCACCAATTCAATCGGAATGTGTAAATAGCACGTTCCATTGTTTGTTTTTTTCTCCTCTCAAATTTTGCTGAGAATATTGTAAGTATGATTGTGATTGGAATAGGCCATTCACAACTGTATCATTGTTGAGCAGAATAGCTGAAATTGCTGTGAAACTTACGTGGGTAGGTACTTTATTTTAATATTTCCAATGCGTGTGTGAATTTTTTGTTTAATTTTGCTATTCAAAGCCCGCAATGGTAAACTTAATGTGTACTAACAGATTTTACTTTCACAATACATGATGGATTATGGGATTAAGAACACTTCCAGCGACCAGCGCGTTCCCATTATCGTAATGCCGCAGGGTTAGGTGGTAGAAAATGCTTTAATAGTCTAGTAATCCTGGCTTTTAAAAATGCAAGTTTTGGTGTAGTTTTGATTTTTTGTACCATAGTGTATTTTGAGCTGCTGAACACGAATCTGAGGTTTGCCAACAAAAATTTTACCGGCAATTTTTTTTACAGGCAAAAAACAGGCAAAAAATTGGACTATTTTTAGTTTTTCTGAAATATCTCCCAAGTGATTTAATTAACGCCAACACTAACTCCATACAAAGTTGTTCACAACTAAATTTCCTACATTTCATATTCTACGAAAAAATTGTGCGACCAACCTTTGAGCTTTGAGGGCGCCCGCAAAATGCAGGCAAAAAATCAAAAGTGGCCACATTTGCGTTTTTTTAAAATTTTACTTCAAAATAACGCTCCTGACAATATTTTTGGCAGTTAAAGACGTCATTGATGGCTTACAGGCTAAATTTTCAGACTTTTTCAGCCTTTTAGAAAGACCTTTGCAGCCTTTTGGAGTGATCACAGTCACCTGTGTCTATCTAGAACCCTGGTTTTAAAACAAAAAGTTTTGCTGTACTTGTGATTTTTGGTAATATAGTGTATTTATAGCTGCAAAGTATGAATTTGACGTTTGCCAACAAAAAAATTGCCGTCATTTTTTTTAACAGGCAAAAACGGCCTGAATGGAGCTTTTTTCAGTTTTTAACATTATCTCCGAAACTATGCATTTCAAAGCAACGTTGGGTGAATACTAAGTTCAACATAACTGAATTTCCTACATATTATGTTCCCAATATTTTTTTGTGAAAACAACCTTTGAGCTTTGAGAGCGTCCTCAAAGCCCAGGCAAAAAGTCAGAAAAGGCAAAATTTGAAATTTTTGAAGTTTACCTCGACATAAACTTCTTGGCAGTGTGAATGACATTAATAATGGTTTAAAGGCTAAATTTTTTGACATTTACAGTACATCTTTGTGAGGGACTTGGATCAGGGTCCTCCATTGATGGCATGATATCGCAATGCAAGCATAGAGCGGAGCAGGAGAGTCCTTCTTTCCTGCAGTCACAGTTTCCTGTACATTTGCAGGAAACGAGCTTCAGCAATTCGGGGGGAGCGGGGGCAGAGTGATTTAATATAGGTTCTAGACCTGTTTGAGTTTGCTTCCATCCCCATTCTTCAGGAGCTTTACTTACTCCCAACCATTGTTGCACTTGATGGTACAGGGTACACCCTGAGGGAGTGCACACGGTGGTAACGCAGCAATGTTGGAGTTGATTCTAAAGGCTACCTTGGTATAACATATGTATCGCAGATGGTTAAGTGAAGACGGACTTTTTCCACTGGACGCATACAAATGTATCAAGAAGCGTTCTCCTGCTGCCGCTACAGAGTCTTGGGAAGCTTTAAAGTCTTTGAAGACGTCTATAACTTTTCCAAGACTAGGACTTTTTACAAGGGTTTTTAAAATTTTCCCTATTTCCTTGTTTAAAGAGAGCCGACGTCTTATCACACCTGCTCATTGCATGTAGAAAGAGGATGTGTTCTTTCACGCATGAGGAAGTTGCAGCTTCAAGGGGTGAATACAAAGCTGGACAAATGGTCTGCTTTCCAGGTTTTAAATAGAAGACATTGTCAACTTCACAGAGCACAATCAAGATTACTAATATTCCCCTACTATAGTAACAGTCTCATTTGAGTGCGGTCGTAACAATCAGTACGCCTGCATCTTCTTCTGCCTGCTTATATTGCAAACCTGCTTCTGAAAGTTTGGTAGCAAGTAAGTCAATGAGACGACTCTTATTTCTTGGATTTGCTAGAAAATTATCTTTTGACATTGTTGGTGTCATGGTGTCATCAAAAAGCATGTCTGCAGATGAGAGAGTCCTCGTTCTCCTCATACGCTCAGCTGTCTTTGTTCCTCTTTGAATATCTTCAGGCTAGCCATCGAAGACAACTACTGCCCCAGGATATTTGGAGATAACATACTGCATGTATCTGTCACAGTTTGAAGAAAATGATGCATTTGTAGGCCAGACAACTCTGTGTAACAGGAATTCCCCATCAATTACATATTGCACCTGACCTGTAAAGTGCTTGTTCGTCAGGGGCTTAAGATCTTTGTATAGAGTGGACTTTGTTCCTTTTCTCATGCATCCTTTGTCAAAAAGTGACAGAGAATAAGGTCCTAGATCGTAGCTCAAAAAGTTTTCGAGTTTTTCGTTGGAATGCTTAGCAAATGAAATCCGTTGGAACATCTCCATTCTATTTTTGTTGTCTCTTTTTACTCCTGCATCCTTCAAAGCAACGTGTTGATCAGAGCTAGAAAGCGAAACACCACAGTCCTAGATTGATGCAAGTGATCCTGATCTAGATCCAGGTATTACAAAAAATCTGCAAAGGTCACGAAATTTAGCTTCTAAAGTTTAGACCTTTAGAGTCTAAACTAAACAATATCATACACACTGCCAAGTAGGTTATGTCGAGGTAAAACTTCAAAAAGTCCAAATTTGCCTTTTCTGATTTTTTGCCTGGGCTTTGAGAACGCTCTCAAAGCTCAAAGGTTGGTTGCACAAAAAAATATTGGGAACATAATATGTAGGAAATCCAGTTATGTTGAACTTAGTATTCACCCAAAGTTGCTTTGAAATGCACAGTTTCGGAGATATTGTTAAAAACTGAAAAAAGCTCCATTCAGGCCTTTTTTGCCTGTTAAAAAAAATGACGGCAATTTTTTTGTTGGCAAACGTCAAATTCATACTTTGCAGCTATAACTACACTATATTACCAAAAATCACAAGTACAGCAAAACTTTTTGTTTTAAAACCAGGGTTCTAGATAGACACAGGTGACTGTGATCACTCCAAAAGGCTGCAAAGGTCTTCTAAAAGGCTGAAAAAGTCTGAAACTTTAGCCTGTAAGCCATCAATGACGTCTTTAACTGCCAAAAAATATTGTCAGGAGCGTTATTTTGAAGTAAAATTTTAAAAAATCGCAAATGTGGCCACTTTTGATTTTTTGCCTGCATTTTGAGGGCGCCCTCAAAGCTCAAAGGTTGGTCGCACAATTTTTTTTGTAGAATATAAAATGTAGGGAATTTAGTTGTGAACAACTTTGTATGGAGTTAGTGTTGGCGTTTATTAAATCACTTGGGAGATATTTCAGAAAAACTAAAAATAGTCCAATTTTTTGCCTGTTTTTTGCCTGTAAAAAAATTTGCCGGTAAAATTTTTGTTGGCAAACCTCAGATTCGTGTTCAGCAGCTCAAAATACACTATGGTACAAAAAATCAAAACTACACCAAAACTTGCATTTATTTCGCTATTTTTGGGCTTGCGGTACTAGACTATAAGCATTAACCTCGCCTGGTGGTTAATTTACACTAAAGATTGTTGTTATTATTATTATTACCGTTGCTATACCTACATACATACAATTACTTTTCCTCTAGAGGTGAGAGTAAACCCTGTAAGTACCAAAGTGCAGATCTGAAAATTCTTACCTCGCAAGAGTTCAAACCCGAATCACCCGGGTGCAAGTCAAAAGTGGGCTTGATAGTTTATTATTATTGTTATATGACAAGATATTCTCACATTTTCAGATTTCGAACAAATAATAATAAATAAAAAACTTTTTGTGATTTTGACGTCTTGGGGTTTTTTGGCTTTAGTAGCCCAGGCCATTCCATAGAGCCAAGTCTTGGGCTTACTGTTAGAATAATCCCCCAAAAAACACTACGTGTACAAATAGTCGTCAAGTGTTGGAATGATTAAAAAGAACTGATATCAAAAACGTCAATTTTCTATGTTTGAAGGAATTATTTTTCACGTAATTAGTCTCTTGATAATTCAACCAAAATAATAGCCTCACAACAACAATACACCTTTGAGCAAACTTCGATTCGGTATTTTGAGAATTTAACCAAAAAAATAGCCACTCAACAAGCAATGCTCTTGTAAGAACAAAACAGTGTGCAGTCAAGGACGTGGTTCTGTAACTATGCAACATTGTTCTTACAAGAGCATTGTTTTGTTGAGTGGCTATTTTTTGGTTAAATTCTCAAAATACCGAATCGAAGTTTGCTCAAAGGTGTATTGTTGTTGTGAGGCTATTATTTTGGTTGAATTATCAAGAGACTAATTACGTGAAAAATAATTCCTTCAAACATAGAAAATTGACGTTTTTGATATCAGTTCTTTTTAATCATTCCAACACTTGACGACTATTTGTACACGTAGTGTTTTTTGGGGGATATCACTACTTTTTGATTTAATTGATTTTCTTTTGATAGATGAAATAAAAACTAATCAACAATTAACAGATAAAAGAAAAAAGACTTTTAATTTAAGGATGTTGCGATACGCAGTAATATTATAAGACTATCATATAAAATGTTGGGTAATTTATATTGGAGTACGAGTAGTGAGGTGACACTACCTTGTTTAATGAAAAAAGTTATAATGAGTTGCATGCTCGAAAATTATATTGTGACCCAAGTACTGTTCTGTAAATAATTACAATTGCAAGGAGGAAAAAAAAACCTTGAAAAGATGCTGGAAGAATATTTCATAGTACTTGCTAAATATTATCCATAGATAATATCGGAATAATTAAGTACCTCTCTCTGCTGGACCCAGTTCTAGAGATGGGTATTTGGGTAGTATTGTAATTGTAATACCGAGTATTTCATAGATCCGGTACCCGGTATGCTACCCGGCCCCGGTGTGTAATACCAAGTATTTAATAGATACTTCGATACGTCGGTACTCGGTTCCAGTGTGTAATATCGAGTATTTCATAAAACCGGTACCCAGTACGGTACGCGGATCCAGTGTGTTATACCGTCGCCAGTGTTGTGCTCGGGTACCTAATTTTATTTTGTGCCCGGTACATGTACTTTTGTAACAGTACCCGGTATTTTTTGGGTACTTTTCGGGTACGTTATCCTTATCTATAGTAATAAGATTTGTCTAAATTATTTTAACGATCAAACTAAATAAAATACCAAATTAATAGTTAGCCTTCAATGAGGTCTTGAACTCCAAGTTGCAGGTTAAAAGTGTAGTAAGCTAGATTTTAGTATTATTTAAAATTACTATTAATTTATTATTGTTATCACAATCAGGAAATAAGAAAATACATTTATTAAAAATAAGGCTTACTCCTTTTTATTTTAAGTATGAATTTGTAAACAAAAAATAACTAGAATGTAGAAAAAATAGTATTCTACCATATATTCGTATGTAAAACAAATTTGAAGAAAATCGGTTCTGTGGTTTTGGAGATACAAATGATTTAGTCGAAAAAATCAAAATTGCCACGTGTATACAATGTGAAACAATCACGAGGAAGTATTGTGTCCAAAATTGGCAGTGTTTTTTTATTTATATTTATATATATGGTACATATTTCTAAATTTTGAATGAGATCTATGTAATTTACGATTCAAAATACAAAAGTATTGATCCAAATCAATGCTTTATTTGGACTGTCAGTGGCCAGCGTAATGTCATGGTTGTATCTACTGCCCGTAGTCCAGACATTTCGAGTTCGATTCCCGGTTGTTATAGACTTTTCAAATATTTTTTTTCCCCTCTAAACACGTGAGTCTGGAATCACAGCCCTACCCAGGCTGGGTGAGGTAAATGTAGGTAGCTGGAACGATTCCCAGCGAATGGAGGGTAAAACCCCTCGTACTGACTAGTTCAAATCAGGACGTTAAAACCAAATACAATCAACTGGTCAAAAATGAACTCGTTAAAAAACGGACAACTCTGTTTCGTGATTTTGTTTACAATACAATTTTATTTATATTATGTACCTATGTACATTGTACATGTACATGGTAGGTAGATGGAAATTCGATCTTGGTAAAATAAAGAGGGAAATGAAAGTACCGAGTATTATTGTATGTTCCAAAATTGCCTCTTACTATGGCTCTAAGAAATATTGACCCATATATTTGCCTAACTTCGAGTTACTAAACATGGTGTCAATTCAGCATAATCAGTAGGTAGATATAAACAGAAGAAGTGAGAAATTATACTAGATATACATTGAATAATTATAAATTAATAAGCAAGCATAGATATATCCATGGAATATACCCTGAAATTTTCAACTCGATTGGACAAAAAATGCAACTTATATCATGTTACATACGACTTATATCATGTTAGGTAGATGGATAATTAGATTGTGACAAATCAATGTTGATCGAGTTAAACCATACTCACTTCGTTCGAAATTAAACGTTCATAGGAGGTTGACTCAAACTACCAACTACTGTTTTTTTTTTCTCACGAGAAAACCGGACATCCAAAGTACAGACTAAAAAAAAATTCTACCTAGCCGGGATTCGAACCCAGGTCACCTTGCAAACTTTGTGTTTTACCTACACCAGTCGACGACCACAGAGACTGCTCAATACATAATATTTTATTATAATTTATCATTGTTTTGATCTACATTAATCAATATTTTTCCTCATACTGGCCAATATTTTGTACATTTCTCATATTAAGGAGCGCGGTAGCGCTCCGACCCGCCAAGTCAATCGAAATAGTTCGCGCGCTACCAAGAGTATACTATACGCGACAGCAAAGTAGCACATTTCGTGTAGTTGTAGGAGAAAAAGTACAAGTGATGGAGGAAATTGAACTACATATATAGATTGGGGCACGATAATAGACAAGCTTTTAAAAAAGAAACATCGAAATCGTTTGAGTTAAGTTGGTCAAAAACACACTGTAAAAACGTCATTTTTTTTCAAAAAATTCTGCTTCTTCTTTGACGTTGACCGCTCTACAGCCAAAACTACTGGACCGATTTTCATGAACGATGGCTCATTTTTTTTCTTCTGGGTGGTAGGTGTGCCTTTTTATGGTTTCATTATCCCAAAAGCTACCATTTGGCCGTTAATTAGGAAAAGGATCACTTTCAGAGCTCAGAATAACATTGGAGTATAGATATTTAATCTAGTTTATTATGTATATACCTATTCATTCACAAACCTTTCAATCCACATGTCCCGATGTGAAATTGTATAAAGGTATACTAACCCATAAATAGTCGCCGGTGCTGAGTGAGTTAGCGCGCTAAGCTTACCACGCATGGTGGCCTGTATTCGATCCCCAGCTGGGCAGGAATTTTTCTGCACTTTACTTGGGTGTTTGGGGTCCACTCATACCTCGTGAGGAAAAATGAGTAGTTACTGAATAAGTAACGACCAGTGACGGCATTACCAGAGTTAAAATAAATTAATGTAATAGAATTTGAAAAGTAAAGGAGGCTCTTAGTAATGCTGCACTACCCACAAAATTTGTGAAGAGGCCTTGTGCTTGACCACAAATAATTTCATACATACATAGCTATAATAAACCTGTAATGCCCAAGGAGTGAAAAAGACAAGATTTTTTTTTTTCTTCTAAAATGTTGGTTAGGTATATTAGGTTCAAAAATGTAAAAAAAAATCTCTAGTACCCAATGTTACATAATGTATGTGTAACATGAATGTCATAAATATTTGGGGACCTTTTTAAGTGGGAAATGTAGAAGTTTCATAGAAAACTTTGTAAAAGCCCCTACACTACCTAATACCTATTCCTAATTAGGAATGTTAGGTACATAGGAAGTGAAAGGCTTTTTCCTCCCTATCCAATTCTCTCTAGTAAATATTTCTTTCACTGGCCGCTAAAAATATTATTAAGGAGCGCGGTAGCGCTCCGACCCGCCAAGTCAATCGAAATAGTTCGCGCGCTACCAAGAGTATACTATACGCGACAGCATAAGTAGCACATTTCGTGTAGTTGTAGGAGAAAAAGTACAAGTGATGGAGGAAATTGAACTACATATACAGATTGGGGCACGATAATAGACAAGCTTTTAAAAAAGAAACATCGAAATCGTTTGAGTTAAGTTGGTCAAAAACACACTGTAAAAACGTCATTTTTTTTCAAAAATTTCTGCTTCTTCTTTGACGTTGACCGCTCTACAGCCAAAACTACTGGACCGATTTTGATGAACGATGGCTCATTTTTTTCTTCTGGGTGGTAGGTGTGCCTTTTTATGGTTTCATTATCCCAAAAGCTACCATTTGGCCGTTAATTAGGAAAAGGATCATTTTCAGAGCTCAGAATAACATTGGAGTATAGATATTTAATCTAGTTTATTATGTATATACCTATTCATTCACAAACCTTTCAATCCACATGTCCCGATGTGAAATTGTATAAAGGTATACTAACCCATAAATAGTCGCCGGTGCTGAGTGAGTTAGCGCGCTAAGCTTACCACGCATGGTGGCCTGTATTCGATCCCCAGCTGGGCAGGAATTTTTCTGCACTTTACTTGGGTGTTTGGGGTCCACTCATACCTCGTGAGGAAAAATGAGTAGTTACTGAATAAGTAACGACCAGTGACGGCATTACCAGAGTTAAAATAAATTAATGTAATAGATTTTGAAAAGTAAAGGAGGCTCTTAGTAATGCTGCACTACCCACAAAATTTGTGAAGAGGCCTTGTGCTTGACCACAAATAATTTCATACAGACATAGCTTATAAAAAACCTGTAATGCCCAAGGAGTGTAAAAGACAACATTTTTTTTTCTTCTAAAATGTTGGTTAGGTATATTAGGTTCAAAAATGTAAAAAAAATCTCTAGTACCCAATGTTACATAATGTATGTGTAACATGAATGTCAAATATTTGGGGACCTTTTAAGTGGAAATGTAGAAGTTTCATAGAAAACTTTGTAAAAGCCCCTACACTACCTAATACCATTCCTAATTAGGAATGTTAGGTACATAGGAAGTGAAAGGCTTTTTCCTCCCTATCCAATTCTCTCTAGTAAATATTTCTTTCACTGGCCGCTAAAAATATTATTATACAAAGTAAAATAAATTGAAGCTTTTATATGTTGCAAATACCATCGGAATTTGTTAACAGTCCAGTTAGCTCAGTGTTAAGGCGGCACTTGTGTAAAGCTGGAGATGCTAGAGGTCCGCGGATTCGAGCTGAGACATGTATTTTTTTTTTTTTAACAAAATACTCTTTACTTGTTTTAGTTTTACATAATTTACATTAAATTTAGTGAGTTTATAGGTACTATTAACCTTTTTTTGTTGTGGGTTGTGTTGTACCTCATTTATATATAAAATAAAAAATTAACAGTAAAAAAAAATATATTTATACATTTATTACTCAACACAATAAGCTTCGTTCTCAGTATTTCTTTCACAGAAATTAATTGTAAAAATTTATAGTTATCCCCCATTTGGGATTTTTACCTCATAATAATACATCTTGGGCATACTGCTGAATAATGGATTAAAAGTCCTTATTATTATATCTGACATAAATTAAGGAAATATGTTCAGGTGTACCCACTATTTGAACCAGTTGAGGGGCCCATCTGATAAAATGAATGGCACACACAGCATCCTTGTAAAAATCTGTGACACAGTGCCAATTTATGAAACGGGATTTTTTTTTTTTTTTAAAGTGGGGTTTAACGTCGCTTTCAACTGCCATGGTCATATCACGACGGGGTTTTACCCTCCATTCGCAGGAAACTCACAAACCTGCTACTCACATTGAGCTCGCCCAGCCTGAGTGGGGCCGGGAAAAGCCAGCGTCACGAGAATTAGAATTTGAATGGTCACCCATCCAAGTCTTAACCTCGCTGGATGTCGCTTAACTTCGGTGTTCTGAAGGGAACCGGTGTATTCAACATGCCATCGACGCTGGCTCTGAAACGGGATTAATTTTAGAATAACCCGGACTATCTCTCTAATCGTTCTTCGACTTGAGGGAGGGTCTCGCTTGTTATCTTACCTTCTTTTAAACATAATTAACGGAACACAGTGAGAACGAACTCACTAAGTGAGGTTATACGCCAGAGCAAAATTAGCACAATTCTTGTAGTTGTAGGAAAAAAAGTACAAGTGATGAAGGAACTCGGACTATAAATAAATATAGATTGGGGCACGATAAAGACAAGCTTTGAAAAAAGAACCATCAAAATCGTTTGAGTTAAGTTGGAGAAAACCAAACTTTAAAAACGTCATTTTTTTATTTTTATTTTTTTATTTATAAACTCTTTATTAGTAGGAAGAACATATATATATACAGACAAATAATGGTAAATATAAAAATAGACATGTTTTTTCATCATTTTCTGATCCTTCTTTCACGTTGACCGCTCTACAGCCAAAACTACTTGACCGATTTTCACAAACGATGGCAAATTTTTTTCTCGTGAGTGGTAGGTGTGCTTTTTTATTGTTCTACGAGTATTATCCTAAAAGGGACATTTGGCCCTTAATTGGGAAAAGGATCATTTTCAGAGCTCAGAAAAAAGTTGGTGTATAGATATTCAGTATCTAGTATATTATCACTCTCCCAGATGAGTCAAAAGTCGCATATCTACTTTTTAGGTGAAAGAATAATTTGGAGAAGGATACTGTGCTTAGGTATGAATATCAAACTAAAATCTTTATCTTCACATTCAAACTGTTTCATTTATCAACACTTGTTCCTTTAAAGTCATTATTTCATATGTTAAATAGTTTTATATTGAAACAACATGTATCATTCACCCCACACCTATACAGGGCCACTACAAAAAGTTATAAGATCCCCCAAAAAATATCACTTCGTGACATAAAAAAGTCCCGCCAAGTCGTTCCCCAAAAAATTTTCAGTTCCCAAATTCATCCCTCCCTTCCTTCCCAAAAAATATATTAGTTATTTGTGACCTCCCCCAAAAAATTATTGAAATCAATTTATGGCCCCGCCTTTTATTCATTCACCTAAATGCAACAGTATACTTCTTAATAGCCTCTCCTCTCTCTTTCTTCTAATGTCCTCTTTCTTTTGTTCCTTATTGCATGTTGGAATGTTTCCTTTACAAACTCAGAACTTAAGTCTTATTTCCTTGCTCCTTTCACCGACTTGGGCTCTTGGCGGAGTACCACCAAGCAGGTCCGTTCTTAGCCAAAGGAACTGATGTCTTGGTTTTTTTCTAAGATTATATATAAATGTAGACATATGTAAACATGTGTTCCTTGAAAATGAGCCGGAATCGTGACTTGTTCTGATGGTCCAATTCTCGTTGGTGGCAGATATTTTGCAACTTAGATACAGATAATGCATCCTTGGGTCGCGGTCGGCTAGACTTCTCATTTCCTGTTCTCCATAAGAACCATTTTGTTAAATTATCTCTTTTTAATTCTTTCGAAATAGCACTGTCTATTAGATTAAAAAAAAAAATTATTCCCAGTTAGTGGTACTCCGCCAAGAGCCCAAGTCGGTGAAAGGAGCAAGGAAATAAGACTTAAGTTCTGAGTTTGTAAAGGAAACATTCCAACATGCAATAAGGAACAAAAGAAAGAGGACATTAGAAGAAAGAGAGAGGAGAGGCTATTAAGAAGTATACTGTTGCATTTAGGTGAATGAATAAAAGGCGGGGCCATAAATTGATTTCAATAATTTTTTGGGGGAGGTCACAAATAACTAATATATTTTTTGGGAAGGAAGGGAGGGATGAATTTGGGAACTGAAAATTTTTTGGGGAACGACTTGGCGGGACTTTTTTTATGTCACGAAGTGATATTTTTTGGGGGATTATACATATACAAAGTAAAATAAATTGAAGCTTTTATATGTTGCAAACACCACGGAAATATGTCTACAGTCCAGTTAGCTCAGTGGTTAGGGCGGCACTGAGAAAAGCTGGAGATGCTAGAGGTCCGCGGGTTCGAACTGAGACATGTGATTTTTTTTTTAAACAAAATACTCTTTACTTGTTTTAGTTTTACATAATTTACATTAAATTTAGTGAATTTATGAGGTACTATTAACCTTTTTGTTGTGGGTTGTGTTGTACCTCATTTATAATATAAAATAAAAAATTAACAGTTAAAAAAAAATATATTTATACATTTATTACTCAACACAATAAGCTTCGTTCTCAGTATTCTTTCACAGAAATTAATTGTAAAAATACATAGTTATCCTCCCATTTGGGATTTTTACCTCATAATAATGTCACCGATGAAAACGGAGAAAAACTCGAAGAATGGGCGGAACAGAACAACCTTACACTGATTAATGATCCAAAACTTCCATCATCTTTCAACAGTGGCAGATGGCGCAGGGGATACAATCCCGATAATATTTTCGTAAGTAATGTAATCGCCCACCAGACTGTGAAGAAAATGAGCGATCCTATCCCACGCACTCAACACAGAGCAATCATCTGCCAGTTCAAGCCGGTTGTCGAACAAGAAGTCGTCATTTTCAAGAGGAGATTCAACTTTAAAAAAGCCAAATGGAAAGACTTTGCTGCTGACCTTGATAACAGAATCGACAAAATAAAACCAGAAATCAAGTCTTATGAGCAGTTTATCGAAGTTATCAAGAAAGTCTCCAGAAAACATATACCCAGAGGATGCCGCACAAAATATGTTCCTGGCTTAGATGAACACTCCAAATCCCTCTTGGTGCAATACGAAGAACTATACAATAACGACCCTTTTTGTGAGGAAACGATTGAAGCAGGCGAAATACTAATGAACAGCATCTCGGAGTCTAGGAGACAAAAGTGGACGGACATGCTGGAAAATCTTGACATGAAACAAAATAGTAGAAGAGCATGGACCACGGTCAAAAACCTCAGTAACGACCCAACAACACCAAAGAACATCCATAGTAATGTTACACCCAACCAGATTGCTCACCAACTGTTGCTCAATGGGAAAACTAAAGAAAAACAAAAGAAACTGAAAATCACTCGAGATATAGCAAATGAAAAAAACTCATTGGAAGAACCTTTTTTGATCGGTGAATTAGAGGCGGCTATAAAAGAGATGAAATCAAACAAAGCCCCAGGAATAGATGATCTAAAAATAGAACAGATTAAAGAGTTCGGCCCTACAACACTGAGTTGGCTACTACAACTGATAAACAACTGCATCGAGAAAAATGAAATCCCCAAAATGTGGAGAAAAGCAAAAGTGGCGGCGTTACTAAAACCAGGCAAAGACCCGGAAGATCCTAAAAGCTTCCGCCCTATTTCTTTGTTGTGCCAACTCTTCAAAGTCTTAGAAAGAATGGTTCTCAATCGAATTTCATCCACAGTTGACAACATATTGGTCAAAGAACAAGCTGGTTTTCGACCTGGAAAATCCTGTACAGGCCAGGTGCTTAATATCACGCAGCATATTGAGGATGGCTACGAGCGAGGTGACATTACAGGAGTAGTTTTTATCGATCTTACAGCCGCCTATGATACCATCAATCACAATCGTCTCATCTACAAACTGTATAATACAACCAAAGACTATAGTCTTACTAAATTTGTTAAGTGTATATTGCAGAACAGAAGATTTTATGTGCAGTTTCAAAACATGCGTAGTCGATGGAGAAATCAAAAGAACGGCCTCCAGCAAGGTAGTGTTTTAGCCCCTCTGCTATACAACATCTTTAGCAACGACCAACCTGTCTCACCCTCCACAAAACAATTCAGATACGCGGACGACACAGCAGTTTCCACTCAAGCAAAAACCTTTGAAGAAGTTGAATCTAACCTCACAGAAGCACTAAATGAACTTGAATCTTATTATAAAAAGAATCATCTGCAACCAAATCCAACAAAGACCCAGGTTTGTGCCTTCCATTTGAGAAACAGAGAGGCCAGGAGGAAGCTACGGATAGTGTGGCAGGGTCAAATACTTGAACACTCACAAACACCTAAATATCTTGGAGTCACCCTTGACAGATCACTTACATATAAGAAACAGTGTGAAACAACAAAGAAGAAAATAGCAGCAAGAAATAACCTGATAAGAAAACTAACTGGTTCTCAATGGGGAGCACATCCTCACGTACTCCGTACCTCCGCGTTAGCATTGTGCTTCTCCACAGCAGAATACGCCGCTCCAGTGTGGGAAAGATCAACACATTCAAAAGAAGTCGACATTGCCATCAATGAAACTGTTCGGATAACAACAGGATGTCTAAAACCAACACCACTAGACAAAATATATCCGCTCATTGGTATCGCTCCTCCAGCTATTAGACGAAAAGTATGCACTGATGTAGAAAGAACGAAGATTGAAGACGATCAGAGACATCCTATGTATAATCATCAATATCAACCACCTAGATTGAAATCAAGAAAAAGTTTTATTAAATCATCTAAAAGAATTAGAAGCACACCTGAAGAAGAACGACTCAAAATATGGAAGGAAAAAGTTACAAACCCAATTCACGAACTCAGAGAAGAAATTGCTACTGGAGGAAACCTGCCCTTTAATACTTGGAAACCACTGAATAGATTACGCGTTGGTGTTGCAAGGTGTAAAGCAAACCTCAAGAGATGGAATCTTGCAGAGGATGATACATGCCCATGTGGAGAAGTCCAAGACATGCCTCACCTGCTCACGTGCCCTGACCTCGAACAACCCTGCACTCTGCAAGACCTAATCAATGCGAATGAAATTGGAATAAGGACCGCCAGACATTGGAGAAATCTATGACATCATTTTGGTTTCGACGGACTCGGAAAGTAAAGTAAAGTAAGTACCTCATAATAATACATCTTGGGCATACTGCTGGAATAATGGGACTTAAAAGTCCTTATTATTATATCTGACATAAATTAAGGAAATATGTTCAGGGTGTACCCACTATTTGAACCAGTTGAGGGGCCCATCTGGATAAAATGAATGGCACCACACAGCATCCTTGTAAAAATCTGTGACACAGTGCCAATTTATGAAACGGGATTAATTTTAGAATAACCCAGACTATCTCTCTAATCGTTCTTCGACTTGAGGGAGGGTCTCACTTGTTATCTTACCTTCTTTTAAACATAATTAACTGAACACAGTGAGAACGAACTCACTAAGTGAGGTTATACGCCAGAGCAAAATTAGCACAATTCTTGTAGTTGTAGGAAAAAAAGTACAAGTGATGAAGGAACTCGGACTATAAATAAATATAGATTGGGGCACGATAAAGACAAGCTTTGAAAAAAGAACCATCAAAATCGTTTGAGTTAAGTTGGAGAAAACCAAACTTTAAAAACGTCATTTTTTTCATCATTTCCTGATTCTTCTTTCACGTTGACCGCTCTACAGCCAAAACTACTTGACCGATTTTCACAAACGATGGCAAATTTTTTTGTCGTGAGTGCTAGGTGTGCTTTTTTATTGTTCTATTATCCTAAAAGGGACATTTGGCCCTTAATTGGGAAAAGGATCATTTTCAGAGCTCAGAAAAAAGTTGGTGTATAGATATTCAGTATCTAGTATATTATCACTCTCCCAGATGAGTCAAAAGTCGCATATCTACTTTTTAGGTGAAAGAATAATTTGGAGAAGGATACTGTGCATAGGTTTGAATATCAAACTAAAATCTTTATCTTCACATTCAAACTGTTTCATTTATCAACACTTGTTCCTTTAAAGTCATTATTTAATATGTTAAATAGTTTTATATTGAAACAACATGTATCATTCACCCCACACCTATACAGGGCCACTACAAAAAGTTATAAGATCCCACAAAAAATATCACTTCGTGACATAAAAAAGTCCCGCCAAGTTGTTCCCCAAAAATATTTCAGTTCCCAAATTCATCCCTCCCTCCCTTCCCAAAAAATATATTAGTTATTTGTGACCTCCCCCCAAAAAATTTATTGAAATCAATTTATGGCCCCGCCTTTTATTCATTCACCTAAGTGCAACAGTATACATATTAATAGCCTCCCCTCTCTCTTTCTTCTAATGTCCTCTTTCTTTTGTTCCTTATTGCATGTTGGAATGTTTCCTTTACAAACTCAGAACTTAAGTCTTATTTCCTTGCTCCTTTCACCGACTTGGGCTCTTGGCGGAGTACCACCAAGCAGGTCCGTTCTTAGCCAAAGGAACTGATGTCTTAGTTTTTTTCTAAGATTATATATAAATGTAGACATATGTAAACATGTGTTCCTTGGAAATGAGCCGGAATCGTGACTTGTTCTGATGGTCCAATTCTCGTTGGTGGCAGATATTTTGCGACTTAGATACAGATAATGCATCCTTGGGTCGCGGTCGGCTAGACTTCTCATTTCCTGTTCTCCATAAGAACCATTATGTTAAATTATCTCTTTTTAATTCTTTCAAAATAGCACTGTCTATTAGATTTAAAAAAAAAAAAAAAAATATATCCCAGTTAGTGGTACTCCGCCAAGAGCCCAAGTCGGTGAAAGGAGCAAGGAAATAAGACTTAAGTTCTGAGTTTGTAAAGGAAACATTCCAACATGCAATAAGGAACAAAAAAAAGAGGACATTAGAAGAAAGAGAGAGGGGAGGCTATTAATATGTATACTGTTGCACTTAGGTGAATGAATAAAAGGCGGGGCCATAAATTGATTTCAATAAATTTTTTGGGGGGAGGTCACAAATAACTAATATATTTTTTGGGAAGGGAGGGAGGGATGAATTTGGGAACTGAAATATTTTTGGGGAACAACTTGGCGGGACTTTTTTATGTCACGAAGTGATATTTTTTGTGGGATTATAGACCTAGTTTACCTCTTGATGTAGAAATCTCTGAATGAAGTTATGTAACGTTATTATTCCCTTGCTGATCAAATGGTCTGCTGGCAGCTTGGATGAAGCAAAGACGATTGTATCCCTCCCATATTTTAAGTTATATGTGAGGCGAAGATTTTTTGTTACTCTCATAAATCTAAATTCAGTTTTTTCTTTTTATGTCTTCGCTGATTTTTCTAAAATTTTATTTACATCGTAGTATAATTCTGCGTAATTAGATCTTTAGAAAGAACCTTCAGTCATCAACCTGGGATAACTAGGCGTGGCTCCAGGGTTCATTATAGATATTACTTTAGAGGGCTTTAAAGACTTTTCTACTTGTTTCAACCATCTGAAATTAAGTGATCTTATTCACTTTGACTAGACCTTTCTAAAAACACCAGAAATACATCTCTAGGATAACAATAGACGGCTCTGGGCTCCAAAATAAGTATTCCTTTCAAAGGCTCTAACTCAAGTTTGGTACAGTGTAATACTTTGGTTATATTTTTATATTTTTTCCTATGATAAGGCCTTTCGAAAAATACCAGAATCGCAGCTCCAAGATAACCAGGGGCGGCTCTGTGCAATTTTCCGGTTTTATTTTAGAAGGCTATATCTCCTATCCTATAAAAAATAAATACTTGAAACTATAAAAGGTATGCAGAAATAAAAATTCTCTATCCAAAAACGTAGCTCACGTCTTTCCACGACAAGCACACATTGCTGTACCCTTGACAGAAAATTGGTCTGAAGAAAAAAAAAACCTGTATGAATATTTTAATAAAATTCAAGATTTTCGGCGTGGCCAGAAAACGACTTTAACTGTACGTAGGAACCTCGCGCTTTCGTGAAACATAATCTATTTTCGCGTCTCATTACGAATTTGAAATAAAAAT
Source organism: Bactericera cockerelli (assembly GCA_024516035.1). Classification (NCBI taxonomy): domain Eukaryota; kingdom Metazoa; phylum Arthropoda; class Insecta; order Hemiptera; family Triozidae; genus Bactericera; species Bactericera cockerelli. Next base: position 22,425,238 of record CM044961.1, on the reverse strand, counting down.
TGATAAAAGTTAGCGCGAAGTGGGCAAAAACAATAAAACAAAATACATATAAACTCTGTTTCGTGTTAATATAGGCCGGTTGGCTGGCGCTACTTGACGAGCGCTCGCCTACCGGCGAGCTTGATAGGACTCATTAGTCATAGTCGGACACTCGGGCAGTTATTGCGCTATTATTTATTAGTTTCTTTACCTTTGAATTTTTGGTATCCATCCATGATGGGCCCGAAGAGGTCAACAGGGTGAAAGGATCGATGCATGCCGCCCGAAGTGGGTCAGTTGCATTCAATATGAAACTGCATCTGGGTTACCCCGGCAACTGAGTCATGTCCGGATGCAAATGCACTTTCAACACGTTAGACAGAGATGGAACAATGGCATATCTAATAGATCAGAGAGAGATGGAGAGGTTCTCAATAACTTACTGTGGAGAAAGAAGAAAGATAGGACAATGCACTTTCAATAGATCAGATGGAGTAAAGTTTTTTTTCTTTCTCAAAGATGATAGTATTGAAAAGAGATGGTAAATGCACTGTCAGTAGATGAGAAGGAGAGAGACAGGAAAAAGAGAGATGATTCAAATTGTGGAATAAATCTTGGAATCACTCTTGTAATCTGATCAATGATTCCATTGTGCTGGCAATTTTGCATTTTTACTGTGCTAGTTTTTGCATAAATACCTACTTAGATGATTCCTTTTTGTAAATCATGAAACGGTCCAAACGAGGTCGAGCATTGAGAACAAAGTTTAGGTCATGAGGAAAGAACTGTCAATTTAGAACAGCAGTAAGGAGCAGAATAATAAGAGAAATACATACATAGTTGAAATGAATACATAATACCCGTTCAATGAAAGTAACTACTTCAAACAGCCAAACAAGCGGAACTAAAAAATTGCCTGAAATATAAAGACCTACAAAATCTCTATGATTTCATTCCCTTCGCCGTCGAAACCTTTGGCTCTTTTGGGCCAAGTGCTTTGGAAATGTTTAATAGCATATCCAAAACCTTAGTCATTGAGACGAAGGACAGACGCGCCGGCGAATATTTCAGACAACGGCTTAGTTTCGCTGTTCAGAGAGGTAATGTTGCCTCAGTGCTGAGCACATTGCCTCGGGAAGATGTCCTTGGAGAAGTCTTTTATATATTGTAAAAATATAACTATTAGCAATCTTGCAATTAAAAAAAAAACTACTTCAAATGATCAATGCAAGCACTCTGGTTTTATTTACAAGGGGATTTTCTCAAGAAAGGACCATTTCACTGCCAAAACAAATACCCAGATAAAATTAGGGTACTTTATTTATCTAAAATTAGAGTGCTTTATCTAAAATTAGATAAAGCACACACATTGATTTTCTATGAATGAATGTATTGATCATCTGAAGTACCGAGACTACCGAGACAGGTAAAGGTGTTAATATAATCACAATAACTAGAAAATATTATTTTTAATTTCAGAATGTCCTTAAAAATTCCTCATCTACTAGTTTGGCCAGCACCCGAGTCCTGCTTACTATTCCAGTCACCTGTCTGCTCTAGAGAGTGGCTGACTGGAATGACGGGCTAGTGGTCTGCACGTAGACAAGTGCCAGGATTTGAAATGGGAGCCAAACCAACTCTCCATTTCACTCAGTTCATACTCAAGAGTAAAGTGAATATTTCCTGAGCAATCTATTATCAAACAAATTCAATCAAGTTTCACATTGAACAATTTTATGCATCAGAGGAAAATAATTATAAATTTGATCAAAAACAGACATCAAAATTGTCGACACAGAACCCAAGTTTTGTTTCGAGTTTCTTATGTCGCGTCGACCAAGACTCATTACGTCGGTGACTTGTAAAGACAGTCTCATTACTCCACTACAGAAGGCTATACCTCATATACACGTTTACTAAATAAATAGCCGACAATTTACTGAAGTTAGGGCAACAGAGAGATTTGAGAAGACGCATGTCTTGTGTTGTTGATGTAGCGGCATGACTCACGCCGGCGAGTTATTCTGATGGAGGTTCCAAGATTGAATTTATCATTCCTTGAAAAATTCTGGATAGCGTCGATGGCACGTTGAATAGCCCAGTTTCTGTTATGTCACTGAAGTTAAGATAAGCCCGCCGAGGTTAGCATTCAAACTAATCAACCTTAAAAAAGTACTGAACATAGAAACTCCGGATATTATGCACAGAGTCATTTCAAGAAACACGTCGAAGAAGGATAATAAACACTAATAAACAATAAATCTAATAGCAGATCATTGCTTCCGTGTTGGCAGTTTGGCACTGTTGGCCAAAATTCAACTCGTCATTGTAATAAAAAGTAAGAACGTAGCGCTAATGTGGTTGAAAGCGGCTTTAAATCAAAATATGAATGTAGATTCTGGATAATATACTTGCACACAAATAAAGACAATTCATTCTTTACAAATTATAACGCAACCAAGGAGGAAGGTATCCACACAGAAAGTCATAAAGCTAATATTATTACAATAATTATGTAAGTTATGAGAGTACAAATAAAAGTACTTAATAACAATAAACATGCATAGATCGTTAAATTATATAATGTATAATGAACAAAATGAAGCTTTTATATCACTTGAAATTCTTACCCTTCCATGTATGTATATTTATGAGTGCTTAAGGTTTGCCAGAAAAAACTTACAACATTTTGAAACAAGCGCTGATATACATTCATATGATACAAGACATAAAAACGACTACAGATCGCCTTTCATTCGGCTACAGAAAAACCAAAATGGCCCAAATTTTTGGACATTCAAATTTTACAACAAGCTGCCCCTAAAAATAAAATTGTCATCAGAAAGAGAATTTCAAAGGAACATTAAAAGTTTTCTATTGAATAAGGCTTACTATTCATTTGAAGAATATTTAGATGATAATTTTTAATAACTTATTATTTATCTTACCTATATGTATTGTAAATTGTATACTTTTACTTTTATACCATTGACGTTGTATGAAGCCCTTGGGCATTATATGCAATAAAAATAAATCTTATCTTATCTTATCTTATCTTATCAGTCAGACATGAAATGAATTCTCACCACCGTGATCTAGGTATATCTGTGTCTTTTTCACGGACACGGAATTGCTATTGTTATGATAACAGTAAGAACTGGTACCATTAATTCGTATAGTGACCATAAATCTTTAGTATCTACTAAGGTAGAAATATTAATTTGTTACTGAAGAATGTTGTCAGAATGTCAGATATTCGAAGATATAGACCTGGAGAAAGTGGACAAAGGAAGATGTTTTAAAAGTTCACGTCCAAATTTAATTGTTTTGGCAAATCAACAAATTCGCAACGTATATAGTAGCTTAGAAGAAATTCACGGAACACCAATTGTAGATTGTAGATGTATATTGTTCCGCATAGTAAATGTTATCTCTGTAAATGTTACCCATTGTTTAGGACAGTTGGAATTGTTTTGCAATAGTTAAGATTGCTATAGCAGATAGGTTGATGTCAAAAAAAAAAGACATTCAGATCTGTATCTCTTTGTAACCTGTAACTTCTATACTACTCAAGTAGGTACCTAAATTATACGCAATGCCTAAGAGACAATGCATAACATAGCAATGCATTTCAGCAATGTGATCACTTCAGTCTGCATCGCTAAAATTGTACCAGCTACCCACATTAACCTTACCCAGCCTGGGTAGGACCGGAAAATTATGTTCGCTGGGACATTATGTTCACCAAACTTGTCACAACCATCTTTTAAATCTGTTATAATTTCAGTGATCGGACGAGAATCAACGTGTCATCAACTCTAACTAAATAATAAAGAAACTCTTAGATCTTAGATTATGTAAATCTACAACAAAACCAAGTTTCCTTCGCACAAATCCAATGCTTTCCTCTCGCGGGGTATTCAAAGAGGTCAATACTCTATTTCTTATTCACTTCGAATTTATTTATTACATGTCTGGTTTTCTCAATTAAAAATAATTAACTGAAGAAATGTATGTAAGAATGTTTGTGGTAATGTATGTTAGGCTTGAATGTTTTGTGGTATCGGCGAACATGTGTACTGTAACTTCGATCGTGATTTGTAACCGCGAACTTGCATTTAGTTTCATCCTTTTCTAGTCTGGTATTGCCAATTGCCAAGTTTTTTTTACATTTTATAATACCTAGATTTCGGATCTTTTTGAGGGAAAAAATTTAAGATTTAAGATTCATTAAGATTTAAGTTTGGCTAGGAGAATATCAACAGGGTTGAGACCAGCGAAACCTTGACTGACGTTCGTGCCCCAAACCTTTGCATCAGTGCTGAGATTGAGCTAATAAGGTAATAAAACATAATGTAGATGTATGAATTTTACTTCCAGCCTTTTTGAACCTACCAATATTTATAAGCGTATGTTTACATGAAAATATCTCTTCATGTTGTTAAACATCTTTAATTCAGCTAGGTACCTATTTTCAAAGATGTTTCGTTTTTATAATTAAGTACAATTGATACATATTTATTGCATAATAAAGGTAAAAAACATACAACATTTAGATGTGGGTTTATTGGTACAACTAGACGCGGCCGGTGCTAAGAACCCCATTTAAAGAAATGTGTAAAGAGGCTTTATCTTTTCCCCTGTAATATTTTTTAATCTTAAAATCCTGTTACCTGTTTACGTAATTGCATATAATATGCGTGTAAACAGAGATAAAAAAAAAAAAAAAAAAAAAAAAAGAGCTGCGGAACTGCACCATCTCCAGACGAATAGGGAAAAAGAGTGATTTTTCCAAGTTCTAGCTCTTACACAGGGAAAATCATTACACATTTACAGAATAATTCATTTTTAATAATATGGATTGGCATGGTAAACAAACTGAAACTCTTTAGAGTTTTAGGGCGGAATTAATAGACAACATCAATAACTTAAGTCGTTGGTAAGTGTCGGTTTTCCCTATCTTACACAGTACGCAATCGGTGACTTAGCGCCACAGAGGTATTACAGAAACGTCTATTAATTCCGCCCTTAGAGGACTAAAAGGGTGACTCGATAAATACCTTTTTAGTCCAGTTTATGTGGCAGCAGGGCAGCACCCCCAAAATACTTTCCCATCAGCCGCGCCTGGGTACAACTATATAAATCTACATCCAAGAAGCATAAATTCACTTACTCACCGTTCCCATACGCTATTACACTCGCTTCACTCCACTTTGACTCTAGCCCGACCCGATAGGTTCAGATTTACTGGTCCAGGTTTTCGCCCGGTAATGAGATCTGGACGAGGGCCAACGACTTGTTTGCGGGCAATTTATGGACGAGCCCAATCTAAGTCTCCGTCATTGTGCATTACTACATGCATATATTATCCGTTTGAAGCACCCAGGTCTAATAAGCTGCCAATAAGACTTGTCTACCTATATCGAACATGCTCTCGGTGTGTAAATAGTGCAATGCCTCTTTTACCTTTTCGCTCCTTTTCTTGTTTTTTTTTTTTTAAATAAACTGGTGTGACATCACACGACTTTCTTTATCCCCCGAAAAGAATTCGAATTCCTCTGGTGACTCAACGGTAACAGATAGCAAAAATTTAATATCAAATTTTGTGGATATAAATTTATACATTAATTTTATTGGTTGTCATTGGCGAGCTCTCGGATCCCCGCACTGCCAGACCTTGGGGACCACCGGACCACCATCAAGGCAATCCTTACAGACTTTACCACCGCCAGAAACAAGTCCGTTATCCCAGTGATTAACTGAGAATTAAAAATTTATCACTGACAACCACCAACATATAGCACCTATACATGATAACAGTAGGTCGGTATTATGGTGGGTACCTTACCTACATAATTATACAATTCATCACATTTCATCAGACAAATTTAATTGCCCGAGCAAAGTTGAGGTCTCTGTTTTATCTCCACAATTTTTTCTTGTCTGTCGGTTTATAGAATGAAGAGATAAGATAGAAACGCTGTCTGAGTGACCAATTTATCATAGGTGTAGCTGTCTTCTTTTGTAGTCTTCTTGTATCTTGTAGAGACTTAAGTCTCAAAGATAATATGAAAAGTATGAAGATGAGGCAAGAGAAATCATATTTCATTGACACCTATAAAGAGTTGAATGTAATAATGATGTTTTTAAGAAAAATTCTTCTTCTTTGCCTTTGCCCAAACCTACGTGACTACTAGAGGTCTGCATTGATCAAGCTCATCCTTCTAGTTGAGATTGGTTGGTTTTTGCACTACTTGCACAAACGTACGCCATTTTGTTTTTGTACAAGTGAATAATCCAACTAAATAACGAAGTTTTAGATCTTCACATATATTTTTCAATAAATCTTGGATTTTTAAAATCCGACCATTTTTCTCAAAGGACGAGCTGAAACACCCTTAAGTAGGTAGTGTTCGCGTCGTAAGTGTCGTAACTTAACACTATGTCGTTCTCATTCAGTACGGACAATCAGAATAATAGCTTCATCTGAAATTAAGGAGGTATCTGGTGTACCTATCAAGTTTCATACCTACCTTTAGGTAGCTATGTAGCAACCCACAGACAGACCATCACAAGGAGATTTACATGCCTACTTTTAAATAGGTACATGAGACTTGGCAATCAATAGAACTCATTCAGTACAGATCAACAAAGAGACTATGAGGAGATCTTCATAATCACGACATAACTTCATTAATCTTCTGCCCAATGCATAGGAAGAGAAGCGCCTGTTGGGTCTTAACTCTAACTTTTGTACCTCATGAAGTACTAGCGGAGATGATGCGTTGAATACCCTAAAAAATTGACGTTAAGCAACGCGTGGCATGGTGAAGACTTAGATAGGTGATTGTGACAATGTGTTGGGTTTTGAACGTATGGTTAATATGGCAAACTATATTCTAAAATATAAATTATTTCACTGTGCCTTTCCCTGAACCTACGTGGGGTTGGAATAGTTCAACCTCTTTCTCATGCTTGAGATTATTTAGTCCTGGTACTCCCTAATACCTACTTTCATATTTTACGACTGGATGGCCGTCCCAACGCCAACCCCGTAAACCTTGTGTGGTGTTGTTAAAAATCTTTCGGTTGCAAAAGTAAATATTAAATCGTAGGTATTTACACGGAAAGGTATTTACATCCAGGAACATGGAAAGAAAGAGCACAAGACCGAAATCAATGGAGGCACGCTGTGGAGCAGGCATTTGGTCGACTAGGCCCAAGCCACGGATAAGTAAGTAAGTATGTAGGTATTTACACGAACCACTTAGGGAATTATTATTATCTCAATTCTAAATAGTCAAATTACTTACTTTTTGTGTTTTTTATTGAGACTCCGAGAAGGTGGCTGAAAAGGCTGTAAAGTTGAGTATCAACTCACCTGTAACAAGAAGTTAGAATAATTATTTAATTAGTGCTGTCCATTTTTCCCTTTTTCGCTTTTATCATATTTTACACCAATAGCAAAAATATCCGTGTGGGTCAGGGTTAACCGAACGTGACGGTGTTGGATTGGATTTCAGATAGGTGGTGATTTCTGTTTTCACTCTCAAAATAAACCACCATAGTAGGTACATACATAGATATTTTATGTAATTAAAATAATTATATTAATAATATTAATTTATAGATACATTAGTATCAAACACCTCGGCCGAGGTGTGAAGAACGCCTATACAAAGAAAGAGACAGCCCGGCAGAGTGTAAGGTTATTTACAATTCGCAAAGTGTGACAGAAAAGTACACAGAAAAGCTCGAGTCATAATGAATTTGGAGATGAGTTCTTCCTAGTATAACCAGGTGAGCGGTCCCAGAATTCATAATTGGACTTCGATGCAGTTTTATGTCATTGATAAACATACCAACAGTACTAATCAGCTGATTAGCGCTGGTCACAAATCTTTCACTCTGATTGATAAGTAACTGATAAAAGCACCCTGAGAATAATAAAATTCATGTGTATTATCGGAACTGTCTTATACAGGGTGCAATAATTTCAGGGCGTGTCCGGAAGAAAGGAAGGCGAATTTCCCTTCTTTTTTTTTAAAAAAAATGGACCCCTCCTAAATTGGTCTCTAGAACATGTGAACATGCATTTTTGTCACACCCAGTATATTTTGTATATCAGTTGCTTGATCGATATTATAGCGGCAGACTTGTAATCTGGAGTTCGGTGGTTCAAGTAATCAAGTCCCAAGTTTGGCAAAAATTTAGTAAAACGGCTTTGAGACAATGTGATAACACGTTTCTTTTATAAAGTTACATTTTTAGACGTACCTATACCCAAGTTCAATCAATTAAGTTGAGCGACCTCAGTAGCTTGATCGATAAGGCGGCGGACTTGTTACCTTGAGGTCGATGGTTCAAGTCCCGGTTTCAGCGTAGATTTAGTAAAGCAGCGTAGATTTAGTATTTAGTGTGAGTAGTTGTGATATCACGAAAGTGATTAAAACAAATATGATGACTTTTTTTTAAATTAATTAAGTTGCCACCTAAAACTATGCAAGCAAGGAACACTGACAATTAACACCAACAATACGCAACACTGGTCACTGCCAAATTCTACGGAAGAAGGGAAACCATCCGGCACCCGATGAATTATTGATTAGGAATCCGTCAGTCAACACTGCATTACTGAAAGAGAAATTAACCGCTTTCGATTAGCTATTCATGCATACCAAGATTGTCGCACGTTAACCCTGAAGAGCACTGAGAAATAGTTTAGGAACACTGCAATAATTATGTAAGTCATAATTATTTGACTTGTGCTCTATTGAAAAATAGAAATACTCTACCAAAAGGAAATTAAGTAAATATTGGAAAGTATTGTGTCACATCTTGCCCATCAGAGTGGAGGCATACTAGGGGATGGGCATGCTACAACACAGACAACAAGAGTCTACAGTAGCTCCTGTTTCATGGCTGCGAAATAAAAAAGGCCGTGAAACACTCATCTTTTTTTATGTAAAACTTACTAATGGATTATGGAGGTAGGTACTTAACCTAAAAATAAACAAGTTAGAAACAAATTCAATATTTCAAGTTAAAATAATGTTAAATTTTTTGAACTGACTTTGAAATTTCAGGTAATAGATAGTATTTTTTTAAGTTACTAATTCTTGTTACACACAATTTTACCCAGTCCAAAAAATATTTCGAACATTTGAAATATCAGTCAGGTTCGTATCCGCAAATACAGATGAAGCAGTCAAGGTAAAGGCAAAACAAATAGGCAATAGCCATAAAAAACCAAAGGTATTCTCGATTCCAATAGGTAATAATAATAACTAATAACCATTCATAAAAGCCTATCTCAATTTCTCGGACTGCCATTCCCCATATCTGCGTACTTCAGAAGACCTCTTGTCTTGGGTTTCTGAACCAGAAATTCAAGATCAGATATTATCTCATTAAAACAATATGCATAAAATGCATTAGCAGCTAATGTAGAACATACGCTACGCAGAAAACCAATTTGTTCAAGTTGTAAAACGTTCGAAATTGGCAATATCGCCACTGCAGTTTTGTTCTGTATTCCTGTATTCAGTTTCTATAATGTCCGCTCAACTCATAAATCTCATAATGTTTCTAATAAGAGTTTTAAATGCTTTAATTTACTTGTTTTAAGTTAATAGACTCTATTGATAGGTTATCACTGGCAGTCAGTCAGGTATAGGACGTATTAATACAGACTGTACACCTAGAATTCCTCGGAATAGGAACGTAAATGTGAAATTAGGAGTGCGAGAACCAACAAACGTCAACCATTGGAAAGAGGTTGAACAATGCCGACCACAGAGAGGTTTGGGTAAAGGCAAAGTAAAAGAAGACTCCTCCAACCCAAAGAGGTTTGATAAAAGGCAAAGTGAAAGAAGAAGAAGCGTAAGTTCATTAGATGAAAAATAATACAATATTATTTTTCATATTTTCTGGATAGGGATCTAGTAGTAGTAAAAAACTTTATTTGTTATTATCAATTTTTACAAAGGCTGGATAGGGATACACTCGACTGTTATACCCCATAGATATACCTGAAAAATGTACATTCATATTAGCCAATGAGTAGTTAGCAGGTATCCATGCTAACTCAATCCTTGTAACGCAAACAAGAAAATCTTTCGGATCTTTCCTGTAAGCTGGTGTGCTATAGTTAAACAATAAGAGATAAGAGTCATCTCCATGTAAAGTATACCTGCATAGGTGCATAGGTATTATAATCACTATTCTTAGTTTACTCTGTCTTAGCCCGCTCAAGCAGGGTCGACGTTGTTCAATCTCATGGTAGCATGAGTGAGAAAACATGAGTGCATGAGTTTATCTTTAGACTTGACCTGGGGTCGTCTCTCATCTAACCTTTAGAATTCAGCAATATTTAGTTATTTACGCATCCGGAATAGTACCTGACTCATCGGATATTTGCTGTACCATGCATCACCCGCCTGAGGCAAGAACATTACTGCGGTTAGGTCATCGTCTCCTAAGCCAGAGGTCGGGATATCGAATACCCCAATGTCAAGGACAATATCATGACGTCATTATTTTTATTTTTATTTTTTTTATGCTTACACATTACACACGCATTAATAATACTATTGCAAAGAAGCTCGAAAAATAGCTGTCCAGGTATGTTCTGATATTCATGTAGGTCCATCTAGTACAACTTCTCGTTTTTTTGTTTATACTGATTTACGTGTATATGATGTTTATTTGTAATAGCATTTAAAATTATACTATGTTCAATTGTTCATGGTACAGGAGGTACACCTAATAGAATTGTTTATGCGTCCATAATGGCTTGGTTGATAGTTGAACGCCACTGGATTTTACGATTAAACCCCTTCTGTTTATCGCCACTGGTTGATTGGGTCTAAACACGGGCTAAATGGTGGAGCGACACCAGTTTGATTCGCTACACCTTCGTTTTTCAACCTATCGCCGGCACTGTTTGATAGTGTCTAAATACGATATAAATGGAAGAACACCTGATTCAATTCGTTACACCTTCGTCTGATGTGTAGGCACTAGGCACATCCGCAAATAGACAAGTGAAATGACTCCAGCACAAAGACATTGGAGCTATCCAGAGAGACATCACGAGTCTGAAAATAAGAGTTTTGAGTCATCCGTTTTAACCCTGTGGTAAATCTAGTACCTACTTAATGAATAGTAAAATAATATCGGCTTACTTATACTGCCCGATTAGCCCTAATGAGTCCCTTAATTCAAGCAGTAAGCTCAAGACGTATTATTAAGTGCTGGTCAAAATCCCAAATGGGAGAATAACTTGTCATGTCCTGTCTAGGTTTCGAACCCGCGACCTCTGGATTACTAGTCAGACGCCTTGACCACTACAGGACCTTATAGTACTTTCGTTTGTTCTGTAGTTTTCCTGTAGCTGAAAGTGACTGTAAAAAAATCAGTAATAGCTGAGTGTAATATCTATTAACTCAAAATCACTCTTTAAAAAATAGCCTGTGCAACACAAGAGTGAGAATCTTCCAAAATAAATCTAAGGTTACTCCTATCCTGAACCTCCCTTTTCTTGGAGAAAGAAACTATCTCACCGACTAAATTAGGGACACCTGAACCTCACAGGGTTAAATCACAAATAAAATTTGCACGTATCTACTGATTTTCCATTGATACTTTTTTCTAATCCACACCGCCATCAGCTTGCTTTCAGAGTTCGTGGTTCCCATGGCCTTGACAATATTACAATCCATAGTTATTATAACAACAAAGTAATCATAATAATTAAATGTAATAGTATAAAGATAGACGTGAATCCGTACCTTCTCATTCATTGTGATGATATCTTTTAATTATATGTTTCTATTTTTAAATATCAACAACGGCAGAAGGAATAAAGAAGAGGAAAGAGAAGGATGAACTCATCCTGGTTGTATGAAAAAAATCCTGATGAGGTCATCTTTGTCATAAAAAAATCCATGATGTTTCCTATAAAGGAAGATGAGACATTGTGATTATTTCTGGAAATTATGAAGCCATTTTTCATCTTCACTCTTAGCATGGTTTTCATACCCTGATGCCCACCCAAGAATTTCCAGTGTCAAAGACCAGCCAAACTGAAGTTCTTCCGTTGAGGAGAAGTCTGCTAATAATATGATGTATCACAATGACTCAAAATCGCATTACTATATTTTTGCCCTACTTAGGAATCGAACCACCAGGCTTCATATTACGAGTCTGCCGCCTTTTTGATCGAACCCTGGATAGACCACTGCAGACTTGTGGAAATTCTTTGATTCGGCAACAGAAGGCAATTAGCATTAAGAAGCATGCTGCAAGATAGAGGAAAGGAGGAGCCTCAAGGAACAATATTATATTTCTTGAAAATAATATTAATAATCCCTGGCAATGGCGGAATCTATCCCCGATCAGAACCCTGTTCAGGATAATAATAATAATATTATTATATTTATACTGCCCGATTAGGACTAATGAGTGCCATTATTACAGCAGTAAGCCCAAGACGTATTATTATGTAGTGAAAATCCCAAATGGGAGGATAACTTGTCATATCCCGGCTGGGATCGAACCCGAAACCTCTGGATTACCATTCAGATGCCTTAACGACTGAGCTACCGGGACAGATCCTAGTAACATTTTTATTGAATTTTCAGCGATTTTTTATGTCTCAAGTGAAATGAAAACAAAGCTGCTGTTAGGTGTAGTAATTCACAGCAGTTTTCGCAGCAGCCCAAATGAGTATATGAAGCACTAGCGGGCTGTCGCCCCTTTGCGGCCGAGCATGGCCGGACAAGCAAAAAATCCTTTTTCGCCAATGCAGGTGTTGTACTGGATGTTCGAAAATCCGTCTTATTGCACATCTAGATATAAGACAAAGCTTACCTACACAATTTCAGCTTCCTAGGACTTACGGTTTGGGCTGTAGAGCGATGATCAGTCAGTGGTCAGTGGTCAGTGGTCAGTGGTCAGTGAGTGTCTTTGACATTTATATATTAAGATAGCACAGCAGGTTGTCTAGTTGTCTACATACTTGCAGACTAAACAGAACAACCATTTCAAGATACAAAAATAGTTTCATACATGATACAATATAAGTAGTTAACCTAGTTAGTACCTAAGTATGTATAGGTATGTCGGTACTTAGGCAGGTAATAGAATATTAGATAATATAAATAAATGTTTATTTGTGTTCTTATATCACAATTTTTGTGGGTAGCGCAGAATTACAGGACTTTTAGATAATATATTATGTAGTACGAAGCATCGGTACAAAAAGAACTAAGAGTAACTCTAGGTTGTTGAAAAAAAATTAAAAGCCAGTCATGAGCTACTGTTCCATGATAATGATCATAATTTGGATGGACAATTGGACATGGTGAGAACAACAACAATATACAGATAATAATCTCATCAGTAGATATAATATACTAATTGTTATGACGAAGGAATGAATTTCTCGACGATCACGATAAAACGATACTGTTCTTCTTCTTTTACTCTCTCTTATCCCGCTCGAGCAGGGTCGACGTTGTTCAACCTCATGGTTGAGATTGGTTGGTTTAGTCAAAAAAACTTTATTGATGAGATTAAATAAATATGTTCCTTTGTGTTATTAACACTTAGACAACCAGGTGTACTACCGGTGGTTGGTACACTGGTACAGGGTACACGCATCTGCACGGAATAATTATCGCCGGTCCCACGGGAGAACTCACTAGAAACAAACCTGTCGTCTATGTGTTAAAAACAATTTTAGTGGGTCGAGGAGAATAACTTTATCTTTAAAATCATAATATCTTGTATTTTGCTCATAATTCCGTCAATGGTCGCTACTCACAACAAAGCAGCTACTCATTTTTCCTGACAAGGTAGTGAATGGACCTCGTGACATCCCTATTTTTCCTCACGAGGTATAAGTGAACCCTCGATATCCAAATATAGAGCCGAAATATTCCGACTCCCTAGGATTCGAACCCAGGTCACCGTGCGTGCAAAGCCTCGTGCACTACACCACTCGTCCTCAGTGACTGCTGACGAGACTGGTATAGCCAGTCACAGTGGAGGAATGACTCAGCACTTCTACCACTGTCCTTACAAGGAGCTAATAATTATGACAAGGGCCCCCAGAACCCAGCAAATGCTGGTCTACTCCCTGTTTATAGTCCCCCAGCCAGACTGCTGGTCTAATCCGCTGTTTCTAGTCCCCGTAGCCAGACTGATCGTTACTCCCTGTTTATAGTCCCCCAGCCCGACTGCTGATCTACTCTCTGTTTATAGTCCCCCAGCCAGACTGCTGGTCTACTCCCTATTTATAGTTCCCCAGCCAGACTGCTGGTCTACTCCCTGTTTATAGTCCCCCAGCCAGACTGCTGGTCTACTCCCTGTTTTATTCCCCAGCCAGACTGCTGGTCTACTCCCTGCTCTTAAAGTCCCCCAGCCAGACTACTGATCTACTCCCTGTTTATAGTCCCCCAGCCAGACTGCTGGTCTACTTCCCTGCTTATATGTCTCCCAGCCAGACTAAAGGTAGTACCTAATAGTAATAATAAGACATTAGTAAAATGAAGTATTTACTATGAATGATGTGCCGGTAGTTTGCAGACGCTAAGCACAGTGCAAGACAGTAAAGATAATGCTGTAATTACCAGCTTGCCAGGTGGCAGGCACGATGGAATTTAATGAGAAAGAGAAATGGCTTTCCTTTCGTCAGATCCTGCCGTGCTGAGGTGGAAACTATTTCCAGACTAGTAGATTCTATTTTCAATTATCTGATAATAGGTAGAAAAATAATTAGGTGATAAAAAAAGCTAATAAAAAACAAGAAATATAATTGAACAATAATAATATTAAACAGTAGACACCGACCTCAGTGGTTTGATCAATATGGCGGCGGACTCGTAATCGGAGGACGGTGGTTCGAGTCCCTAGTTCAGCAAATATTTACTAAGGCGAGTTTGACACTTAGTTATACTGCTCCAGTAGGACTATAAAAGAGTCTCTTTACTCCAGCAGCTGGAGTCATTATTACGCGGTCAAAGTATCGAGTAAATGAAGACAAATACATGCGTTGGGTGGGAGTCGAACCCAGGGTCACTCGGCCACTAATTGAAACCAGGCATTTCAGTCTGCCCAGTCAGGTGTTGTTCTTTCACAGACTGATATTTAGATTAGGCAAGGTATTTTCAAATAAACCCATTTTTTCAAATGACTTGAAAATTTATTTTATTGTTTTTTTAATTTTTGAAGAAAAAAAATAACTTTGATAAAAAAAAAATCATTTCACTACATAAATCTAGATATCTGAACAAATTATCAACTACAGATTTGTGTATTAAAAAAATAACATCCTGATAGGTATTATAAATCTTCTTATCCTTCTTTTACTTTGCCTTTTCCCAAACCTACTTAGGGCCGGCATTGTTCAACCTCACGGATGAGGTTGGTTAGTTGTGGCACATTTTATGCCTGGATGCCCTTCCTAACGCCAACGATTCTATTTGATTTAACGTCCTGTAAATTATATATTATAAATATAATATACAAATCTGCAGTACTTGAGAATCGAACCATTAACCTCCAGTTCACGAATACTGAAGTTCCGGATCTATCCAGCTACTCAGGACGGCGCCGTGGGAGACGCTAGACTCATCATCAGAGCGGTACTTCACGGTTCGGTGTTCCTACACCGGTTGTGCGTAACACACGCCCGTGTGCATAAACCACGCATTTGTGCATAACACATGTTGCTGTCCATAAAACACACCGAACCGAAACCATGAATAAGATCGCGTAGACACCGAAAACTTTGGAATGATGTAGAGCTGAAAAAGTTAAGTCTAGTCCTTAATTGAAATAAAACGGATTCGAGAAATAGTTAACACTCTGACTGGCATTACAAACTTTAGTCTATGATAATAATAATAATAATAATTGAACTTTTTGGAAAGGTTTGAATTACTTCAAACGCCTTTTCTTTAAGGTAATTGTGGCCCGGAACCGCTTTCGCATTACTTCAGGGCACTTTACCTTTACATCTATGCCATTCCGGAAACGGAAAACTCGGTTAGAATTTTCCGCTCCGGCTGGGATTCGAACCCGCAACCTCCGGGTCAGCAACCAATGCTCTTAACCACTGAGCCACATAGGTCGGCTTACTTCAAACGCCTGAAACCATGCATTCGCATTTTGATGTCCGAATGATTTTTCGCCCTTGTTAGTCGTCACCTTTGGATTTTCAAAGAATCCTATCTTGTTCGTTCATGCTATTACTTCTTATTTGTTATAATGCTTATCTGCAAATCAGTGAATCTCGCGTTTCTAAAGCATAGCTGCATGTGTGCGAGGAGCTTATGGCTACTCGCACATAAAATATTCCTGCATAGTTCGATTTCTGCCAGAGTGAAAAATTGGGTTCCCATTTTTTAAATAATGAGAAAACGACTTGTACTGTATGTATGTATAAGTATATTTGTATATACTCGTACTTACACATGTTGTGTTAAAAAATCCGATGTGTCAAATCTACCTGCATATACAGGGTGTCCACCCCACCCCCTGTATCTCAAGAACGGCTGAAAATAAAGAAAAACGCAAAAACCCGTATTCCTAATTTTTGGGGGATGAAGTTTCAGCAAAAAAAATTACCTACACTACCCCAGTCAGGATGGGCATGGGTAGATGGGCACGGACCAAGTTTAAAATCTTAAATAGAATAGTATGTCCTGTGTCATATTGTTTTAAAGGCCTGAATGAGAGAAGTTCACTACAAAAAAATTCAGTTAACCGTAAGTTTCACCTAATCCCCCAAAAATTAAGGAATACGGGTTTTTGAGTTTTCTTTATTTTCAGCCATTCTTGAGATACGGGGGTGTGGTGGGACTATATGACAATTGGACACCCTGTATATGTACGTCAAATGTCAAAACATGTTATGTACTTCTCTTAATGAAGGCATAAAACAAACTATTTTATGTTTATGATTCAAGAAATAAATTCTTATAAGAAGCCGGCGTGCTAATGCATTCAAGAAGAATTCATACAATGATAATTATAAATTGTATATATACCTATGCAGCTAAATTACTTGTTCACCGCTCGTGAACTTATTTTTTAGCGAACATTATTTTTTTACGGCGAAATTAGTTGAGATTTTTTTCAGACAACGAAAGATATAAAATAATAAATTATACCTACTTCTTATGTGTTGTAATTGATTACTATCAGTGTGAAGTGAACTTGTATGTTTTGGCAAGATCTCTTGTTTGATTAAAAACATGAGAAGAATAGCACGCACATAGATTAATATTAATAATAATACTCTTCAGTGGAAGGTAACCACCAGGCGAGGTTAATGCTCAAAGCATTTTCTACCACCCAACCCTCAGAGTCTTATGATTATGTGGTCACAAACTCAAATTAATGAGGAAAAATTCATGCACTGTGTGGGATTTGAACCAACGGATCCCTACGCTAACTGGATTACCAGACTAGCGCGTTAACCACTTGACTACCAGTGCACGGTATTAATGGAATTGCTCCTGCATGACCTGCAAAAGATCGCTGGTTCGAATCCTGACTCTGCTAAAAAAAAATGGATGCAAGTATTGGTGAGAGATAATATTATCTTTTCGTGTCTTTATGTTGACCTATCTCACAATCCTTTCACCTGAATGGGAAGTATCGTGCCTCTTTTTGTCCATCAAATTACGCATAATTCTACACGGGCAGACTGCCACACAGACCACAATCAGCTAAGAAAAAAAACGAACACAATACTTCCGATTTCTAATATTAGAAATTTCTCGGAAGTAAAAGGCTGCATGGAACCTAACACTTCGATAAATTATGCATGCATTTTTTTATGCAACTTTTGTCACATCCACTAACATGGCAATGTTAATAAGAGTTGGTTGTTTTCACAATCCACCACTGTTTTGATTTGAACTTACCATATGGGGTTTACATTTACACCAATGTTCTTTTTCTTACTACATAAGTTTCGCTGAAACACTGCCTCTGGCTCTAACTGTGAGGTACAATAACTTCCCACATATTTATGTAGATAAATCTAGTTAAAACTGAATAAGGTTCATCTGTCGAAACTTGAAACTTGTTGCCCCTAAGCTTTTAACATAGGTCGAAGTTACCCCACGGTAATCCAGTCCACTACCGTTCATACGTTTTACTATACCAGAGTGACTGCCCAGGGCCATGCCTTCATACCAGGTTAGCACGCTACAATCATAAACGTCTTGATGGATAGTAGTATCTTCCACAGGTTTTATTACACTGATAGGTATTCGTATATGGTATGGTCAGTGTGTAGTATTGTCAGTGTGTGTAGAATGGTCAGTATGTGTAGTATGGTCAGTATGTGTAGTATGGTCAGTAAATCAGTATGTGTAGTATGGTATGTGTGTGTAGCCGCCATTGGTCGTTCACCACTCTACAACTACCCCAATTATTCTCACGAGGCTAAGGATAACCCCAGAATCTTCTTCTTCTTCTTTTACCCTGTCTTATCCCGCTTAAGCAAGGTCGACGTTGTTCAACCTCATGGTTGAGGTTGGTAGGTTTTGGCACATTTTTACGGCTGGATGCCCTTCCTAACGCCAACGATCCTATTTGATTTAACGTCCTGGATTAGGACGGGGTTTTACCCTGCATTCACTGGAAATCGTACTAACTACCCACATTAACCTCACCCAGCCTGGGTAGGGCCGAAAATACAAACCCCAGGATACAGAACCGAAAAAATCGGAACCCGCCGGGATTCGAACCCGGGCCACCTGGAGTGCAAGTGGAGAATACTCTCGTAAAGTGGGAGGTAGGTAAAGCAAGGTAAAGTAGAGACCAAACGTACTACCAAATATTTATTTATTATTTTTCAAAATAAATAAAAACGTAATAAAACTTTCCCAAAAGGGTATTGAACTAAAAAGTTCGGATCATACCGCGGTAGGTACTCAGTTCTGACATAACTGAGACAGACAAGACGCTGGTACCTAACCGCAGGAATTGTTTCTTCTTCGGTTATCTTATTTCATTTCAGTCCTGCCAGAAACAATTAAGCTACGGGTGGTTCCTATGTGGTTAGCAATTATTTGCCTTCGAACACACGAAATTCTTTAATGGGCAACTTTGGGAGAGAAGCCTATTAGGTACCTGATCCAAGCGTCTATACAATCCTTTTCCTACCGTGAGAGCTATTTGCCTTTCTCAAGCACATGATTTCAAAAATATTTTCAAGTTCCTCATCAAACAATTCATGTCATTTTACACCATTCATAATGTATTCAATGTACACTTATAGGTAAGTAGAAAAGTATACATAATACATAATTATGTATTATAAATTATAACAATCTGTCACTTTTTGCAATTGAAGTGATGGCATCACTGGACTTCTGTATGTGTTTATTGTTCAGTACTTACCATAAAAATTAATATTGTAAAATTTCCTTTTAGATACAGCAGCTTCAATGTACAGGTTCAAGGAATTTTCAGCTCATTTTTTTTTTTTTTTTTTTTTTTGTAAGATGAGTGTTTCACAGCGGATTTTTTATTTCGTAGCCATGAAACAGGAGCTACTGTAGAAACTTGTGGTCTGTGTTGTATAGTCTACCCGTCCCGTAGTATGCCTACCCTCTGATGGGCGAGAAGTGACACAATACCTACCTACGAGCGCACCGGAAGGTATCCCTTACAAACAATTGTAACCAAATTAAGAATACAATTTTTTTTCGGCACAGGGGATCGAACCCGGGACCTTCCGCATGACAAGCGAGTGCTTAACCACTGAGCTAATCGCGCGCTCTATTGCTCTGTACTGCCCCTAATACAAGACTTTACATTATTATATTACGAGTAGCTACATTTTTATATGTATACTATACTTACCCATAGCATAATTTTATTATAGATCTCCAGTAAATGAAATACTCCAGGTTATACTTACATGTGTTTTTGTTCATTATTCAGTCATAATTATGATAATGGTAGTAATATTGGTTAACAGTTATTATATCAACGCTGAGCAACTGGCGACGCTGGCGATTATGATGGAAACTGCTACATAATTATAATTATATACCTGCTAGTAAATAATTATGTACCTTACTCCATAATAGCTGAAATACCGTAGCTCGGAGGTTCACTAAATTAATTTCATGACACACTGGAGAAACGAGGAAAATTTCATATTTTAGTAAAACCTCACAAGCACGTTGGGAAAAGTAAAAGTAGTGTTATATCATCAATGGAAAATTTCTTTATTCAGACGGACCATACCATGACTCACATCTTCGCAGGAGAAGTCCTTTTACCAACACCAGTTAAAATAATAACTTATTATTAATAATAATAATATCGCTTTATTTATACTGCCCGATTAGGACTATTAAAGTCCCATTATTCCAGCAGTAAATCCAAGACATATTATTATGTGGTGAAAATCCCAAATGGGAGGATAACTTGTCATGTCCCGGCTGGGTTTCGAACCCGCGACCTCTGGTATATCTGGATTCACAGAGTGCCGCCTTTACCACTGAGCTACCGGGACATGACATGAAAATCCTCCGATAGTGAGAAAAAAATCCAGTCCTTCGAATTTTGAACCATTTTTGATTATTTCCACCATTTCTGTGAGCTAGTATTAAATACATAAATTTTATGTATTTTGTTTGTTTACCTACATATGATTGTTTATTTTGTGTTCTTCTTGAAACAACCATGCAAAACTCTAGTTCAAGAAAAACAAAACGAGCGTGTATATTGATTTGTCATTACTCCTCTTAGTTCATTACCTAACTCATGGCTCTACACAGTAAACTGCATACCAGGTGAGCTCGCTAGACCACTCCACCGACTAGGTGGATCACTTTCAAAGAGAATCCACTCGGTGTTCTTCTTTCAGAAAGTGAAAGAGTGTGCAGAGCCATCACTTGAATACTGATGAGTGGGTATGGAGAATGACTACCGACTTTGCATGCACCCAGCAGGCCATTAGATAGTGTTTCTAAATAGATAAATTATACATAATAATTATATATATTTTTTCTCGGTAGGTACATATTGGTACATAACAGTAAGTTACAGTCGAACCTGGATATAAGAGAACTCAAGGTACCGGAAATTTTTACTTTCCTTTTATCGTATAATGAGGAAAGTATTGTATTCGTCGAAAATTTAGGTGTATTTTTCTTTTGGATAATTTTTTTTCCAGGTTCAGCATTTCCAAATATTTCCTTATTCCAAATATTTCGAGTTTAACGTCCCCACAATTCGTGAAAGAAAAATGCGTTTCGGTACTTTTAAAGATAAACAATGGATTTAACGTATAAAAGAAATGGAAGCAAGAATTTTATAAATCCATTTTGGTTAACCAAACTGGAAGAAGATTTTTCCTCTTCCAAAAGAAAAATGACTTTCTTCCAGTTCGTTCATTTTATGCCAGTTGAATCCACTTTGGTTAGAAAGAAAAATACGGCTTTTGACCTACCCATTTTTTCACATTTCTGGACGAATCATATAGCCTCAGAATACCAAAAAGTTGTTTTCGGCCATTGGTACGTGCGTCCGTGTGTCTGTCTATGTGTGAACACGATATGTCGAGAACGGTAAGAGCGAGAGACTTGAAATTTGGTATGAAAGATTATTTTATACATATATACGAGTATACCACATGAAATCGGCCGCAAGTGCCGCTTCTTTGAATTGGTTAAAGATATGGTGACGGTCGAGGTTCAAATTCCCGCCCCGGGTTCTGAGTTTCTGAAAAGGTTATATCATTTTATTTATATATATTATACTGACGATTTTATTGTGTTTCATTATTTCGTTGAAAATCCCTCAGGCTAGTACTTTTTTAAACATTAATTATCTTGTAATAAATGCTTAAATTAGTTAAGCAAAGGATACTCGTAGGTGTATTAAAATCATGTTTTGCTCTCAAGATACCTAGGTGGCTATGGCTATGCTTTTGCATCATCAGCTCAGGTGGGCTGAAGCCTGAAGCCATGAAAGTTCATTAAACTGAGCCTAATTGGTCACATTGCAGTAAATTTTCCTTCCTTCAAACCAGTAAAATTCAGTACCTAGACCATCGCAGACGTACAGAAATACCACGTATGCTACAGCAGCGAAGACCACCTCACACAGCAGTTCCTACGGTCTGATCAGTTTCACCTCAACTTGGTTGGTTTATTGCAATTAAGTTTTACTCAGACATCTACCGGTGAGACGTTTAATTCAGGCGTTACTTACCGGTGTTTCAGATGTATATAATGCCAAACATCCGTTGCGTCGGTGCAAGAGATTTGATTAAAATTCGGTGGTTTGCAGAAATTACCATTAATGTAATTTTCGCATATGCAATACTTATCAAGAACTTTAATTTTTTAGTTTAAGAAATAACATTGTGGTTTTAACAAGAAGTTGAGTAATTGATGAATTCATATTTTCTAGAGACACTTTTACTGAATACTCAGGATAGGTAGGTATGCCTAATAGTTATTATTATTAATTTATTTTTTGTAAAACTTTCTGTTTTTAGGAGGAACTACATCAGACGCTGAGCAACATAATACAAAAGACACTAAGGGCGGAATTATTAGATGTTTTTGTAATACCTCTGTGGCGCTATGTCACGGATTGCGTACTGTGTAAGATATGAAAAACCGACGCTTAGCAATGATTGTGATATAGAATTTGTGTATTAATTTCGCCATAAAGTTAGCATCGAACGATATGATTTGATCAATCCATACATTTAAAAAATTGCTTCCAAAAGGTATGTACATACGTAGGTACATTATTAATGTGAAAACATACAATTCTCTTGTAGTTATTTCACACCAAAAACTGCAAAAATATTGCATGCATAAACGTGTATTTCCATTCCAGATGAGCTCCAATTAGATGCATGTAGGTACATTCTCATATCTCATACCTCGACCGAACATATCTGTTAGAGGTATCCTAGTAGCATTTGCATATTTGTTTTATTGCACTAATGCAATTAAGTGCATAGAATCCTTCATGTATATTGCATGCGGGTTTTATTTCACACCAGAATCATTGCATGTGAGAGATGTGTGAAAAAAAAAATACTTGTGCATCATCTTCTAGTGAAGCTCACTTGTCTTTCGGAGGCACTGGGTATAGTAATGATGAGGTTATTTGTGATGATGATGATGATGATATTGATGGTTTCAAGCTGTCAGACGGGATTCCATTGAGTGCAACTTTTTGTCTCGCAACGTTTCATGCTACACTCTCTCTTTAGAGTCAAATGAGAGCAAATCCAACTAACTGACACATTGCTTTGCAACACTTCGCAAAATTCTAGACAACATGTGAGACAAAATGTTGCACTCGGTGCGCCTTTAGTGATGATATTAAAGATGGTGATGGATGTGGGTGAGATAGCCTGAGTAAGGTCAGGAAAAGCCAGCATCACGAGGGCTCGAATTTGCATGGTCACCCATCCCGTTTCTAAACTCGCTGGACGTTGCTTAACGTGAGTGACAGAAAGAGAACTGATGTATTCAACACTGGTATTATTTATTGACGAGGGTGATGATGGTGTTTTAAATATCAAGATACACTGACTCGATTAAAATTCGGACCACCTGCCATTTCAAAATTTCCTCAGTGAGCTGTTTATTTCAAAATATAATCCTCTTAAGAGTAGGTCATATTAAAATCGAGATCTTTGGGCACTTGTATATTTTGAAGAAATAAACTAAAGAATGATGAAAATAAAAATATTCGAGGTATGTTTTAAAACACACCTGCAAACACGCCATTTTCATTCATTCTTTCCTGTGACAATGATTGTTCTAGGATGAATATTGAAATAAGAGTTAGTTAAATCTTATACTGTTTTACTTATATTCAAATACAAAATCTTTTGACCATGTTTCTACAACCGAGTTAATCCCATTTTTCAGTGCATTTAAAATAAAAGGTTAGTGGAAGAGATTGCCATAGGCAATAACCCCGGCCTTCGTTAGGACATATGTTTTATATAATATATTCTATTCTTTTTATTTTTTTTTGTTAATTGTTTCCATTTTTTTTCATTGTTAAAATAACTATTTCTATGTACATAATGTCCATTTATATCTAATAAAGCGTTAGTATAATAATAATAATAAATACATGTAGTTATATGGAAAAAATGGCAAGTGGTTGGATTTTTAAGTGAGTCTAGTTCTGCTCCTGATGGTGGTGGAGGTGATAATGATGGCGTTAATAGCGATGGTAAAAATAAACCCACTAATGGCTATAATTTTCGAGTCAGATAACTGATAAGCGATGGATATGGAGAGTCGCGCGGGTTATAGGATCACGCAGGTCTGTGGCTTCACATTAGCGATCTTCTGATCAGTCTGATCTTCTGATCAGTGTGATCACTGCTTAGCTATGGAGGAACAAGAATAGTCGATTTTGTATGTGAGATGGATCGACTTAAGTAATATGTATACAATGGCTAGCGATCAAAGGCTGAATATATACCAATGTGCGGCTGTAGATGGCAGTTAAGTGGCAGAGAACGCCTATGACATTAACTTCGCCCCGAATTACAAGACAATTGTAAATTTAAATATTTTTTTTCTTTTATATTTTATTTTGTAAATATTAATTTTTTATCTCTGTTAATAATTTATTGTTGATTGTTTTGTATAAAAAAATAAAGTGTCAATAAATAAAATAAAAATAGATAGAAGGCTGTAAAAACACAGGAGATGGAATGATATACTGCCAGATATTACAGATCGACGGATGGCTTTTACATATTGATGCTAGATTCATTAACAGATAGCCATATAAAGCTAATTTTCTGCTACCAGAAAAGATGCCAATGGCGTGATAACTGATAGCGCCAGTAATCTCTGGCTAAGAGCTCAAAGTGGTACCAAGTTCATGGACTTTTATATTGTCTGTATAATCTGTTGTGAACCAATCTCCCATGTTTAGATTTGAACTTGCATTTATGAGAGTGAAGGCGGAAGATAAAGCGCCAATGGATCATTTCGCGGTATCTTTGAGCTTTTTATTAAGGTTTGTAAGGTACTGATTTGTTATTTGAGTTCATGATGTCACGACGAGGGTTTTACCCTCCATTCGCTAAAGACTCACAAACCAGCTACTCGTGGCTGTATGGAATGGCCTTGCCAACCAATGCCAAAAAAAAACCAGCTACTCAAATTAACCTAATTCAGCCTGAGTGGGGCCGGGAATACTCAGCATCACGGAGGTTCGAATTTTTTAATAGTCACTCATTCAAGTCCTAACCTTTCTGGAAAACTTACCTTCAGTGACGGAATGAGAACTGGTATATTGAAAGTACCATCGCCGCTGGCTACTGTGGACTTTTATTTGTACATAATTATTATGTATTTGTAATATGCCAAATTTTTGGTCTATTTTTTTTTACAAAATTCCTAGGTTCAAATGTTTTATTACAGATGTTTGTAAGAAACACACTCTATAAATAAGAAGTACCTAAACTATTATGTCACCGCGTGGCCATCACACGGGATGTAGGTATACAACGGTACGGGCAAGCAACAACACAGACCACATGAGTCTAATATAGCTTCATAGCTACATTCCACGTTGTTTCATAGCTACAATAAAAAGGCCGTAAACCACTCATCTTAAAAATGAAGTGGCGCTGTGAGAGAGGTTTTATTCTTTTATTTATTGTTTTGACACCACATGAAAAGCGCCATCGTCTGGATGCGATAAAATTATTGCATCTGAGTTTAAGATGCAGAGACTTCAATGACTTGGAATTCAGTGCGTCTTAATTGCAATTGGTCAATAATAGGAATTGATACTGAATTCTGATCGAGCTAATCCATGTGGGAAAGAAAACAGAGAGATCACTTTTGGGGATATGAAGACAGAATTTGGATTAACAGTAGACAAAGTGCTTTGGAAGGGGAGGGGGTTATCAACAGGGAGTCGACCACTTCGGCTGTGATATACCAATAAGAGAGACGTGAAAGAGAGTTGACCTGCAAAAACCTAAACACATCATGTTCACAAATATGTCAGCGCTGTTAGCTTCCGGAAAATCACATTAAGAAAAGATTCCATTTTTGACACAAAAAATGGTAGGGAAATTTTTTTTATTCCATCTGAATTAAAAGTGATTGATTTTGGATGATATGTACAACCGTTAGAATTTTGTGTCAGATTATTTTCAACCCGTTTCATTGAAATTATTTTTATTGAAACTGGAAGGAAATTGATCCCATTTCACTAAAACTTTAAAGTGATTTCATAGTTAGTATAGTAGATCCTCGGTTTATACAGGGTGCGGCGCGGTAATGTCCCATTTTGAATCGCCCAGTGTGAAGCCGCACTTCTAATTAGACAAATTCGAACAAAGTTAGAAGATGCACAAACTACTAATTTTTTCGATTCAATTTAGCTCAGTTGTCAAAATGATTTTATCAAAGCAACAGAAAGCTTATTGCGTGGAGAGTTATTTTTCGAAAAATAAGTGTATCGTAGCAGTGCAGCGGGAGTTTGACATTGCACACCAAACTGTAACGCGATCTGCATGGAGGGAGTTTTCATGAAGTTCCCTAGGGTTGTTGTGACTCCAATAACCCATATTTTGTTTATTAACACAGCCCCTGTCAACCCCCAAAACGTTGAACGAGTACGTGAGGCGATATTGCGGTCACCTAGGCGCTCAGCTCGCAAGCATGCTGCTGCTCTTGGCTTATCAGACCGTTCATTGCGGAGGATACTTCATAAAGAATTGCATTTTCATCCCTACAAAATGGTAGTGGTGCAAGAATTGTTCGAGCGAGACTTTATTCAACGACAAAATGCATGTGAAACCCTGATTGACTCCTTACTTCCAGATGCGATAGTTTTCTTCAGTGATGAAGCCCATTTTCACATTTCAGGCTGTGTTAATAAACTAAAAATGCCTTATTGGAGTGACAACAACCCTAGGGAACTTCATGAAAACCCCCTCCATGCAGATCGAGTTACAGTTTGGTATGCAATGTCAAACTCCCGCTGCACTGCTACGATACACTTATTTTTCGAAAAATAACTCTCCACGCAATAAGTTTTCTGTTGCTTTGATAAAATCATTTTGACAATAGAGCTAAATAGAATCGAAAAAATTAGTAGTTTGTGCATCTTCTAACTTTGTTTGAACTTGTCTAATTAGAAGTGCGGCTTTACACTAAGCGATTCAAAATGGGACATTACCGCGCCGCACCCTGTACTTAGATTAATGAGGAAGGATTCTACAGAGCATCTTCCTGATAATAACGAAACTTATAACCGTTCTAAAGGGGCGGGGCATGGCATTCATTAAGCGACTAGTTGGAACTCGTACATAATAATAAAATAAATAAATAATGTATTAACATAATACTAAGATTAAATACTGAAAATCATTAAATTATGTAGGTATCCAATTCCAAGTCTATTATAGTTTATTTCTAAGAAAATAATGTTTTTAAAATAAGAGTACCCTTTTATAAAAACAGAGCTATATACCCATAAAATCACTTATCTTCTATTGACATTAAATTTCCGGGGGGTCTTCTCAATTACTCGATCCCTTGGACCCTTGTGTGGACCGAGTAAGAATCCTGAGCAATTTGTTCACTCTTCATTCATTAATTTTTTGAACTTATACTCGTAAACTAGGTCGTTTTAGGTAACCGTCATTAAAATACTTGAAAGAATCTAACATTTACGGCAATTCATTGACTTTAGAATCCTTTAATTAATGACTGATTACTTGATCAGTGATTATCCTATGTCTAGTTCCGATTCATATCCTGGGTAGTTCACCCGTAACCAAACTTGGTGGAGGGTCTAGTATGTATGCAAGTACTTATTGTACCGAGATCTAGGTAACATTTACTCAGTTTAAGCTACCTACATTATTATTATTATTATTACTATACAAATTATTGTAATAACTGTCTGTCCCGATAGCTCAGTGGTAAAGGCGGGCACTCTGTGAATCCAAAGATTCCAGAGGTCGCGGGTTCGAAAATCAGCCGGGACATGACAAGTTATCCTCCCGTTTGGGAATTTACCACAGAGTAATGCGTCTTGGGCTTACTGCTGAAATAATGGGGTTTAATAGTACTAATCGAGTAGTATAAATAAGGCGATATTATTATTATTAATAATAACAAGTATACAGGGTGATTCAGAAAAGTACCGTCAAACGTTAACCACATATTCTATGGGCTAGTTAAGGAGGGGTCAACTCTATAAAAGAAAGTGCGCAAATGCCTCCTAACGGAGGTACACGCCCCTTAAGGTGTTTTTAAACAATCGAAATTTTCATTTTACGGCTTACCGCATTTTAAAACCGCATTAAGTTTTGAAACCTATGCAACTAGCATACAATTTTAGAACAAGAATTTTCAGCCAATTCATTATTTAACAAAGAAATACACCTGGAATATTTGAACGTGTTCGTCAATCTTTTCGAAGGCGTATGGAGGTCTGCATTGAAGCCAGAGGAGCCCATGTGGAACATTTGCTGTAAATCTTATTTCGGCTTAAGCCCTTCAATTTCAATTTTCAAGCGTTTGTGTTGGTTTGAGAAAAAAATTATTCAGAACATTTTTGTAGACAATGACAGACGTTTTAATAGCGTGAAAACCAAATTCAATTACAAGCAAGGACTAAAAAGTTAGAACCTTTTTTCTACCATCTGACCCTCCTGAGACCGCCCCTGACATTGGAATGGTGTTAATTTTTGTGCCAAAAGAAAGGTGCTATCTAGTATTGAGAGTGATTTTTTACCACATTGCGATATCCCAAATAGGTAAGCCGTAAAATAAAAATTTCGATTGTTTAAAAACACCTTAAGGGGCGTGTACCTCCCTTAGGAGGCATTTGCGCACTTTCTTTTATAGAGTTGACCCCTCCTTAACTAGCCCATAGAATATGTGGTTAACGTTTGACGGTACTTTTCTGAATCACCCTGTATATAGTCAACCTGGCCGAGTGGAGTGACGCAATAGGTTTGTCAACACGGTAACCTGGGTTAAAATACCGTTTGGGTAGAAATTTCTGTACTCTGTATTATTTATTTGGATATCGGGGGTGCACTCATACCTCGGGAGGAAAAATAAGTTGGTACTTGTATGAGTAACGACCAATGCCGGCACTGCCGACATACATATAACGAATGTAAATCCTGATGGTAATAACATCCCCGTCATGATATGATATGATATGACGGGGATGTTACCCTTCATTCGCAGGAAACTAACAAACCTGCGACCCACATTAACCTCACACAGCCTCGATTGCGCCGGAATGCCAGCATCACGAAGTCTTCACCTCGCTGGACGCTGCTTTACTTTGGTGATCCTAACAACAATCGGTGCATTCAACGCGCCATCGACGCTGGCTTGAGATCATCTTTTATTATATCGTTTATTTTCTTTTTTTCTTTATATTTAGGTACAAATATAGAATTCTATCATTACACACTATAACTACCTATTTACTTTATGAAGGTCTGAGGTCAGGTGGTCAGAGGATTGTGGACTCGTGGTTACATTCATGGAAACAAACAATACCTAGAATCGAAAGTTTTCATGATATCGACACGGATACCCTACTTTGTGGTGAGGTGGTTACAGTTCTCGATTTAGATCATAAAAGTAGGACAGAGGTGGTCCCATTTGGTGGCATTGGTCAGTAATTTGGTTCAGAATCTCATGTTTGAAAATTTCTTTCTTCTTTTTCTTTGCATTCAAAAAAAGTTGTCGTACCTATGTGTGTTCTTATCACAATTTTACGGTACTTAAGTCTCGAACCAACAACCTCCTGGTTACGAGTCCACTACCTTAGCGATGGAGCTACTGAGGTCGGTGGTCTTTTCTTATACCCGCTAAAATAAAGAATGTCTTTCCAATGAGCTGTGTATAAAATTCGAGTGTTTGTCAAGATTTAGGTAGGTGGGTCTTGTTTGATTAAAAGCAGTGTCAGAATAGACTGACCATTAATAAGAGACTATTATTTGCTGTTTTAATTAACGAGGGAAAGTTAAAAGCATTTAGGGCATACAACAATTACAACATACAATGTTCTTGTAGGAGTCGCAGAAGGGCCCTAGAAGTTTATCTGGTTTATCTAGAAGTCACAAGGGCCCTAGAAGTTTATAGATCTTTCTAGAAGTTTATCTGGTCAGTGCACCGTTTTTGTCTTTATCTGGTCTGGTGGTCAGTGGTCAGTGCACCACCATGACATCACACATGGACTCATAAAGTAAAGTAACCGTTTTTGTCTACGCCTTTAGCGTTTTTTATCCGGGAACAGATGCTCCAAGCAGAGCTCTTTCACAAAACAACTTGCTTACCTTATAAATCGAAAGCCAAATGTTCAAGAAGCCAGAAATCAGAGGTGGCGTATCAACAACAGCATCCACCGACGAATTCTTAAGAAACTTTCGGTCCAAGGTAGGGTGCAAATCCCAATCGTAAGCTCTAAAGTTTTCTGGTCACGATCACTCGCGGTATTTTTTTATTTTATTTTTTTTAAATGTTAGCTACAAAAGTTCAAAAGCAATTTAAGTTGAAAGGAAATCTCTTGCTTACTATTAGAGCAGTCCTTCGTAGAAAAAGAAATACAATATGTTATTTTGAAAATCACGAAATACCTATTAAAGGTAAAGATTGAAAAAGAAAAAAAAAAATCACAGGGGTTTAGCCGTAGTCAAAAAACTCACTTCATTTATGTAAAAAGAATCTTCTACAAAAAATATTATTGTTTTTTGAAAATTATTGAAAATAGGGTCCTCAAAAGTTACAGTAGATTTTTTTACAGTAAAAAAGTAAAATTTCAGAAATCGATATGTCGCAAATAATCACGTATTTTTTCAATCACGTCTTATTTCGAATAGAACAAAAAGTTATCTCACTTGTGAGCTCGCCAAGTTACCGGAGAGAAATGAAGACCTAGCGGTTGGCTGGTGGATTTCTGGCAGAGATTGAGGATTCTTGAGGAAATAGCTACATCGGATATGGTTCTGGAAGGATGGTCGAGCGACTATTGGCAATGAACCATGTGCGGGGAGTCAGTGGCGATTAAACAAGGGACGACTTCGAGAAAGTTCTTCTGAAGCCATGTTATAGTCAAAATTCTCTCTGGGTTTTATTTCCTAATTTCATATTTAATAATCTCAACTTCTGTATTGGTATTCTTTGTCTTCGGGCAGCCTGCTGCTGGGCAGAAAGATGGCATTTCAGCATATCTCTCTCTCGCGGAGTGGAATTTACTTCTACTTGTAAAAGCGAAACAAAATCACGAATTGACTGCTGACAGTACCTACTGACTGATCCTTGCTGTATTTCCTCTATGAGAACAGGTACCTAGAAAGCTGAAATTTTGTTCAAAGGTCTCACATTGACCTCACCCAGCCTGAATACCATCAGAAATTTTGTAAAGGTAAATGGATCTTTATACTCGACATTAAAAATTACAGAGCTAAAGCTAAGTGATACGCCGGGAACCAGTGTATTGAACGTATTGGTGATTCGAATCCCACCCGGGCCGAATAGAATTTACTCTAGCAGTCATTGCAGTCTAATATTGCATATAAAACATTTGTTCCTAGATTGGCTTTCTTTTATCCTATGTATTTCTTCCTTTTCGGGATGATATAACGTCAGAATTTGAAAGTTTCCTATCTGTCTAACCAAAAGAGATTCCTAATGAATCTAATGATTTATAGACAATGGAGTGATAATCTGGTGTCGCCACTGCCTAGATAGATTCAGAAGGACTCCTTGTGAATGAAGGAATTTCGTTGTTTCCTGCTTTCCCAAGAGGTAACATTGTGCCAGTGAGAGAGCTTCTGTACCAAGGAAATTTCAAACTTTGAACTGTCAGCTTTCTATTTTAGGTGTTAAGCAACAATGTACGAGTACTAGCCGCGTTGAGGCTAGTCCTGCAGCGCGGTGCAATCACCGGGGCATGGCCGTACTTGGTGAAAGAAAAATATTCGGTTCAGTACAAATCAAATTAGGTACAGACGATTTAGTGTTTCAGATGGTTTTTTTTATCAAACCAATCACAATAAAATTAAATAAATTACCCACCATAGTAATAAGGCGGCGTACTCGTAACCTGGAAGTCAGTGGTTCGAGTCCCAAGTACCGCAATAACAGTAGTAAGTAAACTCTTTATTGAAATTTATTTACATAAATCACAAAGGCGGTATTATTGCCTGAGTCATTCTCTACCATCCATCCAATAATAAGGAGAGTTTGACGTTCAAAACTATGATAACTTGTTGATTCACGAGTAACACTAGTGCTGTTACCAAACGCCTTCTCTTATCAATAGTCAAGTGTCTCTTATCACAACAGAAAGTGGTCACCTAGTTTATTACTCGGGGTGTATCGCGTCTGGAATACTAATGTCGCTATGAAGTCATAACGTGATGTAGCTTTCTACTCCGCAATTCGATTCCAATTTCATTCTCATCTAAAGTATTTATTTCGTTGAATTTTTGAGGGTAGAACTATTAAATTGCAGGTGGCTTATAAAAATGTTAATAAAAAAACAATTAATCACCAAAATATTAGCTGTACAGTGTACAATTGTACATGTATGGAATTTCGTAAAAATTACGTGAAATCGTTCACTGATTAAAATTTTTGTATAATAAACAAATTCTAGGAATATTATGTCAATTCTAAGTCAGTCAATGTCTGTTTATGAAACCGTTCTCTGTTTAGAGCACAACAAAAACTTTTGAAGTACCTACTTTAGGTAATAAAATTATGGATAGACCATCGATCCCTATTTAATTAGCTTTCTTAGATTGGTTAGACATGGTAGCTAAAAAAAACATCACAATAATATTTTTTTCTAAATAAAATGTCTATGGTCGAAGATAACTTGTTCAAATTAGGTATAACAATTATGCTGATATCCATGATAGGTGGTAGACGTGACACATCCACTAAGAAATACTATTGCTCATTTTATTACTACTGATTTGAACATAATCGCCTAAAGCTATTACCGGAGGCATTCTTTTCGAAAAAAATCTATTAGATAATATTTCAGTACGAAGAAAAGGTCGTTTCTTCGCCTGTAGCGGCGAGATGAATCAACCAAGAATCAAGAGTCTCAGGAGTCGGCTGAGAAATGATAGGTAAATGGTGAGAATTGTCGGCATTCGATGATAGATATTACCTTTTCTCGGCTGAGGTGATTATCAGGTAGTAAATATTATGCTGCGCGTAATCCAATAAATGCTGATAGATGGCTATCTACTGATGTACATAAACAATATACGTATACACAAACAACACTACACAATACACCACACACAGGACATGGATGGAGCCCAGAAAATTGCTTCTGGGCGTCCACAGGGGTTAATGCCCCATCAATCATTCCACCACCATGACACAAACATCATGGACACGAAAAGTAAGTAAGTACTGATGTACAGGGTGCGGCGCGGTAATGTCCCATTTTGAATCGCCCAGTGTGAAGCCGCACTTCTAATTAGCCAAGTTCAAACAAAGTTAGAAGATGCACAAACTACTAATTTTTTCGATTCAATTTAGTTCTATTGTCAAAATGATTTTATCAAAGCAACAGAAAGCTTATTGCGTGGAGAGTTATTTTTCGAAAAATAAGTGTATCGTAGCAGTACATCGGGAGTTTGACATTGCACACCAAACTGTAACTCGATCTGCATGGAGGGGGTTTTCATGAAGTTCCCTAGGGTTGTTGTCACTCCAATAACGCATATTTTGTTTATTAACACAGCCTGAAATGTGAAAATGGGCTTCATCACTAAAGAAAACTATAGCATCTGGCAGTAAGGAGTCAATCAGGGTTTCACATGCATTTTGTGGTTGAATAAAGTCTCGCTCGAACAATTCCTGCACCACTACCATTTTGTAGGGATGAAAATGCAGTTCTTTATGAAGTATCCTTCGCAATGAACGGTCTGATATGCCAAGAGCAGCAGCATGTTTGCGAGCTGAGCGCCTAGGTCACTGCATTATCGCCTCACGTACTCGTTCAAGGTTTTGGGGGGTTGACACAGGCTGTGTTAATAAACAAAATATGCGTTATTGGAGTGACAATAACCCTAGGGAACTTCATGAAAACCCCCTCCATACAGATCGAGTTACAGTTTGGTGTGCAAACTCCCGCTGTACTGCTACGATACACTTATTTTTCGAAAAATAACTCTCCACGCAAAAAGCTTTCTGTTGCTTTGATAAAATTATTTTGACAACTGAGCTAAATTGAATCGAAAAAATTAGTAGTTTGTGCATCTTCTAACCTTATTCGAACTTGTCTAATTAGAAGTGCGGCTTCACACTGGGCGATTCAAAATGGGACATTACCGCGCCGCACCCTGTATAAGAGCATGGTTAGCTCAGAGGCAGGATTCGATTCCCAGAGATGTACAAGAAATAACGGAATTCACCTGTGTTCAAAACACGAGTGTTTGGCGAAATGGTCGTTTTTTGTGGGCAGCACAGCAGCTTTACTATGAATGAGGCTCCTTGGCTTTTCTTTCTTTGAACTCTGGTGATATCGCCACTGGTCGTTATTACAATTTATTAAAAAATAAAACAAAATACATACCTAATACAAACTTTGTTTCGTGTTAATATAGACCGGCTGGCACGTGCTACATGAGAAGCGAGCTTGATACTCATATTTCCTCACGAGATATGGCTGGACCCCAGACATTCAAAGCACATAATAGAAAATTTTCTACACACCCGGCGGGATACGAATCAGGTCCACACTTTCCAAAACAATACAGATAACGGTAGGTATGGATATATTTTTTTAGGTTAGGTACGTGATATTTACGCCCCAGCTGGGTATCGAACATATGGCCATGAGATTGAGAGACAAGTCTCTCTGAGACAAGTCTCTCTGAGATTGAGAGGCCATCCTCTTAAGTCTTAGCAAACTAAACTGGTCAACCCGTCTTTAATAACAATACATCTGGACTGTGAAAATAGGCATTATCTGATAAATAAGTCATTAATCGTTATCTAACAGAAGAAGATATGTTTCCTATCTAATATCCTGTGATAGATAGCTGCCAATCTGAGTTTCTAGGAAAGCTATTTAGTAGAAAATTACCTCCTATTAGAGATCTATTCCTATCTTCTTGTAAATGAGAAAAGAGAATCGTCAAGAAGATAAAGAACTTACTGTATGTAGGTAGGTTCTCCGTTGAAAACAATGCTACACAAGAGGTAATAATAACACAAGAGCCTATTAGCAAGAGTTTAAGAAGAATAAGAAGAGCTCTTGTACAATTATCAGCTATGCCTCAGTAAAATAAGTCATCTTCAAAAGAGAATGATTTCATACCGGAAATAACCCAGATAATAATTATTATAAAAATAATCATAACTATGCCACTCATTGCTTACATTGATGGTTGCCAGATGACATTTTTTTTTTTTTTTCTTCAAATTCCTACACTTGAAAGTTATATGTTATAACAATCAAGCAATAACTGGTATGTTCATTTATTCACTCATTCATTCACACATGTATTCATTTAAAGAGATCGGGTTGTTGGGGCATATCGTTGAATTTTTTCATGCATGATGTTATAGGGGATTTGAGTATATTCTTATTTTTATTAGGGATGGAAAAAAGTTGACTTCTGTCTATTCTAAGCCTAGGGTCTGGTATTCTGAAATTAAGTTGTGAGAGTATGTAGGGACTATTTATTGTATTGTTAATTATGTTTTGCAAAAGTTTAATCTGATTACCTACAAATCTTTCTTCGATTGATTCCATGGGGAGATTTTCAATTAATGTTTGATAGCTTATATTGTTGGGATATTTAGGGTAAAACCCGTTGATCTTTTGGAAGAGATATCGAATAAAATGAGCCTGGACTTTTTCTATTTCTTTTATGTGTAGGTACTGATGTTTTGGGGGTCCAAATCACTGAGCCATATTCTATGGTGGATCTAACTAGGGCCTTGTAGAGAGGAGTGTAATAGTATCAATGTCTTTGATTGATTGGCAGTATCGAATTACCATACCTAATTTTTTGTATGCTTTTTGTGTTTGTGTTTTATTTGTATTCCCCAAGTTAAGTTTTCTGTGAATATGATGCCTAGGTCGTTAACAGTGGTTACTTCTTGTGTGGGTGTGTTATTGATTGTGTATGTATATTGTATTTTGGATTTTTTATTGGTGTATGATATTTTTGTGCATTTATCTGGGTGGAAGTGGAGACCTATTGTTTTTTAACCAAGTTTGTATGCTATTTATGTCATTTTGTAGGAGGTCACAGTCGGATATGGTTTTTATAATTTTGTATATTTTGAGATCGTCGGCGTACATTTTATATTGTGAGTGTTTTATGTGATATTTTATACTATCGAAGAGAGAGAGTAATAAATAAACAATAATAAATAAATGTGTTTTTGTGTTATTATATCACAATTTTAGTGGGTAGCACAGAATTGTAGGAGTTTTCAAACGACATAATATTAATTTTTTATTAATATGTAGTTTTTTTTGAGAGATTTGGCGTTGCAATTTATGAAAATAAGTGTCAGTCAGACACAATACTAGACTAGACACAGCTTCAGAAGATTACATGTCCAAAAACTCTTTTTTTAAAATCGATTATTATTTTTATTTTTTTTCACAGATACTCGGAAGTAACTGATAGCTTAAGGGCTGCCCTTTGATTTTAGCTGGTGTTTTTAGGAGTAGGTAATTTCTTTATGAGATACTACATAATATATCTATTTACTAAAATTAAGACTCCCAATAAAATCAAAGAATTTTTAGTTAGTTTCCATACAATAAAGATCCATACAATAATAATTTATTTACAAAAAATCTTCAAAATATATTCTTCATACATTTTCAGACATGATTTTCCGACGTTTTTCTTGCTTGACATTTCTTCCGTACTGAGTTTCTTGCTTGATTCTTGTCTGGTACGCTTCTGATTTCCATGACATCTTGTATGAAGTTTCTGTACTAGCCTTGATTATTCTTTCATTCTCTTGAGATTATTCTTTCATTCTCAACATTTGATTTTGATCATGGTCTTGAAGTGGTTTGGTAGGTATTTTTTGCATTCTTCTGATATAGGACTAATTAGATTTTTC
Organism: Bactericera cockerelli; assembly: GCA_024516035.1. Lineage (NCBI taxonomy): Eukaryota > Metazoa > Arthropoda > Insecta > Hemiptera > Triozidae > Bactericera > Bactericera cockerelli. The sequence continues at coordinate 22,388,102 of CM044961.1, read as the reverse complement.
TTCATATTTGTTGTTATTTTTGGGTTTTTTTTTGTTTTGATTCAGTTGTTTTTGATGGTTTTTTGTTTTAAAAAAGAGGTTAGATTAAAATTTCCATACAATAAAGAGAATATTAATAATAATTTATTCACAAAAATTCTTCAAAATATATTCTTCATACATTTTTAGACATTTTTCGACGTTTCTCTTGCTTGACATTTTGCTAAGTTCTTCATTCTTGTGTGTGGACAGTTCGTAACCATTCAAACTGTTTGTTATCCATGGGCTTCTATTTTTTAGTGGATTAGTGCAGTTCTTCCGTATTTTTTAGTGGATTAGTGCAGTTCTTGTCTGGTACGCTTCTGATTTCCATCACATCTTTTATGAAGTTTCTGTACTAGCATTGATTATTCTTTCATTCTCTTGAGATCATTCTTTCATTGTCAACATTTGATTTTGATCACGGTCTTGAAGTGGTTTGGTAGGTAGTTTTTGCTTTCTTCTGATATAGAACTAATTAAATTTTTGTTTGTTTGTTGTTATTTTTGTTTTGTTTGGTTTTTTTTTGTTTGTTTGTTTTTTTTTTTTTGTTTTTTTTTTTTAGTTATTTTTGATGGTTTTTTATTTTAAAAAGAGGTCTGCTGCGCTTTTACCGAGAATTTAGTGCCTATGGTTTTATTTAAGTCTAGCCAAGACAAGAAATTAATCGACACAATTTCACACCTGCCTCCCCAAGCTGAAACAAAGAAAAATAGAATTAATATATCCTCCTTCCTCTTGGACCTGCTCCTGTTGAGCTCGGAGTAACTCCGCCTTTGCAAATGTCCCTGAAAAAAAGAAGAAAAAATATTCACTAGGAAAGAAAGAGTTATTGACGTAGACCCACAGACAGCCAGACCTTCTTCTTATTCCCCACCTCTTCCTCATCTTTCCGCTCTCAACAGATCTGAAACAGCACAAGGAATCTACAGACAAAAATCCACGAAATTCCTAAATAAAAAACTAGAAATGCCTCTGACTTTGCTACTGTTGTTTAATTAAATCCTCATTGTATCTGCAAAAAGACAATATCCGAATCAGTAAGACGAATCAATCGTAGTATCAAGATCCCTCCTAGAGCCTCTCCTTCTGAAATTACCAATGTCTCTGAAACAAAAGAACTAGCATATTAAAAGCTGATAAAATTAAAATTATGCCTCTTCATTGTTGTGGTAGTGACCACGTTGCTGCAAAGTGGTCTCGGAGATATTAAAACTCCTCCTCAACCTTTCTTTGACTCTGATACCTGAAACTAGAAAAATGAGTAAGTAAGTAAACATCATATTATTATAGCTGAAACAAACGCTTGCAGAAATATTATTTTTTCCATCCATCCAAGATCACTGAAACATAGGAAAGAAAACGAAAAATTAAAATTCTGCTTTACAGATATGTCCTCTTTCCATTTGCCTTCTGTTGATTCTATTGTTATCCTCAGAATTGCTCCTGAATCAAGAAATAATTACTGGTAAAGGCAAATTGAAGTTTCCTTGTCTATTTTTTTTCTCTCTTTAAAATATGTAATTATATAAAATATTCAACCTTATTAATAATTGGTGTGTCCATTCCATTGCCTTGTCGGTCTCAAAATTTGTTTAATTTTTCCCTGAAACAAGAAAATCACAAAGATTACATAAATGCACGTACAAACACTCTCCTTCTTATGATTGAACCTATTATTATTATAGAAAGCTTTATTAGGTAGAACAAAATATATATATAAAATAGAATACAATGAAAAATAAAGAAATAGGAAAGATTAAGCAAATATACAAGAAAAAAAAAGAGAATGAAGTTGAAATCGAGAATGAAGTTGAAGTCGAGAGTTGAAGATCCTAGCAGTCGAGTCCTCTGCCTTTTTTTCTCCTCTCACCTCTTCAAGTGTGTCTGAAACAGAAAGATAACAAGAGAGAAACAGTTTAACATAAACACAGTCGCAGGGAGGCACTCCTTTATATGATTGATCTTAGCAGTCGAGTCCTCTGCCTTTTTTTCTCCTCTCACCTCTTCAAGGGTGTCTGAAACAGAAAGATAACAAGAGAGAAACAGTTTAACGTAAACACAGTCGCAGGGAGGCACTCCTTCTTATGATTGATCTTAGCAGTCGAGTCCTTTGTCTTTTTTTCTCCTCTCACTGAAAAGGTCTGAAACAGAAAGATGACAAGAGAAAAACAGTTTGACGTAGACACAGTCGCAGGGAGGCACTCCTTTTTATGATTGATCTTAGCAGTCGTGTCCTCGGTCTTTTTTTCTCCTCTCACCTCTTCAAGTGTGTCTGAAACAGAAAGATAACAAGAGAGAAACAGTGTTGTCGTAGAAGAACAGTCGCAGGGAGGCAGGGTCGCAGAAAAGACGCTGGGGCCAGCGCCAGACATACAAACTAACGGACGCAGGGGCGCAGAACACAGGTTGCAGGCACCTACCGCAGGGGCACAGAGTCCAGAGGCGGTACAATCAGCAAAGCACTCATACACGGGGTTGAGTCGCCACAGTCTTACACAGAAGTAATCCGATCGTACAGCCTTATGAAAAATTGCACGGGACAAACCCACTTTATCCTTCTAATGAGAATCGACAAAAACCAAGTTACAAATTTCACGGGACAAACCCATTTGATCATACTAATAAGAATCTACAAAAACACACAGTAATCATTCATACTCATGACATTCCAAGTTACAAATTTCACGGGACAAACCCATTTGATCATACTAATAAGAATCTACAAAAACACACAGTAATCATTCATACTCATGACATTAACTAGTGGTGCAAAAGTTTTGAAAACGAATCACATCAATGCAACATAATAATTATTATGTATCATACTCTCAGAATTGATTAAATTGAAACGCAGGGCAAGAAGGAAAAATAATTCCCCAATTTATTCATCTTGTTAAGAGAAGCTAAAGCTAGATAAATGAGTCGGATAAGTAATCAAGAAGAGATGAATAATAAGAAATCGGATGTATCAAGAGAACTGAATTAAGGAATAATTATTCAATCATGAATTTCTAACATGAGAATTTTTATAGGAGCACGGAGGCTTTAACAACTTTTTTTGAAGCAAGAGACAGTCTTGTACAGATTTATACCTCGACGTTTCTAAATAAGTAGGTATATTAACATCTAAAAGATTTCATTTTGATAACAAGGAAGATAATCGCAGACCTGGTGGAAAAATAGCCATATTGTGTTTGCAGGCTGAAGATACATACATAAGTCGAAGAAAAATAAGACTGAAAGAATTGGAAAATGAAATGTACAATAAGATTATCTGGTGAACACAAATCAGAACACAACTAAGTACCAATATGTAGAAAAAAAATTACTAACAAAATATGTAGCAAAAGCAATGAATTCTTTAAAAGAAAATGGAAAACATAATAGATACATAAAACTTTGAATTGAACTTGCTAAAGAGAAGAATATGCATGAAGATATTTTCAGAACTATGGAGGACAAAAATATAAATCATGTCTAGCAAAACAATTGAGGAATACACCAGTAGAATACGAAACAACTAGTGTGTAATTGGAAAAGAAATCCTGCATTTTTTTATTGGGAATTTGGGGGCCTAACTTGAACAATTCTACTATTATTATACTCAGAAAACTCATTAACGATCGTTTTGATATTAATTCATACATATTGATGACATCGGCACTAGCCAAAGAACTATCCAACCCTACTGTGACGAATCGGACACTAACTGAAGCTATGACGCTGCCACCTGACGCTGGCAATGTGTTGTACCACACACTAGTCTGTCCACATGCGCGTTTAGACCTGACGGAGTGTCACTGAACGCTGTGGCACTGACACTGAGCCTGACGCTGTTGTGCTGCAGTCCGACGCTCCCCGTTGTCCCTGAAACGAGAAATAACACCCAAAAAAACTAAATTAACGGGGCCCCTCTCCCCTTTTTTGCAGGCCCGCCCCCCAGTCCCCATAATCTGGATGATGGTGTGATGATTTTCTGCCCCCATAGAATTGTTATTTTCTTATTGGAAGAAGCCTACCGTAAGGTATTTTGATATTCCTCTTATGCACTGCGGTTTTGGAGTTTTTCTTCTAGTGGTTGATGTGGCTGTAGCATCTGATAGTGGTTGATGTGGCTGTAGCATCTTCTAGTGGTTGATGTGGCTGTAGCATCTTCTAGTGCTTGATGTGGCTGTAGCATCTTCTAGTGGTTGATGTGGCTGTAGCATCTGATTTTGACATTGTGGTTTCTGCTTCAATCTTCTTTTAGAGTTGTGTTATGGTTGTTTCTTCTGCTGTTGCTATTGTAGTTTCTGGATTCAATCTCCTTCTTTTGAAGTTGTGTGATGTTTGTTGCTTCTGATGTTGACTTTGTGATTTTTTAATTAAATTTTCTTCTTGTAGTTTTGTGATGTTTGTTGCTTGAGTTGCTTCTGATGTTGACATTGTGGTTTCTGGATTCAATTTTCTTCTTATAGTTGTGTGACGTTTGTTGCTTCTGGTGACAATAATGTGCTCCCTGGTTTTGAGTTACTATTGTAGTTGTATAAACGGCAGTAGCATTTGAGGAAATGTTTTTTTTTTTTTTTTTTTGAGCTTCTTCCAATATTTGTGTGATGTTGATTTTCTGGTTTCGATATTTTACAATTTGGTTTTTTATTATAGACGTTTGTTGCTTCTGGTGACAATAATGTGCTTCCTGGTTTTGAAGTTACTATTGTAGTTGTATCGGCGGCTGTAGCATTTGAGGAAATATTTTTTTTTTTTTTTTTTTTTTTGAGCTTCTTCCAATATTTGTGTGATGTTGATTTTCTGGTTTCGATATTTTACAATTTGGTTTTTTATTATAGACGTTTGTTGCTTCTGGTGACAATAATGTGCTTCCTGGTTTTGAAGTTACTATTGTAGTTGTATCGGCGGCTGTAGCATTTGAGGAAATATTTTTTTTTTTTTTTTGAACTTCTTCCAATATTTGTGTGATGTTGATTTTCTAATTTCGATGTTTTGCAATTTGGTTTTGTATCATAGACGTTTGTTGCTTCTGGTGACAATAATGTGCTACCTGGTATTGAAGATACTCTTGTAGTTGTATAGGCGGCTGTAGCATTTGAGGAAATATATTTTTTTTTTTTTGAGCTTCTTCCAATATTTTTGTGATGTTGATTTTCTGGTTTCGATATTTTACAATTTGGTTTTTTTTTTAGTATAGACGTTTGTTTCTTCTGGTGACAATACTGTGCTTCCTGGTTTTGAAGTTTCTCTTGTAGTTGTATAGGCGGCTGTAGCATTTGAGGAAATATTTTTTTTGAGCTTCTTCCAATATTTGTGTGATGTTAATTTTCTGGTTTCGATGTTTTACAATTTGGTTTTTTTTTATTCTTCTTCTTTTGTTTATGTAAGTTTTGTTTTGTTTGATGTTTTACCTTTATTTTGATTTCTGGCTTTGATCTTCTTGCTTAGGTATTATTTTTTTCTGGATTTTTTGTAGCAATGCTGAGTCGTAATGCTCTCACATCTTCGTGGAAATGTCATTATTGAGGTGTACATGATTAATTTCCCTTCACATAAACGGCAAAGTTATGGATTTTGCAAACTTCTGGGATACGAAAATTTTGAACTTTCAAAACGACGAATTTTATTAAATTTTTAATTTGTACAAAAATTTCAAGATTTTTTTTCGAGTGTAACTAATAAATTTGATTCGTAGAATATTGGGTAATAGAATAATATACTGGCCATATTTAAGACAGGTGAATCTCTTTGAACTTTGTTTTTGGTGTCATATTACTGGCCAGGTTAAATTTGATCTACGTATGAGATGCGTTGAGGTATCTAGGCCATTTCATGAGAAATGAAATATTATCACAATAATATAATAGTATCACCTTATTTATACTGCCTGATTAGGACTATTAAATGTAGAGATGAGATTACACGCTGAGTAAACCAGTTTCCCACAAGGAACAACTACATCAGCAACGTTGATCATGGCGAAAATGTGGATTGGTGCCCGTCAAAAATTCCAATTCCGCTGGGATTCGAACCCAGATCACGGTGGTGACTAATATCATGACTGTAAAAAGGCAATATGTATAAAATATCGTTTTTATTAAAAAAAAAAAAAAAAAAAAAAACAGGAGAGTCTAATTCGTCCAGAAATGTTAACAGCTCAATTTCGAAAAAACCAACCGAAAATAATACTTTCTAAGGTAAGAGGAAGAAATATAGCAACATGTTGTACAAGTAAGTGGTCACATACACCACGAAACTCGATGGAACGGCTAGACGTTACTTATCTTCGGTGATTTAACTAGCACTGGTGTAGGTGTATTCCAACGAGCCTTTCACGCTGGCTGGCTAGAGTAACTCCAAGTCAGTAAGTGAACGTGCCACAAAATTAGTTTAAATTTTCGTTTTCAGATAAATATCCTTCAAAAAAAATCTTAACCTATATCCTAATTCAAAAATATTCTAATTCGAGTTTCTCTTAGTCGAAAGATGAGTACTCAAGATAATCAGGAATTTAAAAATGCTTTGAGGGACATCTCCTACTATGCGGTTCGTCTCAACTCGGAATTCGGTAAGCATGTTTCCTACATTTGTTCAAAACTATTTCCGCCCAGCGGGGAATCGAACGCGCAACCTTTGGCTCACGATGCACAGCTGTTTACTCTATAACTGCGGACGTTGCCAAGTTGGGGTTTTTCTGGTCGAATACCTATTTAGCGTTACAGCAGAAACAATAATATACAAACATGTTATTTTCTAATGTCTTGGGCTTAACGTCCATGCGCGGATATAGGGGGGGCACGTGCCCCCCCAGATTTTTTCGGCAAGCGGTGTTTCTCAAATTTCATTATACCTAATCCCGTAAAAAAAAAGATCTCAATGAGTTAGGGGTGCACGGGCCCCAAAATAATTCCCTAATCTAAGACTAATCCCGTAAAAAAAAATCTCAATAAATTAGAGGGGCACGGGCCCCAAAACAATTCCCAAAATTCTAAGACTAATCCCGTTAAAAAAAAAGATCTCAATAAGTTAGGGGGGCACGGGACACAAAATCATTCCCAATTCTAAGACTAATCCCGTAAAAAAAAAAAAAATCTCAATAAATTAGGGGGGCACGGGACCCAAAATAATTCCCAATTCGAAAACTAATCCCGTAAAAAAAAAAAAAGATCTCAATAAGTTAGGGGGCACGGGACCCAAAATAATTCCCAATTCTAAAACCAATAAGAAATAACTAAAAAATAAAGTTGTCAAATCCACACAGATTGTCCGAGAAACCTGAAATTTTACCTATAGGTCTATTTGGATCAGAGAATATATCTCTAGGGTTCAGCTACACGGGGTAAGGACAAAAAATGGATGGGTGGCACAAAAAAATCACATTTTTCGACCAAAATGACATTTTTTTTCTTCAAAATTTGTCGTGACGGCGCCACGGCGGCGGCGTATCAACTCAAAAAGAGAAAGTTTTAAGCAAGGGTTCAAGTTTTCATTTGAGATATCAATCACGAAAATCAGATGAGCCGTTCTTGAGCTACGTTGAGTAAGGACATAAAATGGATCGGAAAACAAAAAGTATAATTTACGTTTTTTGACCTGAATGACATATTTTCTTGAAATATGTCGTGACGATCTATCAACTCAAAGTGAGAGTGTTTTTGCAAGGGTTGGAGTCTTCATTTGAAATATTGATCGCGAAATTCTGATGAGCCATTCTTGAGCTCCAGTAAGGACAAGAAATGAATGGGTGACACGAAAAATATTGACAATTGTGTGTGTATGTGTGCGTGTGTGTGTTTGTGCGTGTGTGGGTGTGTATGTATGTGATAGGCTTGCGAAGCGGCGGGTGCAACCCGCTAGTTAGATATACTGTGCGATTGTGCCCCCCCAGTACAAGAGGGCTATATCCGCGCATGTTAACGTCCCTTTCAACTGCTAGGGTTATCTCGAGAAGGGGGTTTTACCCTCCATTGGTTGGAAACTTACCCAACAGCTACCCACATTAATTCTTACCTCATTATTGCAGCCTGCTTTCTTCCTGGGCCAAGACTAAATAGTTTGGTGGGCTCTAAATCATAAACTGTTCAATCGCGCTGTTTCCTGTTGAAATACGTTGCTTCCTTCTATGAAAACTACGCCTGCGCACTCTTAAACTGCGCGTACTCTTCCCCTAACTAACTTAATAAAATAAAAATAAAATCGAATCCTAGTCATATAAAAGTGTTTATAATAAAGTCACATTAGGATGTCTAATATAAAATCACCATGTTCAAAAAATCTGGTGTAAACATTACACTACTTTCCTAATCCCCCAAAAAGCAAATCCGCCACTGGTGACTCAACGGTAACAGATGGAAAAAAATCAATGCCAAATTCGTAATCAGCACTTCAAAATCATTTAATTTGATCTGTCACAATTGTCACAACCCCCATCTAGGATGAATAATAAAGAAAGTTAGTCAAACCGGGTCCCCCCCCCAAAATACCGGTAAAGTTTTGAGTAATTGTGACAAGGCTCTTGTGATTCACGCATACTTCTATGATATATTCTACTATTATTATTATTATTGTATCTAGACAGGGTGCGCTGTACAGAGTGGGTCCGGAAGTTGCTCTCAATGAACCCTGTATGTCTGGACCAGGCCAGCGTGCAGAATGCCTACGCCCAGTACCTGAAGATAATGGTCAAGGGTGGGTTCCTGCACGGGATCTACCACGAGCCTCCCCCCAGCGGCCCTCTCAGACCTTTGCCGGAGGCTCTGGTAAGAAAATTTAGTTTCCAATATAATAATAATATCGCCTTATTTATACTGCCCGATTAGGACTATTAAAGTCCCATTATTCCAGCAGTAAGCCCAAGACATATTATTCTGTGGTAAAAATCCCAAATGGGAGGATAACATGTCATGTCCCGGCTGGGTTTCGAACCCACGACCTCTGGAATATTTGGATTCACAGAGTGCCGCCTTTACCACTGAGCGACTTGCGCCAAGTGGTCTAACTTGACCCCAGACTGAGTGATCAGTTTTTACTTTCATTATCCTATAATAAGGATAGTATTGTACCTATTCGTCGAAAATTCGACCTACCCAGTTTTTCACATTTCTGGACGAATCATAGCCTTAGGATACCGAAAAAGTTGTTTTCGGCCATTGTTTTTAACGTTTCTTTCAACTGCATGGTCATATCACGACTGAGATTTTACCTTCCCCCTTCGCTGGAAACTCACAAACCAGCTACTCGAATTAACTTCATCCAGCCTGAGTGGGGCCGTGAATAGCCAGCATTACGAGGCTTCAAATTTGAATGGTCACCCATCCAAGTCCGTCCCTGGACGTTGCTTAACTTCAATGGCAGAACGAGAACTGGTGTACCTATTCAACGTGCCATTAACGCTGCGCTGGGTGTAATCTGATTATTCTATGAGCTAGGATACATACCATCACCTGACCCGTGAACTACCCAGCTAGATATGACAACCAAATGTGATAGCAAATTTCTCCACTTACAAACAAAGATAATGATGATAGACACTTTATACTGCCCAATTAGGACTGAAGAGTCCCCTTATTTCAGTAGTTATTTTGTTGCCATTATTATGTAGTTAACGCTTGAAAAAAAAGGGATTCGAACCAACGAATCCCTGCGCTACCTGGAATACAAGACTAGTGCCTTTGGTTAAGTTCGACTACCGAACTAAAAGCTAACATAGTTTAATTAGTGTAAAGTTTTTTTTTATATTAATGTGTTACTATATTTATATATATACTTTTTTATATATATAAAAATAAAATATTTCCTCCAACTTCGCACCACTTGGAATGGTACCCAGTTGTAAACGTTAACTCACAATTAAGGAGTAGAGTTTTGAATCCTATGCAAAAAAAAATACATTTTAACATGGTTAACATTTTTTGTTTATTTTTCACTCAGGGCCATGAATTGTCCAAGAAAGTCGAGGGCAAAAATATATTTTAACGTGTTAAACATTTTTTCTTTATATTTCACTCAGGGTCATGAATTGTCCAAGAAAGTCGAGGGCAAAAATATATTTTAACGTGTTAAACATTTTTTCTTTATTTTTCACTCAGGGCCATGAATTGTCCAAGAAAGTCGAGGGCAAAAATATATTTTAACGTGTTAAACATTTTTTCTTCATATTTCACTCAGGGTCATGAATTGTCCAAGAAAGTCGAGGGCCTCCCCCCCTTCGGTCCCATAGAGCCCTACATCTGCCAAAAGTCTCCGGACGGAAAAGCGTTCCTATCCATCAAGAAAGTTCCAGGGCAGGGCGTCTATGTTTACATGGGGGTCAGCCCTGATGGAGTATGATACATATGGGGGTCAGCCCTGATGGAGTATGATAGAAAATAAACTAAATGTAAAAGAAGAAATAATCGCATATTTAAATTACTAGGTGACTTGACTTTATTACAAAACACGCTATGTACAGGAAACAAAATAGATAGGTAATGAATAAGCTATTAACAACTAATAGATGCTGTACACTAAATTTATTTGTTGGGTGGTTGAAATTCTCAATAGAGTAGTATAGCGCCAAGATTATTGGTTTTTCAACTTTATCTTTTTTAAAACAATAATAATAGGTAATTATTCGAATTTAAATTTTCCAGATCCGCAATATGTTTTCCTCGTTACTTTTGACAAAGCACGTTTTTGACGTCATATTATAAAATATACTTCACATAATCAAAATCTCTTGGTCTCCAAACTATTACATACTTGGAATATTTCATCAATAGAAATAGGTACAACAGTAGACAGGAAGTCAGTTCGCCTTTCTGTGATAAATATAAAGCTAGGAATATATACGAGAATGTATATGAAAACCCATTAATTACAAGACTTTGTTTGAACTTTTGCCAAAGAGAGAGCTCTACGCCGGCGCCGATAGTATAAATAGTCTTTGTAATAATTAGAATATTGTAAAGGATTTGAACTCATTTGAGACATTTAAATGTCTACACAAAATGTAGAATCCCTAGTTATTACCGAGTCGTTTCTCTTAACAGAGTTTAGAAATTCATATAAAATTAAAATATCCTTAAAAATATAAACAAAAATATACAAAATACTTCCGATACCTTAAAATTAAATACTCTCGAATGTGTGTAAAAAAGATTGATTGCGACAGTTTATACGATCACGTGCACTCTACAGGGTGTCCCGTATACAGATGCAAATATTTTTAGGGTAGGTTCAGCCCACTGTGGACTATCATATGAGCGAAACTTGCAGTGGGGCATTTTGCTTCGTTAAAGAGTTATGGCCAAATCCCTGTTTTTCCCACAGGTCTAGAGGTCACTTAGATCGATGCACGTTTTTAAAGAAATGGTAGCCAGTAAGTAATTTTTGACTTCATGTATGGATAGTCATGCATATTTCCCTTGAAATGCAGTTGGTTGCATGAAAAAATATTGAAAGACCAGAGAGATATTTAATCCTAAGTTCAATACTTTTCTAAAATTTGATTTTTCCCTGTTTTCCTTTTCGTGAATTTAGAGTACTTCTACAATTGCAATTCTGCGTATCACTAGGTAAAAAAATACCCTTTGTTATTTTGTTTCAATAAATACAAAGTTCTTTCAGACGCGTGAAGGAACGAATGAGATACGCCTTATCAAACGGCACCGGAAGGAGAGAAACACATCTTTCAAATTTTGAATCTGGGCGCTATTGCATTTTGAAGAACACTCGATGCCTGAAGCAGTCTGTGTGACTATTTTTGTGCCAACTGCAAGTTATAAATGAAAATTTTCTGAGTACAATTAGTTCTATTAACCAACTATATCAATCAAATCTAATAGTTCTGTTAAAATAACAAGGCGATCAATTTGTTCGGTGGAAGAGAAAGCCACAAGCTTTAAACCTCGCCCTTGGTTCGCTACATATTCTTTTGGGTTCTTTTCATTTCATGTCCTGTGTTGCAGAATGTATCATGTTTGTAGTTTATCAATAAACTACAAACATGTATCACTGTATCACCACCCTTGATCAGTCTTTGTTTGTATTTATTTCACAAATTGTTACCATGTTCATTGTAAAAAAAAAAAAAATGTAAATAAAGCTTGGTCCAATTGTTTATAAAATAAAAATAAAGTATTAATAATAATAGTAACCTTAAGGTTGGATGTTTGAGTTTTACCCAAGGTTAATTTTCGGCACTATTTGTTATGTTTTTGATATTGTGATAAACACAAAAATGATATTTTTAATTTTACTTCTAAAAATAAAATCATAATTTTTGTTGGTAGCGCAGAGTCTTTCTCCATGTGTATTCTTTTTCCATAATTACACCACTGGTTGCTGCTTTCGTTGCAGCCTCTCTCATTTTTCCTCATGATAACCCTGTGATTCCGTAACCCCATTCACATAAAAGTTCACACCGACCGACCACTGTGAATGATCAATTTCCCTCTGTTAAACATCCCAGAGCAGTGTATTTATACCTCAAATTACGCGCCAATTCTGTTAAAATTCAGCCAACTTTGAATTTTCCATCATGATTCAGAAGTGTTTTTTGAGCTTTGTGTGTACTGCGTTCCATGATCTTTAAAGTAATATAAAGGAGCTTTCTTTTTTATAAAACTAAACATAATAGGGTATTTTTTAACTAGTGATACGCAGAATTGCAATTGTAGAAGTACTCTAAATTCACGAAAGGGAAAACAGGGAAAAATCAAATTTTAGAAAAGTATTGAACTTATGATTAAATATCTCTGTGGTCTTTCAATATTTTTTTATGCAACCAACTGCATTTCAAGGGAAATATGCATGACTATCCATACATGAAGTCAAAAATTACTTACTGGCTATCATTTCTTTAAAAACGTGCATCGATCCAAGTGACCTCTAGACCTGTGGGAAAAACAGGGATTTGGCCATAACTCTTTAACGAAGCAAAATGCCCCACTGCAAGTTTCGCTCATATGATAGTCCACGGTGGGCTGAACCTACCCTTAAAATATTTGCATCTGTATACGGAACACCCTGTATAATACCATATCGGGTTTTCAGGGATTTCCGCTAGAGTGGTTTTGGTTACTTTCGCATTATTTTAAAGAAAATTGAAGTTGAAAAAAGATCTATCTCTAGCCGTCCTTGATCTATTTCTAGTTCAATTAATGAGGTAGAATTAAGGAGAACTTTAAAAGATATTATAATATAGCGAAAATTTTAATGGTGCATATTTTTTCGTTGATTTATTTAATGTGGCTGGATTCTCAATTCTTGAGCTCTTCCATCCTACCACAATTGGAACAGAAATTGAGTTTACTTATAATTTAATTTCAAGAGTCTAGTGAGGTGGTACTTGAGCTGAGGTAGTACGAAGAAAGTGATCAAGTTTGGCGAATAGCAAATCATAAGCCACGTCCCCTTCCTTGGAAGTCTTTGCCTTCCCTGGAAAAATAAATTCTCAAGGTCAACCTCAAGAAGTAATAAGACGATTGATATCACACTGTTTAAAATAGTATTTCCAGACAAGGGTAGCCTTACAATTTGGGGAGTACAATTCACAAGTAATAGTCATCAAATTAGTGTTTTTTTTAATGTTTCGTGATATCACAACTACTCAAACTCGATTTACTAAATCTACGCTGAAACCGGGACTTGAATCACCGACCTCCAGGTTACAAGTTGGCCACCTTATCGATCAAGCTACTGAGGTCGGTGCTAATGGTGATATGACAATTAGACAAACTTACCTCACTAAATAGTTGCCATACTGTGCCATCGATCCGTATGAGCTACACTGATGTCAATTGAATTTGCAATTATTTTTTTTTTATAAAGATGACTGTCTTACAGCCTTTTTTATTTCGTAGCCATGAAACAGGAGCTACTGTAGACGCTTGTGGTCTGTGTTGTAGCCTGCCCATCCCGTAGTAAGCCTCCCCTCTGATGGGCGAGAAGTGACACAATACTTCCCATGTAGATGCTGCTGGGTCAACACGAGCGCACCGGAAGGTATCCCTTACACAAGCAATTGTAACCAAATTAAGAATACAAATTTTTGTCGGCACGGGGGATCGAACCCGGGACCTTCCGCATGGCAAATGAGTGCTTAACCACTGAGCTAAACGCGCACTCTTTTTGCAATTGAGAAAACTAAAACCTGAAACCAGCAGCTTCAGAATACGAGGCAGATGGGTATAAAACCTCTGGTTGTCATGGCGACTCTATACCAAGGACTCTCTCCTCTCTCTCTCAAGGAGAGTTCATGGATTATACTTGGACAATAATCAAGTCTCCATCATTTTATTTATTATAATCTGACCTGGTTGTTAAAGTTTCAGAGGAATCTCGAAACAATTAACACAGCGACCTAATGAGATGTATTGTAGACGGTTGCTTCTATTTGGATTTCCTGATTTAAGTTATCAAGGACGGGGATTTTACTCTCCAATCGCTATCGTACTACTACCCACATTAATGTCTTGGATTAGACCGGAAATGCGAGCCTCACGTTTCCGGATGGAACAGAATTTTTCGTCAGAAAATTCTGCCCATCCCGGGATCCAACTCTCTCTGGACCACGGGCAGTAGTCACGTGACACCCCGGTGACTGGCATGCTCAAGCCTTACTCGTCTCATCTCCCTCGCTGATCATTGTGTCCAGTTCCTTGTCTAGTTCATCATCTATTTTCTTCCCTTTCTCTCCTTTCTCCTCCTCCTTCTCTCCATTCTCCTTCACAACCTCCTCTCCATCCTCTTTCAACAGCTCTTCCTCACTCAGATGCTCTTTATCGCCTTTCTCTCCGCTTGTTTCCAGATCCAGGATCTCCTTGTCAATGTCAGCATCAACATTGTTAGCTATCTTCTCACTCTTCCCACTGTCAGCTCCAGTTTCCTTCTCTGACTTATCCTGACTATCTACAGTATCTTTCTCAGCGCCATTCTCCACATCCATTGCCTCATCTCCTTTGTTCGCCACAACTTCATCTCTATTTACACCCGTCTCAGATTCCGCCGGCACTTCGTTAACTTTATTCTGTACAACTTTTTCAATATGTTCGTCTCCTAAACTATCTACACTTTTGTTCTCACTTTCTACAAGCTTACTACTTTCTTCTTTGTCTTCAGCTTCTACACTTTTGGCGATTTCAGCGGCAGGTTTCGTCGCCGTGTCACCATTTTGTGGTTTGGACGGCTCGGCAACTGGTTCGCTGTCCAGATCGTCAAGGATGACTTCGTCGCTGTCTATGTTGGCTTCCGCTT
Source organism: Bactericera cockerelli (assembly GCA_024516035.1). Lineage (NCBI taxonomy): Eukaryota > Metazoa > Arthropoda > Insecta > Hemiptera > Triozidae > Bactericera > Bactericera cockerelli. The sequence continues at coordinate 22,372,853 of CM044961.1, read as the reverse complement.
TCTCCATGGACTCGACGATATCCAGCGCGGATTTGGTTTTCTGATCAAACTCGTCGATTTCCTGGCTCAGCTCTTTCTCGAGATCCTCGAGAGTTTTGTCGTCCTTCTTCGTGACTCTGAAAGAAAACAAGAGTTGAGTGAGCAGGTTGCAGACGTTAGCCAATGTAAACTCATGGATTAATAATGGACTGTACTTATTATTATTATTATACAATTCTTTATTAGATACAAAAGGACATTATGTACATATAAATAATAATTTTAACAGTGAAAAAATGAAAAAAAAAAACAATATATACAATAAAAATGATGAAAAATAGAAAATATTTGATTTGAAGAATAGAAATTCACATGTACTTGAACTAATTTTAACTTTTAAAGAGAACAACAACACAAAGTTAATGTCACACAATGGAAAAGTGTCAGAAGTAGCTGTTTCATGACAACCCAAAAAAATAAAGAGCCAGTGTCGCCGTCGATGGCACGTTGAATACACCAGTTTTCCTCCCGTCACTGAAGTTAAGCAACGTCCAGCGAGGTTAGTACTTGAATGGGTTACCATTCAAATTCGTACCCTCGTGATGCTGGGTAAGGTTAATGTGGTTAATGGGTTTGTGAGTTTCCAGCGAATGGAGGTTCAAACCCCCATTTCAAATAACCTAGATTTTTAACGTTCAGCTATTTTTAAAAATATGTATATAAAATTAAGGCTCTATATAAAAAGAACTCATTCAAAAGGAACCTGTACCATCGAAAAATTATTCAATTAGTTGTCGTTCAATAGTAATAATACATAGTTAATTCTAAAAACATTCATTGGTAGTCGAGTGGTCAAGAGCTAGCGTAGAGATCCGTTGATTCGAATTCCAGGCAATGTAAGATTTTTTCCTCGTTTATTTGAGACGTTGACCACATAATAAAGCAGCAGAACAACTGCGGAAATAATAGACTCTTTGGTCATATAGGAGCCGTATAAATAAATGTCCAATCTTATTTTTTTAACTTGATTACAAACAAGGAAGTAGACCAGCAGTCTGGCTGGGGGACTATAAACAGGAAGTAGACCAGCATTGGCTTGGTTCGCAAAGACAGTGGTAGAAGTGCTGAGTCATTCCTCCACTCTCTGGCTACCATCGTTCACGATGACGCCACCCTATGATGATGATGATACATCGTTGTCAGAAAAGACTCATCTATACTTATAAAAGAGAGTTTCACTCACTGACTGACTGACTGACTCACTCACTGATTCATCACTGTTTTTCCGAACTGGTAAGTCCTAGGAAGTTGAAATTTGGTAGGTAGCTTTGTCTTATAGTCTAGATGTGCAATAAGACGGGATTTTTCGAAATTCCCACTACAACACCTGCCATTGGCGAAAAAGGATTTTTTGCTTTGCGGGCCATGCCTTGGCTCGCAAAGCGGGCGACAGCCCGCTAGTATTAAATTAAGGCAACCCTCACTTGATATCTCCGTTGACGATTCTCAAGTCGTCTTCATCATCCTCGTCATCACAGAGATTGTACTCCTCTATCAGCTTGTCAGACTTGCTGTCGGGCTTGGCTGTGACTCGGCTGGCTTCATCGTCATCACACAGGTTGTACTCCTCGATCACCTGGGGGTGAGTTAGTGGGGAAGTTAGCAATCAGAACGGGTAAATAAACAAGATAAGATAAGATTTATTTTTATTGCATATAATGCCCAAGGGATTCATACAACGTCAATGGTATAAAAGTATAAAATTTACAATACATATAGGTAAGATAAATACTAACAAATGAGAATGTGTAAAGTAATTCACAACCCTATACAAGTATACGAACAGTTAAACCTAGATATAAGAGAACTCTCATGGGACCAGATTTTTTTTCTATTATATTCAGGTTTCTCTTATGAATTGGCTATATTCCCACCGAGAGGTAAATTTGACTTGGAAATTTTCTTTTTTATAACCATCTAATCCATGTTATTATTATTTTTATTATTAAACACTTTATTAGATAAGAAGACATATATCTACAATACAAATAATTATTAAAACAAGAAGAAAAAATGTAAACAATAAATGCAATAAAAAGAAAAATATATATATTTTTTTTTTAAAGTAGGGTTTAACGTCGCTTTCAACTGCCATGGTCATATCACGACGGGGGTTTTACCCTCCATTCGCAGGAAACTCACAAACCTGCTACTCACATTGACCTCACCCAGCCTGAGTGGGGCCGGGAAAAGCCAGCGTCACGAGGATTAGAATTTGAATGGTCACCCATCCAAGTCTTAACCTCGCTGGATGTCGCTTAACTTCGGTGTTCTGAAGGGAACCGGTGTATTCAACATGCCATCGACGCTGGCAAAAGAAAAAAAAAAAAGAAAAATATATCATATGTCCTAACTAAAGGGCGGGGTTATTGCCTATGGCAATCTCTTCCACCCAACCCTTGGAGTTCCCTGTACTCTTAATGTTCAGTCGAACAATCTTAACTATATTCTTTCTAAACAAGTATGAGGATATATAGAAAAATAATTAGTTAAAGTATTTCAATACTGTCTCATGGCAAGCATTATAATCTACAGTCAGTTTGTACTTTTTAGTTGAATATGTTTTTCTCTTGGGTAGCCCCGGTAGAATAAATTATGAAAAATTGACCTTTTACGCAATATCCAGGCGTTAGCATTGATATTGGCTATCTATTCTCAATATACAGTATTCTCAATTTATATCTATTCTCAATATATACTCAAATAAATAAAGATGTGCTTTGTTGAACTGTTGGCATAATGGGACTACCTGTCTTGCGCTGACAGTCTAAATAAAGCACTACTTATACTTATACAATACCTTGTCAGCATTCACTTTGACGGCATTGGCATTGATGTTGGCAAGACTGGCGTTGTCTACGTCTTCTTCCTGAGTGTTGCCGTCCGCCTTCCTGGAGAGACTGAAGATCTCCTTGTCCAGAGAATCACCTGGAATTCAAAAATGTATATAAAGTTAAGGTATCATATTTGTGTTAATCACTATCGTAATATCACAACCACTCAAACCTGCTTCACTAAATCTACGCTGAAACCGGGACTTGAACCACCGACCTCCAGGTTACAAGTCCGCCGCCTTATCGATCAAGCTACAGAGGTCGTAGCATATACTCGTAGCCCAGTGGTCAAGGCGTCGCCGGTCTGGTAATCCGGATTTCGCGGGTTCGAAACCCAGCCGGATCACGACAAGTTTTTCAACTTATTATTATTATTATTATCTTTAATTTTTCTTTAAAATCTGGGAGTTTTCCAAAATCTTGGAAAACATCTATTGTTGTCCCCGTACCTAAGAACAGCGATGTTAACGATGTCAAAAATTACAGGCCTGTGGCCTTATTGACTAACTTTTCAAAAATATTTGAGAAAATAATTGTGAATCATCTGAGTTATCATATAAAAAATATATTGAGTCCGCATCAGCATGGATTTTTGAGTGGTCGATCAACTGTCACAAACTTGGTTTCTTTTTTACAGTTTTCGTCCCCACCTGTCCTTAACCACTTGCAAGTGGATACAGTCTATTTTGACTTGAGCCGGGCGTTCGACCTCGTAAATCATAGCCTTCTGTTAAGAAAACTAAGTTATTTCGGACTCACACCTGCATACCGCATTTTCTTTAAAAGTTACTTGGAGGGTCGAACATTTAAGGTAAAAAATGGTAACTTTCTATCAGAGGGACACAGTATACCCTCTTCAGTAATTCAAGGTTCAAATCTGGGACCTGTCCTGTTTAATATATTCATTGATGACATTAAAAACGTTATCACCAGCCACTTTGAAATCTTTGCTGATGACCTCAAAATTAGTCGTATTATCTACGAGCCTAATGATGCTTTAATTTTACAAAAAGATATTGACTCTGTTATTCGTTGGTGTTCTGACAATGGTATGATGTGTAATCCATCAAAAACTGCAACCATTTCATTTACCAGAAAACGGACTACTTACTTACACAATTATGAAATAAATGGTAGTATTATCTGTAGGAAACATGTGCACAGAGATCTGGGCATTCATATGGACAGCAAACTTTACTTTGACTGCCATGTTCAAAAAATACTACCAACTGCTAGAAGAAACTCTGGACTAGTTTACTGGGTAACTAAAGATTTTAAAAGTCCAACTACATATTCAGTTCTCTACAACGCTCTTGTACGTTCAAGACTGTTCAGAAATATCGAAATTAGTAACTAGGTAGGTAGGTAGGTACGAATTTCTTTGTGGTGAAGCACAAGGCCTCTTCACAATTTTTGTGGGTAGCGCAGCATTACTAAGAGCCTCCTTTACATTTCGAATTATTCTATTACATTAATTTCTTTTTACTCTGGTAATGCCGCCACTGGTCGTTACTCATACAAGTAACTCCTCATTTTTCCTCACGAGGTATGAGTGGACCCCGAACATCCAAGTACAGAGCAGAAAAAATCCTCCCCCGCTGGGAATCGAAACCAGGTCACCATGTGTGCAATGCCTAGCGCGCTAATTAGTAACTATAAATAGGATCATGTCCATATGTAACAAACACCCTGAACTAGACTTTTTCTTCAGGATTCTTTCCATTTATCTCACTGGTTAAAAATATTCTTTTCGAGTTTCAAAACACCTGAGAGTTTCTAATTTTGCTAAAACTTATAGTATGTTGATTGTAGAAGTTCACTGCATCAAATTTATTCCTCATATTTTTTATGTTAATTGCTAAATATTAGTTCCATTTCTTGAATTCTGAATTAGCTTTAAGTGAGTACCAATGTAATTGGTTAAAGTCGATACTTGTAACGGCTTTGACTGTTTTGTTTATTCACTATAATAAAATAAAATTGAAATTGAAATTAAAAAAATTGAAATAAACATTTTAACAATTCAGACAATAAGTAGTTACAATTTTTAAGGATGAATAAGATAATAGTGATAAAGGTATTTAAAGTAAGTATTGTTTTACATTATTATGGACTGAGTAATTTACATACAGGGAGGGGCAAAAGTCTGGAAACCCCTGAATAACTTTCGAATGGCTTCTTCGGTAAAATTAAAATTTTGTATGGTAAACCGGGGTAATAAGACCTTCTTTTAGAGTGGGGTCGATTTTTGTTACCGGCTCCCATGTCGGGACCAGGGGGGGCAACTAAATATAAAGAAAAAATAAATAGGTTGAACAAAGAAACAAGAACAAAAAAGAGAATAATGTCTAACGTCCTACCTGAAGGGCGAGGTTATTGCCTGTGTCAATTTCTTCCGCCCAACCCTTAATTATGATTATTTAACACTTTATTAATATGGACATATATATAACACAGATAATTACAAAATAAATTAACCCTGCAAGTCCGAAAACTATTTTTATAGTTTTTTCTACTGCACATGTCAAGTCCTCGCGTTACATATTTGTAACAGTGAACTTTCTGTGGCCATAGGTTGAACCGACTATTATGAATCACTAATGAGTACTATTATATTGTTTTTTAATATTAAAAAGAAATCTGCTGACACGTCTTTTGTGTTACATATATGTAACGCCAGGACTTGAAGGGTTAATATACAATATAAGTAGAAGTATAAACAACTTAATGGTGGTGCAGTATAATTGTTACCTTCGTCTTCATCACTCAGCGTGATCAGCTCAATGCTGCTGTTCTTGAACCTCTTGGCCTGAGGACTCTCCCCCGTCTCCTCCCGCCCCCTCCCCTCCTTGTGGCTGTGGGAGTTGTTGGACTTGGGACGGGCGTCTCCGATACTGGAAAATACAAAAGAAATTGGAAGAATGTGTTATTAATATCTACAACTAAAAAATCTCCCCTCCTTGTGGCTGTGGGAGTTGTTGGACTTGGGACGGGCGTCTCCGATACTGGCAAACACAAAGAAATGGAGGAATGTGTTATTAATATCTACAACTAAAAAATCTCCCCTCCTTGTGGCTGTGGGAGTTGTTGGACTTGGGACGGGCGTCTCCGATACTGGAAAATACAAAAGAAATGGAGGAATGTGTTATTAATATCTACAACTAAAAAATCTCCCCTCCTTGTGGCTGTGAGAGTTGTTGGACTTGGGGCGAGCGTCTCCGATACTGGAAAATACAAAAGAAATGGAGAAATCTACAACTAAAAAAAATCTACAGTTATAAACAGTTCATATTACAAGTATCTACCATCTCTTACTAATAAAATAAAAAGGGGGAAAACAGTTCATATTACAAGTATCTACCATCTCTTACTAATAAAATAAAAAGGAGGAAAACAGTTCATATTACAAGTATCTACCATCTCTTACTAATAAAATAAAAAGGGGGAAAAGGCAATAAAAAAAATTAAAAAAGGTAAGTTTTGCATAAAAAATGGAAGAATGTGTTGATATCTACAGTTATAATCAGTGCATAATACAAGTATCTACCATCTCTTGCTAATAAAATAAAAAAAAGGGGTAAAAGGCAATAAAAAAGGTAAGTTTTTGATAATTTGGTAAAAATCTGTTTTTTTTTTTTTTTTTGCTTTCTTAATTTACTTCCATGGAGTTGCGATCATTTCAAAACAACTTTTTTTCTTCTGAAAATGGTATCTACAACAGAAATTACATACTTCTCAATCGCTTGGAAATAAATACATGGGAAAAGCGTGCGCTCTAATTTTGACAAGGAGTTTATAATGAAAGGCAAAAAATTACAAAAAATAAATAAAATGAAGTTTGATAAATAAAGGATGTTAATATGGTTATACTGGTTATATTTTATTTTTCTTTTCTTCTCTTTTAAACAAAATGTGTTTGTTAATGTTTTACCTGTACCTATCACCAATAAATATGAGATTTTGTTTAGACTGTGAGAGTCTTTACTCTCACTAAAGGGTCTCTTTAGTCTCATTCTTGCAGGATATTACAGAGTATTGCATTGTGTAATTACTATGCTATTCAATACAAGTTTTAAATTTGTAACTGTCCCGGTAGCTCAGTGGTAAAGGCGACACTCTGTGAATCCAAGGTCGTGGTTCGAAACACAGCCGGGACATGACAAGTTTATCCTCCCATTTGGATTTTACCACTTAATAATATGTCTTGGGCTTATACTGCTGGAATAATGGGACTTTAATAGTCCTAATCGGCAGTATAAATAAGGCGATATTATTATCTTTATATATATTATTATATTTTACAAAGCACACTTCCCTACTAAAAAAAAAATGTGGGCTTCTAGGATTTCGAACCCCCCGCA
>CM044961.1:22322052-22365519 GCA_024516035.1 Bactericera cockerelli | reverse complement strand
GATCTAACTGATCTTGATCAAAATAAGATCATGTATCAAGTTTCAATAAAGTTTATTGAAAGCTTAAAAAAAGGTAAACCCATCTGACGGTCTGAAAAAAGTCGAAGTCACATCTATCAAAGCGTGAGATGGTGAATTCGAGTGCTGAAAATTACAGTCAGAGTGATAATGGCAAAAATCACGATGGGAGATTTTCAATACTCACACATTATGTAAATTACATAGGTTTCTTTGTTATATTTTGGCGTATATAATTTACATAATTATCTATTTCTATATAATACAGCGCATACATAAAATTGGACAAACACCCGGCATGAGCCTGACACTGCAAATTTTCTATTAGCGATGTTCGTATACTCGTACATAATTATTACAAATTTTCTAATACATACCTACTATGTACATATTATTTTTTGGTGTTGAGACCTCAGTCTAATACTAGTATTAGCTGTTCTCTACTAAGAAGGGGGAGGCAAATCATTCCCATAATACTATACTTACTGACCAACGCCATATTTTCCATAATGCCTTGTTGATTTGTAATTTGGTTTTGTAAATATGTGGGAAAACTAGAAATTTTAATTCTGTACCTTAAATAAACTAAATTTTGATAAGTACCTCTTATTAAAGAGGCACTACCAAGGAAGTAAGGTTGTTTACATTTTACTATGAAATCTGTACTTGTGAAAACTGAAGTGGCTTTTAAATTTATACAGATACCGGTAATCCCTATACTTATGGACCATATTTGAGTCCCTTGCCTAACTGGAATGACCCCGACTTTACCAAATAACATCCGAGAGTTCCATTCAGAACCCTAGGAGACCTAAGCCAAGGTCTACATGTGTCAACAATGCAATCGAGAAAAATGGTTATTATCAACAAGGTACATGGATTTTCATTTAACAGTTTTCATTATCCAAATTATGTGAGGAGTACTCATTATTATTATTACGATCACTAGTAAAGCCCAGGCCTGTATCTACGCACGGGCAGAGTGGTGGGACAAACGCCCAGAATGGCACTTTGAAGGAGGCGAAAAAAGTTGCCTCCGCTTTCAGACTTTGGGCCGTTTTTATTGACACTTTACGTCATGAAAAAAAAAAAATTGCCCATGACGGCGGGAACCTTAAAACCGAGCCTGGTAAAGCCTAAGTTGTTAGGTTAAACTAGAGGCAATTCCCAAAGCAAGGCAGCCCATTACAGACAATTCACACGGACCTGACAAGCCATGCAGCTATAATTGTGCACTGTGGCGGTTTTATCTCCCAACTAGGAAGTTCCAGGTATTTGCCTCTATAATAGAGTAATTATTTGCTATTTGTTCGTCTGTGTACCTGCATACAAACACAAGGAATTTTCGTCAGAATTTTCACTCAAGAACATTATATTGTACAAAGTAAAGAAGAGTTAGGATAGGAACCCAACGTCGCTGGCACGTTGCAAACATTAGTTCTTGTTCTGTCACTGAAGTTAAGCAACACGCAGCGAGCTGAGGACTTGGATGCACGACCATTCAAACTCTCGTGATGCTGGATCTTTCCGGACCAACCCGGGCTAGGTGAGGTTAATGTGGGTAGTTCGTAACTCAGTTTCCATCGACTGGAGGGTAAAACCTCCGTCTCGAATGAACTAGATTTTAAAGAGATGTAAAGCCAAAAAATAGGTGAGAGCTAGAACTTGGCTTTTGCACCAACCTGCACTTGGAGTGAAAATATACTTAGAGTCCCACTTGAGAATAATCAATTCTCAAACTGACCTCAGTAGCATTTTTAAAGTTAAAAATAGTTATTAATTTGTGTTAATCACATTCGTGATGTCACAACTACTCAACTAGCTTTACTAAATTTACGCTGAAACCGGACTCGAACCACCGACCTCCGGTTACAATTCCGTGCCTTATCGATCAAGCTACTGAGGTCGATCAGTAGCATTTTTGAATAGCGGCAGTCTTGCAACCGGAGGTCGGTGGTTCGAGTCCCAAATATGACAGAATTTTAGTCAGGCGGTAAAAAAAGTAAGAAACCCGTCCAACTACTTGTGGAGGACGGTGAAGAAAGAAGGTTAGGGACCACTTGTCTTTCTGAGTGGTAAGATGGACAGCTCCTGACTCCTGAGGCAAGTCAGGCGTTCTGAAGTCTTTAATCAAAAATATTTAGCGCATATCAATTTTACAATGAGCAACATTAACATTTGACGAGCGGACAGGTATATGAATAATAATTTGCAGATTGGACCTTAGTCTACTTGAATGGGGGTCAATGGTCCAAATCGCTCTATGACGCCTATCTTATCTCTGCGATCCTGATCCCCGAGGTCTTTGTAAATTTGGACTTTGAGCTGTACATTTTGAAAATATTCCCTTTATAACGAGTGACATTATAAAATTATACCAACCAACGTTGGAAACTCGGTCCACATGACAGAGGAAATTACTTTTAAGATACATTTTAGTGAAGCTTGAGGAACTATTTGTTTTTTAAACGATGAATGTTTCACAGCTTTTTTTATTTCATAGCCAGTGGTCAGTGTTGTAGCAGGCCTATCCCGTAGTATGCCTCCCCTCTGATGGGCGAGAAGTGACTCAATGCTTCCCATTTAGGTGCTGGATCAACAGGAGAGTACCAGAAGATATACCTTCTAAATAACTAAATTCAAATTATGAATACCAATTTTTGTTGGCTCTGGGGTTCGAACCCGGACCTTCCGCATGGCAAGCGAGTATCTTGCGCTCTTCTTATCACTGAGCTATAGCATTACTTTTTTCCTTATTTCTTCTGCTCAATGTTTCTTTAACATCTAGGTATTAGCTATAATTCATTTCACACGGAGATTTTACCCTCCATTCGCTAGAAACTCATAAACAAGCTACCCACATTAACATTAATTATTACTCTTAGTGTAGGAACAAACAGACGAGGTTAATGCTCAAAGCATTTTCTAACACCTAACCCTCCGAGTCTTATTATTATGTGGTCACGTACTGAAATTAGTGAGGAAATATCCAATCCTTGGGTTGGATTCGATCCATAGCTCACGGAACCATGCGCTAGCTTGTTAACCTCACCCAGCTTGGGTTGGGCCGGGAATGGTCATACACGAATCCTAGTCTTAAACTCACTGGACTGGACGTTGTTTAACAAGAACTGCTGGTGTTTTCTACTTGCCATCGACGCGATGCTGGATTAACTAGACCAGTACTCTGTGATTAAAGTGCACTGGTAGTCAAGTGGTTAACGCGTTAGTTTGGTAATCCAGATAGCGAAGCGTTCCGTTGGTTCGAATCCCACCCAGTGCATGCATTTTTCATCATTAATTTGAGTTTGTGACCACATAATAATAAGACTCTGAGGGTAAGGTGTTAGAAAATGCTTTGAGCATTAACCTCGCCTGGTGGTTACCTTCCACTAAAGAGTATTATTATTATTAAACTTCTTACGTAGATCTACATTGACCAACTGTTGGTCAATGTGTAACTGTATTATTTCTTCCATACACGGATGCTTCTATAGTTTATTTATATGCTGGGCTGTGTACAATTGTACATCTCTCTAGCTACGTAAATATACTCGTATGTACATTATATCAAATAACAACTTCTCATTTTTCTTACAATACGGCTAGATCATATTTCAGCAATTTCAGAATACCTACTTGCTTAATCATTCATCCCCGTGAACAAATACTTGGTTATTGTCACCTATAATTCTCCCTGATGGACAACATTTTCAAGGGACTTAATACTTATTATTTGGGTGTTTTGTCAACAAAAGATATTACGGAACATTTATTTATTTACACTTTATTAGATAATGGACATATACAATACAAATAATTCAAACGAAAATACAAAATACAATATAACAACAAAAAAAAATAATAAAGAAAAAATAAATAAATATATACTAATATATGTCCTAACTAAAGGGCGGGGTTATTGCCTTAGGCAATCTCTTCCACCCAACCTTGGGCTAGCTTGTTAACCTCACCAGCTGAGTTGGGACGGAATAGTCAGCATCACGAGGATAATGGTGGCAAAAAGCGACTTTTCATGACGGACTTCTGCTGATCTAAAGCTAAACTACTACTATTTATACCTACTGTTTCATAGCTACGAAATAAAAAATGCTATGAAACACTCCTCTAAAAAAACATTCTCTGATCGATTGATTCTCTTTCTGATCACTGTAGGAGTATCACTAGTATTTGTCCAAATTCTAAAAGGGATACATGACAAAAGGCCTTTACGGACTAAATTCTGAGATTGAGCTAGTGAATCATAAAATACTTACTTGTGAGAGTTACGAAAGTTGAGTAGCAGTTGAACTTTTGAAATTCTGACGAGTCTGATGCCAACCACTCCTCAGGGAAGCTCAGGGCGACATCGCATGAGGGAAATTCTCCTCTGACTATCAGTGATAGATCAATGTTTAGTCACACAATGCTCTTGCAAATTAATTTATTCATAAGAAATGCCAGATAAATTTATTAATTTATTCTTGAGAAATAACTATAGAAAAGTTAACTGCTTCTCTACCTTCTAGTATAGGTATTTGTTGTAAATAACTGTAACACGAGTTATCCTCTGTAACAGCTTAGATCTTAGGTAGTTAATAATACCTTAGTATTACAGCTTGAAGCTGTAAGAATAAAAATTATAAATTGTGATCTTTCATTGCAGCAGAACTTTCTCTTCTTTTCTAAGGGTATTTTTTGTAAATAAATCAATAAAAAAACACGACACTGTCTGTTCGTTTGTCTGGAAGTTAATTGCAAAAAATTAAAGCTTCAATTAAAACTATCTGTCCAAAATTATTAAAACATGCGTTCCACGCTATTCTATTTGTTTCATTAGGATATTGTTGAACTTGAAAAGAAAACTTATTCGAAACTTAAGGGTACCTATTCAATAATGCAATTAATTTTTTTTACAATTAAAATTTGTAAAGAAATTTTTGGCCCGGTAAAAAACAATCGGAACTTAAGTTTCGCGCAATTTCGTTCATTTCTCTGTCATATTTCGCAAATTCGCACAACATATGGCCCGCGCCGCAAGAACTCTTTACGAATGAGAACCATTTTATTTATCTAGAATGAGAAGGATTTTATCTACACCTACTCCAACTGAACCTTGCGTTAGGTAAATTTATCTATTTATCATCTTCAGAGGTTCTTGTCAATGAGATAGTTGAGATGTTACTGATTGACGGACAATACGGTCTGCTAAATTGCAACTTACAGTGTGAATCGAGCAGAATGTTCTGTGGCCAAATAGAAACTTTTATGAACACAGCGTCGATGGTGCGTTGAATGCACCGGATCTCGTAGGATCACCGAAGTTAAGCAACGTCCTGCGAGGTAAAGACTTCGTGATGCTGGCATTCCGGCCCACAACAGGCTTGGTGAATGTCGGTAGCAGGTTTGATAATGGAGGATAACACCCCCGTCGTGATATGACCATGCAATTGAAAGCGAGGGTTTAAACCCAAATTAAAAAAAAAAAATATTTCCGATTCTAATATTAGAAATTTCTCGGATGTGATTCATGAACGAAATCACGGTGGACTTTTTTTATATATAAAAGAATTGTTTTGATTTCTCTTTCGAGGGTCTTTGCATTAGTGTTTACTATTTTTGTCTCTGTACACATTAGTCATGCAGTTATTCTTCAAATAATTATTATGGGTAGAAGTAATCATCTTGAAAATATCATTTTCTATTCAAAATTTTCTTGTTACTCTTTCTTAAGATTTTCTGGTCCCTAAAAGTGATTGTGTCGAAAGATATTCAGATAATAATTGTAACATAATTACGAAATCGACTTACTCACTTAATTTGATTCAAACAGTTGGTAAAATATATATCTTCCAATGATTATAAAACGATAGGCGTAAAGTTAATTGAACTTTTGAGTCGCTGATGAGTCTCTGGTGTTTCACAAGTACTGAAATCGATTAGGTACCTAACTAAATTTCTAATGAAAAGTCGTAGGTACAATCCGATTCCTTGGGACTGCATCACAGATTTTTCAGAAGAACAAAATACATAACTATGATTTGTATGAGTCAAGTTTTGGATCACACTGTATTTTAACAATGATAAATGATCCTCATGTATTCTGCTAACTGTAAAAGTACGAAATATTAGCATAATTGAGTGTGAGTTAGCCACTAAGATGACTGAGCTGTTCAGGTACCTCGCCAGATAGGTTCTTAAAAGTTTGTAGATATTAACCAATATTACTTATTAGGTTATATGTCAATAATTTATTAGTTCATCAAACTAGACAATCTTTTGTCACTGTAAACGATACTTAGAGGTCATCGTTTGAAAGACAATTCTAGAGTTTTTTTTTGGTTTCATCGCTTTCAACTTCATGGGCATATCACGACGGGGGTTTTACCCTCCATTCGCTCGAAACTGTCAAACCAGCTACTTAAATTAACTTCACCCAGCCTGAGTGGCGACGGGAACAGCCAGCATCAAGATGGTTTGAATTTGGTCACACATTCAAGTCCTAACCTCGCTGGACGTTGCTGAACTTCAGTGACAGAATGAGAACTAGTGTATTCAACGTGCCATCATCTGGCTTATTCAACTTCTTTTTAATGAATATTTATTTAAAGAGAGGTCTGTAACATTCAGAGTCCTTGCCCTTATTCAACTTTACTGATGTGCTAGTTCATCAGATTGGACAATCTGTCACTGAAAAAAAACCGAGGTCATCATCTTTTTATAAGATCAAAGGAACTATTTCAGGGTTTCACAGACAACAAATTTAGCTACTTGCGCTAGGTACACGCCGCCACCGCGCGGGTAAGGCTGCAAATCATCCTCAAACTGTTAAATCGCGCTAAATTGAAAGAAAGAAAACGTTGATTGTGTTAAGGAAGAAAGAAGAAAAATGACTTACATTACACATACACTAAACTTACTTCGTTTCTTATTCACACCAAAGTCCTACATGCAAAGGTTTTTCAACAACAGAGGAATGAATTGAATCTACGTGGGTAAACGTATTCACCCCGCCGTGATATTACCATGCAGTTGAAAGCGGCGTAACAAAAAAAAAAAAAAAAAACAACGTTTCCACTTTAAAAAGGCTCCGAAAACTTCGTTTTATTTTTACACCCACGTATCAAAATACTTTACGATTCAATTTAATAAATTAGAACTCATTTTCAAAAGAGACGAGTAAAAGAGACAGCCTTTCTTTGTGCATCACGTGAAGCACTATTGATATTAAAAAAAACATGATTTCATTGATTAAAAAATCAAAACAAAAGTACTACTTTATACCAATGATAAAAAGACGACTGAGTCATTTCAGGCCATACAGTAGATGTTTCTTATTATGTCAAGTTTGTTCGGTACTGGCACGTTGTGCCCTAACCTGTAAGCAGTATTGCATTCACCATCCATTTGGTGGGCCACTTGTGCAACAGCAGCAACGATTTTTCCTAGCGACAGGATTTTCCACACCCAGAAAACGAATCTCAATTACCTCGGCAGGATTTCCGATATCATGAAATATTTTACGCATCAATAAACAGCTTTAATTAATTTTTGGGATGAGGGGTTGACGTAAAATATGAAATCGCTGAACCACGTTGGACGTTTCTTAACTTCAATCGTTAAGCATTGCTTCCCGTGCGGAAGGTCACAGGTTTGATCACCGAGCTGACAAAAAATTGTATTCTAAATTTGGTTACAGTTGTTTGTAAGGGATATCTTCCGGTGCGCTCGTGTTGACCCAGCACCTAATAATTGGGAAGTATTGTGTCACTTCTCGCCCATCAGAGGGAGGCATAGTACGGAAAGTGCAACGCTACAACACAGACCACAAGTGTCTACAGTAGGTCCCTGTTTCATGGCTACGAAATAAAAAAGTGTGAATGTGAAACACTCCTCTTAAAATAAAATCATCGAATGAGAACTGATGTATTCAACGTGTGATCTCGTCCAACTCAGGCTGGATGAGAAGTATAATGCTTGGGTAGTTTGCCCAGCGTATGTTAAGTAAAACCCGGCACGAAGTCAATGTGACGTGGATTTTAATGCTCATTTAAAATATTTCATTGGTGGTCGAGTTGACCACTAGATAGTTTGGTAAGCCAGGTTGTGTAGGGATCTGTTCGAACATCACCCATTGCATAAATTTATAGAATTTGACCACATAATATTGACACCAAAAATACCGTCGGAATAAAGAGACTAGTCCTTACCGGACAATATTAATTGTCTATTAACTTCACACCATATTTTGGGAACCTCTGTAGCTATGTGCTCGTTGGTTATCAGTAGAGATTATGTTTGGCAATTAACCCTGTCGGCATTTTCAAGGGAGTTCAAATATACAGCGACGCTCTGGCGCTTCCTTATGATATTTTGTAAAATAAAAACATTCCCCGCCTGTCTTAGAAAAAAAAATCATTTTAATGACACAATTTTTTAAAAATATTTCAATTCTTTATTATTAAAAAAAGATAGTTTAGAAATAACAACTTTCTAACAGAAGAGTAGTGGATTTTATAAATTAAAAGGTCATAAATGAGAAGGGAAAAAAGAGTATTTTAAGAGAAAGATAAAGGATAGATTTCTTTTGTATTAAACGTCAGATAAACTTTACAAATTTTGTAAATAATTTGTTTTTGTTAAATTAACTCCAAGGTTAAATTCATCTATTACATTTATTTTCTTCCAATTAGGAATTGATATCAGGCCTCTAAAGAAAGATGGAGGAGACGAAGGAGTCAATTTTTTAATTTCATATATTTCTCAGCGGGTGGCGAGCTGGGACAGTATCAACTTAGATTACATCAAGTTGACTCAACATCGAACTTGCGAAGCTTGGATCACAGTTGGGTTTGTGTCAAGTTTACACCGAATCAAGTCGCATTACAAGCAACGTTGGATCTCATCTGGTTCATATTGGATCACATCGAATGGAGTCAATAGAACGGGTGAAAAAAAGTTAAAACATTCGACGATATTCAATCAGCACACTATTATCAAGTTGGGACTCTTTTCAATGGAGACAAAGTTCAAGGAGGGAGACCGCGCCCGCCACTCTCACGGAGAGGGGGGGGAGGGGCGGCTCTTCTCTTCACGTCGCGCGCTCTTCAGGCCTCCACCTTCGCCTCAGGGACCGCTTCAGTGGGGGGCGGCGGGGCGTTCTCATCGCCAGGGGCCGCCGCGATGGCGTCGCCGCCCTTCTTCTTCGCCGCCGATTTCTTCGCTGTCTTCGGGTTGGCGGACGAAGAGCAGCGCCTTGAGCTCGGGGTCAGTGACCCCCAGGGGCGACTTGTAGTGGTCCGTCTCGAAGGGCAGCCCGGTGATGCGGTGCGGCCCGTTGGGCATGAGGAGCACGGTGAACTTGAACTGGGCCACCACCTCGCCGGCTTCTCGTACAGGACCTGGAACGGCTCGATGAGCTTGTGCTTGACGCACTCGTTGATGCCTAGCCGCGCCTGCGCCTCGTTCTCGAAGAATCTGAAACAAGACAACAAATCAATGAGACATTTGGACCGTGGAGCTTGAAGACAAAACAGTTTTTCAGGAGAGTTGGCGAGGTTTTAGCCCGAGTGACAGGAGACATGAGAGCGGGCATTTTTCTCACACAAAGATTGTCTCTAGCAATCCAAAGAGCTAACGCAGCAAGTGTTCTCTCTGGATTGCCAAATTCAAAAACTTTGTGTGACTTTACTTGAATAGAATGTGAACAAAATAAAGCGAGTTTAGATTATTAAAAAAAAAAACTTTCTAAACTTAGGGCCAAATTGATGGGATTGACAAGTTTTGCTAGTTTTTCAAAATGACTTAGGGCCAAATTACAGAACAGGATTATATTTAAGATAAGCTAGACTGTCTGTCGTTCTTTAGTGAGCTGAGACAGGCTGAAACTCTGACATGAGGCTTTTCTTAAATTTAATCCTGTTTTATAATGCAGCCCAAAACCAACATTAGGTTATACCAGGTACTTTAACACAAACAAATTTTAGATCAGTCAATTATCTCTTTTTCTATCCACCTTTAGAAGTGCATATTAGGTAGATACCTGGCTAGATTATATTACAAAATATTCATTATTTTAAAGAGGTCAGAATTAAAAATAGTATACTATTCAACTTCGAAATTCTTAAAAAAAAAAAAACATTGTAATTCTTCAACAATTAATAATTAGTGTATCATAAAGTATGTATCACACGGTGAACTGGGTTCGATCACCAGCGGGGCAGGAATTTTTCTGCTCTGTACTTGGATGTTCGGGGTCCACTCATACCTCGTGAGGAAAAATGAGTAGTTACTTGTATGAGTAACGACCAGTGGCGGCATTACCAGAGTAAAAAGAAATTAATGTAATGGAATAATTCGAAATGTGAAGGAGGCTCTTAGTAATGCTGCGCTACCCACAAAAATTGTGAAGAGGCCTTGTGCTTCACCACAAATGAAATAATACATACATACAAGTATTACTTAGATTTATTGTAATGTATTGCTTTATTTAGATTTTTAGACTGTCAATGTCAACTCAAGACAGGAGGTCATTAAGCTAACACTAACAGTACTACTAAATACAAAAATATTTGGCTATATTCTCACCTCAGATTGAAAGGCAGACTCGAGTACTTCTTTTGAACCTCACCAAAGAACGCACGAGATGCTTTCAGCTTGAGTTGATAGTTCTCGTCCGTTTTCTTGTAAATGGTGACTCTGGTGTCTTGCTCTCGACCCTGTGGAAAAATCAAAGTTACAGTAGGTATGATTATTTTGTGGTAAACTACGAATCCATGGGCTAGATTTTTTTTTAAAGATTGTTTCCATTTTAAGTCCAGCACCTTACCCACATATACTATTAACGCTTGGTTCTCATTTTTTTCATCTTCTCATTATTTTCTTTATACTAAAACTAGCGGGCTGTCGCCCGCTTTGCGGGCCGAGGCATGGCCGTGAAAGCCAAAAATCCTTTTTCGCCAATGGCAGGTGTTGTAGTGGGAGTTTCGAAAAATCCCGTCTTATTGCACATCTAGACTATAAGACAAAGCTACCTACCAAATTTCAGCTTCCTAGGACTTACGGTTTGGGCTGTAGAGCGATGATCAGTCAGTGGTCAGTGAGTGTCTTTGACATTTATATATTAAGATACTAGGAGTCCCGTCAGAACATGCCTGCAAAACCTTATGTCATGTGTTGTATTCAAAAACTCTATCTCTAGATATAAACAAATAACAAATTTGCTTTTTGTTGGGCTGGTTTCTCAGTTTTTGATGTCTTTAGCTTTAACCTAGATGCAATATTTTAACATTGATAATAAATTAACAGGCTTTAAAAAATGAAAATTCATATGTAGTATAGAAAAACCAAGTTATCAATCATAGTCATGATGACAGCTATTCAAACTTGCTGTACAAAATATTTGCCAAACATGGGACTCAATCCACCAACCTCCAGGTTACGAGTATTTTGTCTTATTAATCAAAATCTACTGAGGTGAGCTGAAAAAACTACTTACCACCCCATCTCCCGTGCTGACCAGCACATCCATTGCATACACCTCATATGTCTCAAACGTGAACTTCTCATGTTCTTTCTTCTGTGAGTCACTTGGGTTCTGAATGATGGTTTTTTCTCCATCAATCTGGCCCTGTTTGAGCTGATGACTGAGCATACCCTCCAGGGGCTTGCACTCAAAGTCCTTGCAGATCTTCTGCACTGTATCCGTGATGAGGTAGGTCTGTCAAGTGTGGAAGGAGGAGAAAGAACAAACATTTTATAAAATTAATATGTTTCATTATTTATCTTTCAAGAGAGATATACAGGGAGGGTGTCCGGAATTTATGTATGGATATTTTTACCATTGATTCAGGAGGTCAAAATAAGACTAAAAAGTCCTCAGAGCATATACCTGCAAATGCTTCCTATCCGAGATATCAAGCAAATGCCAGTTTCTATAAATTATAAATCTGTGCCTGTCGGGTTTTGGGTACGCATCTTGGCATTGCCACCGAGAAGTCCTGACTTCACACCACTGAAATTATTTCTTTGGGGCACACTCAAAAATTTAGTGTATGATTTACAAACATTAAAAGAAAGAATTGTTAAATGCTCAAGGCTTATAACACTGGCGATGTGCAGGGACGCTACACAGGCTTTGACTGCTAGAACAACATTTGTTTAAAAGGTTCTCAAGGATTCAATGGAGTAGTTCGAACTTCCTACCATTCTCTTGAAGTCAAAGCCTGCGTAGCATCCATGCACATCTCTGGTGTTATCAGCCTTGAGTATTCAACTACATATTCTTTATTTTAAAGTTTGTAAATCATTGACAGGTGTGGCGTACACTAATTCTTTGAGTGTGCCCCAAAGAAAAAGGTTCAATGGTGTGAAGTCAGGACTTCTTGGTGGCAATGCCAAAACACATACCCAAACATGCAGACATTTTAAGGATATATAAAAAAACAAAGTTGATGGGGGGCACACTACACAGTGTCATTCTGTGTAATTTATAAGAAAAACCACCATAAAACCAATAATTTACATATCTTAACATAAGAGCAACTCACATCATTTCCTTGTTTCATGAGACGTAAGGCAGCTTCTGAGGCATAGTGGGCAGCCAAAATGGCATTAGCTTTCTTGCCCATACATTTTCTGTGTTTGGCAGCCCCCACTACTATCGTGTGTGCTACCACTGCAATGAATCCATCCACATGTGCACCTATAAAAAAAAAAAAATTGTTTGTAGTTTGAAATAATTTTGATTTTGTAAAGATCATAGAGAATTTTTCTCTCTCCCATATTCACTCAATTCACAGAATATTCACTCCAAACAAAAGTTTGAGTGAATTTTGGAAGAAAAAAATTCTCTCTGTGATCTTTACAAGATGATTTTTGCAGAATTATTTCATTCCCTTTATGATTAATCAAAACAAAAGCTCTTGCAATTTTTAAAATATGAAAGAAGTTAAAGTAAGTAGTGGGTCAGGACATACATGAACTTAAAAGGAAAAATGGCAATAGGTTGGATTTTCAAGTTAGTTACTAAAATACTTCGGGTAGATGTAAATGTTATAACTAGCTTGGTATTTAAGTCTCAAGAAGATACAAAACACTTTGAATTTAATTCTTAATCACACTCATTCTTATTTCATATTGAAAAACTTGACTTATAAATCCATTTTGGCTCTAAAATACATACCTATCTTGATTCTATGATAATGTTCTCTATGATTTTCCTCCCCTTGAAGTAGATTAATGTTTTAGTGATAAGTTAATATAAAATACTTCCATGAATACTCACCTAAATCAATTTTGACCACATCTTCTCTCTTCAGTAACAGGTCAGGATCTGATCTCAGGGGGGAATAGTGGCATATGCAATTGTTCACAGATATGCATGTTGGAAAAGCAATGCCTTTTTTCATGTCCTTGATTTTCTTGAAACATTTGCTTGTTTCATCAAACAATAACTGGTCACTGTATTCACAGATATCTTTTGCAGAGGCATTTTCAACACACTTTTCAATTACTAGTTTCAGTACACCTGAAATTATCATTAAGAAATTGTGTTAATACAAATGTTAAGAGTAACTAGATTGTAAAAGGAAAACCAATTCTCTTAAAATTAGTCACTGGTTTTAAGTAGTATTGCACTTACACCACAGTCCTTTACTGAGACAATGTTCTTCAGTCAGGCTAATTGTAGTTTTGTGGATAAGTTCATTGGGGTCTACAAAATTATGGGTCACACCAGGCACAGCCGGTGCTAAGGAGCTGAGGAACTGCAGCACCCCTAGACACAAAAGAAAAAGAGAGGATTCTCTCAAGTCCTAGCTCCTACACAATAAAAATTATCACACATTTTAAGATTAATTAATCTATAATTATTATGATTTGCATGGTAAACAAACTCTTTAGATACTGAAAGAGTGACTCTCTAAATGCAATTTCAGTCTAGTTTATGTGGCAGCACCCCTGAATCATTTTATAAGCGGGTGTGCCTGGGTCACACAAGTCTTCCTTGGTCCAAATAATTATGGCCCAAAAGTGGTCCAGTCAATACTTTGATATAATAACCTATCCAGTGGGGTATTGAATGAAAGGTCTTCTTCTCCAGTTGCTTCACAGATACACTAGTAATATATGCTTATATATTTTGTAGTAATTATTATGCCAATGTTCCATCCACATCATCAGGGGACTGAGGCTAGAATAGTTCAAAGGCATATTTTGTAGGTTGCAAAGATTAAGCAAGAGTTTTCCAGGACTTTAAATTGATTATTATGACAGGAATATAACTATGATGTGAGGGTCAATCAGGGTCACACAGGGATTGGTGTCAATCATCTGAGGCTCATATATATTTCAAATTATTTAAGGAACCTAACCTCAAAATCAGTAACAAAGATTCCTATAGAGCGATTTTGGAATTTTCACTTTATTTAAAGAGGAATTTTCAAGCAGCAACTGATGGTAAGATTCTGGTCTCAAGATTTAAATCCCAGGAAAGATATCTATGATCCAAATAGACCCTAAGCGCCACATGAGCAAAACGTTTTCCATCTTAATGAATGCATGTGTGAGGGTAGAAAGCTGCTTTGGTAACACTTACGGTTTACTATTTCACTGGCCATTTTATACTTGGTAACAACCAAATCTTCGGCGATCGTCTTTTCGTCATTTTTGTCCTCGTTCTTGTCACCCATTTTACAAATTAAAACTTTACAAGTGTCACTCTAAATTAAATAAACCAAATTTAATCAGTGAATAATTTCGATAAAATATAAAAGAACCGAAATTTCCCTAGGGCTAATTTTTTGTTTACAACGAGTTTAAACCTATTGCGCCGTTTGACTGCGCATCGATCGCCTTACATCGTGACGTCATCTATCTCCAATGAGGTACGTGAGGTAGAATACGAGAGGGTAAATAAAAATTGAAGTACTCTAGGTTCTGCTAATGGACCATTGACCATTGAAATCATAAGAAGTATTTTCAGCAAACAAGTAAATGCCTTTTTAACTACTCAAAAGCTATTTTGATTGATGAAAAATACTTTGCTGATTCGAGATACATAATACAAGAAAGTATTATTGAGCTCTTTGGGAAGTCTGATGGCTGCGTGCATAGTTTTTGGCTTCACTTTATCCCTTAGCGACAATACCTCCTTTGTTGAACTGCCACTATTTAGCGGGAAATGTTTGAAAGTGACTTATCTAGAAATAATCACAAATTTCAGAAGTCATATTAATTTTAATTAATTGAACTGAGTTAAAAGTAGATTAGACAACAATTGGGCTCCTTATCTTTTTATTTCACTGTTGAGGCTAATCTGTTCAATAAACACGTAATAGCCATGGATGTGTGTGTTAAAAGCATATTGAACTTCCTTCTTCTGTACACCTACCTGTGCATATCTTGTGGTCTTGCTCTAACTCCTGAAGATGAAGGAGTGAAGTATGCCAGTAAATGTGAAGGTGAGATATGTTGATTTCTGGATAAATTGATGGTAGAGCTAATCCCAGATTTTCTTGCCTAGCCCTCAAAACCATCTGTAGGAAATCAAACACCTCGGCCGAGGTGTGAAGAACGCCTATACAAAGAAAGAGACAGCCCGGCAGAGTGTAAGGTTACGGAAAACATAGTTCCCATGCATTTCATGTACTTTCAGCCAGCGAAAAGTGCAACATGAATTTCAAAAATCGCGATTTTTTTTGCAGAAATGGGCTCTTCGTTGAAAAATTTGGGCGGCCTGGGTTTTGGGAGCCCAAATCGGGAATTGAAGGATAATACTAATCTTAAGTGGTATCAAATGAAAGATCTTGATGAGCAAATACCAAATTTATTGATTTTATTCCTTCATCCGGTCCACTGGGTGGCACCTGGTGGCCTTTTAATTTTCTTTGGCGGGTAGGTACCTTCGAATCCTTAGCTTAGTGGTCAGATCTTGGCCAGTATGTATTTTTCAAGATGACCTCGCTCTCTCTCTGCAAAATTTTAATGTTTCCAAGTATTAATTTAGTTCATTTTCCGTCCTTTTCTTTTGAAGATAACTTTGTCTATTGGTAGCATGCTCGACCTGCCACCCAGTCAGCATGGGTTCAAATCCTGGCGGGGACGAAATTTTTTAGCTCTATATTTTCAATTTGGGCTTAACGTTGTTTTGTTTTTCCGATCTTTATACTTGATCTTCATGATGACCCCATTACCCTCGCGAGGAAAATTTTAGTAGTTGCAGAATTGGCCAATGACCTGTGGCGGCATTACGAGATTGATTTTGGACAATCATGGTTGGATGGAGATAAAATATGATGAATTAGCTCTCATAATGTCGATGCTACTCACTAAAAGTTGTGACAAAGTAGTGACTTTGGCCAAGTGGGTAGCATACTAGGCTTGCACACATGATGACTTGGGTTTCGATCCCCTTCAGGGAAGTTTTTTTTCTCTGTCCATTATGTCCGGGGTACACTCATACCTCGTGAGGTATTGATAAGGGACGTCACCACCGAGTTCTCTCCGCTCATGGTTTTATCAACACCAAATTGTCTCCCGTCGCGTCGCTTGCATTTTTACCTGATTTTATACCTACATAGTTTAGGCTAGCATAATTACTTTTGCACGGCAATAAAATGGCGGTCGCGGTGTAATTTTCTCGATTCAAATCAAATAAGTTCAGAAAAATCATACTCCGACCGCCATTTTTTATTGTCGTGCAACAAGTAAATTTAAAGAGAAATCAAGTTTGGGATGACCCTAGAAAGGATAAAGAAAGATAAACATAAGAGGAATAAATTCAGAGAGGAGTGCAGAGATATAGAAAGAAAGGTGGTAAGGTGTTCTCAATTTGATATCATTTATTTTTTAGCTAATTATAATCATTCTTTTGAGTGAGGTGTTCTTCTTTTTTTAACCACAAAGTGGTGTTTTTGGGGGGATACCATCTTAAGGATTATATGATAAAAATTTGAATCCTTAAAAATAATACCTAGGCACTTTGTGAAAGGTACCTAAGTACCTCTAAAGATTTAAGGATCAGGTACCTACCTAGTATAAAATGTCAGAGTTCTGATACTCTTCCACCACACACTCACATGTATAAGGAAAAATTCAGTCATTGGAGATCCATGTATGTGCTAAACCCTAGCCTAATAGCAATACAAGTATACACTCTGACCACCTTTTACTACAAGTCCTAATGTATGATGTGCATAGTTTTATAAAAGTGTGGTTGGAAAACTTTGAATAACTCATTAGTTAAAACATTTGAGATTTAATCCTTGTTCTATCTATACTGATAAACTTTTTGTAGACTATTTATTTTATTACATTCTATTACATACCTATAACTAAAAAGTAATGTGAGTCACTTTTTACTACATTTCTGATTTTATTTGTATTTTCAGTTTGCAAAGTTCTTTCCATAGAGCTTGAGTCTCGATTAGCTGAGACAGGTAAAAGCAATGATGTCATTGAATTGGGATATTCTATTGATGACAAAAAAAAAAGAAAACAAAGTACAAAAAGTCAGAACTAAGACTAGTAGAATCTCTGGAGGGATTGTGTGACCGAGTTCTAGAGTTTCAATATTCACAAAGAAAGAACTGATAGTACAAGATTTGCAAAAGGGATGAGTCAGACTTTTCAAACTCTTCATAATCTAGTGTAAGTAAAATAAACATCATACTAGAGGATCATTTTTAACCTGTAATTACTATATCCACTCATAAGTTTCTCTCATTTTGTGGCTCAAATTTTACTTTTATAATTATAGTTACTAAAGTTATTGCCCAAGTATCAATGAGCATTGACATTTTTTCTGTCTTGTTTGCAGTGCAAATACTCATTTTGAGGTACCCTGAACTATTTTTCCCATTTTATTTTTAGAAAATGTGTTCTTCAGTTACTATCTGTGTAAAATGGTTTGAGATATATTATTGATAGTACCTAGGTATCTATTCAAAGAAATAATAATTGTCATAGGAGTACATTTTTCATACAAGGTGCAAGACAGTTTTTTATTTCTATCCAATGGAATTTAAAATCAATTTAGTTAATTTCCTTAATGCTCTACATGTGTTCCTTATGTATTTGAATCACACTACTGTTTCACAAAATCATTTACTTTAAAATTTCCATCTTCCCCCTTCCACAGGGAAAAAGGTGTAAAGGTGGATCTCGGCATGCCAATGGATCTGTGGGACAAACCCTCCGTTGAAATCACTCAACTTAAAACTCAATGTGAAAGTTTGCTTGAAATTCATGAGGCTGACATAGAAGACTGGTATTTCCGAAGACAAGGAGACACATCATTAGGTCATTTTCTATGTGTGGAGAAAGCTCTAGAGTCTGATGATTCCTCTTGCCTCAATGAACAACTGCCTGAGAAGAACAAAGATGAACTGTAAAATAGTTCTAAATAATCAAAATTGAATCATTTTTCTCAACTATGGATCAACATTGAAATTTCAAGTGTCATGTAAGATGTAACCAAGTTTTCAATTAACTTCCCATATCTCCTTGCAAGTTATGAGTGAACCCTGAACATAGTAACATACAAATGACTAAATTTACACCCTTCTGATCTGGGATTTGTAACCCTGTGTACGTGTGTACTAACTGACCCAGTGTAATATTAAGCCATGGAGACCACTCAGGAGCAGGGACGGCCGGTACTAAGGAACTGCAAACTCCAGCACCCCTAGTTGAAAACGAGAAAAAAGAGGTTTTTTGTACACACTAAAAATCATTAATTCATAAATATTATAATTAGCATGATTAAAATGCTCTTTGTATGACCGCAACTCTATAAATGACGACACTTCAAAGAGCCTGGATGCAGATGATATAGACAGAAATAACACAGTAGGCTGCCTGCAGACCTTCAGCGCAGTGCAGTGATCAGAACTATTAGAAGCAAGACCTTAAATCATGTGTGCAAACTATATTTTTAAACTTGTTTCCGTGAGTTCCGAAGTACAGAGTATAGCTTCTCTGCCCCTGTGAGAATTGAGAAGCTGTTCAGTCCCACTGTGCTATAAATCGCTCGCAACTCTCGTAATCTCGGTCCCACTCAGGGTCTGTGAGGTTCATGTGAGGAGCTGGTTTGTGAGTTTCAGTGCAAGTTTAGAGGTTTTTTTTAAAAATGATTTCCATTATAGAAATATAGGTACCTTATATCTATTATTATACATAAATACATAGTAGTGACAGCACCCCCTATTATTTTTCCTACCGGCTGCGCCTGCTCAGGAGTCTCAGGATATATAATGTATTTAATAAGTATTTCATTTTTTTTTCTTTTTAAAAATTGTACAATATAGTATACCAAATTGCTTCCAATTTTTAGCACTAGTTTATATATAAACCTTGTTTTTTTCCATTCTTTAAAATGTGAACAATATACTTTTTTCCTGTTAAATCACCGAAAGGGAAAGTCATTCTTTCAGTATCTAAAGAGTTCGAGTTTGTTTACTATATCAATCATAATAATTAAGCATTAATAAATCTAGAAATATGTGATAATTTTCATTGTGTACGAGCTAGGACTTTAGAAAATCCCATCTCTTTTTCTTTTGTGTCTCTCTTTTGCAGTTCCTTAGCACCGACCGCGCCTGCACCCATCCATATTTTTACCCGGCCCGGCTCATCAGATATTTGCCATTGATATGTCAAATGAAAGCTTAAACCCTTGCCTTAAACATTTTTCCTTTGAGTTGGTAGGTCGTCACGACAAATTTCGAGAAAAAATGTCGTTTAGGTCGAAAAACGTGAATATTTTTTTGTGTCACCCTTCCATTTTTTATTCTTACTTATTGCAGCTTAACCCTAGGGAGATATAACCTGGAAGAATTCCATGATCCAAACGGACCTATGTGCAAAATTTCAGATTTCTTCTTCAAACGGTGTGGATTTGTATAAAGAACATACATGATTTAGTGGCGTCCATCGCAAAGTGTCAAATGTTACCTCTCTCCAGGATTCTCCAACAATTGACATTCCTCAGGGTAATAAATATCCGGCTCTCTTTCTGAGGATGTGACTGGATAAGCTGCTTTAGAGTTGCATTGGTGGCCACAGGTCAAACAGCTTTTATTTTCATCATTAAAACATAAGAGCGCGCGATTATGGTTAAGCAGTGGTTAAGCACTCGCTTGTCATGCGGAAGGTCCGGGTTCGATCCCCCGTGCCGACAAAAAATTGTATTCTTAATTTGGTTACAATTGTTTGTAAGGGATACCTTCCGGTGCGCTCGTGTTCAACTGTTCACCCAGCACCTAATTGGGAAGTATTACTAGTCCTGGTCTTGGTGGAACTTATAAACAGGGAGTAGACCAGATTGGCTTGGGTTCTGGGGACCTATCATTGTTGGTCGCTCCTTGTAAAGACAGTGGTAGAAGTGCTGAGTCATTCCTCCACTGTCTGGCTACCATCGTTCAAGATGACGCCACAAGATGATGATGATGATGAGAATTACTAGTAATAAGAAGCATTTCTAAAACTAGATTTGATAGTCCCTAGTTAAACTGATGCATCATAATATGTTAGACACAGTTTGTTAGCAACACATATATTAATAGCAAAAATAAATAGGTCCATGAGACAAGTTTTCAAACAAATGTTTTGTGAACCCTTCAATAACTAAACCATTTAGTTTTTGGTGGTATACTCTATGACTATTGGAAAATCTTCTTCCAACCCAATCATATTTCACAAGTACTTGCTGTATTTGACAACTGAAATCCTATATAACAGAAAAAGACTATACCTGTTGTTGTTTCGGTGTTTAGCAACGGTAAGAGATAGCGAAAAATGTCCAAATTGCCCAAAACCCTTATCGCTTTCCGAAATATAAAGTCAAAAGCATTGCTGTCCAGCATCGCCATGCCTAGAATTTGAATTTATCCGTGCAAGACGGGCAACGCTATACTACATAGAATTAGAACACGATTTTTATTCTTATAGGAGAACTCAAAAATATATTTTCAATACACAATATAAGAAATAAAATGTTCAATATACATCTTTTGTGGCACTGAAATAATAATAATATTACATAATGAGAAAATGAAAGAAGATTAGGGTATATCTATCTACAAGACAAACACACTATTATTAAAGAAATTTGCTAAAGCCTATAGTAAATCGTTTTCTGAAATTTTGTTTTAATGAAAGGCTTAAAGGTGAAGGAAATAAAAGTTGGAAGTTAAATGGTAATCTCTTATAAAATATAAATCGACATAATTTTAAGTGCAGCTGGTACATTTTCTTTTCACCATGGATTTAATTAAATAATTGTAGAACCTTAGTGATGTATTATTTAGAACTTCAAGGTGGTTTAGACAAACATGTTTATTTTATTTCTCAGCACGTCTTGTTCTGCTTTAAAATATTATATTTATGAACACAAAATATATACCTGATTTTAAATTGCATGAGTATCTCATAAACAAGCTTTTTGCACTATGTATAATTCATCCAAAATATCTTATTGTTATACTCGTATAAAAGATGCCATTTAGTCACTTATGAACCTTAAGAGATTAAAAATGTTTACAAAACATAGACTTCGAGAATAACGAGTGTCTCAAATGTACAATAATTTAACGTTAGTATTGAATTATTGCATCCAAGTCATGGTTTACAGTTACCCAGGAAATGCTTTTCACACATAGTACACACCTTAGATTTAGAGAAGAATCAAAATAAGAAGTAGATTGTTTACAAGAAGTATTTAATTTTATACAAAATATGAATGAAGTAAAAAATGTCTTTCCAATAGAATATTCACTCCTAACAAAACACATTTGTGGGGAGGAAGAACACAAGAGGGAATGCACTATATATAATTACATGTATTTCTAGCTGGAAAAGTGTATAATGTTACCTATCTACATGGAACTCTAACATATCAATGTGTTGATGTGTTCACAAAGTAACATAGTTAAAATTTTGTACAAGCAAATAATAATTGGAATTCGACTTTTTTTCTGGTAAAACAAGGTATTTATTGAATACCTCGTTTTAATTTATCAGGAGTGATCTCTATGTATGTCATTCCATGTACTTGATTTTTTCAATATGCATTTATAGAGGTGACAGAAGAACAGTTTTTGGAGAGATCCTTGACACACCTAACTCAGAAAGTTACTTGAACAGTTAGGAAAAAAAATATGCCATTATGTTATTTATCATTTATGGTCTGATTTTCTCGAGTACTAAAACACTGTTTCATTTTATAGTTTTTTGAGTAGTGGCAATTTTTTATTTTATTTTTTCAAGAGAGAGTAAGAAATAGGTAGGTATTTCTAATGTTTTTTTTTGCCTTTAATAGGCAGCAATTGTTCCTAATGGAATAAATGCAAAATAAATAGTACCACACTGTTAATCATCCACCACTTTCTGAAAATCAGACCTTTTCCTCTAACAATGTGAAGTAGTAAGTATAGTACATAAAATGTTCTAATCACAAATCACGTAAAACTTTACATGAATTGTCAAAGAGATATAAATCTTAATGAAACAACAAAATTAACTAAAACATTCCTCTATCCTCTTCTAATCAGTTATCGGAAAATCGACCCCAGGCATTAAATTTATACATTAATTCCTTTAAAATAAAGATATTTTTTCTCGAGGTTACCTACATTTTGTGTTGAAAAGATTTTAGTGTATTGATTGTGGGATTGGCTCCCAAGATGGCTAAATTTTTAGTGTAGTGGGGAATTTCATATCTTCTAATATCAAAGTAAAACTTGGTTAAAGAAAATTATATAAAACAAAATATTAAGCTAACTGAATTTCAGTCAAAATAAAATTGAATGCCATAGAGCGCATGACAAAAAATAGGTCGTACTTAAGAAATAAAAAAAGAACAATTAGATAGACAACACTAAAATAAAATGATCAATAGAAAAAAATCAAAATAACATATTTTACAAAATGAAATCAAAATAAAATCAATTTGTAAAAGAGAAAGAAAAAAATGACACTCTAAAATTTGTCCATAGCTCATTGATATAGACGGCAGTATTAAGTCATGGAATGAATTACAAAATAAATCGAAACTTTGTATTCATTAGATGAGAACAAACTGAGCAATTTTATTCTCTTCAATACGAATCAGGAGTTGTTCCCAAGTACAGTCAAAGGTTCAGTAAGCCTTACCCTCAGGCAACATAACCTGTATGTGGCTTTATACAAATTGCTTAGTGCTAGTTGCCAAGTAAGCAACATGCTTTGATACAAGAGCTTAAATGTAGCTACTTGCTCTATTGGCAAAAATAAATAAACAGTGAGCTATGAACGTGCTTAACCTGAGTGTTGTAAATGTGTCAGTTCAGTAGCGCCTATAAGAAATATTAATAAAACTTTCTATACTTGGAGAGTCCACTCATGCATAGTTGCATACATTACATAGTTATTAATTAAGCAATACCACGTACTTCTAAAATAAATTATTGTGTACCAGTATGCCCAAAAATCAACAGAATATACAAACATCATTATATTCATTATGTATTAACAGCTTAATCAATGAGTAAACCCATTTATTTAAGTAAGTAAAGTTCAGAGAGTTTCTTTACAATGGGCCGGTCAGCCTAACCACACCCCAGGAAATCACAAAATTTGTATTTTGCAAATTATCAAGGGCACAAAACACAAAGGTTGGGAATGGATGAATATAATATCAAGTTTTAAATTACCCCATCAAGTTTTAGTTTGCCCAACTTTAATCGTCGAGTAACTACATACATCAGCGTCTCTTTTTTTCCTCACTAATAGACACTGAATAAAAAGGGGCAGAAGTGTCACTTGATCAATTGGTTATGAAAAATAATACAGAACACATCCGATATTTCCATACACGTTGGAAACTAATAACTTGAGTATTCGAGTAGTATTAAGTATTTAATAATAATAATAATAGTGCTTTTTCTTTCTGTTATTATGTCACAATTTAGTGGGTAGCGCAGAATCATAGGACTTTACCACTTTAATATACAATATCTTGTATTATTTTATTTTTTTGCCTATGATTCCGCCACTAGTCGCAGAAAAAGTACAGAGTAGAAAAATTCCTGCCCCGCTGGGGATCGAACCCAGGTCACCATGTGTGCAATGCCTAGCGCGCTAACTCACTCTGCCACGGTGACTACGTACATTATTAAGTATTTAAAAAAAAAAATATAAGCACTCTCTGGAAAGAGAAAAGTATAATTATGTACACAAATAGAGAAATATAACAACACTCGTATTAATGTGGGTGTGTGTGTCTAAAGAATAAGTCGAAAGAGCTTTCTAAAAATAGTATTCAGATTGGAGAAGTAAAATTCAAGAGGGAGAATTGTGAGGGGATGAGATGAAGGGGTCCTGCCTGACTTATTTTCTGAAACAAAACAAAATGAGGGGAAGCAAGTGAGGATGCGATTGACAAATTATGTGAGCTTGTCTAGCTGTGGGACTAGAAAATGAAAGGAGATACGAGTGGTTTTGAGGCCACCTGAGAGAGCTGAAACACAAGTTTATTGTTAATATAACTATCACACTACTTCTTTGGTCCATACAACACAACTTTCTCAACCGTTTTACCAAAGGTGACAATAGCTCAATGTTTGAACACAGTATATGGAGTTGGAAGTCGTGAATAGCTATTATATCCAGTCACACAATCATCATAGGAGTTTTTTAACCTTTAGAAATCGTAATGGGCGAAAACATATAAAATGTCACTTTTCTCATAATAGGTTCGTATTTCTCATTTGCAAGCTGTCCTTCGTACGTGTGTGTGTGCTTTTTAAAATGCCAATGATAATAATACTATTTACAAAATAAATGGGGCGTGTTGACGACAAAAATAACGTGGTATGCATTGATTTTATTTTGATTTCATGTTTATTAAGATCAAAATTGAGTTGTCAAGAAATTTAATTATATAATTGTCTATAGTCTAGTCGTATACCAGTAAATAAAATTGGAAAATTCAAGCATAGTTCACATCAACATGAGGGGAACAGCTTAATCTCTGACTTAGTGCAGATTTAAGTTCTCCAGACTAGCATCGCTTAGCATGGGAACACTTGGAGCAATAGAGTTTCTGGACCCCCTGAAATCAATTTGTTGGATTGACTACGTAAATTCGGGTTCCAAAGTAACACAATATTTAAAAAGTTTTTTTTTTTTTTTTTACAAGCAGTATTAACATTTAAAGCTTTTTACAGTGAGTGAGAGTGAAAAAAGCCAAGCTTTTATTCTGAGTCTCGTTCTTGATAGTTTATTTACTAGGTCTACAGGAGGTCATTTTATTTAGCTTAGCATGTAAACTACTTTTAACCCAGATGGGGCTGACGTCCTTCTGGGAGGACGTCCTTCCAGAAGGACGTCAGCCCCATCTGGTGAAAGGTACTACATTGTGGATTTTTCTAATTAATTCAGCTTGTTGAGGTTTTTTTTTTTTTTTTTTTTTTTTTTTTTTTTTTTTTTTTTAAAGATGAGTGTTTCACAGCCGTTTTTATTTCGTAGCCATGAAACAGGAGCTACTGTAGATGCTTGTGGTCTGTGTTGTAGCCTGCCCATCCCGTAGTATGCCTCCCCTCTGATGGGCGAGAAGTGACACAATACTTCCCAATTAGGTGCTGGGTCAACACGAGCGCACCGGAAGGTATCCCTTACAAACAAATGTAACCAAATTAAGAATACAAATTTTTGTCGGCGCGGGGGTTCGAACCCGGGACCTTCCGCATGGCAAGCGAGTGCTTAACCACTGAGCTAATCGCGCGCTTTATTTATTTACAAATTTACAAGCTCTTTGTTTTGAGTCCAAGTGATAAGTTGACAGCACTTATTTTGATTCAGGACTCAATTTATCACTAAGAAAAAAATAAAACAAAAAATTTCACCGCATTATCTGGATAACTAAAAATTCAGTACATGAAATTATTTACATCTAAGGGTTAAAGGAGTGTAATATGCAAAGTTCAAGTGTTTGAAATTAACAATCGATGAAAGTTGTTTAAAAAAAAGCACACCACAGCACGAGAAACACAAAGAATTTCATTGGACACACAATTAAATAAGATGTAAAAGACATGTTGACCAGTGTCTAAAAATTTACGAAAAACTGTATTCAGAGGTCAACTAAATATTCATTAGCCCGCCTAGTTACCTTCTTTCACCTTCTCAGTGTTGCGTGATCTGGGAATCCCCAATAAGAAGATCATTGATATGAGTTTAAAAATCTTGAAAGATTCAGTTCATATTCTCAACTACCACTTATTCCATTAACCAAACAAATTTAAAAAAATGTTGATAAAAATGTTCCACCTTTACCTTGAAATCTTGTAAAAATCTTGTTTAAAAAAAAATGTCCAGAAAGCCGGACTTCGTAGTCAAGTGACGTAGTCGTCACACGGCCGTATATAAATAAATATACAGGGTGGCGCATAAGTAATGACAACATTTGAAAATCCTTTAACTTTTTTTATAAATAATTTTTTCTTGTAATTTTTTTCATAACCTTGAAATAAACTATATGCAAAGTCATTATGCAAAAGTACACAACCTTACAACGAACCAAAATTGTACAATTTTATTTTGAAAATGGACGTTCAATTACGCAAACTCAGTTAGCGTACAAGTGATATTTCCAAGTTCGAAAGGCCCCGATTTACAGAACAATTATGAAAATAATTGAATGTTTTCAAGAACAAGGTGCAGTCAGAGACCTTCCGAGACCAGGAAGACAACGTTCAGTCGTCACTGAAGCAAATCGACAGCGT
This sequence comes from Bactericera cockerelli, assembly GCA_024516035.1. Classification (NCBI taxonomy): domain Eukaryota; kingdom Metazoa; phylum Arthropoda; class Insecta; order Hemiptera; family Triozidae; genus Bactericera; species Bactericera cockerelli. The sequence goes on along the minus strand of CM044961.1, from coordinate 22,338,739 downwards.
GTTTCTGACAATATTGAAAGCAGCCCAGGCACTTCAACATGACGGCGCTCAACCCAATTGGGAATGTCCCAGCTATTGAAAATCACCCACAGATATGGTTTCAGCAAGATGGAGCCACACCACACACAGCAGGCACAACAATGGCACTTCTACGGGAATTTTTTGAAAATCGCATAATCTCCCGAAATAGCGACTTCCCATGGCCCCCATGCTCACCTGAATTATCCGCCCCAGACTTCTTCCTGTGGGCATATCTGAAGGAATGGGTGTACGTGAACAAACCTCGGACCATTCAACAACTAAAGAACAACATTACACAAGAAATTCAAGCGTTAGGAGCAAACGTTCTCCGATCAGTAATGGAAAATGTCCTGGAAAGAGCCCGACTTTGCGAAGCTGGATATGGCCAACACTTACGTGACGTAATATTCCATGTGTAGTATGGAACAAATTCGCCAAGCCTCTAGAATCGACCAATAAAACTTTTTTTTCGATTGAACAAATAATAAAAAAAATATCACAAAAAAACTTGTTGTCATTACTTATGCGCCACCCTGTACTTTCTCTCTTTCTCTCAGGTAAAATGTTTTCTCAGGAAAACATTTGTTCTCGGATAAGCTGGTTTTCTACTGAATGTCATACATTTCTCTTTGGCAAAACACAAACGATCTTTTTTTTAATTGGGTTTAACGTCGCTTTCAGCTGCATGGTCATATCCAGGAGTGTTACCCTCCATTCACAGGAAACTAACAAACCTGCTACCCACATTAACCTAACCCAGTCGGGACATTTTCAAAATACCTCCTAAAAGTTTGGACTTCCATTATAGCACTTACACACCACATATAAATTACCTAATTAAAAGTTGAAAAAACTCTACATTTAATGGAAACAATATACAGCCTAATCTAAAGTAATCTTAGGACAAGATAAGAAGCAGAAAAAAAAAAAAAAAAAAAAAAAAAAAAAAAAAAAACATACCAACATACGACACTAATAATTAATTTTAGCAGCCCACAAAATCTATGTATGTAGGAAAGCATATTTGACATAACTCTGAACCAGTATAGCTTGAATAAAAAAAGAAAATGAACTTTTGACGTTCTATGGTCCATTTTCCAAAGCTGTCTCCCCAAAAAATCGAAGAAAAAAAATTCGAATCAGTCGAATTTCGTTTGATAATTCTAGGTCTAAAAGGAACACAAGCACAATATTCGAGGTACAAGTGAGAGGTGAGCTAAGGTTAACTTACGGTGGGCCCGGATAGTAATAGGGAGGTGGTCGCTCGTATTCCGTGGATAGCGGCGTCTGTTGCTGGTAGCGCGGTGGACCGCCATTCGGGAAGTCCCAGTTCCTGGGTAGGATGAAAAGAAAGGTTAGGGCTAGTGGTTAAAAAATATTGTCCGACAAAGATATAATCAGCGATATCGAATGTTCACAAGAAAACTTCACTGTTAAGTAAACATGATTACTTGTAATTATTGACGAAATTATTACCTACTCACTCGTCTGTATTAGTTTTCCACCATTTTTATTTTGTATTTGTATCAATAAATAATATCCAGGAAATATGCCTACGTGCAAAACGTGGGTGACAAAAAATTTAGTAGAGCGAGTTTGAGTAATTGTTATTTGCACAGATAATATTATATAGGTAGCTTTAACCAACATATTTAGGTACATTGTATTTAGGGATGTGGTATCGAATGAAAAGTATCGATACCAGTACTCATGAGTAGTATCAGACCAAAAGTATCGATACCAAAAGTACTCGGTTGGTATCAATACCAAAAGAACTTGGTTGACTTTAGGGATGCGGTATAGACACTAGAATACTTAGATTTATAGTATTAAATAGCAATAGAATCGGTCTAACTTGTCTTGTTTTAACTTGAAACTTGACTTAAACTTGAACATTGAAAGAAAAAGAAATTTTGTTGCAAATTTGATGCAATTCTTGCGATTTGCGACTTGAAAAAAAAAAAAAAAAAAAAAAAAAAAAAAAAAAAGGACTCGATACCGATACTTTTTGGTTTCGGAGAAAAAGTATCAATACCAAAAAAGTATCGAATGTGAAGTATCGATGTCGGTATCGAGTAGTATCGGAAGCAAAGTATCGATACTTGATTCGTGTCCCTAATGTATTTCAAGGGTTTGCTTATTTACTGCTTTATTTTTTTTTATTTTACTTCCGAGAAATTTCTAATATTAGAATTCGGAAGTATTGTGTTCGTTTTTGTAAAAAAAAATTGTAAAAAAAAAAAAAAAAAAAAACTCACTTGGGCGCCATGTCACTGAACCTGGGGTCCAGATTGTTGGAGCCCGAGGCTACCCCGGCCGGAGAGGCGCCACTGGAGGGGCCGCCCACCCGGTTCCTCTCATGGCGGCCCAGATGGGCGCTGTAGTCCGGGTTCATGGCGTCGGGGCCGCCGTAGTCACCGGCACTCGGCCCCCCGGGGGGGTGGCTCTGGGCCTTCCGCTTCTTCTTCTTGCCTGCAAGGGGAGTGCATTGTTTGCTGCTTTATTTTTTTTCTTCATTACTTCCGAGAAATTTCTAATATTAGAAATCATTTACCAACTAATCATTTTTCCTCACGAGGTATGAGTGGACCCCGAACACCCAAGTACAGATCAGAAAAATTCCTACCCCGCTGGGGATCGAACCCAGGTCACCGTGTGTGCAATGCCTAGTGCGCTAACTCACTCTGCCACGGTGACTACTAGAAATCGGAAGTATTGTGTTCGTTTTTTTTTTATTTAAAAAAAAAAAATTCTTTGCTCCGATTTCAATTTTTTTTTCATATTTCTGGACGTTTCATAACCTCCTGAGCAACTTTATTTTTATTTTTATAAACAATTTAGATTACGTACGCTTTAATTACAATGAACTAATTTCAATAATAATTAACAAAGCCTGAGTACTAGTGGTGATAATGCCTTTGTAATTCTCTACCAAAAGTTATTCGTAACCTGGGGGTCGTTGGTACGAATTAGAAATTAAGCAAATGTTTAGTAAAGCGAGATTGAAGAATTAGTAATATCACGACAGTGATTAAAAAATATAATAACTTAATAATATCTTGTTGTAACATTTCAGTGCAAAATGAAAATTTTAATGAATAATTTTGAAAGATTCCAAAACAAAACAACTTCTTACAGAGTGTTTACTTTTTAAATTTACTATAGGAAATCAACCCGTGAATCACGGTTTTATGTGTATTCGCTATCCATAACAATTCTCTGTTTGATAATCTTTGAAATAAAAGGTTTTAGGGGTAAAATTTCAAGAGGAAGCGATTGAAACCAGTTAGATAAATAGTAAATCCTGTTAGATACTATCAAAGATTATCAAACAGGAAACCGTAACGGACAGCGAATAGACACAAAAGCGTGATTTCCGGGTTAATTTCCAATGGTACATTTAAAAAGTCAACACTCTGTATATTTTTTTACATTTAAACATTTTATTATAAAGGGGTGAGAAACATAGTGGTGTAAGTCCAAAAAAATTAAAAATGCGATAATATCGCTTATAAATTTATAAGCGACTCATTTATATATAGAGATAATATCGATAATAAAATGGGTATTATCGCTTATAAATTTATAAGCGATATTATCGCATTTTTAATTTTTTTGGACTTACACCACTATGTTTCTCACCCCGATATCGATAATAAAATGGGGGCTTGTACAGAAAAGTCCCAAGTCCTCATGATGGTTGATCGCACATAGAAATATGTGGTTCAGAACGAGCCAACTTTGAAATAAAGTTGGCTGGAGACCGTCACTCACCCCTCCAGCTGTAGCCGGGCTGGCTACAACAACAACATAATAAAATGGGTACTTACCCCAGTATTTTTCTGAAAAGAACTCGGCCTGGGGAGTTTGTTTTTAACATGAACCCATTTTTAATTTTTTTTTGGACTTACACCACTATGTTTCTCACCCCTCCTTTATTAACAATATTGATTTTTTCAAAGTTTCTTTTCCTAAGCTAATGATATTTATAAAAACCGTATAGCTACTCACCGACATTGCTGGAGAGCGGGATCTGGTCCCTGATGTTGGAGGCGTACGCGTCGTACAGATACTCCTCCTCCACGAGGGGGCCGGGGTAGGGGTCGGACTTCTGATACAGGGCGGCCAGCTTCACCGCGAGCACGATGGCGGGGATGAACAGGAGGAAGACCCCGCCCACAGAGAACCAGAACCCGTTGTAAGGGGCGAGGACGCCAGCCACCCGCTAGCATCCGACACTATTTTTGCAATGCAATGCAACAAAAAGACAAAAATCAATCAAATATTTAGTATCAAGCTGTATGAAAAGATACCACAAACTACCACATACCACACAATTTGTAGTTAGAAAGTCATAGGTAGTTCCCCAAATTTTAAGTTCCGGCACTCTAAGAGTACAAGTACATAATTAAACCATAATGAGGTGTGGGAGATACTACCGAGTTCAACCGACCTCAGTAGCTTGATCGATGAGGCGGCAGACTTGTAACCTGGAGGTCGGTGGTTCAAGTCCCGGTTCCAGGGTAGATTTAGTAAAGCGAGTTTGAGTAGTTGTGACATCACGAAAGTGATTAACACAAATATGATAACTTTAAAAAAAAAAAAAAAGATACCACAAACTATAAGAGAATGTAAAAAACACAGATCTTTAAAATGAAACTCAAAAACTGGTTAAAAGAAAATTCGATGGTTTTGATATGTATCTGATTTAAAAAAAAAGAGGAAAAAAAAGAGAAGAAATAAAAAAAATCTACTTGTCATATTTCATTGATTATATTTACTCCCTACCCACGAGACAAAGGAAGTATCCTTCAGTGTGGGTAGGTGAGCATCACTACTAGAATTAGAATTAGAATATAAGTAATGTTCTTACATTTTAATCATTATATTATATTATTAATTATGTTCATTTATGTAACATTTAATACAATAAACGATGCTGATATTTACAATCATCATCATCATAGGGTGGCGTCATAATGAACGATGGTAGCCAGACAGTGGAGGAATGACTTAGCACTTCTACCACTGTCTTTACAAGGAGGCTAATAATTGACAAGGGCCCCCAGAACCAAGCCAATGCTGGTCTACTCCCTGTTTATAGTCCCCCAGCCAGACTGCTGGTCTACTCCCTATTTATAGTCCCCCAGCCAGACTGCTGGTCTACTCCCTATTTATAGTCTCCCAGCCAGACTGCTGGTCTACTCCCTGTTTATAGTCCCCCAGCCAGACAATTACAAAAAAAAATTACCACCGTCGCGTTGTACACGAGGCTGAGCGGCCAGCACTTGCCAACGTCACCCTCCAGGTGGTTCATCACGCGCGCCACGTAGTGGTCGATGTGCTTCTCCACTTCGGATCCGAACTCCGCGCCCAGCTTCGTGACGAGGGCCGCCCCGTCACGGTCCAGCATGAGCTGGGCGTCCTCCACCTCCAGCAGCAGATGGTCCACAGCGGCCCGCAGGGAGGAGTGGTTGAACTTGAGGTGGGTGTGCAGGAGGGCGGCGGCCGCTTCCAGGCGCTTCGAGTAGTCGAGCATGCCTGATGGGGTCAGGGGGGTTCAAGGGTTAATAGTTGTAGTCGAGTATAACTGGGACCAGGGGGGTTCAAGGGTTAATAGTTTGTCGGGGAGGTGAGTAGTGGTACCACAGGTTTTTTATTTTTTTATTTACACTTTATTAATAGGACATATTATATACAATACAAATAATTTCAAATTAAAATACAATACAATAGAAGAAATAAATAAATAAATATATACATAATATATATCCTAACTAAAGGGCGGGGTTATTGCCTTAGGTTCAACTTTATACCGATAGGATGACGGGAATTTTCAAAACCGGGTAGTATAAACAAGATAAATAATTATTTTCTATTCTACTGTAACTCACTACATAAAGTATCTCGTATTTGTAAAACAAAATAAAATCATTTCACCAACGACGCAGCTGTCACGTACACAAGCAAACTTTTGCATTATTTACTCACCAAAACTCTAGAAAACTATGTACCTTTTCAATGGTGCTATTTTATAAATAGTTACTTACCAAATTCACAGTTTGTTTTTGATAATCTTTTAAATAAAAGAAGAATTTAGGGGTAAAACTTCAAAAGGTAGCGATTGAAACCAGTTAGATAATTTCAAAGATTATCAATATAATTATGACATTTTAAAGACAAGTTTAACCCTTCCACTTCCCGCGTACCCACAGCGCGACCCATCAGATCACTCACCCACAACATGATTCTGCTGATGCAGCGCCAAGTACATGACATTGTTCTTCAAGACAAGTTTAACCCTTCCACTTCCCGCGTACCCACAGCGACCCATCAGATCACTCACCCACAACATGATTCTGCTGATGCAGCGCCAAGTACATGACATTGTTCTTCAAGACAAGTTTAACCCTTCCACTTCCCGCGTACCCACAGCGACCCATCAGATCACTCACCCACAACATGATTCTGCTGATGCAGCGCCAAGTACATGACATTGTTCTTCAAGACAAGTTTAACCCTTCCACTTCCCGCGTACCCACAGCGACCATCAGATCACTCACCCACAACATGATTCTGCTGATGCAGCGCCAAGTACATGATGTTGTTCTTCAAGACACGTTTAACCCTTCCACTTCCCGCGTACCCACAGCGACCCATCAGATCACTCACCCACAACATGATTCTGCTGATGCAGCGCCAATTACATGCCATTGTTCTTCAAGACACGTTTAACCCTTCCACTTCCCGCGTACCCACAGCGACCCATCACCATCACTCTACCACAACATGATTCTGCTGATGCAGCGCCAAGTACATGACATTGTTCTTCAAGACACGTTTAACCCTTCCACTTCCCGCGTACCCACAGCGACCCATCACCATCACTCACCCACAACATGGTTCTGCTGATGCAGCGCCAAGTACATGACATTGTTCTTCAAGACACGTTTAACCCTTCCACTTCCCACGTACCCACAGCGACCCATCGGATCACTCACTCACCCACAACATGGTTCTGCTGATGCAGCGCCAAGTACATGACGTTGTTCTTCAGCGCCAGCTTCAGATCGTTCTGCGAGGGCGGCAACTTCTCCACGGTCTCGTTCAGTGCTGCTCCGAGCGCGAGCAAATCGATACTGGTGATGCGCTCGCCGAGAATGTGCGAGTAGGCGGGGAAGTCCATGTCGGAGAGAGGCGACGAAGATAGCCGAACGAGTTGGTTCTGCGCTTCGGGCGTGAGGATCTGGATCGTGTGGTGCAGCTGCATGGAGGAGGAGAGCTGCCGGATGTAGGAGCGGAGGGGGTTGCTCTCGGAGGGGAAGGCGAGGAGATCGGCGAGGGGGGGGTAGTGGCGGAGCTGCAGCACCGTGAACAGGGAGGAGTTCTTGTGGCACGACCTGGGGGGAGAATAATTATGTCTTAACCCTGCAAGTCCGAAAACTATTTTTACAGTTTTTCTATTTTTCTACTGCACGTATGTCAAGTCCTGGCGTTATATATTTGTAACAGTGAACTTTCATTGACTATAGGTTGAACCCACTATTATGAATCACTAAAAAACGATTTATATGAGTACTATTATATTGTTTTTAATATTAAAAAGAAATCTGCTGACACGTGTTTCGTGTTACATATATGTAACGCCAGTACTTGAAGGGTCTAAGGTTCTACTAAAAGTATATTCTTACTCATGGGTTCGGTCCCCAGCGGGACAGGAATTTTTCTGCTGGGTACTTGGATGCTCAAGGTCCACTCATAGATGAGAGCAGCGACCAGGGGCGGAATTATGAGCAACACCAAATATTGTTTATTAAATGGTAAAAAGTCCTATGATCAGTGCCGGATTACCCATATGGCGGATTTGGCAGATGCCAAGGGCCCCGCGCTTTAGGGGGCCCCGCGCTTGAGCAGCTTACACTAGATATTATGAGTTGTTTTAAAAGCTTACACTAGGTATTATGGATTTTTAAAAGCTTACACTAGGAACTTTTGAATAATGAGTAAGAAGAAGAAGAAATAAAAGTAAAAAAAAACACACTGACAACAAAGTACATAAATTGAAAGAAAAGCGCGGGGCTCCCTATTATTATCTATTCCTTGAATAAACAATGATCAAACACATAGAAATTAGCGGATTACCTACCAATATGTCAGATTTGGTAGATGCCAAGTTCCCGCCATTTTGGGGGCCCCGCCTTTCGGGCAAAATGACCTTTAACACGGTTTTTCTGGATTTTAATATTAAATAAAATCACAGCCAGTTGAGCAAAATGTTAAAAGAAAAACCACGGGACCCCATAAAATGGACCACATATATGAAAATAGGTAGATCTTTAGATACCTATTACCTGCGGCTCTTCTTATAATATAATATAATTACTCTTTTAAAAGAATAATATTGACAAAGGACTTGATTATAGCCTTGGGTAATCTCTGCCATCAAACTTTTGATCGGCTTTATCGACATCTTAACCAATGATCTTCATTATAGCCGCCTGCGGCGCTTTTAATGAATTTTTCAAGATATCTTTTTCTATCTATTTTCCGAGTACTTTACCCCATAACTTTGCAAAAATTTCGCCTGCGGCACCGTCAAATTAACTTATCTTGATGGTTTGGATTGTTTTTCAAGACATGCAATTCCATTACCATTAAAAGAAAAAAAATCTTTGGGCATTTTAAAAGTGCCTTTTGATTGTTTGGAATTAATTTGGAAAGTTACCTTTAAAAAAATTAGCATTCAATACTAGCGATAAAATCTTCATAGTAATCGATGATCTGCTTTCTACACATCTTACCTAATGATATCTTTGTACACATATTCTTTTTATAATACATATTTAGATATTTCTACTATTATTCGGAAAAAATGTTGCCTTTGGTCTTATAAACGTCGTTTTGGATACTATTATGGATTGGTGCTCAGGACACTTTGCTTCGATTTCGAGGTTCTAAAAATAGTATTTTAGAATAAACTCAGTACAATTTTGGGGCCCCGCGCCTTGAAATTGCCAAGGGCCCCGCGCAGCCTTAATCCGGCACTGCCTATGATTCTACGCGACCCACTAAAACTGTGTTTTAATCACTAAGATCATATAACATAGAGGGATGTATCAAGATTTGCGTACAAGAGGGACCATCAGCTGATTTCATATCAGTGTCTCTTTTTCTCTCGCGAATGAGTGGGTACCAAAACTACCTAATTCTTCTAAAATAATATTTTTACTTTTTTCATACTTACCTTTTCGTTATTTTTGTCTTTGTTTCCTCTTTTACATTCCTTATTTTCTACTTATTATGTCGTAAAATAAGACTTGGTATCTGACGTGAAAATTAAGGATGTTTAGATATCCGCCACTGCATGAGGTAAACAAAAAATTCAAATGAATTGAACCAATCAGAAAGAATTGAACCAATTGAAAGAGGGACCATCAGCTGTTCAAAGTTGGACGCATAAATTTGTTCATTTCGAGATAGGTAAGGTTCCCTCTATGTTGTATGATCTCAGTGGCTTTAATAAACAAACACCCTCACCTGACCACATCCGAAAGCTTCAGCTGCATCTCTTCTCCTCCCCCGCCGCCGCCTCTCTGTCCGGCCGCCACCTCGTATCGAATCTTCCCGCCGCCCCCCGCCGCCGCCGGTGGCGAGTCTCCGCCACCGTACATGGCACTGAGATCCACCAGCTCGTCCAGGAGGGAGAAGATGCGGGAGGAGCCGGGGGTCTGCAGGGGCTCACACAGGACGCGGGAGGCGGTGACGCCACTGATGAAGTAGAGGAGGGAGACGAAGGCCAGCGCCCCGGCGGAGATGAACATCACCCATACGCCACTGGCGGAGGAAATAAGACGAAATTTTTAATAATAATAATAAATACCCGGTGTACGGGAGTATATTTACGGGAATAGCCCTATTTACAATGTCAACAATAAAAATTTCAATAAATACAAAGATTAAAATAAAATAATGTTAAAAAGTATACAAGTAAAGCTTACAAGAAAAATAAATGAATAGGTAAGTATAAACAAAGTCAGGTAAAATCAATTAGTAGGGTATACACACAAAATTAACAAAAATGTGACTGAACATGGAATTCCAACATTAAATATACCTATCTATGTTGTTCATCCTTATGTATTAAATTGAGATATATATCCTATGTATTTCTTATATACTTCTATCTTCATACCTTCAATATTGTACCTTTCTACCATCGTAACCTATCAATAAATTGTAAAATGTCTAGAAAATAAGGAGACATTGTAATAAATAAATAGGGTAGTGGAAAGTTAAACGCTTATCGGACCAACATTAGAGGTCCAATTAAAATTAAAATTAATCGTATAGAAGGTTAATCCGTTAATTAATATTTGCGAGACCATTAAGCCTAACTTTGCAACAGGGCTCTTATCTTTTAGAGGTAATTTGATACTTTCTTCTTCTTTAATTTTTAGTTTTCCAAAACCTAGTTGAGGTCGACATTGTTCAACCTCTTCCTAGTGGTTGAGGTTGTTTGGTTCTGGTACTCGTACTTTCTTTTGGCTGGACGCCCTTGCTAACTAAGGCCCGTTTGATGAGTGAGAATTCATTTTTTGACACTGTGATATTTTTAATTTTATTTGACATATTTTTTACCTTTACTGTTGTGTTTATATATTGACACTTGTAAAAAGGACTAGCCCCGTAATAAACACCCGTTTACCGTGCTTGTTATTATTAATTCAAATTCGACTTATGGATTACTAGACCAACGCCATAATTTCAAGATCTCTATTGCCCAGTACTTACAGCATGAGGAAGCTGGCGCCAGAGCCCTTGTTGCAGCAATCATCCGAGTAGCCAGAGTCAGGCCTGGACCCGCAGAAGCCACACAGGAGCCCCAGGGAGAGACACAGGAGCACTGTCAGCAGGATGAAGCTCACGCCCAGACCCACGTAGTATCTGTGGGGAGGAAGCAAGGAAGCAGAATCAGTAAATCTGTACTTGGTGGAAAATTGGAAATAAAGTAGTAAGTATACTCATGAAGCTCACGCCCAGACCCACGTAGTATCTGTGGGGAGGAAGCAAGGAAACAGAATCAGTAAATCTGTACTTGGAGGAAAATTGGAAATAAAGTAGTAAGTATACTCATGAAGCTCACACCCAGACCCACGTAGTATCTGTGGGGAGGAAGCAAGGAAACAGAATCAGTAAATCTGTACTTGATGGAAATTTGGAAATAAAGTAGTAAGTATACTCATGAAGCTCACACCCAGACCCACGTAGTATCTGCGGGGAGGAAGCAAGGAAACAGAATCAGTAAATCTGTACTTGGTGGAAAATTGGAAATAAAGTAGTGTATACTCATGAAGCTCACACCCAGACCCACGTAGTATCTGTGGGGAGGAAGCAAGGAAACAGAATCAGTAAATCTGTACTTGGTGGAAAATTGGAAATAAAGTAGTGTATACTCATGAAGCTCACACCCAGACCCACGTAGTATCTGTGGGGAGGAAGCAAGGAAACAGAATCAGTAAATCTGTACTTGGTGGAAAATTGGAAATAACGTAGTATGTATAATTGTATACTCATGAAGCTCACACCCAGACCCACGTAGTATCTGTGGGGAGGAAGCAAGGGCACAGAATCAGTGAATCTGTACTTGGTGGAAAATTGGAAATAAAGTAGTAAGTACACTCGTTGGTAAGCAAGCTCCTGATTTTCTTCCTAATTTTACTAGTGAAATGTGTATAGTTTTCACTTTCTAATTTAAGTATGTGACCGATCTCAGTAGCTTGACCGATAGGCAGACTTGTAACCTGGAGGTCGGTGGTTCAAGTCTCGGATTCAGCATAGATTTAGTAAAGCGAGTTTGAGTAGTTGTCATATCACGAAAGTGTTTAACACAAATATGAGTTTTCACTTTCTAGTTTTCCCATAAGAATTTACAAGTAAATGCCTGGCACATTTCCCCCGTTGGTTAGAATGAGAGTCGATATCCATGTATTTTCCAACAAGAAATTCAATGGTGCTATTTTTAGCTTTATAGAACGTATAGTTCAGAAGCTGTCAGTTCGAGTACACTACACTACTCTTGTTGTAGTAGCCAGCTTGGCTAAAGCTGGAGGGGTGAGTGATGGTCTCCAGCCAACTTTATTTCAAAGTTGGCTCGCCCTGAACCACATATTTCTATGTGCGATCAACCATCATGAGGACTTGGACTTTTCTGTACAAGCCATTAAACCCTTAGGAAACTGCAAGCTAGCCTGGCTTGTAAGGGTTGGCTAGTCTGTTCTCTGTTTATAGTCCTCTAGCGAGACACGGGTCTTCTCCCTGTTTAACGTCCCCCATCCAGACAGAACGTCCCCCAGCCAGACAGACACTACACTACTCACCTGTAGTGGCCGTACTGTTTGAGCAGCACCTCCCCATGGTCAATACTCCGGGTGCACTACTCCACACTACACTACTCCACACTACACTACTCCACACTACACTACTCACCTGTAGTGGCCGTACTGTTTGAGCAGCACCTCCCCATGGTCAATACTCCGGGTGCACTACTCCACACTACACTACTCCACACTACACTACTCACCTGTAGTGGCCGTACTGTTTGAGCAGCACCTCCCCATGGTCAATACTCCGGGTGCCCTCCACCTCCACCATCTGATGGAAGCGGTCCAGAACTCGGTTGATGTCTCGCGCGCCAGACTGAAGTCTCTCGCCCGTCTTGCCTGCAAATCAGATGAACGACACTGAAGTTAAGCAACGTCCGGCGAGATTAACAGCCGTATTTATGAACAGAAAACGCCGTTTGTCTGAAGCATGATTTCCTTTAATATTATTGACCAATACCTTGCTTGAGACAGTGCTCAGACAAAATTCGCTGTTCATAAATACGGGTGTAAGACTTGGATGAGTGACCAATGTGACCATTCAAATTCGAACCCTCATGATGTGGTGGCTATTTCCGGCCCCACTCAGCCTTGATGAGGTTCACTTGAGTAGCCTGGTTTGTAAGTTTACAGCGAATGGAGGGTGAAACCCCCGTCGTGATATGGTCACTTATAAGGAGTTGTCAATAGGACATAGCACAGCATAACAATCAATAATCGATCTACGTTGAGAGGAGTAAATGATTCTACGTAGTGGAAATTGCAACTGCATTTTTACTGATAGTCCTTCTACTCCCAAACCAAAGACAGATCGCGCATACCAAATATATCTTTTGTCAAACAAGTTGAATATATTCTCTTGTTTCCCTATTGAGAGCTATGTCAAACTGATGAGTCCAAATAAGGACGAAACTAGCCTTAGACGGCTTTCTTATATCTTTTGAAGTCTATATAGACAAGTCTTTTGTGACTATGAATTAGTCCAGACGACAATGAATCCTAGTCTCAGCTTATGAATATAATTATAATGAGGTTTCTCAAAGACGTAGCTCGAGACTCACCTATGTACTCCTTGATCTCAGACTCACCTATGTACTCCTTGATCTCAGACTCACCTATGTACTCCTTGATCTCAGACTCACCTATGTACTCCTTGATCTCGGACTCACCCATGTACTCCTTGATTCTCCTATGTACTCACCTATGTACTCCTTGATTCTCCTATGTACTAACCTATGTACTCCTTGATTCTCCTATGTACTCACCTATGTACTCCTTGATCTCAGACTCACCTATGTACTCCTTGATCTCAGACTCACCTATGTACTCCTTGATCTCAGACTCACCTATGTACTCCTTGATCTCAGACTCACCTATGTACTCCTTGATTCTCCTATGTACTCACCTATGTACTCCTTGATCTCAGACTCACCTATGTACTCCTTGATTCTCCTATGTACTCACCTATGTACTCTTTGATTCTCCTATGTACTCCTTGATTCTCCTATGTACTCACCTATGTACTCCTTGATTCTCCTATGTACTCCTTGATTCTCCTATGTACTCACCTATGTACTCCTTGATTCTCCTATGTACTCACCTATGTACTCCTTGATTCTCCTATGTACTCACCTATGTACTCCTTGATCTCAGACTCACCTATGTACTCCTTGATTCTCCTATGTACTCACCTATGTACTCTTTGATTCTCCTATGTACTCACCTATGTACTCCTTGATTCTCCTATGTACTCACCTATGTACTCCTTGATTCTCCTATGTACTCACCTATGTACTCCTTGATTCTCCTATGTACTCACCTATGTACTCCTTGATTCTCCTATGTACTCACCTATGTACTCTTTGATTCTCCTATGTACTCACCTATGTACTCCTTGATTCTCCTATGTACTCACCTATGTACTCTTTGATTCTCCTATGTACTCACCTATGTACTCCTTGATTCTCCTATGTACTCACCTATGTACTCCTTGATCTCAGACTCACCTATGTACTCCTTGATTCTGCTATGTACTCACCTATGTACTCCTTGATCTCAGACTCACCTATGTACTCCTTGATCTCAGACTCACCTATGTACTCCTTGATTCTCCTATGTACTCACCTATGTACTCCTTGATTCTCCTATGTACTCACCTATGTACTCCTTGATCTCGGGAATGTGCTCATCCACGGAGCGCTGGATCTCCTCCTTGATATTCTCGAAGGCTCGCTTCCCCTTGAGCACCTCCTGCTCTATGTCACTCGAGATGAGCTCGGATATGTTCTGCAGGCTGGCTGTCACGTTGGGCAACTGGGGAGGAAGTAGAAGAGTGGGAGGGTAAAAAACTCCCAAGAAGGAGAAAAAGACGAAAAAAATGGGGAAAATGGTTAATTTTCTGCTCTATGTCACTCGAGATGAGCTCGGATATGTTCTGCAGGCTGGCTGTCACGTTGGGCAACTGGGGAGGAAATAGAAGAGTGGGAGGGTGAAAAAGGATAGTAATTATAATTAACACAGAAACTAGAACAAGGCTGCATCCCACGGCACAAGGACCATACTTCATAGGTGTGGCCCTTAGTGTGAGATGACGACAGCCAAAAGAAACTAGCATAAGTTCAGTTAAAAATATTATGAATTATGTAAACTGTCATTGATATATATATTTGAACTATTTACTTGTCATGTATTTAAAAAAAAACCCTCCCACCAAGAAAAAAAAAAACGAAAACAATAGAAAAAAACAATAGTAATTTTCTATTATATGTTACTCACGATGAGCTCAGATATGTTCTAGAGACTGTCTGTCAGGTTGTGCAACTGAGGAGGAAATAGAAGAATAGTAGGGTAGAAACACTCCTAAGAGGGAAAACTGGGAATAAGAGGGTAAAACACTCCTAAGTAGAAAAAGATGAAAACAATGGGGAAAATGGGTAATTTTCTGCTATATGTTACTCACGATGAGCTCAGATGTGTTCTAGAGACTGTCTGTCAGGTTGTGCAACTGGGGAGGAAATAGAAGTAGCTTAGCACATTGCGTACGGCATGTAACTCTAGCGTTGCACAGTAATCACTTCCTTAAACGCAGTGTGCAACTCTAGTGTTGCACGCTCCATTTTCCTTAAATTCACTGTGCAACTCTGATGGTGCACGCTAAATTGTTATTTTTAATCTTATCTGAAAGTTCAGTCTCTGACAAACAATTCGGTAACGTGGTCCATCTGCAGGGACGGCGTGCAACGCTGGAGTGTGACCAGAATTTTGTATACCAATAATTCAGTCTGGGGGGTAAAATCGCGCCCGCACGCAACATGTTAAGGGATGAAGACTCACAGGAAGGGAAAAGAGACTGGAATGAGGCTAAAGAAAAGAATGGAGAACCTTTTTCTTCATGTAAACGGAGAGATCGAGTAGGATAAGTTATTAAAATGAATCATTTTCGCATAGGTAGATTCAGATGTGCTGGTAAATTGCAAACATAAAATTTTGCACATTGAATTTTTTGGTTGCTTAACAACATCGTTTTCAATAATTAAAATAAACAGTTAGTCAGTGGTTACTTGAAAATATTATTAATTTTCTTTGCTAGATGTATTTGATTTCTAGTTGATTGAGAAATGTTTGGATTTCAATATGTGATACAGATGTAAGACGGGTGGAAGAGTGACTTGTATTGACGGATCACTTACCTTTGGAATGTACTTTTGTAAAACCTGCATCGGGCAAGCGTCCAAATGAGAATGTAAGCATGCGATGGTGAGAAGACAGGGAAAGAAAATTGTTAATACACATGCTCCTAATAAATTCATATATTTAAATAATTATGTATGTGGCCACCTATGATTTTTCTTTATTAAGATTAAAGATTAAAACCTCATCAAGTTAATCATAAGTCATTTGCAGAGGATTTCCTGTTGGAAAAGTTCCGAGGATACACCCTGCATTGCCTCTTTGAACTGCCAAGGAAATACGCTCGAATTTAAAATCTTTAAATTAAGATTTCATCATTTTAAGGGGACCCACCGACATACAAGGAATACACCAGTTATTCATCAATCTATGAAGTTAGGCAACTTCTCACGTTTTCCCTCAATATTTTTACAGGTAAACAAACATTGTGCTTATCACTATATGGTTCACTTTAAACCTTGATATGTAGAATTTATTATACCTGAACAAATTTTCATGAAACATTCATAGCTATAATATTAAAGTGGTGGAAGTGTGAACCATATTTTCTACAATTATTTTGTTATTTCTCAACGGTTTTTTTCTTTGCCAAATGT
>CM044961.1:22292739-22321952 GCA_024516035.1 Bactericera cockerelli | reverse complement strand
GACAAAAGTAATATGAATAAAAAAAATTATAACTAGCACTAAAAAAAGATAGGACAGGATCAGTGAGAAAAAAGTCAAAGAAAATAAAATGTCTAAATTTTAAGGGGTAGGTGGTTCTAATAAAAACTCTTCACATAACGGGGGTTTGAAAAAAAAAAAAAAATGGGGAAAAAAAAAATTAAAAATATTATGATTTTTATCCCTTTTTTTTATTTCCAACCCAAAAAACCCTGACCGAACGAAACCGGCCACTTTTTTTTTTTTGGGGTCCGGTAAATAAAAAAAAGTGTTTTTGTGACCAGGTCAGCTTGGTTTTCGCTTCGTTCACAAAAAAAAAACCTTTTAAATTTTAACCAAAGGGAATAAATGCCAAATAAAAGCAATCTTTTTTTTTTTTGGAAAAAGAGAAAAATTTCCCCCCAAAATTTTAACAAAGTGGAAGTGAAAATTTTTGTTTAAAAGATCTTTTATAGGAAAGAATTGTTTTTTTAAAAAAGAACAAACGCTTTTTTTTTTACAATCCCCTTGGAAAAAGGGAAATATTTGGAAAAAACCCTAACAGAATTTTTTTTTGGGTTTTTGAAAGAAATACGATTTTTTTTTTAAACCCCAAAGTTAACCCAAAAACGGGAATAAAAAACCAAACTAGAAGCAAGTCATTTTTTTTTGGAAGGGGGAAAATTTCCCCTTTCCCAAATTAACCAAAGGGAAAAGTAAAAAAATTCTTGCCCCAGTTCTTTATGGTTTAAAAGCCCTTTTTGTTTTATCTTTAAAATTTGAGTAACCCAAAACCCCCATTTTTTTTTAGAAGCCTAACCCCAGGAAAATTTTTTTTGGTTAGAAAGAAAATAACTTATTGTATATCTTAAAATAAATAAATACACTACAAGTTGGAAACATTTCATAAAAAAAAAAAAAATACGACTTTAGGTTCTGCTAATGGACCATTGAAATCAAAGAATTTTTTCAAAAACAAGAAATCTTTTTAAATGAAAAGTATTTTGGTTGTAAAAGCCCCTTTACTGATTCGAGACCCCTACAAAATACCAAAAGTTTTTTGAGCTTTTTGCAAATTTTTGATGGCTGGGTGCATTTTTTGGCTTCACTTTCCTCTGCGACAATACCCCTTTGTTGAACTGCCATTTTTTAGGGGGAAAAATGTTTGAAATTGACTTATCAAAAATAATCAAAAATTTTTTCGAAATATTAAAATTTTAATTTTTTTAATAATTAAACACGAATTAAAATTGAGATAAGTTTTTGCTCTTTTAATTAAAAGTGATGGATCTTTTTTATTTTTTTTTTGTTCCCCCCATCAGAAAAAAAAATTCATAAAAAAACCCCTCAGCATATATAATTAGACAACAAATTGGGGGCCCCAAATTTTTATTTCACTGCTGGAAAATGGTTTGTTCAAAACACTCGTAGTCCCATGGATGTGTGTGTTTAAGTATTGAATTCCTTCTTCTGTACCCCTACCGTGATTTTTTTTGGGGTCTTGTTTAAACCCCCTGAAGATGAAGGATGAAGATGCCAAAAAATGTGAAGGTGAGATATTTGTTTTCTGGATAAATTGATGGTAAGCTCCCCAGATTTTTTTGTAGCCTCAAAACCCATCTGTGGAATACCATTTAAGGATTATATGATAAAAAATTGAACCTTTAAAATAATCCTTATGCACTTTAGTGAAAGGTACTAGGTACCTTAAAAATTTAAGGATCAGGCCCTCCTTTAAAATGTCGGTTTTCAATTTTTTTACCAACAACAGAAAAGGGGAAAAAATTCAGTCTTGGGGAAACCATGTATGTGCAACCCCCCTAGCAAAGGGGAATACAATAACACTCTAAATTTTTTTTAAAAAAACCTAATGTATGGGCATAATTTATAAAGTGGGGTTGGAAATTTTTTTTAATAACTCATTAGTTGGGGGAAGAGATTGCCAAGGCAATAACCCCCCCTTTAGTTGGGGCATTATTATGTAAAATTTTATTTTTTTTTCTTTATTTTTTTATTTTTATTTTTTTTTTTTATTGATTTTGTATTTTTGTTTTAATTAAAATTTTATTGTATATGCCCATTATCAATAAGTGTAAATAAAAAATAAAAAAAATAAATTAGTTAAAAATTTGAGATTTACCCCTTTTTTATTTACTGAAAAATTTTTTTAATACTTTTTTTTTTTATTCATTTTTTACATCCTTAAAAAAAGTAATGTGAGTCATTTTTAATTTCTGATTTTTTTATTTTCAGTCTGAAAAATTTTTCCCCAAAAGCTTGAGTCCGTTTAGTGAGAAGGAAAAGCAATGATGTCATTAATTTTGGGTATTTATTGATAAAAAAAACAAAAAAAAAAAAGTACAAAAAGTCAGAACTAAGGAGTGTCTCAAAAGGGTTGTGGACGAGTTCTAGGTAAATATTCACAAAAAAGAACTGATAGTACAAGATTTGAAAAAGGGGGGAGTCAGACATTTCAAACTCTTCATAATCTAGTTAAGAAAATAAAATCTATAAGGTATTTATCCTGTAAAAATTTCTATTCCCCAAAAAGTTTTTCTTTTTTTTGGGGTTTTTTTTTTTGGGGCCTGTTATTTGGGTTTTGGCTTTCTTTTTTTTTGTTTGCGGCAAAAAAACCCTTTTTTGGTACCCTGAACTTTTTTCCCCTTTTATTTTTTAAAAATTTTTTTAGTTTCTTTTTGTGTGAAAGGTTTTTAGATATATTATTGATAGTAGGTTCTATTCAAAGAAAATTTGTCATAAGTACATTTTTTTAAAAAGGGCAAGACAGTTTTTGTTTCTACCAAGGGAATTTAAAATCAATTTAGTTAATTTTTTTTGTTTCATGTCTTCCTTATGTATTTGATCACACTGCTGTTTCACAAAATCATTTACCTTTTTTTTAATTTTTCCATTTCCCCCCTTCCACAGGGAAAAGGGTAAAGGTGGATTCGGCATCCCAAATGGACGGGGGGAAAACCCCCTCCGTTGAAACACTCAAAAAAACCAAGTGAAAGTTTGCTTGAAATTCTGAGGGACATAGAAGCTGGTATTTCCGAAGCAAGGGGACACATCATTAGGTCATTTTCTAGTGTGGAAAAAGCTCTGGAGTCTGTGTTCCTTCCCCTAATGAACAACCCCCTGAGAAGAACAAAAGAACGTAAAATAGTTCTAAAAAATAAAATTGAATCATTTTCTCAACTATGGTCCATTAAAATTTTAATTGTCATGAAGATGTCCAAATTTTTTAATTTTTTTTTCCCATACCCTTTTGAAATTTTATGGAACCGAAAAAAAGGGACAATATTAGGTTTTTTTCTATGTGTGGAGAAAGTTGGAGTCTGATGACCCTCCCCCTCAATGAACAACTCCCTGAGAAAACAAAATGAACGTAAAATAGTTCAAATAATAAAATTTTGATTTCATTTTTTAAAATATGGCAAATTGAAATTTAATTGTCATGAAGTGAAACCTTTTTCAATAATTCCCAACTCCTTGCAAGTTATGAGTAACCCCTGCATAGTGGGACTACAAATGAAAAATTTTACACACTTCTGATTGGTTTTTAACCCTGGTACTAATTAACCCATTAATATAAGCCAAGAACCTTCGGGCCCCGGGGGGGGCCGATATTAAGGAACGCAAATCCAGCACCCTTGTTGAAAACAGAAAAAAAGAGGTTTTTGTAACAAAAAAAACCTTAATAATTAAAAAATTAAATTTTAGCATGATTAAAATGCTTTTGTATGCCGCAACTTTTAAAGATACCTAAAAAAACCTGGTGCAGAGAAGAGAAGAAAAACCAGTAGCCCCCCGCAGACCTTCAGCGCAGTGCAGTGATCAGAAAATTTTAGAAGCAAGACCTCAAATCGTATAAAAGGAAAGGATGTAATTTACAAAAATTACATAGTGGGGCAGCCCCCCCTTTTTATTTTCCTACCGGGGGGCCTGCTGAGGATCTCAGGATGTAAATTTTTAATAAGTATTTCATTTTTTTTTTTTTTGAAAAATTTTGTACAATAAGTTCCAAATTGTTCCAATTTTTGCATAGTTTATATTAAACCTTTTTTTTTTTTTTTAAAATGTGAAAATTACTTTTTTTTTAAACCCCCGAAAGGGAAAGTCATTTTTTCATTTAAAAAGAGTTGTTTTTGTTTACTATAAAATCATAAAATTTTATGTTTTAATAAACAAAAAATAGTGATAATTTTCTTGGTACGAGCTAGGACTTTAGAAAATCCCATCTCTTTTCTTTTGTTTTCCTTTTGCACCCTTAGCCCCCGACCGCGCCGCACCCATCAAATTTTTTTTCCCCGGGCCCCGGTCATAGATGTTTGCCATTGATATGTCAAAGAAAGTTAAAAACCCTTGCCAAAATTTTTTCCCTTTTTGAGTTGGGGGGGTCGTCACGAAAAATTTGAGAAAAAATGTCTTTAGGTCGAAAAACGTGTATTTTTTTGGGGCCCCCTTCCATTTTTTTTTCCTTTTTATAAAAGGGAAAAATTTGTATTGTCGAAAATTTGCCTCCCGGGGGTTTTCCCATTTTTCGGACGTCTAGCCTCAAAACCCAAAAAAAATTGTTTTCCCCCTTTCCCGGCGCTGTCGTCTGTCGGGAAAAGGATATCTCGAGAACGGTAAGAGATAGGTTTTAAAAATTGTATGCAAATTAATTTTATACACCGACGAACCCAAATTTTTGGTTAAAGGCCGAGGGCCGAAATATTACCCGAACCCCGGTTCTTTGTTGGTTAAAGAAAAAAAAGTTGTGAACAACATTTTTTTAGAATGAAAAATAATAGGGTTATTTTGCTTTTTTTTGTATTTTGACTTTTTGGCCCCCGGCCCAAATTTTCCGGTATTTTGGGGGGCCCGTTTTGACTAACTTTTTTTTTATACCCAGTTGGGGTTGTGACATATCAAATTCAAGATTTTGAGTGTGAACGAATTCGGGATTTATTTTTTTTTCTGTTACTGTTGAGACCAGGGGGATTCGGCCTTTTTGGGGGGGAAAAAAAAAAGTGGTGATGTTTTAAACCCGATTTTTTTTTTTCTTTTGCGTTCCCCAGGGGATAAAAACCCGGAAAAATTCCAGATCCAAACGCCTATGTCAAATTTAGATTTCTTGTTTTTCGGTGTGGTTTTTTTAAAGACAACTGATTTGTGGGTCCATCGCATGTGTAATTTTCCCCCTCTCCGGGGCCCAAAAAATTGACTTCCCCCAAGTGTAATAAATATCCGGTTTTCCCTTTTTGAGGATGTGACGGAAAAGTTGCTTTAGAGTTGCTTTTGGGGGCCCCAGGGCAAACAGCTTTTTTTTCTCATTAAAACATAAGACGCGCGTTAGGTTAAAAAGGGTTAAAACATCGTTTTATGGGGAAAAACCCCCGGGTTTGACCCCGTGCCGACAAAAATTGTATTCTTAATTTGGTTCAATTGTTTGAAGGGGGTCCTTGGGGGCGCTCGTGTTAAAAAATTTTCCCCCCAGCCCCAAAATTGGGGGGTTTCGGGTCGGGGACAACCCCAGACCACAAGCGTCTACAAGCTCTGTTTCAGGCTAAAAATTAAAAAAGGTGTGAAACACTCTTTCCCTTTAAAAAAAAAAAAAAAAAAAAAAAAAAAAATACATACGCAGCTTTATTTTATAGATATAGATTTACTAGCTGGCTGGTAGATAAAAGGGGGAGAGACCAGCATTGGTTGGGGTTTGGGGGGACCCTTACAATGTAAAGACGGGAAAAAAGTGCGGGTTTCCTCCATGTCGGCCCATCTTTAAAAAGATGACCCAAAGGTGATGATGAGGGGGAATTAAAGTAATAAGAGGATTGCAAAAATAGATTTGATAGTCCCTTTTTAAACTATGCATCATAATATTTAGACACAGTTTGTTTAGAACAGATATATTAATAGGAAAAAAATATCCATGAGACAAGTTTTCAAAAAATGTTTTGTGAACCCTTAAAACAAACCATTTAGTTTTTTGGTGGTAACTTTGGGCCCTTTGGAAAATCTTTTTTCCCCAACCCAATCATATTTCACAAGTACTAGCTGAATTTGAAACTGAAAAATACTAAAAGAATTAGAACACGATTTTTTATTCTTATGGAAAACTCAAAATTTATTTTCAATACACAATAAAGAAATAAAATGTTCAAAAATTCTTTTTTGTGGCACTGAAATAATAATAATATTACTAATGAGAAAATGAAAAGATTAGGGTATTAATCACAAACAAACACCACTTATTAAAGAAATTTGCTAAAGCCCTTAGTAAATCTTTTTTGAAAATTTGTTTTAAGAAAGGCAAAGGTGAAGAATAAAAGTTGGAAGTTATAGGTAATTCTTATAAATATAAATCGAATAACTTTTAAAGGCAGTGGACATTTCTTTTGACCAGGGATTTATTAAATAATTGTAGAACCCAGTGAGTATTATTTAGAACTTCAGGGGGGTTTTAGACAAACATGTTTATTTTATTTCCAGCACGTTTGTTCTGCATAAATATTTAATTTATGAACACAAAATATATTTTCCCTGATTTAATTGCTTCCATAACAAGTTTTGCACTATGTATAATTCATCCAAATATTTATTGTTTTACTCAAAATTATTGACACAAAATTACAGTTGTGTCATTTTCATTTATCCATAGCATTCTGCCATTTTAGTCACTATGAATCTTAAGAATAAAATGGTTTACAAAACAAATACTTCGAGAAAACGAGTGTCTCAAATGTACAATAATTTAACGTTAGTATTAAATTATTGATCAAGTTTACAGTTACCCAGGAAATGCTTTTCACTATAGTACACACCTTAGATTTAGAGAGAATCAAAATAAGAATCGATTGTTTACAAGAAGTATTTAATTTTATACAAAATATTATTGAAGTAAAAAATGTCTTTCTAATAGAATTTTCACTCCTAACAAAACACATTGTGGGGAGGAAGAACACAAGAGGGAATGCACTATATATAATTACATGTATTTCTAGCTGGAAAGTGTATAATGTTACCTATCTCATGGAACTCTAACATAATAAATGTGTTGATGTGTTCACAAAGTAACATAGTTAAAATTTTGTACAAGCAAATAATTGGAATTCGACTTTTTTCTGGTAAAAACAAGGTATTTATTGAATACCTCGTTTTAATTTCAGGAGTGATCTCTATGTATGTCATTCCATGTACTTGATTTTTTCAATATGCATTTATAGGGTGACAGAAGAACAGTTTTTGGAGAGATCCTTGACACACCTAACTCAGAAAGTTGGTATACTGAACATTGGGAAAAAAAAATATATGCCATTATGTTATCATTTATGGTCTGATTTTCTCGAGTACTAAAACACTTTTAGTTTTTGAGTAGTGGCAATTTTTATTTTATTTTTCAAGGGAAGGAGTAAGAAATAGGTTTTCTAATGTTTTTTTTTGCCTTTAATAGGCAGCAATTGTTCCTAATGGATAAATGCAAATAAATAGTACCCACACTGTTAATCATCCACCACTTTCTGAAAATCAGACCTTTTCCTCTAACAAATGAAGTAGTAAGTATAGTACATAAAATGTTCTAATTACAAAATACGTAAAACTTTACATGAATCGTCAAAGAGATATAAATCTTAATGGAAACAACAAAATTAACTAAAACATTCCTCTATCCTCTTCTAATCAGTTATCGGAAAATCGACCCCAGCATTAAATTTATACATTAAATTCCATTAAATTAAAGATATTTTTTCTCGAGGTTACCTACATTTTGTGTTGAAAAGATTTTAGTGTATTGATTGTGGGATTGGCTCCCAAGATGGCTAAATTTTTAGTGTAGTGGGGAATTTCATATCTTCTAATATCAAAGTAAACTTGGTTTTAAAAATATTATATAAAACAAATATTAAGCTAACTGAATTTTCAGTCAAAATAAAATTGAATGCCATAGAGCGCATGACAAAAAATAGGTCGTACTTAAGAAATAAAAAAGAACAATTAGATAGACAACACTAAATAAAATGATCAATAAAAAAAATCAAAATAACATATTTTACAAAATGAAATCAAAATAAAATCAATTTGTAAAAGAGAAAGAAAAAAATGACACTCTAAAATTGTCCATAGCTCATTGATATAGACGGCAGTATTAAGTCATGGAATGAATTACAAAATAAATCGAAACTTTGTATTCATTAGATGAGAACAAACTGAGCAATTTTATTCTCTTTAATACGAATCAGGAGTTGTTCCCAAGTACAGCAAAGGTTCAGTAAGCCTTACCCCCAGGCAAACATAACCTGTATGTGGCTTTATACAAATTGCTTAGTGCTAGTTGCCAAGTAAGCAACATGCTTTGATACAAGAGCTTAAATGTACTACTTGCTCTATTGGCAAAAATAAATAAACAGTGAGCTATGAACGTGCTTAACCTGAGTGTTGTAAATGTGTCAGGTTCAGTAGCGCCTATAAGAAATATTAATAAAACTTTCAATACTTGGAGAGTCCACTCATGCATGCATACATTACATAGTTATTAATTAGCAATACCACGTACTTCTAAAATAAATTATTGTGTACCAGTATGCCCAAAAATCAACAGAATATACAAACTCATTATATTCATTATATATTAACAGTTTAATCAATAAGAAAACCCATTTATTTAAGTAAGTAAAGTTCAGAGGTTTCTTTTCAATGGGCCGGTCAGCCTAACCAACCCCAGGAAATCACAAAATTTGTATTTTGCAAATTATCAAGGGCACAAAAACACAAAGGTTGGGAATGGATGAATATAATATCAAGTTTTAAATTACCCCATCAAGTTGTTAGTTTGCCCAACTTTAATCGTCGAGTAACTACATACATCAGCGTCTCTTTTTTTCCTCACTAATAGACACTGAATAAAAAGGGGCAGAAGTGTCACTTGATCAATTGTTATGAAAATAATACAGAACACATCCGATATTTCCATACACGTTGGAAACTAATAACTTGAGTATTCGAGTAGTATTAAGTATTTAATAATAATAATAATAATAGTGCTTTTTCTTTTTTGTTATTATGTCACAATTTAGGGTAGCGCAGAATCATAGGACTTTAATAACAATATCTTTATTATTTTATTTTTTTGCCTATGATTCCGCCACTAGTCGCAGAAAAAGTACAGAGTAGAAAAATTCCTGCCCCGCTGGGGATCGAACCCAGGTCACCATGTGTGCAATGCCTAGCGGGCTAACTCACTCTGCCACGGTGACTACGTACATATTTATTTTATTTAGAAAAAAATATAAGCACTCTCTGGAAAGAGAAAAGTATAATTATGTACACAAATAGAGAAATATAACAACACTCGTATTAATGTGTGTGTGTGTCTAAAGAATAAGTCGAAAGAGCTTTCTAAAAATAGTATTCAGATTGGAGAAGTAAAATTCAAGAGGGAGAATTGTGAGGGGATGAGATGAAGGGGTCCTGCCTGACTTATTTTCTGAAAACAAAACAAAATGAGGGGAAGCAAGTGAGGATGCGATTGATATTATGTGTCTAGCTCTGGGAGTAGAAAATGAAAGGACATACGAGTGGGTTTGAGGCCACCTGAGAGAGCTGAAACACATGTTTATTGTTAATATAACTATCACACTACTTCTTTGGTCCATACAACACAACTTTCTGAACCGTTTTACCAAAGGTGACAATAGCTCAATGCTTGAACACAGTATATGGAGTTGCGAGTCGTAAATAGCTATTATATCATGCACATAATCATCATAAAGTTTTTTTTTTGTAAACCTTATAAAATCGGAATGGCGAACACAAATAAAATGTCAATTTTCTCATAATAGGTTCGTATTTCTCATTTACAAGCTGTCCTTCGTACGTGTGTGTGTGCTTTTTAAAATGCCAATGATACTAAAACTATTTACAAAATAAATGGGGCGTGTTGGATACAAAAATAACGTGGTATGCATTATGCATTGATTTTATTTTGATTCATGTTTATTAAGATCAAAATTGAGTTGTCAAGAAATTTAATTGTATTATTGTCTATAGTCGTATACCAGTAAATAAAATTGGAAAATTCAAGCATAGTTACACATCAACATGAGGGGAACAGCTTAATCTCTGACTTAGTGCAGATTTAAGTTCTCCAGACTAGCATCGCTTAGCATGGGAACACTTGGAGCAATAGAGTTTCTGGACCCCCTGAAATCATTTGTTGGATTGACTACGTAAATTCGGGTTCCAAAGTAAAACAATATATAAAAAGTTTTTTTTTTATTTACAAGCAGTATTAACATTTAAAGCTTTTTACAGTGAGTGAGGGCGAAAAAAGCCAAGCTTTTATTCTGAGTCTAGTTCTTGATAGTTCATTTACTAGGTCTACAGGAGGTCATTTTATTTAGCTTAGGATGTAAACTATTTTTATAAGTACATTAAGATAGGTAAGTAAAATTCGTACATGAAATTATTTACATCTAAGGGTTGAATGAGTCTAATATGCAAAGTTCAAGTGTTTGAAATTAGCAATCGATGAAAGTTGTTTTAAAAAAGCACACCACAGCACGGGAAACACATTTTTGGCACACAATTAAATAAGATGTAAAAGACAGACTAACTTGTGTCTAAAAATTTACGAAAAACTGTATTCAAAGGTCAACTAAATATTCATTTAGCCCGCATAGTTAGCTTCAGGTAAATGTTTTCTAAGCAAAACCATTTATTCTCAGATAAGCTGGTTTTGTACTGAATGTCATACATTTCTCTTTGGCAAAACACAAACGATTTTTTTTTAAATTGGGTTTAACATCGCTTTCAACTGCATAGTCATATTCCAGGGGTGTTACCCTCCATTCACAGGAAGCTAACAAACCCTGCTACCCACATTAACCTAACCCAGTCGGGACATTTTCAAAATACCTCCTAAAAGTTTGGACTTCCAATACAGCACTTACACACCAACACAGTGACGATATAAAGTACCTAATTAAAGGTTGAAAAAACTCCACATTTAATAGAAACAATATACAGCCTAATCTACAGTAATCTTAAAGACAAGATACGAAGCACATAAAAAAACCAACATACGACACTAATAATTCTAGCAGCCCACAAAATCTATGTAGGAAAGCATATTTGACATAACCCTGAACCAGCTTGAATAATAAAGGAAAATGAACTTCTTCCGTTCCATGGTCCATTTTCCAAAGCTGTCTCCCCAAAAAATTGAAGAAACAAAAATCGAATCAGTCCAATTTCTTTTGATAATTCAAGGTCTAAAAGGAACACAAGCACAATATTCAAGGGACAAGTGAGAGTTGAGCTAAGGTTAACTTACGGTGGGCCCGGATAGTAATAGGAGGTGGTCGCTCGTATTCCGTGGATAGCGGCGTCTGTTGCTGGTAGCGCGGTGGACCGCCATTCGGGAAGTCCCAGTTCCTGGGTAGGATGAAAAGAAAAGTTAGGGCTAGTGGTTAAAAAATATTGTCCGGACAAAGATATAATCAGCGATATCGAATGTTCACAAGAAAACTTCACCAAGGAAGATTTATAAATGTCTTCATTGTTAAGTAAACATGATTACTTGTAATTATTGACGAAATTATTACCTACTCACTCGTCTGTATTAGTTTTCCACCATTTTTATTTGTATTTGTATCAATAAATAATATCCAGGAAATATGCCTACGTGCAAAACGTGGGTGACAAAAAATTTAGTAGAGCGAGTTTGAGTAATTGTTTATTTGCACAGATAATATTATACAGGGTGGGGCAAAAGTCTGGAAAACCCCAGAATAACTTTCGAATGGCTTCTTCGGTAAAATTAAAATTTTGTAAGGTAAACCGGGCTAATAAGACCTTCTTTTAGAGTCGGGTCGATTTTTGTTACCGGCCCCCATGTCGGGGCCAGGGGGGCCAGCTTCATTTTTTTAAATACGAACCCCCACCTTGCGATACGTTTTTGGAAAGGTCTTTAAATAAGAAATACATTGGTGCAAATTTTATTTTATTTAATATTAAACTGTTTGCAAATGGCGTCCAACTTTGTGTATGCAGTAAAGTCTGGAAACCCCTGAATATCTTTTGAAAGGGCTTTCTCAGTTAATTTAAAATTGTGCACGGTAAGTCAGGGTAATTAGACCTTTCCAAAAATGTATCGCAAAGTGGGGTTTCGTATTTAAAAAAATGAAGTTGACCTCCCTGGCCCCGACATGGGGGCCAGTAAAAAAAAATCGGTCCAATTCTAATATAAGGTCTAATTATCAAGGATTACCGTACACAATTTTAAAGTTACTGAGAAAGTCCTTTCGAAAGATATTCAGGGGTTTCCAGACTTTACTGCATATACAAAGTTGGACGCCATTTGCAAACAAATAAATATTAAAAAAATAAAATTTGCACCAATGTATTTCTTATTTGAAGACCTTTCCAAAAATGTATCGCAAAGTGGGGGTTCGTATTTAAAAAAATGAAGTTGGCCCCCTAGCCCCTACATGGGGGCCGGGTAACAAAAATCGACCACACTCTAAAAGAAGGTCTTATTAGCCCGGTTTACCGTACAAAATTTTAAGTTTACCGAAGAAGGCATTCGAAAGTTATTCAGGGGTTTCCAGACTTTTGCCCCACCCTGTATAGGTAGCTTTAACCAACATATTTAGGTACATTGTATTTAGGGATGTGGTATCGAATGAAAAGTATCGATACCAGTACTCATGAGTAGTATCAGACCAAAAGTATCGATACCAAAAGTACTCGGTTGGTATCAATACCAAAAGAACTTGGTTGACTTTAGGGATGCGGTATAGACACTAGAATACTTAGATTTATAGTATTAAATAGCAATAGAATCGGTCTAACTTGTCTTGTTTTAACTTGAAACTTAACTTAAACTTGAACATTGAAAGAAAAAGAAATTGTGTTGCAAATTTGATGCAATTCTTGCGATTTGCGACTTGAAAAAAAAAAAAAAAAAAAAAAAAAAAAAAAAAAAAAAACGCTAAAAAAGGACTCGATACCGATACTTTTTGGTTTCGGAGAAAAAGTATCAATACCAAAAAGTATCGAATGTGAAGTATCGATGTCGGTATCGAGTAGTATCGGAAGCAAAGTATCGATACTTGATTCGTGTCCCTAATGTATTTCAAGGGTTTGCTTATTTACTGCTTTATTTTTTTTTATTTTACTTCCGAGAAATTTCTAATATTAGAATTCGGAAGTTATTGTGTTCGTTTTTGTAAAAAAAAATTGTAAAAAAAAAAAAAAAAACTCACTTGGGCGCCATGTCACTGAACCTGGGGTCCAGATTGTTGGAGCCCGAGGCTACCCCGGCCGGAGAGGCGCCACTGGAGGGGCCGCCCACCCGGTTCCTCTCATGGCGGCCCAGATGGGCGCTGTAGTCCGGGTTCATGGCGTCGGGGCCGCCGTAGTCACCGGCACTCGGCCCCCCGGGGGGGTGGCTCTGGGCCTTCCGCTTCTTCTTCTTGCCTGCAAGGGGAGTGCATTGTTTGCTGGCTTTATTTTTTTTCTTCATTACTTCCGAGAAATTTCTAATATTAGAAATCATTTACCAACTAATCATTTTTCCTCACGAGGTATGAGTGGACCCCGAACACCCAAGTACAGATCAGAAAAATTCCTACCCCGCTGGGGATCGAACCCAGGTCACCGTGTGTGCAATGCCTAGTGCGCTAACTCACTCTGGGCCACGGTGATACTAGAAATCGGAAGTATTGTGTTCGTTTTTTTTTTTTTTTTTTTTTTAAAATTTCTTTGCTCCGATTTCAATTTTTTTTTCATATTTCTGGACGTTTCATAACCTCCTGAGCAACTTTATTTTTATAAACAATTTAGATTACGTACGCTTTAATTACAATGAACTAATTTCAATAATAATTAACAAAGCCTGATTACTAGTGGTGATAATGTCTTTGTAATTCTCTTCCAAAAGTTATTCGTAACCTGGGGGTCGTTGGTACGAATTAGAAATTAAGCAAATGTTTAGTAAAGCGAGATTGAAGAATTAGTAATATCACGACAGTGATTAAAAAAATATAATAACTTAATAATATCTTGTTGTTAACATTTCAGTGCAAAATGAAAATTTTAATGAATAATTTTGAAAGATTCCAAAACAAAACAACTTTTACAGAGTGTTTACTTTTTAAATTTACTATAGGAAATCAACCCGTGAATCACGGTTTTATGTGTATTCGCTATCCATAACAATTCTCTGTTGATAATCTTTGAAATAAAAGGTTTTAGGGGTAAAATTTCAAGAGGAAGCGATTGAAACCAGTTAGATAAATAGTAAATCCTGTTAGATACTATCAAAGATTATCAAACAGGAAACCGTAACGGACAGCGAATAGACACAAAAGCGTGATTTCCGGGTTTAATTTCCAATGGTACATTTAAAAAGTCAACACTCTGTATATTTTTTTACATTTAAACATTTTATTATGGAGGGGTGAGAAACATAGTGGTGTAAGTCCAAAAAAATTAAAAATGCGATAATATCGCTTATAAATTTATAAGCGATAATATCGATAATAAAATGGGTATTATCGCTTATAAATTTATAAGCGATATTATCGCATTTTTAATTTTTTTGGACTTACACCACTATGTTTCTCACCCCGATATCGATAATAAAATGGGGGCTTGTACAGAAAAGTCCCAAGTCCTCATGATGGTTGATCGCACATAGAAATATGTGGTTCAGAACGAGCCAACTTTTGAAATAAAGTTGGCTGGAGACCGTCACTCACCCCTCCAGCTGTAGCCGGGCTGGCTACAACAACAACATAATAAAATGGGTACTTACTCCAGTATTTTTCTGAAAAGAACTCGGCCTGGGGAGTTAGTTTTTAACATGAACCCATTTTTAATTTTTTTTTTGGACTTACACCACTATGTTTCTCACCCTCTTTTATTAACAATATTGGATTTTTTCAAAGGTTCTTTTCCTAAGTAATGATAAAAGCTACTAAGAATATTTTTAAAAAAACCGTATAGCTACTCACCGACATTGCTGGAGAGCGGGATCTGGTCCCTGATGTTGGAGGCGTACGCGTCGTACAGATACTCCTCCTCCACGAGGGGGCCGGGGTAGGGGTCGGACTTCTGATACAGGGCGGCCAGCTTCACCGCCAGCACGATGGCCGGGGATGAACAGGAGGAAGACCCCGCCCACAGAGAACCAGAACCCGTTGTAGGGGGCGAGGAGCCGCCCGCAGCCCGACACCTATGCAATGCAATGCAACAAAAGGACAAAAATCAATCAAATATTTAGGTATCAAGCTGTATGAAAAGATACCACAAACCATAAGAGAATGTAAAAAACACAGATTTTTTTTTTAAGTGGGTTTAACGTCGCTTTCAACTGCCATGGTCATATCACAAACGGGGGTTTTACCCTCCTTCGCAGGAAACTCACAAACCTGCTACTCACATTGACCTCACCCAGCCTGAGTGGGGCCGGGAAAAAGCCAGCGTCACGAGAATTAGAATTTGAATGGTCACCCATCCAAGTCTTAACCTCGCTGGATGTCGCTTAACTTCGGTGTTCTGAAGGGAACCGGTGTATTCAACATGCCATCGACGCTGGCTACACAGATCTTTAAAATGAAACTCAAAAACTGGTTAAAAGAAAATCGATGGTTTTGATATGTATCTGATTTAAAAAGAAAGAGGAAAAAAAAAGAGAAGAAATAAAAAAAATCTACTTGTCATATTTCATTGATTATATTTACTCCCTACCCACAAAGGAAGTATCCTTCAGTGTGGGTAGGTGAGCATCACTACTAGAATTAGAATTAGAATATAAGTAATGTTCTTACATTTTAATCATTATATTATATTATCAATTATGTTCATGTATGTAACATTTAATACAATAAACGATGCTGATATTTACATCATCATCATCATCATAGGGTGGCGTCATCATGAACGATGGTAGCCAGACAGTAGAGGAATGACTTAGCACTTCTACCACTGTCTTTACAAGGAGGCTAATAATTGACAAGGGCCCCCAGAACCAAGCCAATGCTGGTCTACTCCCTTTTTATAGTCCCCCAGCCAGATGCTGGTCTACTCCCTGTTTATAGTCCCCCAGCCAGACTGCTGGTCCACTCCCTGTTTATAGTCCCCCAGCCAGACTGCTGGTCTACTCCCTGTTTATAGTCCCCCAGCCAGACTGCTGGTCTACTCCCTATTTATAGTCCCCCAGCCAGACTGCTGGTCTCCTCCCTATTTATAGTCCCCCAGCCAGACTACTGGTCCACTCCCTGTTTATAGTCCCCCAGCCAGACTTATTTACAACTACAAAAAAAAAAAAAAAAAAAAAAAAATTACCACCGTCGCGTTGTACACGAGGCTGAGCGGCCAGCACTTGCCCACGTCACCCTCCAGGTGGTTCATCACGCGCGCCACGTAGTGGTCGATGTGCTTCTCCACTTCGGATCCGAACTCCGCGCCCAGCTTCGTGACGAGGGCCCGCCCCGTCACGGTCCAGCATGAGCTGGGCGTCCTCCACCTCCAGCAGCAGATGGTCCACAGCGGCCCGCAGGGAGGAGTGGTTGAACTTGAGGTGGGTGTGCAGGAGGGCGGCGGCCGCTTCCAGGCGCTTCGAGTAGTCGAGCATGCCTGATGGGGTCAGGGGGGGTTGAAGGGTTAATAGTTGTAGTCGAGTATAACTGGGACCAGGGGGGTTCAAGGGTTAATAGTTGTAGTCGAGTATAACTGGGACCAGGGGGGGTACAAGGGTTAATAGTTGTAGTCGAGGATAACTGGGACCAGGGGGGGTGCAAGGGTTAATAGTTGTAGTCGAGTATAACTGGGACCAGGGGGGGTGCAAGGGTTAATAGTTGTAGTCGAGTATAACTGGGACCAGGGGGGGGGGTGCAAGGGTTAATAGTTGTAGTCGAGTATAACTGGGACCAGGGGGGGTGCAAGGGTTAATAGTTGTAGTCGAGTATAACTGGGACCAGGGGGGGTTCAAGGGTTAATAGTTGTAGTCGAGTATAACTGGGACCAGGGGGGGTACAAGGGTTAATAGTTGTAGTCGAGTATAACTGGGACCAGGGGGGGCAAGGGTTAATAGTTGTAGTCGAGCATGCCTGGGACCAGGGGGGGTTCAAGGGTTAATAATTGTCGGGAGGTGAGTGGTAGTACCACAGGTTCTACTGTATGTACTGTAACTAACCTTTAGTTAGTTAGGACATATATTATGTAGACATATATTATGGATCAGGGGGGGTTCATGGGTTAATAGTTGTCGAGAGGTGAATGGTAGTACCACATGTTCTACTGTATGTACTGTAACTAACCTTTAGTTAGTTAGGACATATATTATGTAGACATATATTATGGATCAGGGGGGGTTCATGGGTTAATAGTTCTCGGGAGGTGAGTGGTGGTACCACAGGTTCTACTGTATGTACTGTAACTAACCTTTAGTTAGTTAGGACATATATTATGTATATATTTATTTATTTTTTCTTTATTTTTTTCTTCTTTTATATTGTATTTTAATTTGTAATTATTTGTATTGTATATAATATGTCCTATTAATAAAGTGTAAATAAATAAATAGGTTCTACTGTATACCGATAGGATGACGGGAATTTTCAAAACCGGGTAGTGTAAACAAGATAAATAATTATTTTCTATTCTACTGTAACTCACTACATAAACTATCTCGTATTTGTAAAACAAAATAAAATCATTTCACCAACGACGCAGCTGTCACGTACACAAGCAAACCTTTGCAGTATTTACTAACCAAAACTCTACAAAACTATGTACTCTTTCAATGGTGCTATTTTATAAATAGTTACTTACCAAATTCACAGTTTGTTTTTGATAATCTTTTAAATAAAAGAAGGATTTAGGGGTAAAACTTCAAAAGGTAGCGATTGAAACCAGTTAGATAAATAGTAAATCCTGTTAGATAATTTCAAAGATTGTCAATATAATTATGACATTTTAAAGGCACGTTTATCCCTTCCACTTCCCACGTACCCACAGCGACCCATCACCATCACTCACCCACAACATGATTCTGCTGATGCAGCGCCAAGTACATGACGTTGTTCTTCAAGACACGTTTAACCCTTCCACTTCCCACGTACCCACAGCGACCCATCACTACTCACCCACAACATGATTCTGCTGATGCAGCGCCAAGTACATGACGTTGTTCTTCAAGACACGTTTAACCCTTCCACTTCCCACGTACCCACAGCGACCCATCAGATCACTCACCCACAACATGGTTCTGCTGATGCAGCGCCAAGTACATGACATTGTTCTTCAAGACACGTTTAACCCTTCCACTTCCCGCGTACCCCTCAGCGACCCATCAGATCACTCACCCACAACATGGTTCTGC
Source organism: Bactericera cockerelli (assembly GCA_024516035.1). Taxonomy (NCBI): domain Eukaryota; kingdom Metazoa; phylum Arthropoda; class Insecta; order Hemiptera; family Triozidae; genus Bactericera; species Bactericera cockerelli. Next base: position 22,303,582 of record CM044961.1, on the reverse strand, counting down.
TGATGCAGCGCCAAGTACATGACGTTGTTCTTCAAGACAAGTTTAACCCTTCCACATCCCGCGTACCCTCAGCGACCCATCACCATCACTCACCCACAACATGGTTCTGCTGATGCAGCGCCAAGTACATGACGTTGTTCTTCAGCGCCAGCTTCAGATCGTTCTGCGAGGGCGGCAACTTCTCCACGGTCTCGTTCAGTGCTGCTCCGAGCGCGAGCAAATCGATACTGGTGATGCGCTCGCCGAGAATGTGCGAGTAGGCGGGGAAATCCATGTCGGACAGGGGCGACGAAGATAGCCGAACGAGTTGGTTCTGCGCTTCGGGTGTGAGGATCTGGATCGTGTGGTGCAGACGCATGGAGGAGGAGAGCTGTCGGATGTAGGAGCGGAGGGGGTTGCTCTCGGAGGGGAAGTGGAGGAGATCAGCGAGGGGGGGGTAGTGGCGGAGCTGCAGCACCGTGAACAGGGAGGAGTTCTTGTGGCACGACCTGGGGGGGGGGGGGGGGGGGGGGGGGGGGGGGGGGGAGAATAATTATGTCTTAACCCTGCAAGTCCGAAAACTATTTTTACAGTTTTTCTATTTTTCTACTGCACGTATGTCAAGTCCTGGCGTTACATATTTGTAACAGTGAACTTTCATTGACTATAGTTTGAACTAACTGTTATGAATCACTAAGAAACGTGTTATATGAGTACTATTATATTGTTTTTAATATTAAAAAGAGAAATCTGCTGACACGTGTTTCGTGTTACATATATGTAACGCCAGTACTTGAAGGGTCTTAGGTTCTACTAAAAAGTATATTCTTACTCATGAAACACCGTGGCAGAGTGAGTTAGGGCACTAGACATTGCACGCACGGTGAAATGGGTTCGGTCCCCAGCGGGACAGGAATTTTCCTGCTGTGTACTTGGATGTTCAAGGTCCACTCATAGCTGTGAGCAGCGACCAGGGGCGGAATTATGAGCAACACCAAATCTTCTTCTTTTTTTTTGTTTTATTTTTTACTCTATCTTATCCCGCTTAAACAGGGTCGACGTTGTCTAACCTCATGGTTGAGGTTGGTTGGTTTTGGCACATTTTTTGTGCCATTTGAGCAACACCAAATATTGTTTATTAAATGGTAAAAAGTCCTATGGTTCTACGCGACCCACTAAAACTGTGCCCTAATAAACAAACACCCTCACCTGACCACATCCGAAAGCTTCAGCTGCATCTCTTCTCCTCCCCCGCCGCCTCCGCCTCTCTGTCCGGCCGCCACCTCGTATCGAATCTTCCCGCCGCCGCCCCCCGCCGCCGCCGGTGGCGGCGAGTCTCCGCCGCCGTACATGGCACTGAGATCCACCAGCTCGTCCAGGAGGGAGAAGATGCGGGAGGAGCCGGGGGTCTGCAGGGGCTCACACAGCACGCGGGAGGCGGTGACGCCACTGATGAAGTAGAGGAGGGAGACGAAGGCCAGCGCCCCGGCGGAGATGAACATCACCCATACGCCACTGGCAGAGGAAACAAGACGAAATTTTTAATAATAATAATAAATACCCGGTGTACGGGAGTATATTTACGGGAATAGCCCTATTTACAATGTCAACAATAAAAATTTCAATAAATACAAAGATTAAAATAAAATAATGTTAAAAAGTATACAAGTAAAGCTTACAAGAAAAATAAATGAATAGGTAAGTATAAACAAAGTCAGGTAAAATCAATTAGTAGGGTATACACACAAAATTAACAAAAATGTGACTGAACATGGAATTCCAACATTAAATATACCGATCTATGTTCATCCTTATGTATTAAATTTAGATATATATCCTATGTATTTCTTATATACTTCTATCTTCATACCTTCAATATTGTACCTTTCTACCATCTTAAACTATCAATAAATTGTAAAATGTCTAGAAAATAAGGAGACATTGTAATAAATAAATAAATAAAAAATTGGAGGCCCAATTAAAATTAAAATGAATCGTATAGAAGGTTAATCAATATTTGTGAGACCATTAAGCCTAACTTTGCAACAGGGCTCTTATCTTTTAGAGGTAATTTGATACTTTCTTTTTCTTTAATTTTTAGTTTTCCAAAACCTAGTTGAGGTCGACATTGTTCAACCTCTTCCTAGTGGTTGAGGTTGTTGAGTTCTGGCACTCGTACTTTCTTTTGGCTGGACGCCCTTGCTAACTAAGGCCCGTTTGATGAGTGAGAATTCATTTTTTGACACTGTGATATTTTCAATTTTATTTGACATATTTTTTACCTTTACTGTTGTGTTTTATATATTGACACTTGTAAAAAGGACTAGCCCCGTAATAAACACCCGTTTACCGTGCTTGTTATTATTAATTCAAATTCGACTTATGGATTACTAGACCAACGCCATAATTTCAAGATCTCTATTGCCCAGTACTTACAGCATGAGGAAGCTGGCACCAGAGCCCTTGTTGCAGCAATCATCCGAGTAGCCAGAGTCAGGCCGGGACCCACAGAAGCCACACAGGAGCCCGAGGGAGAGACACAGGAGCACCGTCAGCAGGATGAAGCTCACGCCCAGACCCACGTAGTATCTGTGGGGAGGAAGCAAGGAAACAGAATCAGTAAATCTGTAAATTATTTGTTATTAATTTCAGTTAGAATCCAAAGTATTTAAAGAATCCTAGTTATATATAAAATATTACACATACCAAATAAATCTGTACTTGATGGAAAATTGAAAATAAAGTAGTAAGTACACTCGTTGGTAAGCAAGCTAATGATTTTCATCCTAATTTTACTAGTGAAAGCTGTATCGAGTTTTCCCATAAGAATTTACAAGTAAATATGAGGGCACGAATAGCTCAGTGGTTAAGCACTCGCTTGCCATGCGGAAGGTCCCGGGTTCGAGCCCCCGTGCCGACAAAAATTTGTATTCAAAATTTGGTTACAGTTGTTTGTAAGGGATACCTTCCGGTGCGCTCGTGTTGACCCAGCACCTAAATGGGAAGTATTGTGTCACTTATCGCCCATCAGAGGGGAGGCATACTACGGGATGGGCAGGCTACAACACAGACCACAAGCGTCTACAGTAGCTCCTGTTTCATGGCTACGAATAAAAAAAGGCTGTGAAACACTCATCTTAAAAAAATCAAATAAAAACATCTCATTTAAAAAAAAAAAATTGGTGCTATTTTCAGCTTTCTAGGACGTACAGTTCAGCAGCTGTGGGTTCGAGTACACTACACTCCCTACACTACTCACCTGTAGTGGCCGTACTGTTTGAGCAGCACCTCCCCATGGTCAATACTCCGGGTGCACTACTCCACCCTTCACTACTCCACACTACACTACTCCACACTACACTACTCACCTGTAGTGGCCGTACTGTTTGAGCAGCACCTCCCCATGGTCAATACTCCGGGTGCACTACTCCACCCTACACTACTCCACACCACACTACTCACCTGTAGTGGCCGTACTGTTTGAGCAGCACCTCCCCATGGTCAATACTCCGGGTGCCCTACACTACTCCACACCACACTACTCACCTGTAGTGGCCGTACTGTTTGAGCAGCACCTCCCCATGGTCAATACTCCGGGTGCACTACTCCACACTACACTACTCCACACTACACTACTCCACACCACACTACTCACCTGTAGTGGCCGTACTGTTTGAGCAGCACCTCCCCATGGTCAATACTCCGGGTGCACTACTCCACCACTACACTACTCCACACCTACACTACTCCACACTACACTACTCCCACCCTACACTACTCCACACTACACTACTCACCTGTAGTGGCCGTACTGTTTGAGCAGCACCTCCCCATGGTCAATACTCCGGGTGCACTACTCCACCCTACACTACTCCACACCACACTACTCACCTGTAGTGGCCGTACTGTTTGAGCAGCACCTCCCCATGGTCAATACTCCGGGTGCACTACTCCAAACTACCTACACTATCCACACTCACACTACTCACCTGTAGTGGCCGTACTGTTTGAGCAGCACCTCCCCATGGTCAATACTCCACACTACCACTCCTACTCCAACAATACACTACTCACCTGTAGTGGCCGTACTGTTTGAGCAGCACCTCCCCATGGTCAATACTCCACACTACACTACTCACACAATACACTACTCACCTGTAGTGGCCGTACTGTTTGAGCAGCACCTCCCATGGTCAATACTCCGGGTGCCCTCCACCTCCACCATCTGATGGAAGCGGTCCAGAACTCGGTTGATGTCTCGCGCGCCAGACTGAAGTCTCTCGCCCGTCTTGCCTGCAAATCAGATGAACGACACTGAAGTTAAACAACGTCCGGCGAGATTAACACTTAGACGACCGGGTGTACCACGGTGGTACACGCGTGTCTGTACGGAATGGACCGGGTGTACCACGGTGGTACACGCATGCACTACGCCTGTGAATAGCCTAGACATCGCGGTCCCACGGGAGAATTCACTAAAAACATGCCGGTCGTCTAGTGTTAACAGCCGTATTTATGAACGGAAAAGGCCGTTTGAGAATGGTCTGAAGCATGATTTCCTTTAATATTATTGGCCAATACCTTGCTTGAGACAGTGCTCAGACAAAATTCGCTGTTCATAAATACGGGTGTAAGACTTGGATGAGTGACCAATGTGACCATTCAAATTCGAACCCTCATGATGTGGTGGCTATTTCCGGCCCCACTGAGACTAGATGAGGTTCATTTGAGTAGCCTGGTTTGTAAGTTTACAGCGAATGGAGGGTGAAACCGCCGTCGTGATATGGTCACTCATAAGGAGTTGTCAATAGGACATTGGACAGCGTAACATCAATAATCGATCTACGTTGAGAGGAGTAAATGATTCTACGTAGTGGATCATTTCCAACAGACTATCCCTCATGATTGATGAAGATATGTCGTGAAAGAGTGACTTATGGCTATTTAGTGATTTCAAAAATTGCCCCTACATTCTTACTGATAGTCCTTCTACTCCCAAACCAAAGACCGATGACTTTGCATTCGCGCATACCAAATCATTGATTGAACTTTTCTTGCAGGTCGGGAATATAAAAAAATATTCAGGTTTGTAAATTTTACACGATTAGGTACGTAGGTATTTAGTAATTAGTACGTATATTTAGTAAATAGTACGGTTGTATATTTAGTAAGTTTGTGGTAATGAGAATTATAAATTCAAATTGTTTGACATCCAATACCTTTTGTCAAACAAGTTGAATATTATGTTCTCTTGTTTCCCTATTGAGAGCTATGTCAAACTGATGAGTCCAAATAAGGACGAAACTAGCCTTAGACTGCTTTCTTATATCTTTCGGAGTCTATGATATAGACAAGTCTTTTGTGACTATGAATTAGTCCAGACGACAATGAATCCTAGTCTCAGCTTATGAATATAATTATAATGAGGTTTCTCAAAGACGTAGCTCGAGACTCACCTATGTACTCCTTGATCTCAGACTCACCTATGTACTCCTTGATCTCAGACTCACTTATGTACTCCTTGATCTCAGACTCACCTATGTACTCCTTGATCTCAGACTTACCTATGTACTCCTTGATCTCAGACTCACCTATGTACTCCTTGATCTCAGACTCACCTATGTACTCCTTGATCTCAGACTTACCTATGTACTCCTTGATCTCAGACTTACCTATGTACTCCTTGATCTCAGACTCACCTATGTACTCCTTGATCTCAGACTCACCTATGTACTCCTTGATCTCAGACTCACCTATGTACTCCTTGATCTCAGACTCACCTATGTACTCCTTCATCTCAGACTCACCTATGTACTCCTTGATCTCAGACTCACCTATGTACTCCTTGATCTCAGACTCACCTATGTACTCCTTGATCTCAGACTCACCTATGTACTCCTTGATCTCAGACTCACCTATGTACTCCTTGATCTCAGACTCACCTATGTAGTCCTTGATTCTCCTATGTACTCACCTATGTACTCCTTGATCTCAGACTCACCTATGTACTCCTTGATTCTCCTATGTACTCACCTATGTACTCTTTGATTCTCCTATGTACTCACCTATGTACTCTTTGATTCTCCTATGTACTCACCTATGTACTCCTTGATTCTCCTATGTACTCACCTATGTACTCCTTGATTCTCCTATGTACTCACCTATGTACTCCTTGATTCTCCTATGTACTCACCTATGTACTCCTTGATTCTCCTATGTACTCACCTATGTACTCCTTGATTCTCCTATGTACTCACCTATGTACTCCTTGATTCTCCTATGTACTCACCTATGTACTCCTTGATTCTCTTATTTACTCATCTATGTACTCCTTGATTCTCCTATGTACTCACCTATGTACTCCTTGATCTCAGACTCACCTATGTACTCCTTGATTCTGCTATGTACTCACCTATGTACTCCTTGATCTCGGGAATGTGCTCGTCCACGGAGCGCTGGATCTCCTCCTTGATATTCTCGAAGGCTCGCTTCCCCTTCAGCACCTCCTGCTCTATGTCACTCGAGATGAGCTCGGATATGTTCTGCAGGCTGGCTGTCACGTTGGGCAACTGGGGAGGAAATAGAAGAATTTTGGTAATTATCTGCTATTTTTTACTCAGAATGAGCTCAGATATGTTCTAGAAACTGTCTGTCACGTTGGGCAACTGGAGAGGAAATAGAAGAGTGGGAGGGTGAAAACACTCTCAAGAAGGAGAAAAAGACGAAAACAATGGGGAAAATGGGTAATTTTCTGCTCTATGTCACTCGAAATGAGCTCGGATATGTTCTGCAGGCTGGCTGTCACGTTGGGCAACTGGGGAGGAAATAGAAAATTTTTGGTAATTTTCTGCTATTTTTTACTCAGAATGAGCTCAGATATGTTCTAGAAACTGTCTGTCACGTTGGGCAACTGGAGAGGAAATAGAAGAGAAGGAGGGTGAAAAACTCCCAAGAAGGAGAAAAAGACGAAAAAAATGGGTAATTTTCTGCTCTATGTCACTCGAGATGAGCTTGGATATATTCTGCAGGCTGGCTGTCACGTTGGGCAACTGGGGAGGAAATGGAAGAGTGGGAGGGTGAAAACACTCTCAAGAAGGAGAAAAAGACGAAAACAATGGGGAAAGTGGGTAATTTTCTGTCATATGTTACTCAGGATGAGTTCAGATATGTTCTAGAGACTGTCCATGAGATTGTGCAACTGAGGAGGAAATAGAAGAATAGTAGGGTATAAAAAAAACTCCTAAGAGGGAAAAACTGGAAATAAGAGGGTGAAAACACTCCCAAGAAGGAGAAAAAGACGAAAACAATGGGGAAAATGCGTAATTTTCTGCTATATGTTACTCAGGATGAGCTCAGATGTTCTAGAGACTGTCTGTCAGGTTGTGCAACTGGGAGGAAATAGAAGTAGCTTAGCACATTGCGTACGGCATGCAACTCTAGCGTTGCACAGTAATCACTTCAAAAAACGCAGTATATAACTCTAGTGTTGCACGCTCCATTTTCCTTAAATTCACTGTGCAACTCTGATGGTGCACGCTAAATTGTTATTTTTAATCTTATCTGAAAGTTCAGTCTCTGACGTAAAAGAGTAAAAGTAAAAAAAATGCCTCAGAGTAAAAGCATGCAAAGCGAGCTCGACTATTTTTCTTTTAAAAAACATTTCATTTGTAAATTTTAAATAAAACATGATTAAAAAAAAAAAAAAAAGTCTCTGACGAACATTTCGGTATAGTGGTCCGTCTGCAGGGACGGCGTGCAACGCTGGAGTGTGACCAGAATTTTGTATACCAATAATTCAGTCTGGGGGGTGAAATCGCGCCCGCACGCAATATGTTAAGGGATGAAGACTCACAGGAGGGGAAAAGAGAATGGAATGAGGCTAAAGAAAGGAATGAAGAACCTTTTTCTTCATGTAAATGGAGAGATCGAGTACGACAGTTTATTAAAATGAATCATTTTTGCATGGGTAGATTCAAATGTGCTGGTAAATTCCAAACATAAAATTTGCACATTGGATTTTTTTTTTACTTGACAATATCTTTTTCAGTAATTAAAATAAATAGTTAGTCAGTGGTTACTTGAAAATATTATTCATTTTCTTTGCTAGATTTCTTTGAATTTTAATATATGTGACACAAATGTAAGACGGGTGGAAGAGTGACTTATATTGACGGATCACTTACCTTTGGAATGTACTTTTGTAAAACCTGCATCGGTCAAGCGTCCAAATTAGAATGTAAGCATGCGATAGTGAGAAGACAGGGAAAGAAAATTGTTAATGCACATGCTCCTAATAAATTCATATATTTAAATATGTATGTGTTAACGCGCTCATAGTCAAGTGGTTAACGCGCTAGTCTGGTAATCCTGGTAGCGTAGGGATCCGTTGGTTCGAATCCTACCCAGTGCATGAATTTTTCCTCATTAATTTGAGTTTGTGACCACATAATAATAAGACTCTGAGGGTTAGGTGGTAGAAAATGCTTTGAGCATTAACCTCGCCTGGTGGTTACCTTCCACTAAAGAGTATTATTATTATTATCATTATGTGGCCACCTATGATTTTTCTTTATTAAGATTTAAGATTAAAATATCATCAAGTTAATCATAAGTCATTTGCAGAGGATTTCCTGTTGGAAAAGTTCCGAGGATACACCCTGTATTGCCTCTTTGAAATGCCAAGGAAATCCGCTCGAATAGATGGGATTTAATCATTAAAGATTTCATCCATTTAAGGAGAATCACCGACATACAAGGAATACACCATACACCATTCATCAATCTATGAAGTTAGGCAACTTCTCACGTTTTCCCTCAATATTTTTGCAGGTAAACAAACCTTGTGCTTATCACTGTATGGTTCACTTTAAACCTTCATATGTAGAAATTATTATACCTGGACAAATTTTCATGAAACATTCATAGTTATTAATGGTGGAAGTGTGAACCATATTTTCAAATTTACAATTATTTTGTTAATTATCAACGGTTTTTTTCTTTGCCAAATTTAGATTTTGTGAATATTAGTAAAAATGTGTAGCCGTCGCCATTTTCTCACTAATGAATTACAAATTAACTAAATAATCTTATCGAAACAAGCCACTTATTTTTGTCATAACCACTAAAACAAACCGCGGAACAGTGACCCTCATTAGACTATGGAAAAAAAAAAAAAAAAAAAAAAAAAATCGACGGATTTTTTTGTTGTTGACCAGTTGTTATTATTGGTGCCATCTTCACCATCACCACTTACCTCGGTGAAGTTGGCCTCTAGAGTGAGATCCTTGATGTTGTACTTGCGCAGTAGATCCTTGCAGGGTTTGTCATTCTTGCACTGGTTCAGCTTCTGTAGGAGTCCTAGGCGGAACTCTCTCAGAGCTGTGGGTGGGGAAACAGGAATATTTTCTTTTGTTTAGTTCTTTTCCTTTATAAATTTTCTTTTCTATCACAGATCCTTTATAAATTTTCTTTTCTATCACAGATCCTTTATAAATTTTCTTTTCTACCACAGATCCTTTATAGATTTTCTTTTCTATCATAGATCCTTTATAAATAACACAGGTCAAGACAATTTTGTCGAAGAAAAAAATCACTTTTTTACAATCAGGGGGGGTCTAGTTCGTCCAGATATGTTGAGCTCGATTTTAAAAAGTGACCGAAATCAATACTTTCTATACCTTACAGGTAATAGAAAGTAAGAAAGAATTGTTTAAAAAAGGGAAACAACACATGACCTTTTTTTTAATTAATATTTTACTATTACACTATTTCAGGGAACTTTACCTTTACCCATGTCATTCCGGAAAAGGAAGAGCTCGGCCAGATATTTTGGCTCGGCCGGTATTCGAACCCGCAACCTGCGGGTCAGTGACCAATGCTCTGAACCACTGAGCCACGGGGTTAACTCAACTTTTCAGCTTTCCTCATCGACTCACCTATGTCAAGCTGTTCGGCCGTGTCCTGCAGGGACCGGGTCAGGCTGTCTATTTCCTTCAGGTCGTTCCGTATGGTGGCTAGTCCGTGCACAATGTTGGTTAGGTTGGTGAGCACCGCTGCCTTGGACACAGAGCCCAGTTTGTTCTTTACGATCTCTCCGCTTGCTGAGGACAAAAAAAAGAGACAGAATTAAAAAAAAAAATTACAAAAACGAACACAATACATCCGATTTCTAGTATTAGAAATTTCTCGGAAGTAATAATATCCTCATAGATGTTTCTTTAATCTATGCAACGTCCATATTGATGGATAAAATGAAAATATCATTTACACTTCACTCTTTTTTCTATAGGGCGTTCTTCCCTGTGAAGTGTAAGAGACACATAAATCCATTTTTTGTGTCAATAGTTAAAATACACTGGGGACCACAATTAGGGGAACGCTTTTTTAACCCCATATTTCACTTAGAATTGTATAAATTGTGGTGATGAAACATGATCTAAAAGATAGGTATTTTTGTTGGGAACATGAAACAAGTCATTTTTTTGGGCTACTTCAAAGGGAAAATTTTATTTTTTGACAATAATCAAACAATGTCGAAAAAGTGACAAAAAACAAAGATTTGAAATTTCGAGATTTTGAAAAATCTCTGGAATACGTGGACTCAATACCTTGTATTGCCTCCCCTAACACCAAGTAGGGTGTCCAATCACCTCGGCATGCTTCGGATGAGCCTCTGGACGAATTCTCGGGGCATCTGATCCCATTCTTCAACAACTGCCTTCTTGAGCTGCGCTATGGTGTCCGCGGGTGGATTCCTGTTCCGGATGGCCCTTTCCATATGGTTCCATACATGTTCTATGGGATTCATATTCGGAGAGCGAGTAGGGTGTCGGAGGACCTCCAAGTTTACCTCCTGAAGGAAGCG